>JAZKJV010007382.1:0-691883 GCA_037367405.1 Ottelia alismoides | reverse complement strand
TACATGAACCATTCGATCATGGTGATCGAATGGCTCTGGAAGTCGGCGACGTGGCTCGATCATAGCCGTTGGATGGTCGTTGGGGTTGGACCATCCAACGGCAACTGTGCGTCGTCCTCGGGCTTCAGCTGGCGGCGCCTTCGAAGCTCCGGCGAAGGGGCTCCTCCTCCGCCGTTCTCTCTCGATCACCATAGACCTCCCCCGAGCTTGAAGAAGGAACGTCGAGGAAGCTGGTGACTAGGGGGAGGTCCAGAAGCCTCTGGCGTAGCTCTTCGGAGCTCTGATGGCCACCGCGAAGTCGATGAAGATAACTCCGGCCGAGCTCCGATCAATGAGCGAAGAGAGACCTGCAAGGTTAGTAGAGCATAGCCGAAGCATAATCGAGTGCGTGCGTGCGAAGTGGGATGAAGATGGGAGCTCATCGGGGACGGAGAAGGCGGAGAGCTCGGAGCTCCTCCGCTGTGAGGGCGGAGGAGGTGGTCGGAGTCGATGGAGGGTATGAAGAGGGAGGACATGGTCGGAGCGTGTCGCGAGGAAGGGGGATGCGTGGCGAAGCTAACTAGGTGATCATCGGAGGGAAAGAACGGCCGGAGTGACCGAGAAAAAGTCAAAGAAAATAACGAAAATACAGAGAAAGAAGACGAAGAAGCTTACCTGCTTGGAGGCGAAGCGGAGCTTGGGGGCGAGCTCGAGGTCGAGCTCTGGTCGTCGCTGAACTCCGGCAGCCAATCGGAGCAGCTCGGGCGGTCGCGATGCGTCGCAGCTCCGCCGTGAAGGTCGGAGGGTCACACCGGGGAAGACAGTCGTCTTCGCTCTACCCTCCGCCTCCCCCTGTCACGGGGAGACGGGAGGGGGGCTGGGCTGCTCCCCTCGTAAAGATGGACGCGGAGCAATGTCGGGAGGAGCGCGATATTTGAAGGCGAAGTGGCGGAGATGGTGGTTGACGACGTGGGTTTTGAGGCGGTTATGGGTTGACTGGAAGGGAGTTAGGGATAGTGGAGGTGTGCGCGAGGGATAAGGATGATGGGGAGAAGACCATGGGGCGGTTGGCGGAGGGTTAGGTAGTCGGAGATGGTGGAGAAAATGGGAAGGGGGCGAGGGTTGCGCGAGGTGGAAGACGTGGGGGTGGAAGGCTTCCGGAGGTTGACGATGGTCTTTTGACCGTTGGATCTGGGAATCCAACGGTGGTCATTTGAGCGCTAATTGACGGTCTTGATCAGATCCGGGGCGAAGTGAATGACGGGCGGTGATCGCGCCACGTGGCGAGACGAGGTCAAGGCGCTAAAGGATGGCTCAGATGGATTCAAGGGCCTGATCGATCGGCTGAGGAGAAAGGCAGAAGCTGCGGTTGAGATGGAAAGTTCAGGGCGCGATCGAAGGGCGCATAGCGCGCCACGTGTCGTCATGTGGTCGCGGCGCTAACGAAGGGTGATGATGAGGAGTGGGAGATGATCGGACGGTCGCGACCAAGGGGCGGTGTGGAGAGGCCTGGGCCGTTGGATCAAGAGGCCGATCCAACGGTCGGAAAGGCAGGCGGATAAAACAAAAGAGGCGGGGCCACGTGGCTCTCCCAGATTGGGCCACGTGGCCCAATCAGATTATTTCTTGGGTATTTTTGATTTTTGAGGGCTTATTTGGTCGAATTTGAGAAAACTCAAAACATGAAAGTTGTAGATCTTGACGAGATCTACAAGTTTCATGTTGACCAAAACTCGAAAAGAGATCAAACAAGAGCCCGAAATTTTTTGAAGGTATTTTTGAGTCTAAAAATACCACGATTTTTTGTTTTGCCATTTTTTGTGGTTTTTAATTTATTAAGGACTCTGTTAATTGTTAGACATTAACAAAGAATTATTGACACTAAGCTTAAGCAAGGGGGTTAATAATGTGGAATTATGATGATGAAATCGAGTTTCATCACCCCCCTATACTTAAACTATGCTCGTCCTCGAGCATCAAAAAGAATGACTAAGTTGGATTAACCCCCTTGTGCATGTGAATACAGGATCCAATCTGATCAAGTCGACTCGGCTTCAGAGATCCAAAATTTTAGAGTTCAATCCAGCCTTAATCAAGAGGCTTCCAATTCCTCTACTTCTCTAGACTCTCTCTGATGTACATATAAAATAAAGGATATGAGTTTAGTGTTGACTGCAATTCTGAGAGTAGAGTCAATTCGCCACCCAAAATCTTGGTCCGAGAAAATCTCCTAAGGACCCAATCCTCAGCACTAGGGAATAAATCGAATCTTGCATTCAGTCCACCGTCTCTTTAGTTGTCAGACTTAGAAAATGTGGATGGCAGGCCAGAAAATGGAGGGTATGGGATTGTGTCAATTCTTCTCTCCCTCTCATTGGAACACGGATTCTCTCTAGTGCCTTTTTACGCAACACTTTTTTTTGGTGTTGATCAGTGTGTCCGTCAAGAGAAGTTGGAGCCGTCTGCACTTGTTTTTCCTGGGAGTACACCGGGGTGTGCCTTTTTTGGGTATCTATTATACCTTCTACACCCAGACTTGTAGCATTTACGATGCAGAGCCCTTTTTTGGTGCAAGCCCGACTCCTGGTCCTAATAGCGGTGGTCCAAGTGGACACTTTGAAAAGTTTGGGAGCGCTCGCCTTTGGTGGAAGCTCTTTTGATATTTGACTTTGTGGAATGAGAGCTTATCTTTGAAATTTCATTGACTTGTATAATTTTTGGCTAGCTCCACTGCTTTACCAAGAGTTGGCGCACACTGATCAACAATTTTTTTTTATTTATATCACACCCAGGCACTTAGGTCAATGTCAAGAGATTAGTATAAGAATCAAGTTCTCATACTGGCTATTATTGCTGACACTCAGGTTTCCTGAAGCCTCCAAAGATTTTATCCCATCCTCGAGCATCATTAGATCAAATCCAAACTTGACTCCCTCATCCCAATCCCTCAGGTGAAAAAATCAACTCATCTCAATCAAAAAACCGCAGTCGTGCATGTGATGTGCTGATCATATTCTTTTTGTCTGAGACTAAGCATGGAATATAGCATGCAAATCTAGAGACCTAGGGGAATGTGGATGATTAAGTCTATGACCCTGATGGTTAAGGCTGGTTAACCGCAAATCTCAAAGACCTCAAAAAGCTAAGTCTCCTTGACCAAATCAGATCCTGGGTGAAAAGTGTAAGTAGAGGACTAATCCAACTTCTTCATTCAAAAACACACATTTTTTTTTTTAATTTTTTCTCATTTTTATGGGTTTTAATTTTTAGGGTTAAAACACAGGTTAGACTCAACTTTTCTAGATAAAAGATTTTCAAAACCATGTCACACGAATAAAGAATTTTCAAAACATTTTTCAAAAAGATTTTTCAAAACAAGAAAAAAAACTCATTTTTTCAAATCATTTTCGAAAATATTTTTATCAAAATAGTGTAACATAGTTAGAAAAGCCGTGAAATCTTTTGAGTTCTCTTAATCCAACGAATTTTACCTTAGCCAAAAAGTTTTTAATTTTTTCAAAAAATTCAGATATTAGCTAAAGTAAATAAATTGTATGTACGGTATACCCCCCTATCCTTAAACTTTGCTATGTCCTCATAGCACTAGATGTTACGAGTCCATAGATCCATTTAAGTATAGAAGAATATACGGGAACTAAGAGGGGCTCCCCCTATACTTAGGTTAGAATTAACCTAAGTATAAAGGCAAGAAAAGAGGAGTAGAGAAAATCACGGGGACTTGGGTCCCCCCCTATACTTAGGCTGAGATTAGCCTAAGTATAAAGATGGATATTGATGTTGGAAAAGACCCAAGGTAAACAAAGAAGAGGGATGGATTTACAAGTGAGCGGTATTGAATCTTGGAGATGAAAATGGAGTCACTACGGTTTTGAGGTGTGTGTCGCAACAATTATGGCTCAATCAAGCAAGCAAACCCGTAATTTCACCAACTCACACATGAAACCAACCAAAGTTGGTTTATTATCTTGTCTATTTTATTGGTGATAAAACATTTGATTTTTACGCAAAGAAAAAGATATGAAGTGAAAATCATTGCGTAAGCGAGGGTATTGCTCTCCCAAAACCGAATTTTACTCCATTTATGGTTGACTTGCAATTAACAGTCCCAATTTTATTTTAAGTTATCACTGAATTAAGGTTAGCACAAAATCAAGAAATCATCGTCTACCGTTCATTCCATTTTCCATTAATCCTAGGTGATCAAGCTAGGAAATGAAAGCCGAGAAAAACATGTATTCGAAGAAACCGCGATCTAGGCTAAGCGATAAATCATGCAGTGATTTGACGATAAAAGCCGCGAAAAAACTGAGGCCGTTTGAAAACTCAAGTCCACATGTATGCAAGTCAAGAAAGCCGCACCTAATCATGCATCTATTAGCGGTGATTAATCTTCATGAATTTTAGCTAAGTGATGTGAGATTAAGTGCGTCTATTTTTTAGTGTGTCCTAACCTACGATCAAGCACAAAAGATAAAAAATAAAATGAGCTCGGAGAGCCGTGTGCCTAAATCCTAGGTCGACACTCAAGTGGGGACGATCCCCACACAACCACGAGTCTTCCGATTACAAGCGCGAGTCTTCGAACGAAGACCGCTGTAAAAGACGAGTTTATTAAAAATACAATGCAACAAAAATGAGAGACACATTTTTTTTTCCTTAATTGCTCCAAGCATGCTCCTGCGGCTCCTCGCAGCGGGGAGTATCCTGCTCCTCGCCTCCTTGATCCGTCAAGGGCCCTGCCACAGAAACAATGGTTAGAGATCAAATAAGAAAAATTTTATATGCAAAAATATGTGACCATTTAACCTATAAAAAGATACACTACATTAAACACACAAAAATCCAAAAAATAAAAGAAATGAGCCGTGTCCCCGGCAACGGCGCCATTTGATGAATCGCAAAATCGGCCCTCTAATAATGCTAAATTAGCACCTTAATATGTCGAAGCAGTCGGGCCGGTTTGGGTCATCAAAAGATCATCCCATTTAAATATATGCCATGATGAATCAAAATGAGATGATCGTATTTATTTTTTTTACTTGGTAAGATACCAAGGTCGAACTCAGGGACACGAGCCTCTCTCTTATTAATCAGAATTTAAGTTTGTTTAATTAAGTGTTGAAATTAATCAAATAGGTCAAATGATGCAAGGACACAACATGACAATGAAATTAAAAATTAAACATGCATTTTTTTAAACATTTTTTTTATCATGCAAATGAATGCACATGCGAAGAATCACAAATATGCCCTAGTCACCAATTTATGAGCAAAATATTCAATGAGTTAATTCCAGGTTTATTTGAAGTGTCATAGCTTGATTGTCAAAATGAACAAGGCATGAGAACTAAATAAAACCACTGAGATAACTTAATATTTCATTAAAATTCAAGTCTCCAAGATAAAAGATTAATCATGCCATCAAAAAGTACATCAAACAAGCTCTCAAACGAAACTGAAATCAACTAAAACAGAGGTACGGTGCTCAAAATATGCAAAAATGAAAGCAAGGGCATAACTGAAAGAAAACATGAAAAGATAACTACAAAGAGGTCCCTGGAAGGACTGAAAAGTAAATAAAATAAGTTCGGAGGCCTTCCCTGTAAATTATCCATAAGCGCGGGGACCTTTTTGCAAATTTGGAGAAGTTCGAGGGTAGCTCTGCAAATTACCCCAGACAAGCACGTGCGATGCACGTGCTATCTAGGTTCGGAATCAGGTTCGGCAGAGGCTCGGGGCAGCTTCGGTGCGGCTCGGACGATACGAAGCTCGGTGCAGGCTCGGTCGAGGCTCGGAGCTACCGAACCTGGAGGCACGGAGACGGAGGCTTGGGCGTGCTCTGGTGATGCCACGTGTCTAGACATGAACCATTCGATCATGGTGATCGAATGGCTCTGGAAGTCGGCGACGTGGCTCGATCATAGCCGTTGGATGGTCGTTGGGGTTGGACCATCCAACGGCAACGTGCGTCGTCCTCGGGCTTCAGCTGGCGGCGCCTTCGAAGCTCCGGCGAAGGGGCTCCTCCTCCGCCGTTCTCTCTCGATCACCATAGACCTCCCCCGAGCTTGAAGAAGGAACGTCGAGGAAGCTGGTGACTAGGGGGAGGTCCAGAAGCCTCTGGCGTAGCTCTTCGGAGCTCTGATGGCCACCGCGAAGTCGATGAAGATAACTCCGGCCGAGCTCCGATCAATGAGCGAAGAGAGACCTGCAAGGTTAGTAGAGCATAGCCGAAGCATAATCGAGTGCGTGCGTGCGAAAGTGGGATGAAGATGGGAGCTCATCGGGGACGGAGAAGGCGGAGAGCTCGGAGCTCCTCCGCTGTGAGGGCGGAGGAGGTGGTCGGAGTCGATGGAGGGTATGGAAGAGGGAGGACATGGTCGGAGCGTGTCGCGAGGAAGGGGGATGCGTGGCGAAGCTAACTAGGTGATCATCGGAGGGAAAGAACGGCCGGAGTGACCGAGAAAAAGTCAAAGAAAATAACGAAAATACAGAGAAAGAAGACGAAGAAGCTTACCTGCTTGGAGGCGAAGCGGAGCTTGGGGGCGAGCTCGAGGTCGAGCTCTGGTCGTCGCTGAACTCCGGCAGCCAATCGGAGCAGCTCGGGCGGTCGCGATGCGTCGCAGCTCCGCCGTGAAGGTCGGAGGGTCACACCGGGGAAGACAGTCGTCTTCGCTCTACCCTCCGCCTCCCCCTGTCACGGGGAGACGGAGGGGGGCTGGGCTGCTCCCCTCGTAAAGATGGACGCGGAGCAATGTCGGGAGGAGCGCGATATTTGAAGGGCGAAGTGGCGGAGATGGTGGTTGACGACGTGGGTTTTGAGGCGGTTATGGGTTGACTGGAAGGGAGTTAGGGATAGTGGAGGTGTGCGCGAGGGATAAGGATGATGGGAGAAGACCATGGGGCGGTTGGCGGAGGGTTAGGTAGTCGGAGATGGTGGAGAAAATGGGAAGGGGGCGAGGGTTGCGCGAGGTGGAAGACGTGGGGGTGGAAGGCTTCCGGAGGTTGACGATGGTCTTTTGACCGTTGGATCTGGGAATCCAACGGTGGTCATTTGAGCGCTAATTGACGGTCTTGATCAGATCCGGGGCGAAGTGAATGACGGGCGGTGATCGTGCCACGTGGCGAGACGAGGTCAAGGCGCTAAAGGATGGCTCAGATGGATTCAAGGGCCTGATCGATCGGCTGAGGAGAAAGGCAGAAGCTGCGGTTGAGATGGAAAGTTCAGGGCGCGATCGAAGGGCGCATAGCGCGCCACGTGTCGTCATGTGGTCGCGGCGCTAACGAAGGGTGATGATGAGGAGTGGGAGATGATCGGACGGTCGCGACCAAGGGGCGGTGTGGAGAGGCCTGGGCCGTTGGATCAAGAGGCCGATCCAACGGTCGGAAAGGCAGGCGGATAAAACAAAAGAGGCGGGGCCACGTGGCTCTCCCAGATTGGGCCACGTGGCCCAATCAGATTATTTCTTGGGTATTTTTGATTTTTGAGGGCTTATTTGGTCGAATTTGAGAAAACTCAAAACATGAAAGTTGTAGATCTTGACGAGATCTACAAGTTTCATGTTGACCAAAACTCGAAAAGAGATCAAACAAGAGCCCGAAATATTTTTGAAGGTATTTTTGAGTCTAAAAATACCACGATTTTTTGTTTTGCCATTTTTTGTGGTTTTTAATTTATTAAGGACTCTTTTAATTGTTAGACATTAACAAAGAATTATTGACACTAAGCTTAAGCAAGGGGGTTAATAATGTGGAATTATGATGATGAAATCGAGTTTCATCATCGTGCTCCTATTTATTATGTCAAATTTTCATTCCATTTTGTCTTCATTTATTAGTATTAAAAAATCAAAAACATGTTATTTTTCCCTCTTTGAAATTCCAAAATTCATAAAATTTTGAAAATAACTCCAAAAATTCCAGAAAAAAAGTAGAGTAGTTTTATTTCATTGTCTTTTAATTTCTGTGCAAATTTCACGCATTAATTATATAAAACTCAAGAAAATTGAAAAATATCAAAAATCTTATAAAAATCATAAAAAATTCTACAAAAATCCAAAAATTATGATTTCAGTTTTTGTTTGTAGATAATTGCTTATAGATTGTCTTAAAAATATTTGCCAGGAGTTTTGGATAGTTAAAATATTTTTAAATTGCAATTCACTCCAGGCTATGCACATTTTCTCATTTTCTCACTGTTTGATTTTTAGAAAAATACAATAACATCTGAAAATTCCACAAAAATCTCAAAAATATTTCAAAACTTTAAAACCTAAAAATATTTTTTCTGAATTTTTTGAGTATTTTTGACAAATTAAAAAATTACAAAAAGAGTTGGTGTGCGTATTTTTGATCTTGTGAATATTGCTTCGTATTATTTTTGAAAAAAAAATATAAAATAAAAAACACAAAAAAGTAGAAATAAAAAATTAAATAAAATAAAAAGATTAAAAAATCACAAAAACCAAGGATAGTTGTCCTTTAAGATTCTTGTTTTCTCTTTATTGATTTTGATTAACTGAATAACCCTCGGGAATTGTAGCCTCCCTGAATTCGACCATGTCCGCTATACAGGTTAATAAGTAGCAAAAATAAAAAAAGAACTATTGTTTGTTTGTCACGGGATTTTGGGGATAGAACCGACTTATTCATCAATTTCCGATCCACAAATCACCGTACTCAATAAGATGTGAAGTTGTTATTGCCTCCACAACTACCCATCGCTGTCACCGGATGGTGGAGGAAGCTGGGCCTTAGCTCCGTGATTTGTGGATGAGCGTGAAAGCAGCGGGACAGAGGGTTTTATAGGTGGAGGAACATGCATTTCCAGCGAGGATTCAGTGGAAGTAATGTTGGTGTGAGTGATGGATGGGAGAACGGATGGTCATGCGTGACATTGGGAGTCTGGGCTACGTGGAGAGGGCATTAGGTCAATGGAGGGATTGGCTAACGTGTGTTCCAAAAATGGAATGGGGAGAGGGTAAGACGAGGCGTAACATACGAGGGGTGGGGCAGGAGGTCGAAGAAGGAGTCTTAGTCGTTGGATCTCGTGATCCAACAACCATGATTAGAGCGTGGGTGGAAGGCTCACATCATATCTGATGATAAGATCGAGCGGCTAAGGAGTGTGCGGATTTGATCTAGGATCAGATCGTACAATGAAGATGAGGGGTGCTAAGGGACGGTAGTGATGAGATCTAGGATAAGATCGGAGGGCTAAGGAGAGGGCATGGATGGAAGGTCAGGAAGAAGGTGGGGAAGGCCAGATCAGACGGCCTGGAAGTTGGTGGCGCAAGGTGGTGCGGCCACGTGGGCGGCTCAAAGGGCGCCACGTGGCTGCTTCAGAAAATTTAAAAATGAAGAAAATAAAGAAATTTTGAAAAGAAATACTTATACGCTGAATTAGGAGAAAATCAAAACATGAAAGGTTGGTCAAAAATCCAAAAGAGATTATTTGTTCAATGAAGAATTTTTGCAAGCATTAAAAACACTTATTTTAAGGGTTTTGATATTTTTGTCTTTTTTAATTCATTTCTAAACCAAAATAAATATGTACAGTATTTAACCTAATTTTTAGGGGATTTTAAGAAATAACGAAAATCAAAGAAAATGTTAGTAATAAATATAACAAATTAGGGTTTGATTATATACAGAATATATGTTAGTTATACACAATATAATACAAGCTAATATTAATGATTTAATTGTGATCTTTATTGAATTGTTTAAGTTAAGAGGATAACACATAGATTTTATAATGAGGTATATGAGTTTCAACACTAGACAACTTATAAGACTCCATTAGGTACTTCCCTGTTGAGGATGATTTTCAAAACACCATGCCATTTTCCCACGAAGTTAGTGCACAAATCAAAATGGGCCATTAAGAAGATCAATTTGATCAATCACTTGGGACAGAAAGAAAGACAGAGAGAGGGAGGGAGGGAGAGAGAGAGATGGATTTGAATGAGTTAGTGGAGATCGAGGAAACCGAGCATATGATAGCAACATGATCTACAAGGATAAAGTGAAGAAATGGCTAGATAAACGCATCAGGAGGAAAGTTTTTATCCCTGGACAGAAAGTATGGTTGTTTAATACGAAGTTGAAGATTTTACAAGGCAAACTAAAATCTAAGTGGGTGGGCCCTTACATTATCCGAGTAGTGCATGGGAGCAGAAGTGTTGAGATTTCAGAACTCACAAAGGTTGTACCAGCATTTTTGGTGAATGGACAGCTATTGAAGTTGTTCATTGGATCAGATTATCAGCTGCCAAGAGTCAAAGAAATCGTGATGTATGAAGCAGATCGAAGAGACATGCCAGCAGGCTCTGCATGACATCTTTCACATGCACATTTCACATATCAGAATCCTTATGACTTCTTTCACCCTAACCTCTATACATTCTCCGGATCCTATTGATTCTCTTTATACTTATTCTATACTTAGGCAACAACCTAAATGTAGGGGGGGACCGATGCTCACCTTGTCAGACTCGTATATATATTCTCTGATGGGGTCCCTTTTTCGCCAGCTGGATATCGGAGTTCTCTTCACTATGTTCTGACCCATGCCGAGTCCTATGGTAGACGTAGTAGGGAAGCTCCTTTTCTTGCGTCGTCGTGGGAAGGATTCTCCTCTCCTGGGTCCCCAACCGGGAGTTTGAGTAAGTACATCGATGTTGCTCTCGTCATGTATGGTGCGGGTGAAGTAGTAGGATGAAGAAAGCTTCTTCCCCTGCTGCTCTTGACTGCTCGATCGTCGCCATTATCTGACTTTTCTCAAGCTGCTTTATCCTGCCGCTCTCGCTTGATCTGAACGTCTATCTAACAGGCGCAGATAGGATTTGAGAAGGGTTCTTGGAATTGCTGTCCCTGACGGACGACCTGCCTGGCCTTTCAACCTGACCTCTATTGCCTACGTTGACCTCGGCTTCCCCACTGTTTTCGACTCCTTCTACACGCTCGGGTCCTTGCTTCACTTCACTATACTATCTGCTTCGTCCAGCTTGCTTGAATCAACTACCATACTAACTTGCTTGCTTAGCTCACTTCTGTCTTTCACCACCTGCCCCTCTTCTCTTCGCTGAGACTCCCTGGGTCTATGCTTCTGAACCTCAAATCAAGACTATAGTTCTCCTCCTCTTTCCCTCGACCACCCTATTTTTGCTCTCTTTTATGCCTATGATGACCAAAAGCCTAAGTATAGGGAGAACTTCTATCTCTCTCCCATCTTCTTTTGCATACTTCTATACTTAGCATACGCTAAGTATAGGGGACGAGTTGCACTGTGTACATACTCTGCATGGTACTATACTATATGGTATCATATTTTCTATATATAAAACTAACTCAATATGGGGTATGGGTAAATTTTGTAAAACATGTTAAAAGTCTATAAAATATATGTAATACTTGTAAATATGTACAGTGTGTGTATAACCATAAATAAATTAATCTAAAAAATTTGTATCCCATGCATATGCACTTCATCCAACATTCCATGCATTTGCATTGTTGAAAAGCATGTGGGTCTGAATCGAGTCATAAGTAAAAATTGAGAGTGGTCTTGACTTGATCTTAATCCACTTAAATTTTAAAGGAACTTTACTGAGAAATAGGATTTTAGAAGCTTCATGTCTTGAACTTAATTCTCTGAGTTCCGCATGACAATGTTAGATTTCGACTCTTTGTGTCTAACCTAGTCACCTCATTCTGAGTACAACTCTTGAATAGGGAATTAATATATACTCTAGCATTATGCACTTCAATGCAGACAGGGTGCTGGAAGATAGTGTGGGCCTCTTTTCTGGTAACGTGGATATCTAATGACCAGAGTACGGGTTGAAATAAAGCTTTGGATGAGGAATGGACTGCTAGGACAATTTTTCTAAGACTCCAAACCATGGATGGAATAAAAGATTCTATATTTGTTGGGACACAACAAGATCGATACAAAGAAACAACATTTACATAAAAAAGCTGATTACCAAATATATAATTGACCACAATGGTCCAAGCTTTAGATAGTTTACATATCTTGGTGGAAACTTGGTTAAACTAGCCAAGCATCATAGGAGATGTGACTATACCGGTCACACTCCTGTTCTTTTATCATTCTTCTAGACTTATTCCACCTTATTCATTATGAACTAGCATGTACAAAAATTAAAAGGAAATACCTGACTCCCCGAGGACGAGTTACTAGAGGAGAGGTCTGCGTGGTAGTCCAGAATTTCGAATGGGAGAGCTAACACCCTTCACACACATGAGACAATTATTCAATATTCATGTGGTATGATTTGGTAGGAGGATTGATTTAATATGACTTAATCCAAACATGTACAATGATGTCTAGAACTTGAGGATGTTGATTTTTAAACCCTAACTATCACATGAGTTCTGCCAAATTATTAATCCAATGGTTGAGTTGAGCTCCATTTTCAACTTGTGTTCATGATCTTGGTATAGAACCCAATCTCATTTCACCTCTTCATTTTTAGTAGCTCAAGGACGAGCAAAGTTTAAGTATAAAATGTTGATGAATATGTGATTAATCACTCTAGTTGGCTGAAAATAGAGCTTCGTTTCGAGAAATTAGGTTCATTCAAATGTTAATATCTAATCAGATCGCACAGTGAAGATGAGGGGTGCTCAGGGACGGTAGTGATGAGATATAGGGTAAGATCAGAGGGCTAAGGCGAGGGCACGGATGGAAGGTCAGGATGAAAGTGGGGAAGGACAGATCAGACAGCCAGGAAGCTTGGTGGGTGGCGCAAGGTGGTGCAGCCTCGTGGGGGCCCAAAGGGTGCCACATGGCTGCTTCAGAAAATTCGAAAATGAAGAAAATAAAGAAATTTTGAAAAGAAATAATTATATGTTGAATTAGGAGGAAGTCAAAACATGAAAGGTTGGTTAAAGATCCAAAAGAGATTATTTGTTCAATGAAGAATTTTTGCAAGCATTAAAAACACTCATTTTAAGTGTTTTGATATTTTTTATCTTTTTAATTCCTTTTTGAAACCAAAATAAATATATATAGTATTTAACCAATTTTTTAGGGGTTTAATAATAAAGAAAATTTTAAAAAATGTTTGTCATAAATATAATAAATTAGGGGTTTATTATATACAAAATATATGTTAGTTATACACAATATAATACAAGTTAATATTAATGATTTAATTATGATCTTTATTGAATTGTTTAAGTTTAGAGGATAACACATAGATTTTACAATGACGTATCTGAGATTCATCACCAGACAACTTATAAGACTCCACTAGGTACTTCCTTGTTAAGGATGATTTTCGAAAAATCATGCCATTTTCCCACGAAGTTAGTGCACAAATCAAAATAGGCCATTAAGAAGATCAATTGGAACAATCACTTAGGTCAGAGAGAGAGATGGACTTGAATGAGTTAGTGGAGATCGTGGAAACTGAGCATATGATAGCAACATGATCTACAAGGATAAAGTGAAGAAATGGCCAGATAAATGCATCAGGAGGAAAGTTTTTATCCCTGGACAGAAAGTATGGTTGTTTAATACAAAATTAAAGACTTTCCAAGGAAAATTAAAATCTAAGTGGATGGGCCCTTACATTGTCCGAGTAGTGCACAGGAGCGAAAGTGTTGAGATTTTAGAACTCAAAGAGGGTGGACCAACATTTTTGGTAAATGGACAGCTATTGAAGTTGTTCATTGGATGAGATGATCAACTACCAAGAGTCAAAGAAATCGTCATGTATGAAGCAGATCCAAGAGACATACCAACAGGCTTTGCCTGACACCTTTCACATGCATATTTCACATATCAGAATCCTTATGAGTGCTTTCACCCCTAACCTCTATACATTCTTCGGATCCCATTGATTCTCTTTATACTTCTTCTATACTTAGGAAAAATCCTAAGTGTAGTTGGGACCAATGTCCACCATGTTTATACTCATCTTCTCGTGCTCTTTCCCTCGACCACCCTGCTTTTGCTCTCTTTTATACCTAGGATTACCCAAGAGCCTAAGTATAGGAGGGACTTCTATCTCTCTCCCTTCTTTTTTAGTATACTTCTATACTTAACATGAGCTAAGTATAGGGGGACGAGTTGCACTGTGTACATACTCTGCATGGCACTATATTATATGGTATTATATTTTCTGTATATAAAACTAACTCAATATGGGGTATGGGTTAATTTGTAAAACATGTAAAAAAATTATAAAATATGTGCAATACTTGTAAATACGTAAAGTGTGTGTATAACCATAAATAAATTAATCTAAAAAATTGGTATCTCAGGAATCTGGACTTCATCTGACATTCCATGCATTTGCATTGTTGAAAAGCATGTGGGGTCTGAATCTCTGAGTTCATGTCTTGGACTTAATTCTCTGAGTTTTGCATGATAATGTTCATATTTTGAATTTTTGTGTCTAACCTAGGCGTCTCATTCTGAGTACAACTCTTGAATAGGGAATTAATCTATACTCTAGCATTATGTACTTCAACGCAGACAGGGTGTTGGAAGACAGTATGGGTCTCTTTTCTAGTAGCGTGGACATAGAGTGCGGGTTGAAATAAAGCTTTGGATGAGGAATGGACTGCTAGGACAATTTTTCTAAGACTCCAAATCATGGATGGAATAAAAGATTCTATATCTGTTGGGGCACAAAAAGATCCATACAAAGAAACAACATTAACATAAAAAAGCTGATTACCAAATATATAATTGACCACAATGGTCCAAGCTTTAGATAGTTTACATATCTTGGTGGAAACTTGGTTAAACTAGCCAAGCATCATAGGAGATGTGACTATACCGGTCACACTCATGTTCTTTTATCATTCTTCTAGACTTATTCCACCTTATTCATTGTGAACTAGCACATACCAGAACTTAGAAGGAACTGACTCCCCGAGTATGACTTACTAGAGGAGAGGTCTGCATAGTAGTCCGGAATTTCAAATGGGGAGTGCTAACATCCTTCACACACATGAGACAATTGTTCAATATTCATGAGGTATGCATTGGTAGGAGGATTGATTTAATATTACTTAAGCCGAACATGTACAACGATGTGTAGAACTTGGAGGATGTTGATTTTAAAACCCTAATTCTCACATGAGTTCTGCTAAATTATTAAACCAAAGGTCGAGTTGAGCTCCATTTTCAAATTTTGTTCATGATCTTGGTATAAAACCCAATCTCATTTCACTACTTCATTTTTAGTAGCTCAAGGACGAGCAAAGTTTAAGTATATGATGTTGATCAATATGTGATTCATCACTCTATTTTGCTGAAAATAGAGCTTCGTTTCGAGAAATTAGGTTCATTCAAATGTTAATATCTAAAAATTAACTTTCATGCACTTGTAAATAATTTTCATTAATTAGCACTTCATTTTGCAATCATGACCATGTGTACATTTTCACCTAATTTCACCCATTTTTAATTAATTCAAGATAACTGCAAGTGACATAAAACTATCTTCTTTACATATCACTAATTTTAATCAAAGAAAAATCCTAAAAATACTAACTTGTATACATTGAAATAAACTCAAACTCTAATTTCAAGACAAAAATCGTAAAAGCTGATATCTCTAACATACAATGTCTAGTTTTACTCTACTCACTTTTGAATTAATAACATTCAATTATCTACAAATCAAGATCAAATTCAAAAGAATCAAGGTTCATTTGTGAAAATTAGAGTTTGGGTCCTAACTGTGCATAGTACATTTTTACTGATTTTGACCTATCATTTTATGTAGATATTTGACTCTTCTTTATTTCTTTTTCATTTATTTACTTCATTCCATGTTTTAACTAATTGCATAAAAATCAAAATCCCGACAAAATAGAAAAAATAATGAAAAAGACACATTCTAACTTGAGCTTATTGACCTAATCCACCTGCATAAATTTCACTTCCCGTATTTCTACTGGCATTAACTCAATCTATAAAAATCCAAAAAAGGTACATTTATGTCCATGACGTTATTTCGCATCATGTTAGATGTTTGCAGACATAATTCATCAACAGGAATCCATATAAAAATTACAAAACTACAAAAAATGGTATTTTATGTGTATAAAATATCACCAAAAAATCACATCTTGCATAGTTGAGTTCATTGACATCTGGGTCCTTCATGAACATTGTAGCTTGCATTTAGGTGAACATTTTACATGTTGGTCATTTTTGCATTAAAAGCCATTTTCTATTTTATTTCTATTTGTTCTTGCATTCAGTAGCATGGTCAAAGTCAATGCATCGTGTGGCACTACATGATTGGCCCATCTCCACAATTGGTCACTCCCTCTTAGCCTAGTCAACCTCCTCACTTTTTTATTAGCGTCCCACACATGGGATGTTGGATTGATTTCAATCCAACGACCATATGCATTTTCCACCTTTCCCTCTTCATCCGCACGTGCGTGGCACGTGATCGCCTTTTCACCATTAGATAGTCGTCAATCCAATAGTACAGATTAGTCATCCCCTACCTCTCTCCTCCCTCGCTCCGCTCATGCTCTGACTCCCACTCCAATCACCTTCTCTGCCTCCTTTAGTGTCTCCTCGTCTTATCCCCAGTTCTAGCAACCACCAAACCCTAGCCCGATCGATCGCTACCTTCTCCTCCATTCTCTGGTCCCCGACCACCCAACGAACCTTATCCCCAAAATCTAATCTAATTACCTGAAACCAATTCCCAACCAAAACTCCATCAACCTTATCCCCTTCCTCTCTCAATTGTTCTAAAAAATATTATCCCCTCCGACTCCGCAACCTCCTATTTACCTCCCCCCCCCCCTCCCCGATCAAACTCCATATCATCCTCCATCTTACACATGATCTGGGAAGGAGGCATTAGCCTTCTCGTTGATAAACAACAGCGAGCCCCTAACCAGGCGTGATTGAGAGGCCTAGCCTCTGTTGCACCTCCCACCAGATGTGTTGGAACTCGATTTCCCTCACCAAGAACTCGAGACTATCCTCGGGAGGTGAGGCCAACCTCCTCCGATCAAAGGAGAATGATCATATATACCCTATTATCTTTTTTTCATTTCCTTTGTCTTCTTCCTCATATTTGTTTCTTCCTTTATTGTTCCCCTTCTCTCTCATCTTCGCACCTCCATCTTCTCCCTTGTGAATCCACCTTCGATCATCACTAGAGTTGTTCGCGGGGTGAGTACCTGACCCGCTCAGTCATGACCCATCTTGGCCCGTCATTACTGGGTCAACAGTCGTCCCAACTTGTTCCAATGGGTACCCGGTTCTAACAGGTACCCAGATTATTTGAATTAGTAACGCGTATCCGCGGGTACTCATGGATCACCACAACAACATGCAAAATGTGAGTAGAAGTTGAACTATAAAAAAACCATTGATATATCTATATTAGAGGGAGAAAAAAGACCTATTCTCCAGCAATCCATATCCATATATCACAGTAATTTCAATATATCACATGTACAAATCGATGAAACTTTTCTTGTATTTCCATTAATAATAGCTTAATAAGGCATACAAAGCTAATTATTTAAACCTCATATACCTTTATACACTTTCATATCAAGCGAGTGACAACACTCTTCCATTGCAAACAGATTTCATACTCATGATTCAAACCATTGACTTTGTAATTGCAAAGTTAAAAATAACAGCATAATGCATTTACAACAAAACAAACAGTAAGGTAGGGGTTTCTATCGAGTTCAACGAGCCGATTTGGCCTCAACTCAGACTCAAACTCGATAAGAAACCTAAAGCTCGAACTCGAGCTCAATAAGGGTTGAGCCCTAGATTACCAACTCAAATTCGAACTCGTCGAGTTTAAGCTGACTCGCGAGCTTCTTATCGAGCCACGAGTTTCTGAGCTGGCTCATGAGCCTCAAAATGAAGTGTCTCACGAGCCTCTTATCAAGTCATGAGTTTATGAGCTGGCTCACGAGCCTCAAAATGAGACGGCTCATGAACCTCTTAATGAGTCATTGTTCCATTTTATATATTAAATTATGCAGATGCCATTTGTAACTTTGATTTTTTATACTATTTTCTATAGCTCTTTGGGCAAGCAAAATGTTAACCTCTATTTTATATCAAACTCAAGTGAAAGATTCGGTATATATATTTTCAACTTTTTATTAAAAGGGGAAATGAGTTATCGAGTTGAGTTTCCAAGTTGAACAACACCCAACTTGAACTCAACTCGAAAAGCTAACGAGCCATAAAACCCAACTCGGACTCGGGCTCGTTAGAGTTTCGGCATTGACAAGGTTAGGGCCCTTGCAGACGAGTTCGTTATTGACCATCGGGTTGCCACACCGTATCACCCTCAGACTAATGGTCTTGCCGAAGTATCGAATCGGGAGATAAAAACAATCTTGCAGAAAGTTGTCTGCCCAGACCGAAAGGATTGGTCACAGCTTTTGGACTCGGTCTTGTGGGCCTATCGGACTTCTTTCAAGAATCCATTGGGGACATCTCCCTTTCGTCTCGTCTATGGCAAGTCGTGCCATCTGCCAGTGGAAATCAAGCACAAATCTTTTTGGGCAGTCATTGAGTTACTGTTAGATCCCGAGAGTATAGGAGAACAGAGAAGAGCAGAATTGGCATCCCTGGAGGAACTGAGAGATACAACCTTTTTCCAACAGCCTACAATACAAAGAGAAAGTGAAGACATGGCACGATTCTCACATCAGCCATAAACAGTTTGAGCCAGATCAGAAAGTATGGTTGTTTGCTTCCAGGCTAAAATTATTTTCAGGGAAATTACAAAGCAAGTGGAAAGGTCCGTATGTGGTTAGGAAGGTACATGACAATGGCAGCATCGACATATCTGAACCGTCATCTTCCTCTACTTTCCGCGTCAATGGTCAACGCCTGAAGCTATATCTAGATCATGATCCGCCGACCATTGACGTTGCTCCCATTCTTCTGGTATGAGATGTGTTCTTTGACTCATATCATCTGCATCTCATACATGGTGATCAATTCCATCTTCCGCTGTACAGATCCATCTGTTCATTACACTCTTTCATCTGTTGACTTATTTTCTTCTTTTCTTCTTTTCTTCTTTTCTTCTTTTCCTTTTCTATTTTCTTTATCTATCAAAAAGGTGCCACCCTTGTAGACAGTTTTCCATACTTAGGACGTACTTTGTCCTAAGTATAGGAGGGTTTGCACCCGAGTTCTTTCATTTTCATTTCGATCCTCTCCATTGTATGAGTACGATCTGTTCATTCCCACCCTTGACCCTTCCTGCGTTGTGTACAGTCTGCTATATTTAGGATTATTTGTCCTAAGTATAGGGGGGACGGTCGACTTCTCATTCGTTGGTTCATTCATTCTTTAGAATTGCCTACACTTAGTACGAGTTATGTCTTCTCTTTTCTCTCCGATCTATGAGGACATAGCTCAAAATAAGTATAGGGGGTCGTATATACTGCGTATATACTTTAGCCATAACTCGTACTTTCGTATTTTCCTAATAACTATGGCTATTTATACAATTAAAGTTCATTAAAACACTTAATAAAAAGATGTTTTATTCCTCAAATTCTTTTCATACTTACTGATTAATAAATCAGGTTAAAATATTTTTTGCAAAATGTTTGAAAAATAGTTTGAAAATCCTTGTGAAAAGTCATTGAAAACTATTTTGAAAACGTTTTGTTACATGTTTTCAACCTATGTAAAAACATTTTGGTTTGTAAAAATCTATTTTCTTTGTGTGAAATAAAATGTTTGAAAAATGATTTGCAAATGGTTTGAAAAATGGTTGCAAAATTATTTTGAAAAATCTATCGATACTATTTTGAAAGCCTTTGCAAAATGATTTTCAAATGTATGTACATGTTTGTAAAATGTTTGTAAAATTTATTTTGGACAATAGTTTTCAAAATTATTTGAAAAACTTTTGTCAAATAAGTTTGAGGAATATATACATCACACCAAAATCCACTAGATATATACTTATAAAATTGACCACTTACCCTTGTAAATTCTTAAAATCCACTTCTTGTATATATAAGATGCACTCTCGTGTAAATATTTGTACCTAGTTTTTAGCCAAAACTTTTTGTTTTCAAAAATCCCAAAAACATTTGGAAAATTAAAATCCAAAAACATTTGAAAAACTTTTCAAAAATCTAAAAAATGCATATGCATCATATTTTCAAAATCCATAAAAAGTTCAAAATTCTTGAAAATCGCATCACAAAAATATTTTCTGCATAGAATTTGCATAGCATGAGCATTTTTCGGATTGAGTTTGATAGTTGAACGAGTCTAAGTAAAATCCGAAGATTGGAGCTTGGTTGGACCTTAAATCTACCTAATTAACAGGAACCTTATAGGAACTGGGATTGAGGTACTTCAGGTCTAGTTGACTTAATTCTTTGAGGATCACGAGACTTGGTTCAATGGATTCTTGACTGCCTAAGTAGAGTATTTCGGAGCACACGCACGACTCTTGTTGATAATGACCTAACTTGGACACTTGCACCTTTCACATGTCTCAACTCAGTTGGAGTGGTGAGGGGATTGGATTTGCCGGTATGAGACTCACACAGGTGGAAACACTTGTCCTCCTCTAGGGAGGGAAGTGCGCCCCAACCCGTCCAGTAATGATGAGTTTCGAGGATAGGAGATCGTGGGTTGCGATAAAGCTTCAAAAGAGGGATAGTCTACTGGCTCAAGAGGAAAAACTCCCTATGTAAATGATGTTGTATATAGTATTCAAAAAAATGCAAAAGCAAAAGCAAAAACTCCACAAAAGTGGGCAGACTTGTACAAAAATAAAAATGCCTGCCAGAGTGTACATATGTTGTAAAGTCAAATAAGCAAGCTTGAGCTTCAAAGTCAAATCATGTGAGCCTGCAGCTGGATGACTTGACTACACTGGTCTTGCATCCTAGAATAGGTAGCTACACTGGCTACCATCCATTCTTCTCTTCACCCCCTCCTCTTGAGCAGGTTGCCACATGAACTTAGAAGGGAATACCCTGCTCCTTGAGGGATGAGTTGTTGGATTGGGGAATCATTGGGTTGTCGTACTAGAGAAGTCAGTTTCTTTGCCATTCTAGTTGGGGAGAGCCACCATCACTTACACTGTACGAGTCAGATTCATAGTCGTAAGGGTTTGCGTATGAATTGAGATATTTCTGACCTGGCTATTGAGGAGACTTGAGCAGAGTTTCGGGAATAATTAAAAATCATAATAAAATACTACATAAAATACTAATTTTTTTATTTTATAACCATAATTTAATAAAATCATTTTCGATTTTTTAGTTAATTTATAAACCTTTTTCAGAACCTTTTTCCTGGTTGGTCCACGTGGACCAACCAGGGGGCAGTCGCAGTTGACCTCGGTCAACTGTCTGCCCTAGGTCCTGTAGCCCGTGTCAGACCCACGTTTGACCCCAACTTCTTGATTTTTTCGAGGGCTCCTCGTTGCTCTTCTCATGATAAATCCTCTGTGCCTTTTTCTCCTCGATCTCCCAACAATCACGCCTAGGTGAATCCTCGGCAAATGGATCAAAGATCTGACCGCTGGCCCTCATCCAAGGAGCTCTGTCGTCAACACTACAAAACCGAGCCCCTGACTTCAATTCGAATTTGAACCCCAATCTTTGGCTCTCTCGCGCTCTTGATGATCCCAAACGGATCCTGGAGGTGACAGTTTCACGATCGATCATCCAAGGAGGCGGAGCAGCGGCCTAGGGCGTTCCAAGCACCTCCGGCCGACCACCGTCGAGGTATCCTCAAACTCGTGCACTCCAGGCCCTTGAGGTATCTTTCTTTCCCTCATTTTCCTCGCCGTAGTTTAGCTATCATCTTAGGATCAAAATCCCTCAAAAAGATCACGTTTTCATCAATCGATCCATCCAATCATTTCATCTCGCAGGAGTGCACCTCCGGCCGAGCATCGTCGCATTGTCTCTCGCCTCGTTTCCATCCTCCACGGAGTCCAGGCACTTTGCCTTGGACTCTATCACCTTCTTCTGCACGTTTGCGCAAAAGAACGACACCTGGGCGCGATTTTGGAGTTCGCCGGAAGACCTTGGAGCTCACGAGCTCCGTCGCTGTCGTAGGCGAGGACCATCTCCTTCCCGGCCATTTTGAAGCTCCCCAGACTCGGAGAACACCTGCAGGAAGTGATCGGGGCCGTTTTGAGGCCTTAACGCCGACGACAAGGGGCAGGGGAGATCGCGGAAGTTCGCCGTCGCCGGCCTTCTTCCGCGTTCTTCCTCCTGTCCTCGCTGCCGTCCGATCGTGGAGAAGCCCCCTGATTCACCACCAGCCGTTGGATCATCGAGCACCTCAACCGTCAGATCAGTCGAGATCCTTCTAATCCTGGACGTCCATCGCCGAACCGTCATTAAGCCACCCCGTGCCGCAACGTGGCAAGTAGGGAAAGCTCCACCGTTGGATCGTCTCGGCGAGGGTATTTTGCAGAGACACCCTCACTATTTTTGTAATTTTATTTTAGTCTTGAAACTTTTATCAGCAGTTTAAATATTTTGTAAAATTTGCAAGTAGGCCCTTAGACTTTCCATATTTACACTTAGGCCCTTTGCCACGTCACCTCACGTGACCTGTTCACGTGAGGTGTGGGCATTTTGCGAGGAGGCTCTCGAGTCTTTTATCATTTCGTCTCAGTCCAAGGAATATTATAGTCAGTGTTAAATTTTTGGAGAAATTGCATGTAAGCCCTCGGGTTTTGTGGAAATTACTTTTAAGTCCCTGCCAGGCGCGTGCAAGTCACGCGCCCTGGTGGGTATTCTATGCCGATACCCCGTGGGTTTAGGATTTTGTAATTGGTCCATAAATTAGAATATAAAGTGCAATATTTTGTGGAAATTTGCTTGTATGCCCCTGGACTTCTAGATATTTGCATAAATGCCCCTGCCAGGCCTTTAACTTTTACTTGCTTGATCTAATTAATTAAGGCCTCATTTTAAATCGGGAAATTCCCAAAAATTAAATTTAAGCTCCTGTGTGCTTGTTCTTCCACACCATAATTTTAGTTTTTGATTTTATTACATTTTAGTATTTATTAAAAATCAAAAACTTGCCATTTCAGTACTGTCTAGCTTAGAAAATACCAAAAAAAATAGTAAAATACATCAAAAAATTCCAAAACATTTCCCTACTGTCTATTTTATCATATTTTAGTGTCAATCCAAAAATCACTAAAAATCTCAAAAGAAAAACCTTAAAAATTCAAAAAGACCTAAAATCTTCAAAAAAATCTAAAAAAATTGTAGAAAACTCTAAAAATTGTAAACTCAAGTTCTGTAGTCTCATGTTTGTATTGTCTTTATTTGAAAATAGTTTGGAAAATTTTTGTGGCTGTTTGATAATTTTAATTCCCATTTTACCCTCATCTAGTAGCTAATTTACTGTTTTGCTTTATTTCAGTGTTTAAAAATACCAAAAATGTTTTGAAAAATACCCAAAAATCACAAAAATAGTAGAAAATTATAAAAATACCAAAAAGATTTTATTTCTGAATTTTTGGCTATTTTCGCATATTTTTATTAATCTTCTATCTTCTCTTTTATTACATTGTCTTTATATTCCAATATTGAAAAAGAAAAAATATATAAAATATCTATGTAATATACTCAAGCTGGGTTTTTCCAGCTTTAGCCCTTATAGTGACACATGGAAGCCCATTCTGCTTCTGTTTCCCTCACGCTCCCCTCACATTCTGCCCTTTGCATACTGTTTTCATTGAGCCACGTGGGTTCCTCATTTGCCTCCACTCACCCTCCATTTTCCAAACGGGTATTCCCATTTTTTTATCGCATGCGGACTCTCCCGGATCCTCTTCCTCTTGCAACCACGTGTTGGCTTAACACTTACCATGAATAATTGGTTGGTTTTCTCTTACCACGTCAGCATTCGGTCATCTACCAATGCCATAGCAAAAATCCCACCGCTAGCAATGCCCGCCTTCATCGACTCTCCTTCTCGGGATCCGAAGCGGAGGCCCCGCCTCTTCATACTTGAAATGGTGATGCGCAACGTCAAGGTCAAGTCTTACGCTGGCGAGCAATGCATTGGCTTCATTCCATAAGAGCTTCAGCGTCGTCGACCTCAACGGTAGCGGTAAAAGCAATGTCATCGACACCACGTTCTTCTTCTCTGGCAAGCGCACCAATCAAATGCGCCTCAACAAGATCTCTGCGCTCATCTACAGCTCCGCCAACCACCGCAACCTCGATCGTGGCGGGAGCTCTGTCTGGCTTAAACCCCAACGCTTCTATCGACCAAAGATCAGACTCCAATACCCATGAAGCTAACGACCTTCGTCGGAACCACTTTGGCGCTCCGGATCAGACGATGAAGAAGGAGACACGCATAGGTATTTCACAATGCTGTTGTGATCAAAGAGCGATGAACTCCTTATGTAGTGGTCTAAAGGCTAAAGCAGTCTGAAGCTGCTGTGGAGGAATCTCTAAGGAGACGGTTTGATCTCGGCTAGGTTTCTTCATGCGGTGTAGGCGAGTGGTCCTTACGTGCTGCTCTTGGGGATACCTTTTGCCCCTTTAAGATTATAGGTATGCAGTGGCTGGTGGAGGAAGGTGCTATAAATGTTGGGGTTTCCTGTTGCACATCAAATGTTCGTCAAAATGTCAAAGAAGGCTGAAGTTGAAGCTGTACTTCAGATGTTTGACAGAATGCCTGATCAATCTGATCATGGATCTTCAGGGCTTCAACCGGGTGTTAATGATGCATATTTTCCTTTGCTCTTGCTTGTGGCATATCGAAAAAGGGAATTGATGAAGAAAGTTATTGATAAGAAGATTGAGTTTGACAGAAAGAGAGGCTAAGATATCATTTATTGCACTATAAAGACATGGGTGCTCTCATTGGCCCGCTTCCAACAGAGAATCAAGATTATTCATGAAGTTTGTTCTGCTTATATACCTAGATGTAATATACGTTGTTTGTGACGTGTGTACTACTGCCCAAACGTAGAACATATTTTACATACCCAGTATAAACATATATCTATTTGCCGCACTATTATTAAACCAATCATATAATAAATAAGTAATTGTTGTTCAAATACTACAAATCGCAGGGTTAATTTTTATGGAAAATCTGACAATAACTCCAGATTTAAGAAGCAGATAAATTCCCCATAAACTGTAATTTAATTTTCAACAGAATATCTCTCACAATTTCTATGCGCATGACTACAATGTAAAATATTGGGACGTTAATTATATTGTTAGAAAGCTTTAGATCGCAATTCAAGCTTGTAGATATATTTATTTATAAATATATAAGATGTGTTTATTTATGAAGCTTTAAAAATGAAAGATTTATAACATTCAAATAAAATAAAAGAAATTGCCAAAAAAAGTATGATGGGAAATCCAAAACATAGCTTTGTCTAAAAGTTGAGTAAGGTATAACTTATGATTTTAACTTCATAAAATTCGAAAAATATATTTTAAATGGTAAAATATCCAAATAAATGCATCTTCCTTTTTCATATCCCAATAAATATCATATTCATATTCAAGTATCTTTTCTAATGTCCAACAATAAATAAACTCTATTATGGACAAAACTGTAACTTTATAACCACTTTCAAGTTCGAAGTGTATATTTTTAAAATTTAATATTCTCCATGTTTGTTGTAACTAAGATATGATATTATTGAAATGAGATGTATCTGGAAGCAAAAAACATGTAATATATGCCATTTGAAGTTTGATAAAGTTCCACCATTGCTTTAATAACTCAGACATTGGAATCAATATGATGTTTTGTAATTATACGATTTCCATTTTTACAGATTTAGCTTTGATTCTGAGATTTTCTACTTAGATTTTGGATTTTTCCCCAATATAATTTAGGACAAATAATGAAGAGAAATCATCTGATTATTTGGAAAGATCTTCACTAAATTAGAAAAACTATTCGAGTCAAGGTTACATTTCATAAGAGTCTGGGAGCATGACTTCTAGAATCATTAGATATAATATCAAAAATAAATTCTAATTCATATGTAAATTCTGTCAAAATATGGCATTTTAATTTTCTAAGTAAATCGTCAATGCAACGAAGCGCGGGCTTTTATACTTATATTAAAATTGGGATTTAACCCAACTACTACATCAGCAAGACACGTGGCCTTCTCACTGGCTAGGATTCCGCCGTTCTGCTCCCCATGTCGGCTCTTCTCCTCCTCTCCTTTGATATTTGTTTCCCCTTTGTACTGAGTCCTCACCGCCTCCCTACTCCTATTGTTGTTGTTTCCCCCTTTGTCTGGTTATGATCGAATCTTCGAGATGGACCTTTAAGAGGTGATGCATAAATCACTCTGCAACTTCGATGCCGATATCGTCCCTTTCGAGGTCACGATATGGCTTCTCCCTCTACAGATTTGCCTTGCCTTGCGCTCATCTCGCTTTGCCCAAACCCTAAGGACCAGCTACTCAATGCTCTGCCGTCACTCACGCCCCTTCTTTGTCGTCGTCGATAAGCCACCCCCATATCTTCTTCAAGTTAGCACATGATCTGAAGGGGATGAGGGATTTCCGCATTTTCTTCGATGATCAAGCAATGTCGCGGCGAAGTCGAGACTAGAAAATGTAAAGTTTTTTTAAAAAAAAATTGGTGTCGGGGTTCTATTTATGTTGCTCAGATGGATTGGTTTGCAACGGTGTTCCTTTGTATCATTGTGTCATGGTGATGTGCGGTCTCTTTGGAACGAAGATTAGTAGTCCACTGAGTGAAGATATTGGAAATGGTTGGTTGTATATGCTTTTAATATTCATCATGAGGCATATAGTTCATATTTGTTTTTATATCATAATTCAAAGCTCGAATCTATCATCCAACATGATTAAAAAATAACTCAAAATATCTAGGTAAAAGATCAAGCATATTTTTCCATGATCACTGGGAATTGATATTTGTTACCTGTTGGAACTGCCAAAAAGTTGTGATTTGCATAGTCTCCATGTCGAATATAAAAAAATCAAAATTCAAAGTGACATTTTGAAACCACATTTGATAAAAAAAATAAAAAAAATATTCAGATATCAAATGTAATTTTAGAATCAATAATATCAATAATTAGAATTTCGCTCTAAACCAACGCAAAGCTTCCAAATGGGTAGAAGTCTATTTTATTGAAAAAGACCCATGTCCCAATAATTGATAAAATTATAATGATGAACATGGTTGATCCATCGATTTGGTTCAAATTCATCGTATGATAGAAATGGATGTCAATCATCTACAAAATATAATATGCTCGGGAAGATGTTCACTGATCATTACTATCGGGTCCGACCCTATGGACCATATACTGGTCTCAGGCCCTCGGTTTATAAAAAAAGCAGGCCTCAACTTGGTCCAAAGCTGGGTTGGGCTTTCTCGGATTGTATCGAATCGGGCCCAATACTCCATCCTAACTGTATACAACGAGGTGAAGGAGTGGATATGATGATCGTTTACGCTGTCAACAATTTAAACTTCACATCCTATATTTCAAGTCAAAACTTAAAAGAAATTTATATATTCTATATTAACTTAATAATAATACCTCAATAACTTAAATTAATATGACATATTTTCGTTTTTCATTTTATGTCACTAAATAGGAAGAATCTCTAAAGATGTATAATTGTAAATACTCTAACAGGCCTTGAATGTTATCCTCTTTTTTATTCTCAATTAAGTTAATTTTCTACAGTATTGTGTTAGATTTAGCTGTGATTTTTAAACTATTACTCATGTAGTCCTTTTAGTGGAAACATCCATTCATTGGTGCAGTAAAAATTACATCAATATCTATGGGAAATACTTCAGCGTCATTCTCAGATTTATAAAATATACTAGAAGTATTATTACTCTATATATGCAAATTATAATGTTCAAATAAAAAATCTTGCAAATTCATTCCGCGGCGAAGCGCGGGCATATTTGCTAGTAAAATATAAAAATCAGAAAATTAAAAATCAAATACAAAAATAAAAATTAATTAATTTCAAAAAAAATATATATTAAAAACCCACAAAAATATTTGCTTGCATAGTGTAGACACACTCACATTCACACACACACTTGTGCTTCTACCCTGTTTGCTCCCTGTGTTCGAACTCTCTATATACTTGCTTGATATACATCTTTTGTGCAGAGTTAAAAATAAATTTTAACTCCACATTTATTTCTAATTGTTTGATCTATAGTGTGGGTTAATTGTTGATTAATTTCATAGTTGATTGGTCAACACTTCGACTGTGTTCCCGCCTTGTGTGGAGTACAAGACCGATCGATTTTTGGAATTATCAGTACCCGACTTGAACTTCTTTGTGGGGTACCGGTGAACTTAGGGTCGGAATAACAGGGTTGGGTTGGGTACCCGTTTGACCCGATTATTTTGAACATCCCGAACCATCACCTCATCTTCTTAACCCCTCCACTTCTAGTCTATCCTTTGTAGCCTACTGTAACACCCCTAACTCCCGAGGTACGGGAATAGCGTGCAATATGGGTATTGCACGCCCGTGTGGTTCGGTGGCCACACTATGAAGTTCTGGAGAACTTCACCTTAGCTTGCGGAAGGCTAAGTATGGGGTTTACCGCACGAAGGTCGAAGACCGTGGGTTCCCCTTGGTACGGTACAAGTGCTCGGTGGCACTTGATGGAGCTCGAGCTACAACATCCTACGTAGGAGCGTAGGGCCCACTGATGACGTGGCATGATGACATGGCATGCTGATGAGGCAGAAGACATGGCATGCTGACGGAGCGGGTGACATGGCGTCGGTTGCAAAAGCCGAAGGGATGCAAGATGAAGAGCCACGTGCACGAAGAGTCACCTCGGAAGACGAAGGGTCTCCGTAGAAGACGAAGAGTCATGGCTATTCATTGTACATGTAATAATGGTGTCCCTTCGCATACCCCTGGCTTGTCTATATAAGGAGGGGTAGAGCTCATTTGTAGATATCACACTCAGAGTGAGTCTCTTGCAATACAAAAGGGTTTTGTGCCAATAGCTCTTCTGTCCTTGTGCTAGTGCTTGTGTTCGAGTATTCTAGCGGTGTGGTTACTTGGCGTGCTGGTGTACGTCTACACGCATCGGGGAAGTCTGGTTAGCTTGCGAGAAGCTAACGTCGCACAGGTTAGTCTCAAAAATTAGAGTTTGAGATTTACCCTTGTGACAACTGGTATCAGAGCGAGGAATAGCGCCCAACACCGGAGATCGTCTTACTTCCTTGGAGGGGATCATGATGGAGATGCAATCCCAAATGGGTACTAATGCCCAACGCTTGGCTTGTTTGGAGGAAGACGCGGGTGTGGATGTGTCGGACGTCGTTGGCGATAGCCAGCGCTCGGTCGACGTAGTGAAGGCATTTGGAGGGAAGCTGTAGGAGCTCGAGTCCATGGTGCAAGATCTACTGGGAGAACTCTCCATCGTTAAGAAGGCGATAGCGAACGGGGGCGGATCCAGCGAGTCTCGAAGGCCAAAGGTCCCAGAGCCCAAGTCCTTTTCAGGTACACGGAGTGCCAAAGACTTGGAGAATTTCTTGTGGGACATGGAGGTGTACTTCAAAGCTGTCAAGACTCCTGAGGTGGAGAAGGTATCCTTGGCGGCGATGTACCTGTCCGACCATGCAAAGCTATGGTGAAGGAGTCGTGCATCCGAAGGACGACCAGACATCTCGTCTTGGGATGAGTTGGTGAAGGAACTGAAGGAGCAGTTCCTACCCACCAACACTGCTTGGGTAGCAAGGGAGGCGCTCCGAAGGCTAAAGCAGACGGGAACCTTACGGGAGTACATGAAGCAGTTCTCATCACTGTTGTTGGATATCAAAGGTATGTCTGAGGAAGACAAACTTTTCAATTTCATGGTGGGTCTGTGATGACTGGGGTTGTCAGAGGGTCTAGAAGTCTCACAAGGTGAGAGATCCAGTCGCTGATTTGACCACTCCAAAATTCTCAAATCAATCAACAATTAACCCACAATAAATGTATGCAATGAATATCCAAAAATGTGGAGTTAAAATTTATTATAACTCTACATGCAAGTGTGTATAGGTGTAAGCACAAGTAGAGGTCGAACAATGGGAGGCGAATGGTTGAGTGTGAAATTGGTTGCGCAGTTATTCAATTGCTTAGTTCATGTCCAATTCTTATTGTTTTTGTGGGTTTTTAATTTTATGCTTTTTTTAATTTTATTTTTGCTTGTATAATTTTTATTTTGTTTTATATTTTATATATATATTTTTTGTATTTTCTTTTATATATATATATATTTTAATTATATAATATAGATATATATATAAAGAGATATAGATATAAGAGAAGAGAGAGAGAGATAATATATGGACATATATATATATATGAATAATATATATACTAGATAAAATAATTTTTTTTGTATTTTTATATTTTTCTACTTTTTTTATTTTCCTAGAATCTTACTAATTTTTATGTATTTTTAATTCCAAAAATGTCCCTAATATGGGACTAATTATATAGGCCGAAAATAATTAGGGTTTTAAAATTATAAAATAAGTCTCAAAATTACCCAAATTAATTTTAATATGTAAATAATAATATATAAATAATTATAAACAGGAAACATATTTTTGGTATTTTTTGAAGGGTTTTTATATTTTTTTAGGATTTTGGAGCTTCTTGAAATTTTTATATTTTATTTTCTATTTTTAGGGTTTTTCATTTTCTAGACTCAATATATATATATACCATATATAATATTTTTTTGGAATTTTTCAAAAACATTTTATAATTTTTTTGTATCTTATAATTTAAACAGTACAAAAGGGCTCCTTTTTCATTTTTAATAATTAGGATAAATGCAAAAAATGTAAAATAAAATATGGGCGTGAAAGAACACTACATGAAGCATCTATCATAATTTTTCTGAATTTTTAGGAGCAGCATAGGTATTTCTAATAAATAGATAAAAGACATAAAAATCACACAGCCTGGCAGGGCATTTTTGCAAATAAAATAACTATCAGGGGCATCAGTGCAAAAAATACCTACTGGAATACACATTTATTTAAATTTTGAAGGTTATTTTACAATAAACAAAAATGCCAAGGTATATGCTGCAAAATTCACGCGCCTCACGTGAGACTGCGCGTGAGGTGCGGAAGGACCTAAATGCAATTCCATAAACTTCAGGGGTCCTACTGCAAAATTTACAATTTATTTACAACGTGACATTTATTTTACAATATTAAAAGTTAAATACAAAAAGCACAGGGGTTATGTTTGCAATTTACCCCAGGGGCGCTGGATCCGACGATGGAGCTTCGTCCACTTGCCATGCGTCGTGCATCCAACGGTCGGTACCGCTTCGCCGATGAAGGGCTGAGATTAGATCAGCCGAGCTGATCTGACTGTCGTAACTTCGCTTCATCGGACGGCTGGCTTCTGATCTGGGCTGGGACCATGATCGGACGGTGAAGAAGAGGGCACGAAGAACAGGGAAGAACTCCCTCTTCCCCGACCTTCGATCCGGTGTTGTCGTCACGTCCGACGCTCCCTCGGGCTGCTGAAGGTCCACAAAGCGTCCTGGGTCCATGCTCTGTCGACTGGAGCGCTCAGGAGAGCCGGAGGCTCACCGGAGTGGTCCAACGAGGTCGATGAAGGATGAGGCTCTCAGGTACCTGTAGAAGAATCAAAATCGACCCCAACGGGGGTCCTTTGGCTTCCCAACTCCTGCAAGAAAGCTCAGGGCACAAAAACAAGGGATTGGGGGTCTTATTTGGGTCAAACGAGCGAAGGGGGGGGCGGGGCAGCGATCTCCGGCGAAGGGCGGAGGAAGAGATCGGATCTCCAGATCTGAGGGAGATCTTCGTGAATGGAAATGCCTGGGGTGTAGGGAAATGGAAGGGCAAGGAGATGGAGGCGAGAGGGTGGTCGGAACACGGCGGGGGTACTGTGAATGGGTTCTACGGGTAACCAAATCTACACTAATTCTAACAACTAGACACTAATTTAAAGACGAAAATGAAATGCTAAGACTAAGACCTACTTAAAATGAGTAAAGGTGCAGCTCTTATACGTGGAGAATTCCAGGAAGCAGGACGGATGCTGGAGCTCCGCCGTGGGCGCATCTCCTTCCTCCGCGAGCTTCCTCCACCTTCAGGGGACCTCCAGCTGTCACCTGGATGCGCTCTTGGCCGAAGGCTGGGGCTCTAGGGCTAGGGAAATGGCCAAAAAAACTCAGAAGAGGGAGATGGGGTTATTTATAAACAAGGATGGCGCCCTTATTGATCGGCAGATATTGGAGAATCTAGGCTATGTACAGGCAATCCAAATGAGCGGTGTGAATGTACAAGGAACGGGGCATAAATCTCGTGAAGTGATGGAAGGTGATGGAGCTCTGTATCAAGCGGGAAAAATGGAGGGAAAAGGGGGATTGGATGGTTCTGACGGGAGTCAGAGGCGCAGGGGGAGCTGACCGGAGGTCAACATTCCCTGGCCTCTGATTGGTCCACGTCAACCAATTATTGACCTATTTATTAAACATAATAAATGAATTAATTAGATTTTATTTATAAAATAAAAAATGTTTATCAAATGATGTAGTATTTATTTATGATTTTTATTTATTTTTTTGATGTATTTTATCATGGTTTTATTTTAATAATGTATTTATGCATGTATTTACATGTATTTTGTATATTTTATTTTTATTTTGTTTATTTTATTTTATTATTTTATTTTCTTATTTTATAAATTTATAATTTATTATTTTTGTGAGTGTGAGGATATTTTTATTTAATTTTTATGAGTTGATTTTCATATATAAATAAATAGGTGTATGTTGTATGTAGGCATACTTATAGGTATTTTACCTATATTTTATATATCTTTTATTAATTTAATGGATTTTATTGGATTTTATTTTGAATGTGAATTTTTAATAAATTATATGTAATATTTACAATAGTATAAAAATATGACGGAATAGAAGAATTAAAGAATGTATTTCCCTTTTATTTATATACATATGGAACATAGGTATTTCATCTATGTTTTGGCGTAGTTTTATTTTATTCTCCTTTTTATTTTAGGTTTAATTCTAATTTTAATGTACACATAGGTTATAAATAATGTTTACAAAATTATAAAAATATCAATTTGTAAAAATAATAAGTAATGAATAAATTGAATATTTTAATCGGTATTATGTACAATAGGGGCCCAAAACCTAAATTTCACAGATAAACTCCAAAAAATATGAAACCAAATTTATTAAATATTTCTTGGAAAGCTATATACAATTAAAGGTGAGTTTGGTGGATTTTGAGTCTTTATTTGCAAGTTATGGGTACATGAAGTTGAGATTCTAGCTTTTTATTCTGTGTATAAAATATACACTGTATATTATTTTTGTACAAACTCAATTTTGTATTTTTATTCACATTATTATCTACAACTTTTGTGTACAGAGTATTTTTATTTGATGAATAAATAATTATATACAAAATAGGTGTCAAAAATGCATAAATGAATGAATAAATAAATGAGGTATTTATTGTATTATTGGTCCTTATCTCCCCCTACTTTATTCCTTGTCGACCAATTCCATTCTGGACTTGGTCTCGGGGTTAGGGTCATAAAATATTTGCAATATTTTATTCCTTTTTCTTTTCTTCTCTTTATTCTATAATTTTGGCATTAAAAACCTTATTTTATGTACAATGAATGCTATTATGTACAAATTGATGTTATTTTCATGCATTTGCTGGGGTTTTTAAGGCCAAAATGATAGAATAAAGAATGATGAATCAAGATTCATCAGTCTGCAAAGCTGGGCTCAGGCGGAGCTCAGGAGGCAAGGAGCGAAGGACCTCTAGACGGCCATCGCTGCTGCGGATGCGTTGGTCGACTACAAAGTCCAACCTACCGCGGAAAAGAAGGGCCTTGAGAAGACCAAGGGCAAACCCAAGGAGAAAAGCAAGGGAAAGTTCAAGAAGTTCGGCAAGGTTGAAACTTCAGTGCAGAATCCTCCAAGAAGGCCGAGCAACCCAAGGGGAAGGGCTGCTTCATTTGTGATGGGCCACATCGGGTGCGGGAGTGTCCGAAGCGAGAGAAGCTGAACTCCATGACCATGGAGGAGAACTCAGATGAAGAGGCACGCATGACAAACCTCAAGTTGCTGCGCAACATTCGCTTGTGTCCGCTGAAGTCGGGTAAAGAGTTGAAAGTGGAGGTGGAGCGCGGGGATCCAGAGTTGGTGTACCTTGATGTCGTGGTACACAAGAAGACCCTTTCGGCCGTGATCAATACTAGAGCGACACACAACTTCATCTCCAGCAAAGAGTTCGGGAGCTTGGGAGTTCCCTTGGAGAAGAGCCAGTGCCGCGTGAAGCTTGCCAACTCCGAGTCACTGAAGATCGAAGGTATGACAAACAGCACTGTCCAGCTTGGGGAATGGCAGGGAAAGGTATGCTTCCTCGTGGTATCTCTTGACGACTTCCAAGTTATTCTGGGAGTCGAGTTCTTGAAGAAGGCGAAGGCGTCTGTAATGCCTTATCTGGGAGGCGTCTTCTTCACGGTGGTAGATAGCCCCTGCTTCATCAGGGCTATCAAGAAGAAAGGACAAGTTGGAGCTACGTCCGCGATGCAAGTCTGCAACGGGTTGAAGAAAGGGGAGACGACGTATCTGTCTACGGTACGCGTCGAAGAAGATGGCGAGGATACACAGCCATGCCCCAAGGCAGTAAAGAAGATGCTGGGCGAGTTCAAGGACGTAATGCCGAAGCAGCTGCCCAAGGAGCTTCCACCGAAGCGAGATGTGGATCACGCTATCGAGCTACTGCCAGGTACGGTGCCCCCTGCACTTGCACCCTACAAAATGCCCCCTGCACATCTGGAGGAGTTGTGGAGACAACTCAAGGAGCTAGTGGACGTTGGTCTGATGCGTCCAAGCAAAGCACCATATGGAGCACTAGTGTTGTTCGAGAAGAAGAAAGACGGGAGCATGCGGATGTGCGTGGACTACCGCGCACTGAACAAGGTGACGATGAAGAACAAGTACCTTGTCCCCAATGTTGAAGACATGTTTGATCGCTTGGGCCAAGCCAAGTATTTCTCGAAGATGGATCTCAGGTCAGGTTACTACCAGGTCCGCATCAAAGAGGGAGACGAGCCAAAGACTGCGTGTGTGACGCGTTATGGGTCTTTCGAGTTCCTTGTAATGTCGTTTGGGTTGACTAATGCCCCGGCAACTTTCTGTACGCTTATGAATGATGTCTTCCACGAGTATATCGACTCGTTTGTTGTAGTGTACTTGGACGACATAATAGTGTACAGCAGGACCTTGGAGGAGCATGTCAAGCATCTGCGGATGGTGCTTGAGAATCTGAGGCAAAACTGGCTATACTTGAAGCTGGACAAGTGCGCCTTTGGTCAGGAGACTGATGAATCTCGTATTCATCATGCTAAAATTGGTCATTTAGGCTCTGTCCCCCATCATCCTCTTGTAATTAATCATTAATAGAGCATTATTAGCCATCATACATGTGTATATAATATCTGCATTTCATCATGCATAATTGCATTTAAAATCCCCAGTGTAAATTAGCCCAAAAAGCCGCTAAATTCTCACATTTTTAGTTAATTCACTCTAACTCCGATTGACCCCAAACCACCTGCATTGTGTAGATATTACTAGCCTTATTAAATAAAAAATACAAAAAAATTACTAACCCCAATAAGTGTCAAATAATCCCAAAGACAAATTTCACATCTGACAAACTAAAATGAGCATATCTCCCACATACAGTATCCGATTTTGGTCTACTCACTTTTAAAGTACTCCATTTTCAAATACCTTCAAAATAAGACCAATTTCATAAAATTCGGAGCTCTTATGTGAAAGTTGGGTTTTGAGCCTCTTTTCGCATTTTGACTTTTTGCTGTTTTTGACCTGAGTTTTTATGTACATAATTAATCCTTTTAATTTTATTTCTTTTTCAATTGTGTCCTTTGATGAAAGTTTTAATAAGAAATGCAAAAATTCAAATCCAGATTAAAACTGAGATTAAAGAAACTGACCAAGTTCAAGTGTCCGTTGTCGGTCTGTACAAAAGTTGTGTTTCTTACCTTTATTTTTTCTCCTATTTTCTTATTTATTAAAAATCCAAAAAAATATATTAATATGTAAATAATTTTCTTATATTTTATCGTATTTTTTCTAGATTTTTTATCCTCTTTAAAATCACCAAAAAAATACAAAACCCAAAAAGTCGGTTTTCTATACACATGGAAAGCCACCAAAAATACCACTTCGCACAGGTGACCTCTTTTGCTCCCGGGTCCTTCATGAAAGTTGTAGATCTCGACAAGACAAACAGCTTTTATGAAGGAAATTTTTCGATCCGAGTCTCCTGCTATTTCTTTTCTAAATTCCTTCATCTTTAATTTTGAAATTTTTTGGGGTGCCACGTGGCAGCTCCAGGGCTTGCCACGTAGCACCCCATTTTGTCACTCACTCCAGGCCACCCCGGGTCACGTGCCTAGCACGTGACCCCTTGTCATCCACCTCCAGCCGTTTCCCCTCCTGCCCTTGCGCCTCCGCCATGCACGGCCGACAACCCCCTCGCCTCCTCCTCCCTCGTAACCGTCGCCGCACCATTACTCATCTCGCCGCCTATTAAACCACTCGCTCGCAGCCTTCACAACCCATCCGCCCTTCCTCCATTTTGGCCGGTGACAGCGGCATACGGCGTGATCCAGCCACCACCTGGTATGCTGCTCCGAGCCTCCATGCTCGCGTACGCTCCGGCAGCCTCTCATAAGCCGCCGTGACCCCAGCACAGGTACCCCCCCCCCCCGCCATCGCTATCTTTCAGTTGAACACGCCACCTCCGCCGGCTTTGCACAAGCCGGGAACCATTCCCCCTCGACGCACCCCCCCCCTCGCCCCTTCTTTTTTGATCTCAGTGCAGGCCTCCGCCTCGAGCCGCCCCTCCGCTCCGACCGCCCGACGCTCCTCCCTCGCCACGCGGTCGTCTCCTTCGACCTCCACCCTCGGCTGCACAGCAGCTCCGCCGCGCGAAGGCGCAACCGTCCATGCCTCCGCGTGAGCGCCGCCTCAGCCAGCCTCCGCGCCCTCCGCGTCGGCCACCCCGCTCCCTCCACCTCCGGCCGCAGCCTCCGCGCCCTCCGCGTCGGCCACCCCGCTCCCTCCACCTCCGGCCGCAGCCGCCTGCGCGGCACCTTCGTCGAGCTCCTCTGCGGCCTCCAGCTGCCGTCGGATCCAGCTTCGCCCTTGATCCGACGGCCCAAAGTCCGCCTACGTTTCCCCCCTTCAGCCGTCGTTGGATCAGGCATCGGCCTGTAATCCAACGGTCTCGGTCACGCCATGTCAGCACCTCCCGAGCCTCGGCTCTAGCCTCGAGGCTCGACGCCCCGAAGCGCCACAGAACGCCACGTCGGCTCGGGCCACCGAGCCTAAGCCCCGCCACCTGAGCCTGCGCCTCGGCCCGAACCACAGGCTTGGGTCCCCAAACCTCAGCTCCGGGCCGCCGACCCTCCGCTCTGCTCCCGAACCTGCAGTAGAAAATTTGCAAGAAGGCCCCTCGCACAATTAGAAATTGCATTTACACCCCCCACCAGGGGTAAATTTCAGAAAGGCCCCTCAACTTTTTATTAATTACAAATAAGTCCTCCCAGGGACCTTTTTGCAAAGAAAACTTTGTTTTATTTACATTTTAGTCCCTGAAACTTCATTTTATCATATCTTTGTCATACAGACTCCGATTTTAGCATATAATATGTCATTTCGAAGCTATTTTCATGCTCTACAATTTAGAATAGCTTGTGACAGATCTGAGATTGCTTTTTGATAAGTATTATTTGAGGATTTCAGTTGATATGTGTAGGCTTATTTTGATATATCTGTGCCACAAGTAACTTGGAAAAATTGACGATTTATTTTACAGGGAATTGTTGGAGTTAAGATATTATTTGAGGACTTATTTTATGCAGGGGCTTCGGAAAGGAAGATTGAAAATTTATTTCCCTTGTATTTTTCGAAGATAATGTCTATCGATTAGGATTAATCTACAGGGAATTTAGAAGAAATTTTCATCAGAGCCCAAAACATATGAGATTATTTATTGACACTCCGATCATTCTCTTGAATTATAGCTTCTAATCTGTGATAAATTTTGAGGTTATCAATTAACATCTTTTGGAGCATAAATCTAAATTCCAGATCCTGTGCTGAATTGTTTTCCCATCATATTTCCTTGCATTTGTATCTCAGTGCATTGTATATTTTATCAACACAAGAATTAATCGAGCATTAAGTTAGTTATTTAATTTGATTCGAAACCGTGCAACTAAAAATCTCCGTTCCCTGTGTTCGACCTTGGTAAACTTACCAAGTAAAAATATTCCACAACATTCAAAGATTGTAGTATTTTGACGACCGAAATCCGCCTCCTGTACTACAATTATCGACTATTAAAGAGGTAGATTTCGCGTTCATCAAATGGCGCCGTTGCCGGGGAACGACGAATTTTTAAGGTTGTAAATCGTTTTTGTAATTAATTTTTGTGAGGTTAATTTTTGTGTCATTTTTTTCTTTTTTTTCTTCTGCATTTTATTTTGCATTTCTCTCTGACTTCTGCTACTAACCGCAAATTCTCTCTTCGCAGACTTCTGGGAGCTGGATTTTGATATTAAATCAAGGATCTGCGATGAAGACTGAATTTTAATTTTGTGAGAGAGAGTCAGCATAGATTTTATTTTCTGCAATATTCTCAGGGTCCCTCTCTTTGAACCCTTGTAATAATTTCAGACTAAACATTCCGTGGTGTGTCGGGTCTGTTTCAACCCAATCTGTGTGGTTGGGACCCGACTTGAGTGGCGTAGGACTTAGGCACCTACATGCTTGCTTGTTATTATTTGATTGTGCTCGTAATTCTTAGGCCACACTCTCACTAATATACGCACTATAGATCGTTCAACATTAGCCAAATTCTTAAATCAATTCTTCCCGCTAATAGAACTATCTGTTTAGGGCATTTTTCATCTGTGCATATAATTTAGTGTAAATTTAAATTCCTTGTCTTGCATCCCGCATGAAGAACGCGAGGATTCACTGTAAGTCCTTCTCTTAAGCATGCATCATTGATTTACGTTGCATCAGTTTTTCCGATCCTCCCTCCTCAAAGTTTTATAACTTAGGATTTAACGGAATTGGGACTGCTCGTTAGGCATGAATTCATGTGCTCACATAAACTTCAGTGATAACCTTAATTTAAAATTGGGACTGCTAATCAAGGTGACTGTAAACAAACTGACCTAAAATTAACCTATGTCTGGTGGAGAGAAACCCACTCATTGTTTGTAAGGATTAGAACGCACACTTTGGATAGAGCCAAAACTGAGAAATTTCACAAAGACTATTGTTTTTAAAAACAATTAGCTACTTTTCAGTGAGGGTCTCGGGTAGCCGTTTTACGGTCCGACTTCCCTTCGCAGAGTGGGTGGTTTAGAGGACACCGCGGAAGGCACCGTCCTCAAGCAACACGGGTAGCCGTTTAAACGGTCCGTACTTCCACCTATATTGGCTGAGAGTAGATGCAACTAGTTGTACGAACTCGGGACAGTCTTTGAGAAATATTTCGGTACCTAACATCTCCGCTTAGTTTGCAAGATTGTCTTGTCATTAAATTAAAAGTGAAAAGATAAGCGGCCGAACCCTGACGTGCCTTCATCTGTGTTGAGTGGTGAACTTGAGAATTGTCTTGTGTTTGCTTGTGTCTGCTTCTTCATAAGGACTCTCTCTCTATCCTCCTTGTCTTAGAAGTGTCATCTTTTACTCCTCCGCTAAGGAATCTCTTACCCTTAGCAAAATCCTCTTTTAATCACAACACTTATCTCTAAACTCTTCCTCTCTGAAGGTGAATCATAGTGCCTCCCAAGAAGAACTCTGGGGACGATGAGAACGACAATGACCCTATCCCGGCACTCTTGGCTAGGATAACAGCTGTTGAACAAACCAATGAACTACTTAGGACGCAGTTGGAAATAATACAACAAGGCGAGACTGCTATGGAAGACACGTATCTCCCAAAATTAGATGAAGACTATAACTGGTTGAGACCTGTTCCCCCTGAGGATGCGTTCGAACACAAACTGCATTTCCTTACACTATTGCCAAAGTTCAGAGGAAATAATCATGAAGAACCATATATCTTCCTCCAAGACTTCGAGTTAGTCTGTGCTAACCTTTGCCACCCTAGGGTTAGCCAAGACTACATAAGGTTGAGAGTTGTCCCCTTCGCCTTGACTGATAAGGCGGCTTACTGGCTGAAAAATCTAGGGAAAATAGTCACTACATGGGCCACATTCAAGACATTGTTTTTAAGGAAATTCTACCCAGTTAGTAGAATTAATCAAATGAGGATCAAGCTCACGAGTTTCACCCAACACCCGAATGAACCATTTCATGAAACCTGGGAAAGATTCACAGACTTAGTACAGAATTGCCCAGGACACGGGATAAGTAAAATGATGATGGTCCAAAGTCTTGTGAGCGGGCTGAACCCTGAGACTCAAGGGTTGGTTAGTGCATCCTGCGGAGGAAGCTACATGGGGCGCCATGAGGACACCGTCTACAACGTGTTTGAAAGACTTGCTGAATCTAGCCATGCACAAACCACTAGCCGGGCTTACATAGCCGGCTCCAAAAAGATGGTGAATAATCTGACAACCGACCACAATGCTGACATGGGAATAATAGCTGATAAGCTAACTATGGTTGAGCAGATTTATAAAAAGGTGGATGAGATCCATAAATCATCTGATATGGAGAAATTAGCTAAATTTCCTAAACAAATGGAGTAATTGGCTGACAGGGTATCAAAGATTGCATCCCCCGCACCCATACACCAAATTCACTACATTCAAGGTCAAGGGGTAGGGCAACATAGCAATTGGGGTGGAGACCAAGTCTTGTCCTCTCAAACTGATGAAACCTCCGCTCAGACTGATTTTGAGGAACCTCCATAGGTCATGGAGATAAACGGAGTCTGGTATAATTTGGAACCAGTCAATCGCTCAGGCCAAAACCCTACTCCAAACCCTCGTCCACCGCAAGCCCAGCCCACCTACCAGCCTCAGCTGCAGCAGAGGCAGCAATATCGCACGGGTTATCAGAACCCGCAACCTCGGCCACAGCAGAACAAATGCCAAAGCCAACAAGGCCAGTATCAGCAACCTCAGGCCAGGCAGGGCCAAGGGTCCTCCTCTTCTGCTATCTCTCTAGAGCTCCAGCGAGTATTGGATGAGCTTCATGATATGAGAGTCGACATAAATCGACTCTCTCGTTGGAGAGATGAGGTGACTGCACCCCAGACAGTGATTCGAGCCCAAGTCCAGGCTTAACCCAAATAGCCTTGGACACAATCAGGTATTAATCTCTGACTATTCCGTACATGAACTTGAGCCCTTCTCGAATAAAAACTCTTATCATATCTCTCTTAGGAGCGGAAGGACCGTAACCATGCCTGATCGAGCGAAGGAACACGAAGACATAGCCCCAGTGTCCATCAATTCACACAACCATGGGGGAATTGACAAAGGAAGACATGAGGAGAAAGAAAAAGTCCCACCCACACCGCCCGGATATAATGGAGAGTCTGAGTCTGACTCAGACAAACAAATTCCACCAACCACAAATTTCCCTGTTTTTAGTCCGAGTCCTGTAAGAAATTTTTCATTCAATAAAAGTGATGTTCTTGATCATACCAAGTCCATTCCTTTCCCCCGTGCTCTTACGACAGGAAAGAAGAAAAACATAAAAAAACCAAAAAAATGATGAAGAGATGGCCCAGATCTGTAAGGAAAATATTAAGGTCACTTTGTCCCTAGACGAGATGATAGAAAGAGACTCGGCTTTTCGAAAATACCTGAAGGTGAGATGCACACCAACTAGGGCCAGCAAACAAACTCCTAGCCGAACAAAGAAACACATACTCTCAGTAGCCACATCTCGTCTTATAAAAAATGAGCTGCCAAGAAAGAAGAGAGACATGGGTGCTCACTTTGTCACTGGCTACATCAAGGAAATCAAGTTTGCAAGAACATTGTTAGACAATGGATCATCCATCAATCTCATGCCCACAACCCTATATGAGCATCTCAATCTAGGTCCTCTTAAGCAATCTACAGCTGTACTTCAATTCGCAGACACCTCAATGATGAATCTCGGATTCATCACTCTAAATCTCATTTATTAAGCTCAATTCCCTAAAAATCAACAGCATATCTGCATCTATTTCGCATAATTAGCATTTGTGCATGATTTCATAAGAATTGCATTTTAGCATTAAATTCTGCATCAAATAAGAAGCCAAAAATCCAAGCCCAAATTGACCTGTAAATAGCCTAACTTCCCCTATTTTTAACTCCTTCATGCTAACTCCGAATAACCCAAAACCACTTCAATTGTGTGCATATCACTCACAAGAATAAATGAAAAATACAAAAAAATCACTAACTCAAATAAGTGGACCAAAAACCCAAACCCTAGTTTCAGGATTTTCGGACTAAAAGCCACATATCTTCCCCATCTAGTGCCTGATTTGATCCTACTCACTTTTGAACTAATGTACATTCAATTACCTTCAAAACAAGACCAAGTTCAAGTGAATCGGAGCTCGTATGTGAAAGTTGGGTTTTGGGCCTCTTTTGCACATTGTATATTTTCGCGGTTTTCTGACCTTATATTTTATGTATATATTTTCTTTGTTAATAAAAAAATCAAAAAAATTAGAATTAGGTGCCTTTTATTTCTCTTTGAGTTTTCCATATTTTTCCGTATTTTTTTATCTTGTTTAAAAATGACAAAAAAATTAGAAAACCCAAAAATCAAGGTATTCTATGTACATGGGACACTCCAAAAATTCACTTTTCACATTTGACCGAATTTGGCTCTGATCTCTTCATGAAAGTTGTAGATCTCGTCGAGACGAGCATTTTTTGTGAAGGAACTTTTTCGATCCAAGGTCATTTGCTATTTCTTTTTGATTTTACAAATTAATTTTCCTTCGAATTTTCTGAAGGTGACACGTGGCAGCCCCAGAGGCCGCCACGTGTCATTGTTTTTTGACCTTTTTTTTAACTTTCGTTTTTTATAAAAAAAAGTAAATAAATCGCCCGCACGTGCAGCGCACGTGCCTCCCCCGCACGCGCACTGCACGTGCGCCCGCGCCTCCCCAAGCCCTCGCCACGTGGCTCCTTTTTGGCCGTCCGATCTCGGCCGATCGGACGGCCCACCCGCATCTCCTACCTCCCGCGCCCCCCTCCGTAACGTCCGCCAACCACCAACCACCTCTCTGCTTCCTTCGCGCTCCGCCGCCTCCTCCGCTATCTCCGCAACCGCCTGGAGCTCCTTTGACCGCGCCGCATCCCTCGACGCCCAAACGGCCGCCGCCTCTCTCCGCAACCGCCGCTCCTTTATTCTCGCAACCACCGCGCCGCCAAACCATCTCCCTCTCCCCTATATATACTCCATCGCCGACCCCCCAAAAAGGTATCCGCCGACTTCCGCCCTAGGGTGCTTCGAGGTGGTGACAGTCCTCTACGCCGGCGTGATCCGAGGTCGTAGCCCTCGTCGCAGCAACTTCTCAAGGCGTTGCTCTTGCTCCGGCCACTCGCCGTCGAGCCTCCTTCATCCTCCAGGTTATCTCTCTCTCTCTCTCTTTCTCTTTCTCTCTCTCTCTCTATCGTTCCCCGCCACCTCGAGACCTCGTGCCTCCATCACCGTCCGCTCGCCGGTCCTCCTCCCTCCACCGCTCCCTCGCCTCCGCTCCGACGCACCCACAACCCTTCACCTTCGCTCCTCGACCATCGACGACACCCTCCGCCTGGGCCAAGCCGGTCGGCGCTCGACATCGACGCCCGCTCCTCTGTAGCAGCTTCATCAACATTACCGTTCAACTACTCCGCCGCACCAAAGCAACCCATCCACCGGAGTGTCTCCACAGATGCTCCGCAGCAGCGCCTCCGCCTTCAGTGCTGCTCCACCGCAACATCAACAGCCCACGGCCGTGTGTCGGCTGTGCAAGGCGACGTCACCGGCCGCTCCAGCAACTACTCGTCTCGCCGACGTCACCGCCCCTCGCCGGCTTCGCCTCCGCCTTCGACTCGCCACCAGCCGCCGGGTCCGAGGCCCGAGGTCCCCCGCACGTGCTCCGCACGTGCGTGGGAAACTTCACCAGCACGTCAGCCCCGGGGTCACGTGCTACGCACGTGCCCCTTGGGTAAATTGCAGAAGACCCCCGGGGCTTCTTCACATTTACGCTCCAGACCCGCCTCCGGAAGGCACGTGCATTGCACGTGCTCCTCTGGAATATTTGCAGAATTCTCCCCTGTTGCTTGGTAATTACGCAACCCCCCCCTGCATTGTTTCTTTATTTATTTTATTGCATTTGTACCCCTGTGTTCGCCATCCATTATAGACCTCTACACTACATCATTTTATTCATTTAAAAATAGCATTTTGTTCATCTCTTAATTCTCTACATTGTGAGCTACTGTTGACATTTTTGTGATTGACGGTTCATTAATAAATAATTGTTTTGTGGAAATTAGAATATTTTGCCCAATCTGTGCTCTGAAATTCATAGTTAATCAATCGTTGTTCTAAAAATTCTCCAAAAAATCACATATTATAAAGATTATTTTGATTAACATTGTGCCCAAAAATCTTTGCATTTGCATGCATATTTTGCTCTGTAAAAATCATTTTGCATATTTCACTATTTTATTTTTAATAGGTATTAAATCCCACATTTTTGAGATCTAGGATTTTTCTAAGATCCATTACCTAGTGATAGATCTTAGACAATTTTAGTTCTCGAAAAGAAGTAGGTTTAATATTTATTAAAATTAAATATTGAAAATTAATTTGTTTGCATTTAAAAACTCATAAAAAATTCATATTGCATCTAAAAATCCAAAAAAAATTACAGTGCACTCATTTCATCATAATTTACATTGTGGCCAAGTTTCGTATTTTTCGGACATTGTTTGATTGAAATTTACATTTTAGTCCCTAAAATAGGCCGAACTTGCATTTTGCATCTTATATTGCATTGAAAAATTCCAAAAAAGACCGCCTTGAAAACCGAACTAAAACTTGGATAGACATTAATCTAGGTTGTTCCTTTGCCTCCTTGTGATCGACCTTGGGACTTGCCCAAGTAAAATAAACATAAACCACGAGATTAAAATTGAATCATTATTTTGTGGTTATTTCTTGACTTTTCCCGATCGCCGCCTACAACGAACGACACATATTTACTTTCACGATCGACCATTAAAAACAACTTCTTAACGCGGCTTTTGCGGACCTGTCAGATGGCGACGTTGCCGGGGAGGCAAACAGCTTAGTTTTTTTGAAAATTTTTGTTCGGTTTTCCGAATTCGGGTAGTCTGACCCCCGAATTTTTCATTGTAAATCCCATTTTATTTCTTGTATTCATTTTTCAGCATTTCTTTCATTTATTTTATTTTTGATTATTGTCTGAGTCACTCTCTTACATTCTCTCTCTTATTTTTCTTGCGAGGTACCCGGCACACGTGGAGCGGTTTTTCAAGGAACCGACGCATCTTCACCAACACCCGAAGAAACCGCAATTAAATTAAGATCGAGTCGAGTCGTGAGAGAGCGTAGAGTCTAGGTTTTGAATTTCTGCACTTTTAATTTCTGCTCATTTATAGCGGTGTCCGTTTGGACTCTCGCGTGTGTAAAAAAGACCTTGAACTTTATTTGTGGTGTGTCGTGGCCTGTTTCACTCTCCGGAGAGGGTGGGGCCCGACTTGAGTGGCGATTAGGATAGACCTGCACATACGGCTCTTAGAGCATTTTATATTTTTGATTGTGCTCGTAGGATCTTAAGCCACACTACACTTTAACTGAGATGCACATTAGATCGTTCAACTTAGCCAAATCCAACTCAATTCTTCCCGCTAATAGAACTTTCTGCTTAGGTGCGGGTTTCATCGGCTTGCACGCATTTAGTATAATTTTTAAAATTCGGTATTGCATCCCACATGGAGATTGCGAGGAGGCACTGTAAGTCTTCTAACTGAGCATTCATCATAGTTTTCCGCGTGCATCGGCTTTTCCCGAATTCCTCTCTCTTGTTTTATCACATAAATCTAAAGGAAATTGGGACTGGACGGTAGACGTGTATTTGTGCTCATCTAAATTCTTCAGTGATCGCCTCAATAAAATTGGGACTGCTAAATAAAGCCGATCTTAAAAAATCCATAAAATCAAGAATTTCTGCGGGAGAGCAACCCCGACATTGTCTGATTTTATCTTGCAGCGAGGAGAGAGACGCACACTAGGATAGAGCCCAGCTCCAAACCTAACAGCCCGTTTAAACGACTTGCAAGACTTGAATTATCACCAATTAAAACTAACAAGATAATTGACCGGACCCTTACGGTCTTCACTTTGAGTTGAGTTGGTGAAACAACCTTTGTATTGTGTTTGGTTTGTGCGTAGAAAATAAGTCATCAGCGAATACTGCACATTCGTGCCTCCATCATAAACCGCAAAACCTCTTGTTGACCTCGAGAATGGAAGATTGTGGTAATTCCTATTCAAACTCCGCGAACCATTCTTTCTCTACCACAAACTCTCCAATCTCAAAAGACCAGAGAAACTCTTACTCTGGACCTGCTTGGCCTCCGGGAAACCATTCCCAAGAACTCTATTCTTACGATTCCTTCTTCTTCCTAGAAGGAGGACAGACCCAAACTGTCTCTCTATCACCAAAAATCGAGGGCAACTATTACATCAATTCTTTCCAATCTGTTAACTCGAACCCTTTATATTCTGAAGGTGAAGAAGAAGAGATGCCCCCCAAGATGGCTTCCAAAAAAGACCCTGAAGATGAGACGAATGATGACGCCATTCAAATGATCCTAGCAAGATTGGCTGCATCTGAGCAACAACAACAGTTACCAAGGACACAGCTTGAGCAGTTGAATGCTGGGGAGGAAGTGCCAATGGAAGCCGCCTACAACCCTAGACAGTACCAAGTGTGGAACTATTTACAGCCACCACAACCGGCGATCCACTATGAACTGAAGCCACATTTCGTCAGTCAATTACCCCAATTCCATGGTAATACGACTGAGGAGCCATATGAATTCTTGCGGGACCTGGAGTTGATATGTTCTAATCTGAGGCACCCACAAGTCAGCCAAGACTACATTCGTCTCACTGCTTTACCTTTCGCCTTGAAAGGGAAGGCAGACTACTGGGTGAAGAACTTGGGTGTGACTGTGACTACTTATGAGAGGTTTAAAGACCTATTTTTGAAGAAATTATACCCCTTGAGTCGGACAAATCAAATGAGGACCCGTATCACTAGTTTCTCTCAGATGCCCAATGAACCACTCTGTGAGGCATGGGACTGGTTCAAAGATCTACTTCAGAAATGTCCTTGCCATAACTTGGACAATAATATCCTAGTCCAGTCTCTCTACGCTGGCCTAAATCATGAGACTCAAGGATTAGTTAGCGCTGCCTGCGGAGGGAATTATGCATCATGTGGGGCTGAGACCGTCTGGAAAATACTGGAGCAGATGGCAGAAACAAGCCGCTCTCAGCTTGCCAGTAGAGCCTACACTGATTCCCTCAACACCCTTCAAGCCAAAGGCGGAAAGCAGACGGTGGCTGAAATTGCGGAGGACTTGATTCCGAACATGCATTTCATAGCCGACAAAATAACAATAGTGGACAAGAGAGTGAGCGACATCGACAACCGGATCTCCCAGTTCCCAAAGCAGATGGAGGAGCTCACTACTAAGATGTCCAAGATGGGGGTACCTACTGCACCAACGGTCCCGGTTTACCATGTGCACCATGTCCAGGAGCAGCTAGGACCAGAACAGCAACAGTCATGGGTACAGGACCAACCCTATGCCCAAGCTTCTCAGCAACCACCCCCACCGGCCGAGACAATCCAAGAAGCCCCGCCCCTGACCTTCGAAATAAACGGCATTTGGTACACACAGGACACTACCTGACAGGGTAGTATGGGGGAACGCCAGCCTTATCAACGCTCCCCCACTTTTTATAATGCCGCATTCCCTCAGCCTCCTCAGTACCCTCAAAGCATTTCAACTTCCCAGCACCCAAAACAGCAGCGGCCCTACAATCGCTCGAACCAATCTCAACAATACCGCCAGCAACACCAAGCTCCCAGGCCTTCGGCGCAATCATCCAATCCTTCGAAAGAACCTGTTGATATCCAGAGACAGATGCTGGAAGAACTTCGCAGCTTCCGAAGTGAGCTATATGACCTGCGGGTGGATGTTAATCGTCTATCCCGATGGAAGGATGAGCAGACTGTTCCCACTACAACCATTCCCGCCCAAGTTCAAGCTAACCCCAATAGCTTGAACCGATCTCAATCATCTCAACACAATGGCCAGGTATACTATTCGGATTTTTCCACATCTGAACATGAGAACCTTTCGTTTGACAATGTACATGCTATGTCACTCAGGAGCGGAAGGACCGTGGCCGTACCTGATCGGACTCGGGAATCGGTTCATGAAGACTCGGAGGATCAACCGGAGGATGCTTCCGAGGAGGATGAAGAAAGACGCCTAAAGATCCCTGCACCAGAGAAGGGGAAAGCATCTATGGAGTCTGCAGAGGACCTTGAACCTCTAGTTGCTGCAAAAATACCTTTGTCATCTTTTCAGCAACCAGATTTTGATTATTATCAAAAATCTGATGATTGTAATAAAAACTCCAAGTCTAATAAAGATGCTCGTATTTATGATTCTGACCTTCTGTCCCCTGTCTCAAGTGCTTCCATTCCTTTCCCCCATGCCCTCAAGAAAGGAAAACAAAAGAAAAACATTCAGGATGATCCAGTAATGGAAAAATTCTGCAATCAAAACATCACAGTCAAAGTACCCTTTGACCAGTATGTGGCCAATAATCCTGCTTTTCAGAAATATTTAAAGGCAAAATGCACTCCCACTAGGACTCGTACAAAGAGAACAAGTCAATTTGTGGAGACGCATATCTTGACAGTTGCCACCACCAAATGTGTCAAGAACCAGCACCTGCCAAGAAAGAAAAGGGATCTGGGCGCCCATTATGTGGAGAGTCGTATTGGCGGCATTGTATTCACACGCACACTCCACGACAATGGTTCTTCCATAAATCTTCTACCCTTATCCCTATACTATAGATTGGAGTTAGGCCCTCTCAAGAAATCATCATCTCTACTCCAATTTGCTAATAAATCAACCAAAAGACCTAAGGGAGAAGTAAAGAATGTCATCATCATTATCGAGGGTACAGAATACAAAGTGGACTTCACTGTCCTTGATATGGAAACCCCGAACCATTGGAAAGAATCGCAAATCATTCTCGGAAGACCATTCTTAAGAACCGCTAAGGCTGTATTTGATTACGGTTCTGGCATGATGAAATTCCGATCTCCAGAAGGGGAAGTAGACTTGGAGATGAAGCAGACAAAGTGGCAAAGACCAGACTCCGAGTCCACAACTGAAGAGGCTGAAACATCTGAATGCAATCTCCTCCGAACCACTGGGCCATGGGACCAACTTCCAGACATACAGACTGAAAGCACGTCCTTGGAAGAAGAAATAATGCACAATGCATTTTGCGAGATATTTCCAAACATCTCAAAACACTCAGACTACTTCACCATTAATGACACAGAAAGCCCTTCGGATGTGTCAAGAAAAATCAATGGCGAATCGGACGCGGCTCTTGCCGAACTACCATTCTACTCTAGCGATCCGACCCATCTGACTTATGAATTGGTAGCCAACACTTCACACAGTGACTCACCACCAACCGACACTGAACCAGAAACAAAGATAATTCAGCCAGACTTGATTGATGATTCTGAATTACCTGAGTTGAAACCATTACCCCCCACACTGAAGTATGCATTTCTCAATGGGCCCAAAGAGAAATTTCCTGTGATCATTAGCTCATCCTTGACACTAGATCAGGAGTCTAGACTACTCGAAGTCCTTGAGCGAAATCGAAAAGCCATCGGTTGGACTGTGTCGGATCTCGTAGGAATAAACCCCGCTCTCTGCTCGCACCAAATTTATGTTGAGGATAATGCAAGGCCTTCCCGTGAATTTCAGAGAAGATTAAACCCCAATCTTCGGGAAGTAATGAAGAAAGAAATAGAGAAATGGTGCAAAGCAGGATTTATTTACCCCATTTCTGACTCCAAGTGGGTAGCCCCCCTTCATGTTGTCCCGAAAAAGTCGGGAATCCAGATGGTTACCAACGAGGAGGGGGTAGAGATCGTGACCCGAGTACCCACGTCGTGGCGCGTCTGTGTCGATTACCGGCGCCTGAATGCTGCGACCAAGAAAGACTACTTTCCACTGCCATTTATTGATCAAATATTGGAGAGACTTGCAGGGAAAGCATTCTTTTGTTTTCTTGATGGGTACTCCGGTTACAATCAAGTAGCTATCGCTCCCGAGGACCAGGAAAAGACCACATTCACATGTCCCTTCGGTACTTATGCATTCAAGCGCATGCCATTCGGGCTTTGCAATGCCCCAGGCACATTTCAGTGGTGCATGATTGTCGTATTTGCCGAAATGGTTGGGGATTTCCTGGAAGTCTTCATGGATGACTTCTCAGTTCATGGTGACTCATTTGATACATGCTTAGCACACTTGGACCGAGTCCTTCAGAGATGCAGGGAGGTAAATTTGGTACTCTCCTGGGAGAAGAGTCACTTCATGGTGACTGAGGGTATCGTGTTGGGGCACGTCATCTCCAAAAAAGGGATGGAGGTGGACCCTGCCAAGGTGGATGTGATCAAGAAACTTGAGCCGCCAACCAACGTCAAGTCAGTGAGGTCGTTCTTAGGGCATGTTGGATTTTATCGACGGTTTATTCCTGATTTTTCAAAAATCGCCCGCCCACTGACTGAGCTCTTAAGAAAAGACACCGAGTTTATTGTGGATCACAGATGTCTAGATGCCTTCGAGCTCCTGAAAAAGAAAATATGTGAATCGCCGATATTACAAGCTCCCGACTGGTCTCTTCCCTTCGAGATCATGACTGATGCATCGGATTTTGCTGTCGGAGCGGTACTCGGACAAAGAAGAGATGGATTCCTTATGCGATTCACTACGCGAGCAAAGTGTTGGATCCTGCACAGAGAAATTATACAGTGACTGAAAAGGAAATGCTCGCGGTTGTTTGGGCCCTGGAAAAATTCAGATCATACATATTGGGCTCCAAGGTGACAATCTTCACAGATCACACAGCAATCAGATATCTCATGGATAAGAAGGATGCCAAGGCACGACTTTTGAGATGGATCTTGTTAATCCAGGAGTTTAATTTGGAGATTAAGGATAAACCTGGAATAAAGAATGTGGTTGCTGATCACCTTTCCCGAATCGAGCAAAATGATCATCCTGATATTGGACCAATCAAGGAGACTTTTCCAGACGAATCGGTTTGCGTCATTGAGTCAACCCCATGGTATTCCGACATAGTGAACTATCTTGTCTCCAAGAAGGTTCCCTATGGTTGGACCAAAAAAATGATTGATCGATTAAAGTCAGATTCGAGAAAATACCATTGGGACGATCCTTTCCTTTTCTATGAAGGACCGGATTGTATCTGGAGAAGATGTATTCCTCAGGAGGAATATCAGAGTGTCCTCACACATTGTCACTCTCTCGAGGCTGGAGGACACCATTCGGGAAAGAGAACCGCGCACAAGGTACTCCAATGTGGATTTTACTGGCGGACCTTATTTCAGGATGCTAATGAATTTGTACGGTCATGCCCGATTTGTCAAAGAATGGGAGGGACTATGGGATATAGAGATGAAATGCCCATGCAACCAATAATTTTCTGTGATGTTTTTGATGCATGGGGGATTGATTTTATGGGTCCCTTTCCCAACAGCAATGGATTTGAGTACATCTTGTTAGCGGTGGATTATTTATCAAGATTGGTAGAGGCTATTCCAACCCGAACCGCAGATAGCAAAGTCTTCTGTAAGTTTATCAAAGATAACATCATTGCGAGGTTCGGGATACCAAAAGTATTGATTTCTGATGGAGGAAGCCACTTCGTGAACAGGGAGATGAGATCTTTGGCTAAGGAGTACAAATTTGAGCATAGAATAGCCAACCCGTATCATCCACAATCTAATGGCATGGCAGAGGTTTCTAATAGAGAAGTGAAGAGCATTCTCCAGAAGTTGGTTCGTCCCGATAGGAAGAATTGGTCGACATTGTTGGACCAAGTTCTATGGGCCTATAGGACAGCCTATAAGACTCCACTCGGTACTTCACCTTTTAGGATGATCTATGGCAAGCCATGTCATCTTCCTGCAGAATTGATCCACAAATCTGAATGGGCGATCAAAAAGTTGAATTGGAGTTGTCACCTTGGGAAACTATGTCGAGACTTAAATTTGAATGAGCTAATTGAAATCCGAAATCGGGCATATGACAACAGTGTGATTTATAAGGACAAGGTCAAGAGATGGCATGATAGACACATTCGAGAGAAGACCTTTGTCCCTGGACAGAAAGTGTGGTTGTTTAATGCTCGGTTGAAGATTTTTCATGGGAAACTAAAATCAAAATGGACGGGTCCCTACATTGTCATCAATGTGCATACCAATGGAAGCGTAGATATTGCCGAACTCAAAGAGAATGCACAACCGTTCTCAGTAAATGGACAAATGTTGAAGCCATACATTGAATCACCCAAAGAACAAACAGTTCAAGTCGAGGTCATCTATTTCACGCAGAGCGAGGACATTGAAAATCTTTCTGATCATTCCCACCCTCCCTCCCGACCACATCAGCAACCTTGTACAGCTTCTTCCTTTACTTAGGCCAAGGCCTAAGTATGGGGGGGACCGATGCCATCTGTATATATCATTCTTCTCCTGACTCCTAATTGCTCCATTTTCACCCTTCTTCCATACTTAGGCTGTCCACAGCCTAAGTATAGGGGGAACCGACATCTACCTGTATATCCTCTCCTCATTCACATATCATGACCGCCTCTTTTTCGCTTTACTTCCTAACCCATTGTATATGAATTTTACACTCCCTTACGCTTAGCACGAGCTATGTCTTCATTACGCTTTTTGTGCTCTGAAGACACAGCACTCGCTAAGTATAGGGGGTCTGTATATATACTTTGTATATATTTTACCCAAATCTCGTACTTTCGAGTAAGTCTATATATATTTACGGGGTGGGTACTAACTTGAAAAAAAAAAACAAAAAACAAAAAAACAAAAACAAAAAAAAACAAAAAAAAGTTTTGCTACTAACACTGACTTGCCCAATTTTTTGAAAAAAAAAGAGGCTTCTTATTCCATTTTCTGCATAAAAAAATCCCTTGCATAAAATGTCAAAAAAAAAATTTGCATTGCACACACCTACACTTCATCCAACATTACATGCATTTGCATCTGTGAAAAGTCATTGGGTTCTGAACCGAGTTATGAGCCGAAACCGAGAGTGGTCTGGGCTTGCCCTTAATCCACCTAATTTTCAGAGGAACTTCACCGAGAAATAGGATTTTAAGAGCTTCAGGTCTTTTGACTTAATTCTTTAAGTTCCACATAACAATGTGCAGCGTTTGACTCTTAGTGTCTAACCTGATCTCTTCATTCTGGGTACAACTCTGGAATAGGGAATTAATTTGTACTCTCGCACTATGCACTTAGCTCAACCCAGACGGGATGTTGGAAGACTATGTGAGTTTCTTTTCTGGTAGCGTGGAAATCTAAAGACCGGAGTTCGGGTTGAAAGAAAGCTTCGGAAAAGGGATGGACGGCTGGGCACAATTTTTTTCTAAGACCCCAAAAAATGTACGGAATAAAAAGATGCTATATCCGTAGGGGCAAAACAAGATCCAAGCAGAACCACCAAAAATTCCAAATACAAAGAAGCACTCTACCAAATAAAAAATTCGACCAAAAAGGTCCAAGCTTCAAGAAACCTGTAGATCTTGGTGGAGACTTGGCTACACTGGCCATCTTCACAAGGAGAGGTGACTACACTGGCCACCCCCTCCAGTTCTTTTCTCTTTCTTCTAGCTTCTCCCCCATTTCGATTGTGAACACAGCACGACAGACCTTAGAAGGAAATACCTGACTCCCCGAGGACGAGTTACTGGAAAGGAGAGGAGCATGGTAGTCCGGCATTCTGGGTGGGAAGAGCTAAAACCCTTCACACACACGAGTCGGTTATTCAATGTTCATAGGGTATACTTTGGGAAGAGGATTGATCTAAGATGACTTCTGAGCCGAAACTGTAAACAATGATGTGTAGAACTTGAGGGCTGTTGATTTTAAAATTCTGTCTCACAGAAGTTCCGCCACACTACTAATCCAAAGGTCAAGTTTAGTTTCATTCTTACCTTCAGCTCATGGTCTTGGTATGGAACCCAGTCTCATTTCACTTCATGGCATGTCTTTTTGATGCTCAGGGACGAGCATGGTTTAAGTATAGGGGGATGATGAATCTCAGATTCATCACTCTAAATCTCATTTATTAAGCTCAATTCCCTAAAAATCAACAGCATATCTGCATCTATTTCGCATAATTAGCATTTGTGCATGATTTCATAAGAATTGCATTTTAGCATTAAATTCTGCATCAAATAAGAAGCCAAAAATCCAAGCCCAAATTGACCTGTAAATAGCCTAACTTCCCCTATTTTTAACTCCTTCATGCTAACTCCGAATAACCCAAAACCACTTCCATTGTTTACATATCACTCACAAGAATAAATGAAAAATACAAAAAAATCACTAACTCAAATAAGTGGACCAAAAACCCAAACCCTAGTTTCAGGATTTTCGGACTAAAAGCCACATATCTTCCCCATCTAGTGTCTGATTTGATCCTACTCACTTTTGAATTAATGTACATTCAATTACCTTCAAAACAAGACCAAGTTCAAGTGAATCAGAGCTCGTATGTGAAAGTTGGGTTTTGGGCCTCTTTTGCACATTGTATATTTTCGCGGTTTTCTGACCTTATATTTTATGTATATATTTTCTTTATTAATAAAAAATTCAAAAAAATTAGAATTAGGTGCCTTTTATTTCTCTTTGAGTTTTCCATATTTTTCCGGATTTTTTTATCTTGTTTAAAAATGACAAAAAAATTAGAAAACCCAAAAATCAAGGTATTCTATGTACATGGGACACCCCAAAAATTCACTTTTCACATTTGACCGAATTTGGCTTTGATCTCTTCATGAAAGTTGTAGATCTCGTCGAGTCGAGCATTTTTTGTGAAGGAACTTTTTCGATCCAAGGTCATTTGCTATTTCTTTTTGATTTTACAAATTAATTTTCCTTCGAATTTTCTGAAGGTGACACGTGGCCGCCCCAGAGGCCGCCACGTGTCATTGTTTTTTGACCTTTTTTTTTTAACTTTCGTTTTTTATAAAAAAAAGTAAAATAAATCGCCCGCACGTGCAGCGCACGTGCCTCCCCCGCACGCGCACTGCACGTGCGCCCGCGCCTCCCCAAGCCCTCGCCACGTGGCTCCTTTTTGGCCGTCCGATCTCGGCCGATCGGACGGCCCACCCGCATCTCCTACCTCCCGCGCCCCCCTCCGTAACGTCCACCAGCCACCAACCACCTCTCCGCTTCCTTCGCGCTCCGCCGCCTCCTCCGCTATCTCCGCAACCGCCTGGAGCTCCTTTGACCGCGTCGCATCCCTCGACGCCCAAACGGCCGCCGCCACTCTCCGCAACCGCTGCTCCTTTATTCTCGCAACCACCGTGCCGCCAAACCATCTCCCTCTCCCCTATATATACTCCATCGCCGACCCCCCAAAAAGGTATCCGCCGACTTCCGCCCTAGGGTGCTTCGAGGTGGTGACAGTCCTCTACGCCGGCGTGATCCGAGGTCGTAGCCCTCGTCGCAGCAACTTCTCAAGGCACTGCTCTTGCTCCGGCCACTCGCCGTCGAGCCTCCTTCATCCTCCAGGTTATCTCTCTCTCTCTCTCTTTCTCTTTCTCTCTCTCTCTCTCTATCGTTCCCCGCCACCTCGAGACCTCGTGCCTCCATCACCGTCCGCTCGCCGGTCCTCCTCCCTCCACCGCTCCCTCGCCTCCGCTCCGACGCACCCACAACCCTTCACCTTCGCTCCTCGACCATCGACGACACCCTCCGCCTGGGCCAAGCCGGTCGGCGCTCGACATCGACGCCCGCTCCTCTGCAGCAGCTTCATCAACATCACCGTTCAACTACTCCGCCGCACCAAAGCAACCCATCCACCGGAGCGTCTCCACAGCTGCTCCGCAGCAGCGCCTCCGCCTTCAGCGCTGCTCCATCGCAACATCAACAGCCCACGGCCGTGTGTCGGCTATGCAAGGCGACGTCACCGGCCGCTCCAGCAACTACTCGACTCGCCGACGTCACCGCCCCTCGCCGGCTTCGCCTCCGCCTTCGACTCTCCACCAGCCGCCGGGTCCGAGGCCCGAGGTCCCCCGCACGTGCTCTGCACGTGCGTGGGAAACTTCACCAGCACGTCAGCCCCGGGGTCACGTGCTACGCACGTGCCCCTTGGGTAAATTGCAGAAGACCCCCGGGGCTTCTTCACATTTACGCTCCAGACCCGCCTCCGGAAGCACGTGCATTGCACGTGCTCCTCTGGAATATTTGCATAATTCTCCCCCTGTTGCTTGGTAATTACGCAACCCCCCCCACTGCATTGTTTCTTTATTTATTTTATTGCATTTGTACCCCTGTGTTCGCCATCCATTATAGACCTCTACACTACATCATTTTATTCATTTAAAAATAGCATTTTGTTCATCTCTTAATTCTCTACACTGTGAGCTACTGTGGACATTTTTGTGATAGACGGTTCATTAATAAATAATTGTTTTGTGGAAATTAGAATATTTTGCCCAATCTGTGCTCTGAAATTCATAGTTAATCAACCGTTGTTCTAAAAATTCTCCAAAAAATCACATATTATAGAGATTATTTTGATTAACATTGTGCCCAAAAATCTTTGCATTTGCATGCATATTTTGCTCTGTAAAAATCATTTTGCATATTTCACTATTTTATTTTTAATAGGTATTAAATCCCACATTTTTGAGGTCTAGGATTTTTCTAAGATCCATTACCTAGTGATAGATCTTAGACAATTTTAGTTCTCGAAAAGAAGTAGGTTTAATATTTATTAAAATTAAATATTGAAAATTAATTTGTTTGGATTTAAAAATTCATAAAAAATTCATATTGCATCTAAAAATCCAAAAAAAATTACAGTGCACTCATTTCATCATAATTTACATTATGGCCAAGTTTCGTATTTTTCGGACATTGTTTGATTGAAATTTACATTTTAGTCCCTAAAATAGGCAGAACTTGCATTTTGCATCTCATATTGCATTGAAAAATTCCAAAAAAGACCGCCTTGAAAACCGAACTAAAACTTGGATAGACATTAATCTAGGTTGTTCCTTTGCCTCCTTGTGATCGACCTTGGGACTTGCCCAAGTAAAATAAACATAAACCACGAGATTAAAATTGAATCATTATTTTGTGGTTATTTCTTGACTTTTCCCGATCGCCGCCTACAACGAACGACACATATTTACTTTCACGATCGACCATTAAAAACAACTTCTTAACGCGGCTTTTGCGGACCCGTCACTCAACTAAGCGACCTAGGGGCGAGATTCGAAATATTGTCATCAACATAGAGGGACAAAAGTACCTAGTGGATTTTACAATTCTTGACATGGATGTCCCTAGAAATTGGAAAGATTCCCAGATGATACTAGGGCGGCCCTTCCTTAGGACCGCAGGAGCTATATTTGATTACACATCCGGGAGAATCCAGTTTGGAAAAGTTGAACTTAAAATGCAGCAAACTAGGTTCCAAAGACCTGACACTGAGTCGAGCACCGAGTCTGAAAAATCAGAAACTGAGACTGAAATTTCAGAAGCAACAGGTGGGCCCTGGAGACAAAACCCAACTGCTATGATAGAATCAACCTCATCTGGTGAGGAAATTGTTGATGACTTAGTCTGTCAGCTCATTCATGCATCTACCTATACTCTAGGAGACTCAGAGGCCACTCTGGACCTGTCAGTCCATTCTCCTTATGGACAACCCTTGAGTAAGGTACACAGATCAGACGCAGCGATTGCCACACCTCATTCCATTATTAGCGATCCGATCCCTGATACTACCACGATGGTGGCCAACATTGATACACTACAAGCGTCCACATCACAACAACAAACATCACTGACAGAACCAGATTCGAGAAACATCATTGACTTACCTGAACTCAAACCATTGCCCCCTACACTTAAGTATGCCTTCCTTGCTGGAGAAAAGGGACAATTTCCGGTCATTATCAGCTCACATCTGACCGAAGAGCAGGAGATCCGCCTGCTTAATGTTTTGGAGAAAAACCGCAAGGCTATAGGCCGGAGATTGTCTGATCTCCCAGGGATTAACCCAGCCCTGTGCTCACACCATATTTACTTGGAAGATAATGCTAAACCCTCCCGTGAATGCCAACGTAGATTGAATCCAAACTTACGGGAAGTGGTTAAGACTGAGATCAAAAAATGGTGTAAAGCTGGGTTCATATATCCCATCTCCAACTCCAAATGGGTGTCACTTTTGCATATAGTGCCAAAAAAATCAGGACTCCAGATTATCACCAATGAGGAGGGAGAAGAGATTACGACACGGGTACCTACATCATGGCGTGTCTGTGTGGATTACAGGTGCCTGAATGCCGCAACTAAAAAGGATCACTTTCCGCTGCCTTTTATTGATCAAATCCTAGAGAGATTGGTAGGGAGAGAATACTTTTGTTTCTTAGACGGGTACTCGGGCTACAATCAGGTAGCCATCGCCCCCGAGGACCAGGAAAAAACTACTTTTACATGTCCCTTCGGCACATACGCATTCATGCGAATGCCTTTTGGGCTTTGCAATGCCCCCGGCACCTTTCAGCGATGCATGATTGCGGTTTTTGCTGACATGGTTGGGGATTTCCTGGAGATCTTCATGGATGACTTCTCGGTTCATGGTGATTCATTTGATGATTGTCTAGCGCAACTGGATCGAGTCCTCCAAAAGTGCAGGGAAGTGAATCTGGTGCTCTCTTGGGAGAAAAGCCATTTCATGGTGAAAGAGGGCATTGTATTGGGGCATGTCATCTCCAGGAAGGGAATGGAAGTTGACCCTGCCAAAGTTGATGTGATCAAAAAGCTTGAGCCACCTACAAATGTGAAACAAGTGCGGTCTTTTCTAGGGCATGTTGGATTTTACAGGAGATTTATCAAAGATTTTTCAAAAATTGCCCGACCGCTAACTAACCTTCTTGGGAAAGACACCGAATTCGTGGTAGATCATAAGTGTCTAGAAGCATTCGAATTACTCAAGAGAAGGATCATTGAGACTCCCGTCCTACAAGCTCCCGACTGGTCTCTTCCCTTCGAGATCATGACAGACGCATCCGATTTCGCTGTAGGGGCTGTATTAGGACAACGAAAAGATGGAATCCCGTATGCTATTCACTACGCAAGCAAAGTTTTAGACCCTACTCAGAAAAATTACACTGTGACCGAAAAAGAAATGCTTGCTGTGGTTTTTGCCTTGGAAAAATTTCGATCAATACTTCTAGGATCTAAGGTGACAGTTTACACAGACCATTCTGCCATTCGCTATTTAATGGCCAAAAAGGATGCAAAAGCACGACTTCTGAGATGGATTCTACTACTTCAAGAATTTGATTTGGAGATTAAGGACAAACTTGGCGTTAAGAATGTCGTGGCTGATCATTTATCACGGATTGAACATAACAAAATTCTAGAATCTGAATCCATCCGTGAAACCTTCCCAGACGAGTCAATTTCTGCTATTGACTCACTCCCTTGGTATGCAGACACAGTGAATTATCTCGTCACCAATGAAGTTCCTCAAGGTTGTCCCAGAAACAAAATCGAGCGACTCATATATGAAGCGAGACACTATCATTGGGAAGATCCTTTCCTTTTCTTTGAAGGACCGGATTGCATATGGAGAATATGTATTCCTCAAGAGGAATATCAAAGTATCCTCAATCTATGCCACACCTTAGAGGCGGGAGGACATCACTCTGGGAAGAGGACCGCTGAGAAGATATTGCAATGTGGATTTTACTGGCCGACCTTGTTTAAGGATGCTTACAATTTTGTGAGGTCGTGCCCCGTCTGTCAGAGAATGGGAGGAACCATTGGTTCCAAAGATGCCATGCCTATGCAACCAGTGATCATCTGTGATGTATTCGATGCATGGGGCATTGACTTTATGGGCCCATTCCCTAATAGTCAAGGATTTGAATATATTCTTCTCGCGGTAGATTATTTATCTAGATGGGTGGAGGCTATTCCTACTCGAGCTGCAGATAGCAAAACTGTTTGCAAGTTTTTGAAAGATCATATTATTTCGAGGTTTGGAATTCCAAAAGTTTTAATATCTGATGGGGGAAGCCACTTTGTCAACCGGGAGGTGAAGAAGTTGACTAAGGAATATGGCACCGAGCACCGTGTCCTTACTCCTTACCACCCACAATCCAATGGCATGGCCGAGGTGTCAAACAGGGAGGTTAAAGGAATTTTACAGAAGCTCGTTCGCCCTGACAGGAAGAACTGATCCCAACTCGTGGACCAAGTTCTATGGGCTTACCGGACGGCTTATAAGACCCCATTGGGCACCTCCCCGTTTAGAATGGTATATGGAAAACCATGCCATTTGCTCGCAGAACTCGTGCATAAATCAGAATGGGCAATTAAAAAGATTATTTGGAACTGTCACCAAGGAAAAAAGAATCGAGAGATGAATTTGAATGAACTGTCTGAAATCCGAAATCATGCTTATGAAAACAGCACCATCTACAAAGACAAAGTAAAGAGATGGCATGATAAGAACATTCGAACAAAGATCTTTGTCCCAGGGCAGAAAGTTTGGCTATTTAATGCAAAGTTGAAAATTTTCCAAGGGAAATTGAAATCAAAATGGACGGGACCCTTCATTGTAAGAGAGGTGCACAATAATGGGAGTGTTGAGATCTCAGAGACCGCAGATAGCACGCAAACATCTATGGTCAACGGTCAGCTGCTTAAACATTTTGTCGAATCCAATGAGCAATTAGTACAAGTTGAACAGATCTCCTTCACTCAGGACATAGATTTTGACGAAAAATTTGATCTGCCCAGATAGCACACCTCTCTCGAACCTACACTCTCTTGTACATCCGAAATTCTTCCCAGTTCTCCATCTGTAATTATCCGGTTATACTTTGGCTGACCTGAACCTAAGTATAGGGGGACCGCTACCATTGTTTATACATCTCTTTTCTTCTTGTGTTTTTAATCCTTCTATATTTAGTACGAGCTATGTCAACATTTCACTTTGTGCCATGAGGACATAGCATTAGCTAAGTATAGGGGGGGTGTTTGTATATATTTTATCTACTTTATCCATAGCTCGTACTTTATTCGTTTTTATCGAACATCGGGGATGGGTACAAGTAGTGTGTATATTACATGTTTTCCAAAAAAAATCATCACTCATGGTCTTGCATTTCATCAAGCATTTCATGCATTCCTTGGTCGATATATTCCTGATACATTCACCATCACTCAAGGCTTGAGGATTTTTGAGGACACTTGATTTCTGAGATCTTGAGATTCTGAGTTAGTCTGCCTTAGTCATTAGGGTTTTGAACTTAATAATCCACACTTCCCTAGTTTGAAAGATTTGAGCGCTATATTGCACTCTTCATCTCTAACATCAAAAAGAATATGATCAGCAAAATTACTCCCACAACTGCATGATTGATGAGATGAGTTGAGATATCATTTGAGGAACTAGGACTAGAGATTTGAGTTTAGACCCGATCTGATGATATTTGAGGATGGGATAAAGTTAATGAAGGCTTCAGAAAATCTGAGTGTCAGCAAAATCCTAGCCAGTATGTGAACAAGATTCATATGCTATATTTTTTATATTGACCTAAGTGCCAGGGTGTGATGAAACTTAATGAAAATTGTTGATCAGTGTGCGCCAACTTTTGGTAAAAGCAGTGGAGCTAGCCAACAAAAGAAAAGAAAAAGAAATGTCAAAGAAAAGCTCTATCATCCAAAATCAAATTCCAAATGAGCTTCCATCAATGGCGAGCGCTCCCAAACATTTTCAAAGTGACCCCTTGGACCAAGCGCTAATTAGGACCAAGGAGTCGGGCTGACACCATAAAAGGGCCCTGCATCGTAAGAGATACAAGTCTGGGTGTCGAAGGTATCTTAGATACTCAAAAGAGACACACCCCGGTGTACTCCCAGAAAAACAAGTGCAGACGACCCCAAATTCTCTTGACGGACACATTGATCAACAAAATAAAATATACTTGTGTTGAGTAATAAGGCACTCGAGAGGCACCTTGTTCCAATGTGAGGGAGAGAAAATTAGACACAATCATATGCCCTCCATCATCTGGTCGTCCATCTACACGTTCAAGTCTGATAAACTAATGAGACGGTTGACTGAAGCAAGAATAGACTTATTCTCTAGTGTTGAGGATTAGGTCTAGAGGAGGATCTTTGGGACTAGAACTTTGAGTGATGCCCCGACTCGACTCTCATGAAATGCAGTACACTTAAAATCATATCCTTATATTATATGTACAAACAGAGAGTCTGAAAATTAGAGAAGTTGGGTTCCTTTTGATTAAAACTTGGTTGAGCCAGAATTTTAGGATCAATCAAATTAAAGGTCTTCTATGAATTAAGCCTTGAAAATTCACATGCACAGTCAAGGATATATTCAGCTAAGTCATTCATTCATGCTCGGGGACGAGCATGGTCTAAGTATAGGGGTATGATGAATCTCGTATTCATCATGCTAAAATTGGTCATTTAGTCTCTGTCCCCCATCATCCTCTTGTAATTAATCATTAATAGAGCATTATTAGCCATCATGCATGTGTATATAATATCTGCATTTCATCATGCATAATTGCATTTAAAATCCCCAGTGTAAATTAGCCCAAAAAGCCGCTAACTTCTCACATTTTTAGTTAATTCATTCTAACTCTGATTGACCCCAAATCACCTCCATTATGTAGATATTACTAACCTTATTAAATAAAAAAACAAAAAAAATACTAACCCCCAATAAATGTCAAATAATCCTAAAGATAAATTTCACATCTGACAGACTAAAATGAGCATATCTCCCACATACAGTATCCGATTTTGGTCTACTCACTTTGTAAGTACTCCATTTTCAAATACCTTCAAAACAAGACCAATTTCATAAAATTCGGAGCTCTTATGTGAAAGTTGGGTTTTGAGCCTCTTTTGCGCATTTTGACTTTTTGATGTTTTTGACCTGAGTTTTTATGTACATAATTAATTCTTTTGATTTTATTTCTTTTTCAATTGTGTCCTTTGATGAAAGTTTTAATAAGAAATGCAAAAATTCAAATCCAGATTAAAACTGAGATCAAAGAAACTGACCAAGGTCAAGTGTCCGTTGTCGGTCTGTACAAAAGTTGTATGTTTCTTACCTTTATTTTATTCTCCTATTTTCTTATTTACTAAAAATCCCAAAAAAATTAATTAATGTGTAAATAATTTTCTTATATTTTATCATATTTTTTCTAGATTTTTTATCCTCTTTAAAATCACCAAAAAAATTATAAAACCCAAAAAGTCGGTTTTCTATACACATGGAAAGCCACCAAAAATACCACTTCGCACAGGTGACCTCTTTTGCTCCCGGGTCCTTCATGAAATTTGTAGATCTCGACAAGACAAACAACTTTTGTGAAGGAAATTTTTCGATCCGAGATCTCTGCTATTTCTTTTCTAAATTCCTTCATCTTTAATTTTGAATTTTTTTGGGGTGCCACGTGGCAGCTCCAGGGCTTGCCACGTGGCACCCCATTTTGTCACTCACTCCAGGCCACCCCGGGTCACGTGCCTAGCACGTGACCCCTTGTCATCCACCTCCAGCCGTTTCCCCTCCTGCCCTTGCGCCTCTGCCATGCACGACCGACAACCCCCTCGCCTCCTCCTCCCTCGTAACCGTCGCCGCACCATTACTCCATCCCCGCAGCCGTTACTCATCTCACCGCCTATTAAACCACTCGCTCGCAGCCATCACAACCTATCCGCCCTTCCTCCATTTTGGCCGGTGACAGCGGCATACGGCGTGATCCAACCACCATCTGGTGTGCTGCTCCGAGCCTCCACGCTCGTGTACGCTCCGACAGCCTCTCATAAGCCGCCGTGACCCCAGCACAGGTACCCCCCCACCCCCGCCATCGCTATCTTTCACCTGAACACGCCACCTCCGCCGGCTTTGCACAAGCCGGGAACCATTCCCCCTCGACGCACCCCCCCCCCCGCCCCTTCCTTTTTGATCTCAGTGCAGGCCTCCGCCTCGCGCCGCCCCTCCGCTCCGGTCGCCCGACGCTCCTCCCTCGCCACGCAGTCGTCTCCTCCGACCTCCGCCCTTGGCTGCACAGCAGCTCCGCCGCGCGAAGGCGCACCGGCCACTGCACACGCCCTCCGACAACCGTCCACGCCTCCGCGTGAGCGCTGCCTCAGCCAGCCTCCGCGCCCTTTGCGTCGGCCACCCCGCTCCCTCCACCTCCGGCCGCATCTGCCTGCGCGGCGCCTTCTTCGAGCTCCTCCGTGGCCTCCAGCTACCGTGGGATCGGGCTTCGCCCTTGATCCGACGGCCCAAAGGCCGCCTGCGTTTCCCCCTTCAGCCACCGTTGGATCGGGCATCGGCCTGTAATCCAACGGTCTCGATCACGCCACGTCAGCACCCCCCGAGCCTCGGCTCTAGCCTCGAGGCTCGGGGTCCCCGAAGCGCCACAGAACGCCACGTCGGCTCGGGCCACCGAGCCTAAGCCCCGCCACCTGAGCCTACGCCTCGGCCCGAACCACAGGCTCGGGTCCCCGAACCTCAGCTCCGGGCCGCCGACCCTCCGCTCCGCTCCCGAACCTCCTGGGCGCACGTGCAAGGCACATGCGCAGTGGAAAAATTGCAAGAAGGCCCCTCGTACAATTAGAAATTGCATTTACACCCCCGTCAGGGGTAAATTTCAGAAAGGCCCCTCAACTTTTTATTAATTACAGATAAGTCCTCCCAGGGATCTTTTTGCAAAGAAAACTTTATTTTATTTACATTTTAGTCCCTGAAACTTCATTTTATCATATCTTTGTCATACGGACTCCGATTTTAGCATATAATATGTCGTTTCGAAGCTATTTTCATGCTCTACAATTTAGCATAGCTTGTGGACAGATCTGAGATTGCTTTTTGATAAGTTATTTGAGGATTTCAATTGACATGTGTAGGCTTATTTTGACATATCTGTGCCATAAGTAACTTGGAAAAATTGACGATTTATTTTACAGGGAATTGTTGGAGTTAAGATATTATTTGAGGACTTATTTTATGCAGGGGCTTCGGAAAGGAAGATTGAAAAATTATTTCCCTTGTATTTTTCGAAGATAATGTCTATCGATTAGGATTAATCTACAGGGAATTTAGAATAAATTTTCATCAGAGCCCAGAACATATGAGATTATTTATTGACACTCCGATCATTTTCTTGAATTATAGCTTCTGATCTGTGATAAATTTCGAGGTTATCAATTAACATCTTTTGGAGCATAAATCTAAATTCCAGATCCTGTGCTGAATTGTTTTCCCTGCATATTTCCTTGCATTTGCATCTCAGTGCATTGTATATTTTATCAACACAAGAATTAATCGAGCATTAAGTTAGTTATTTAATTTGATTCGAAACCGTGCAACTAAAAATCTCTGTTCCTTGTGTTCGACCTTGGTAAACTTACCAAGTAAAAATATTCCACAACATTCAAAGATTGTGGTATTTTGACGACCGAAATCCGCCTCCTGTACTACAATTATCGACTATTAAAGAGGTAGATTTCGCGTTCATCAGAGACCATCTTCTTCTTCGGGCATATCGTGGGCGGAGGCACGATACGCATGGAACCAAGGAAGACACAGGTGATTGAAGAGTGGGCAATCCCCACGAAGGCGATAGAACTTCAATCCTTCCTCGGATTAGTGAACTACTATAGGAAGTTCATCAAGGGATACTCCAAGAAGGCGGCGCCCCTGACGGACCTGCTTCGGAAGGATCAGCCTTGGAGATGGACGCGTGAATGCCAGGAGGCATTCCAGAAGCTGAAGAGGGCGGTGGTGGAAGAACCTATTCTGCGACTTCCAGACTTCGAGAAGCCGTTCAAAGTCCACACCGACGCGTCCGATTATGCACTTGGTGGTGTACTGGTGCAAGATGGGCACCCCTGGCTTACGAGAGCCGCAAATTGAATCCAGCGGATAGGAGGTACTCCGTACACGAAAAGGAGATGACTGCATGACTGTAGTGGTCCACTGTCTGAGGACATGGTGCCACTGTCTTCTCGGATAAAAGTTCGTGGTACAGACGGACAACGTGGCAACGAGTTGCTTTGCCACACAGAAGAAGCTGACTCCCAAGCAGGCACGATGGCAAGACTTTCTTGCCAAATTCGACTTCGAGCTTCGCTACCGGCCTGGACGGACAAACCAGGTAGCAAACCTCTCTCGAGGAAGAGCGAATCGGAAAAGCTGAAGGTTGCGGTGATCGCATCGATCACCCACGTGTCTGGAGACATGCTGGAGCGCATTCGGGAGCAAATTCAGGAGGATTCGGTCACTTCACGCTTGGTGCAACGCGTGAACGATGGCAAAGTCCGGAGATTCTGGATAGAGGAGGGCATCCTCTATGCGAAGGGCAGGAGGCCCTATGTCCCCTCAAGCGGTGGCTTGAGGAAAATGTTGCTGAAGGAAGCACATGACGCACAGTGGGCTGGTCATCCAGGAGTTGAACGCACACTGGCACTCCTCTCCTCAAGCTACTTCTGGCCGAAGATGGAGGAAGACGTGGAAGTCTATGTGCGTACTTGTCTTGTATGCCAACAAGACAAGACTGAGAGGAAGAAGACGGCAGGACTGCTTGAGCCCCTACCTATTCCTTCATGTCCGTGGGAGATCGTCTCCATGGACTTCATTACTGGGTTCCCGAAGGTGGATGGGAATAATGCGGTGATGGTGGTAGTTGATCGCTTCTCCAAATACACGATCTTCATACCAGCACCCCAAGAGTGCACGGAAGATACCACGGCGAAGCTGTTCTTACAGAATGTGGTGAAGCACTGGGGCATACCATTGGACATCGTGAGTGATCGCAATGCACGGTTCATAGGTCGGTTCTGGACGACCTTATTTGAGATGTTGGGATCTGATCTCAAATTCTCTACTAGCAATCACCCACAGACGGATGGTCAGACGGAGTGGATCAATGCCTTGCTGGAAGAGTACCTGAGGCACTATGTGACGGCCAATCAGCACAATTGGGTGAGTTTACTGGACACTGCCCGATTCTGCTAGAACCTTCAGCGGACCTCCACCACAGGCCAGAGTCCGTTCGAGATCGTGATGGGTAGGCAACTCATGACACCGCACGAAGTGGCTAAGCAGAATAGCCAAGGACGGTGTCCTGTTGCACATCGCTTTGCATTGGAGAGGCAGGATCGGTGGGAGGAAGCGAAGGACGCGTTGGCTCATGCTCAACGTAGGATGAAGAAGGCGGCTGACAAGAGCCGTACGCCGGTCGAGTTCCAGGTTGGGGAGAAAGTACTGTTGAAGCTTACTCCCCAGATTTGGAAGAAAATCCTGAGGAAGACGGCGCACAAAGGGTTGATTCCTCGGTATGATGGACCCTTTGAGATAGTTCGACGCGTGGGACCGCTCGCCTATCAACTACGTCTTCCAGAGAGACTGAAGCTGCATCCCGTGTTCCATGTCAGCTTCCTGAAGTAGTACCATGAGGACAGAGAAGATAACACCAGGAGAGCATCGAAACGTGCCCCTCCTAACGTCCGGGTTCAGCACACGAGGGTTGCTGAGAAGATTCTTGACAGGCGCGTGGAGGGCCATAGCAAGAAGAACCGGAGGATCTTCTTCCTTGTCAAATGGAAGGGACTCCCGAAGGAGGAAGCAAGCTGGGAACGAGATACAACCCTGTGGCAGTTCGAGGACCTCATCGAGGACTTCTTGAAGACGTAGGATCAGTCACGGATGCCTGATGGATCAGGTGGGGGAGGCATGTAACACCCCCAACTCCCGAGGTACGGGAATAGCATGCAATATGGGTATTGCACGCCCGTGTGGTTCGGTGGTCACACTATGAAGTTCTGGAGGACTTCGCCTTAGCTTGCAGACGGCTAAGTATGGGGTTTACCGCACGAAGGTCGAAGACCGTGGGTTCCCCTTGTCACAGTACAAGTGCTCGACGGCACTTGATGGAGCTCGAGCTGCAACATCCTACGTAGGAGCGTGGGGCCCACTGATGACGTGGCATGATGACGTCGCGTGCTGATGAGGCAGACGACATGGCATGCTGACGGAGTGGGTGACATGGCGTCGGTTGCAAAAGCCGAAAGGATGCAAAATGAAGAGCCACGTGCACGAAGAGTCACCTCGGAAGACGAAGGGTCTCCGTAGAAGACGAAGAGTCATGGCTATTCGTTGTACATGTAATAATGGTGTCCCTTCGCATACCCCCGGCTTGTCTATATAAGGAGGGGTAGAGCTCATTTGTAGATATCACACTCAGAGTGAGTCTCTTGCAATACAAAAGGGTTTTGTGCCAATAGCTCTTGTGTCCTTGTGCTAGTGCTTGTGTTCGAGTATTCTAGCGGTGTGGTTACTTGGCGTGCTGGTGTACGTCTACACGCATCGGGGAAGTCTGGTTAGCTTGCGAGAAGCTAACGCCGCACAGGTTAGTCTCAAAAATTAGAGTTTGAGATTACATTTAAATCTTTATCGAAACACGTGGAAATACAGATAAATTGTACAAATTAACAATCATTATTCATCTATGAATAATAAAGACTTGTATTTAAATCCAAATTAAAAGGATAAAGATAAGAAAAGAAAAATAAATGGAGTATCAAAGATATTAAATGGCCCTAAACCCTGAGACCAAGTCAATATTGACTTGGTCGACCAAGAATGTCGTAGGGGGAGATAAGGCCATTAACTATATAAAAATATACACAAAACCCTAATTTAATACCATGTAAATAGTCATTATTTCACCTATTTTATTTATCATTTTATTCACTTTAAAAAATAAATGTTCAACATGAAACTTGTACATAAAAATACATAGAAAATTATAAAAATAATAGCATATACAAATAATACATAGTACAACTGGGACATACATATGAAAAAGCCATAAATCGAACTTCGCATTTTAATATCTTCTCCATACAAGCTCAAGATTCATCAAAATCACATCTATTATTATTAAAATTAAATGATATCTAATGAAGGTGGTTTCATTACAAATGGAGTTAAGATACAAAAGCCGACTTTCTGGGGTCCCATTATACTATATACTTGTATATTTTATTCATTTAATTTTTTCTTTATATTTTTACCTTTCTTATACTTTAAAACTTTTGAATATTATTTAAAATTATTAAAAAAATATAAATATAATTATTATTTTAAAATATAAAACTTTTTAATATTATTTTAAAATTATTAGAATTATTTAAAATTTATTAAAAATACTTTAAAATAAATAATACAATAAACTATATAGGCATAATAAACCTATAATATATACATGCATATTTATTTAAGTAGATAAATAAATTAATATAAATGTATTAAGCCTTCTCCCACTATAAGTAGGGTCGGCTATATGGATTCTTGCTCAAATTCATGTTGTAAGATTCGACTATTTTTACGTTGGTCGTCGACTACCTAACGCAACCACTGCAAGAGTGGGATTTGAACCCTGGTCTTTTGTGTGGTAGACACACTGTACTACCACTAGACCATTAAGTGGGTAGATAAATAAAGTATGGAAAATAAAATAAATTTTAAATATTTATTTAAATATATTATAAATATATAAAATATGTACATATAATAATAAAATAAAATAAAATAAAATGCTTAAAATATAGGTAAATATACATATGTATATAGTTGTAAAAATTAGCACATAATAAGTATGGTTGTAAAAATAAATAAAAAACTTATAAAATAGTACATAAAATAATAACATTTTCATACTTTGACTTTTAATTAATAAATCATTTATTATTTTAATTGATTTATTAATAGAATTAATCTCTGATTTATCCTGATTGGTCCATGTGGACCAACTAGGGCTCAAGAAAAGTTGACCTCAAGTCAACTATACTAACCCCACCCTCTGACTTTGTCAGAAGTCACGAGGGAGCTCCCTTATCCATTTTCCCACTCCTCCATCACGCCATTCCCCGAAGCTTTCCACCCTTATGCAGCCCCCCCCAACCATCTTCCACGCATGCCATGTAGATCCCACCAACTCCATTCTCCTATCACGCAATCTCGCCTCGAACATCACCAAATCTCGCATGTATAAGTAACTCCCCATCACCTCCTTTGGCTTTTTGATACCCCTCTACCCATTCGTAACCCCAATCCTTGTGCACTTGAGATCCCTTGTGACAGCAGAGACCTCGTGGATGTGTCGGTGTGGAGAATAGTGGTGGGGAAGGTGTGATCCATGTGCCGCCGAGCTTTCTCCAACAAAGCCTCTTTTGCTCCTTACCTATGCGGGTTCATGTTGTTTTCTTTCGCATTTCTATTGTAGTTTTAATCCAACATCATAGTGTAGCTTCTAATTCCCACAGGTAGTCTTTAGTAGTCTAATTTCCAATTCCATCGTAAGCTGGAGCTTCTACTCCAACCACTATAACAATGTCTCGGCCCGCAACCACTGTCATTTTCTCTCCTTCATTTCTCCATCGAACACCCCATCTCCCATCCTGATCCTACAAGGATCAAGGTCATTGCGAGCTTCATCTGCTGCCCTCTGCTGGAGCTCATCCGCCACTCCATCTCCCTGTGCATACCAGCTTCAAAGCGGGTCGAGGGAAACCCCTTCGAGCCCTATAGCATTTCTGTGCAGGTACTAATGCTCGAAGCATTACTTGGGAGCAAAATCAGATGAAGTGCTTGGGAACCAATTTAATGAATAAGGAAAACAGACGACCAATGCTATATGAATCGTCACTAGTGCTAATATCATGTATGAACCATCATTTTGGAATAAAAAAATTACTTGTTATTATACATTTTTAACTACCGAATAAAAGTACATAAAAGACGAGACAAGGATCGCGAGGAGGTTCGATGCCCCCTTGCTGGACATGTGTGGGCGAGGGTGTCCAAGTTTATACCCATTCGTCCCTCGTCTCAGATCTACTCACTCTTCCATCAAAAAATCCACCAACTCAGATGGAGCCATCCATCGTACGGGTATGTGATCCGACTTATCGTGTCTGGTGTCGGCAGTCTGGAATCAATTGATCTGAACCACTCAAATCTTCAGCAGACGTAGTGTTTTCTATTCCAACATGATCAAATCTCCAGCTTTAGTTCAAATGAAGGATATAATAATAATAATATTACGCCCCACAACAGACAAAACTAATTCCGACATGCATCATAGGTCTGACTCCAATAATTAAGACAAAACCCAGATCACGCACAAGACAAGCGACACAAATACTGGATAAAGATCATATGAATTACGAGATGGAAACGCCATAAACAGAACGAGACAGCAAATGGATAAGACGGTAGAAGTTTATTTCAACATGAAACAATTTGGATCGTTTGTTCAGCAGAGTCTTGTGCGTGATGTGAAGAGAAAAGAATAGTATCGGACTGTAACTCTACAAGAAGCACTAACAGAAGAAAGGAAGGCCCTCCGGAATTACAGATGATAATGATGCCACGGCAGCCGACGTAGCTAACTGTGCCTGGGGAACTTCACGTCGGGATTCCTGATGGGCTTGAGCCACATGTCGGCGACCACCCTGGAGGACATGCTCCAGAGCACGTCCCCCTCACCCTTCCCCACAGCCCCTCCCTTCCCCTTCCTCCCCAGCCCGTAGGCCACCAGCCACTGCGCCGCCGTCGTCCCTCCCCTTCTCCCCGACCCACGCCTTCCCGCTCAAGCCCCCCACGTGCAGGCTCCCCACCTGGAACCCCCCCTCCCCATTCCCCTCAGCCTGCACCACCCCCACCACCGGCGCCCCCACCTTCTCGTACCTCCTAATCGGATCCCTCAGCTGCGCCACCACCACCATCGTCAGCCCCTCTTTCCCGCTCCCTCCCCATTCCTCCAGCGCCACCGCCGACTCCAACGGCGGGTTCGGATCCCCTTTACCCACCAACGTGAACACGTCGAACGGCGCCTCCTCCTCCGCCATGTCCGCGTGTATCTTGAGAGCTTCCACCGCCATCGACTCCAGCCTCTGCAGCGCCGACGCCAGCACCAACTCCGCCGACACCGACCCCTCCTTCATGTTCCACAGCCCCGTCTGCACCCTCTCCTTCCTTCCCGATGATAATGCTGCCGCCATCTCCCTCAATTGCGCCACCGATCGCGCCGCGCTCGAGCTCGCCACCTCCTTGTTCCTCCCGCTTATGATCGCCGACGCAATGCCCTCGAACGCGATCTGCTCTGCCGTCTTTCCTGTGAGCTCGTCCATCGCTGCCATGGAAAGGAGCTTCGCGGCCAATTCCTCGCTGCCCATCGCCGCCATCCGCTGCAGGACTTCGAAGCCACTCGCCCATCTCTGGTCCTTGAGGATGAATGGCTTCGAGATCTGGATCGCGAGCTTTGGTGTGTCCTTACGTAGGACCTCGACGTCGAAGGGGTTCGCGGCGGCAAGGAAGCCGCCGTCCTTGGTCTGCACCACCGTGCTCAGGCCCTTCCCGAGATCGGGAACGAAGACCTTTGTGTTGCCTTCGTCCGCGTCTCCAGACTTCGAAATGCCGAATTCTGGAACGTCGAACTTGAAGTCTTCGCCGCCGTCGTCTATCTCTAGCAATTGGAGAAATTCGCGTGTCACTGTTTCCTCCTCCGCGTCAAGAACGTTCCAGTTGGGCTCCGGCACTCCTTTTGTTGCTTCATCACTGTTATCTCCGGTCATCATGGACTCCAACGCCAAGATCTGTGCGGCGATGGAATCGAGCTCCGTCAGCCTCTTCATATGGCTATTATCCACAACCACTTCCTTCACGATGACGTCGTTTGATGGAAAATTCTCATCGGAGGCCTCGTCTTGTCCGGTCACAACCTCTGTCTTTTCTGCATCTTGAATTTCGACGCCCTTGTCGACGATCTCGAATTCCGGCAAGTCGAGATCCTCCGGCGCCTTCACCTCAGGCTCGATTTTAGGCTTTGGCAGCTGCGGAAGTGGAGGCGGAGGTGCGGGTTCGTCGAGCTTGAAGTCATCGATGTCCTGTAATTCAACAGCGGCCGTCTTCTGTGAAGGCGTGTAGACGGGCTCCGGCCTGTTCGGCGTCCTCGGGCTCGTGACACTGAACGACGTCTTGGACTGCTTTCTCGCGATCGCCGGCGAACTCTTCGCGCTCTTGCTCGCCTTCGTCCCCGTTTCCATCTGCGAGTAGATCCCGACACCACCATCCTCCATGATCTGGAACCCCAGCTTAACGACGAGCTCCCCGCCTTTCGCCTTCCCGGACAAGGCGAAGCTCTTCTCCCACTGGCGGATGCGCGTTCCCTCGAGGTTCTTCTCCATGGACTCCTTCACGAGGGAGCACAATTCGACGGTGCTCCTTCCAAAGTCGAGCTCGGTGGCGTCTATGGCAAGGACTGAGATGAGGAACGGCCGAGGCTCGAACTTGATCGGCTTCCCAGTGCCGGCGCCGCCATCGCAGTAGAGGTGGCACCGGACGAAGAGGGTCTCCTCGAAATCGGCGGCGCCTTGCAGGACCCTGGCCGGCATGGTCTGTACGGCGCCCTCCTTGGTGTCCTTCTTGCGCACGGCCACCGAAAGCCGGAGGCCATTCATGGAGGCAGGGAGCCCCTGCACGGTAACGACCTCGACGGAGAAGAGGCAGCTTAGGCGGTTCATCGTAATGTGGGAGAGAGCACGCATGGGCTTCCAATTCCATATCCCTTTCTTCTCCTCCGTCTTCGCCTCCTCGGCTGCAGGCTCCGGCCGGGACTTGGGAGGCGGCTGAAAGCGATCGCTATGGCCGCCACCGTCGTCGTAGCCGTCGGATTCCTGCTGTTTGGGGCGGGATCGCCAGGGGGACATGGACATCCGGCGGCGGGGGCGGCTGTCAGGGCGCTCGGGGACGCGGACGCGTTCGGGCGCGGGGGCATCCGGGGGCGCGGCGGAGCGGGGGATGATGAGGGAGGCGGTGCGGCGGGTGGTGTGGGATTGGTAGAGGGTCTGCGAGAGTGCTTCCAGCTCTTGGAGGAGCTGCTGACTGTTGGGATCCTTCTGCTCCATGCTGGCGGCAACTGCAACTGCAAGAGAAGGTGTGGGGAGTTTAAGTTTAATCAAATTAAGGTTGGAAATCTGCTTGGATAAGAGTGGTGGTGGAGGGATGGGAATATTTATGGCGGAGAAGCGTTCCAGATGTGAGTAGTAGGAGTACGTGTGGTGTTCGTGATCGTGTGGAGGAGGAGCGGGGAGGTGACGTCGCCTTCTATCTCGACTGGAGTTTGTCGTGGAAACAACACAGACATCGGAGGATAGTAATGCGCTTCTGCCCTTATTAGCGGTGGTGGTCCCCCAGGTCGTTAGTAAACGACCTGGGGCCCGGCCGGCTGGTTCTTGTGTCGTCTCGAAGTGGTTTGCCCTCTCCCCCTCGAAAGCCACGTTTTACTTGCTCCTTCCATTGAGCTTAAACGGTCCTTTTGTACTCTAAGGGGCCGTTCGGGTATCAGGTTACCCTTGCAAAATCTCGGTAACCCGCAAGAGCGTCTTGGGTAAACCGAAGGTTTTCTGCCCAAAACCGTCCTCCAAAAGCTGGCTTCGATGCGTCGTGTAGTGCAGGCGGCTCGAAGGACGGGATGGGGAGTCGTCCCATCAATCCTATCGGTTGCATTGATACTCGGATCCTCCCGAGGTCTTCCCTTTTCCCCCAACTCCTCTCCCGATCGATGGTTTCTTCCTCCGACTCCAGGTGCTCTCGTGTGTCAAACTTGAGAAGGACGAGGCGGAGATCGGAGATTGACTGGCGATTTAAAGTGGTTCTTGAGCTTAGCATCCTCTTGCACGATCTCTCCGATCGAAGCGAGAACTCGGTTTGGAATCTGCCTCCAAGGTAACCCTAGACCTCCCTTCTTTTCTTCCGGATGTACTCTGCTTTCGACGTTGCTCCGATGCTTCGTATTCTTTCTACGATGATCATGATGACCGTCAAGAAGTTGGGACATTCGATTGGGGCTTGAGTTTGTGGTTGGTTTCGGATTTTTTGGGAGATTTGGGTTTGATCGTTGTTGGTTCGGATTTTGGGTGTCGAGAATGTTGACATCATTGGTGGCTTGTTGATGTCAGATGTCGATGTTGGTTGGATTGAAGTGGGATTTTGCATGTTCTTGCATTATCTGCCATGGATGTCAACCTTCTACATGGATTTTTCGTTGGTACCTTAATATCAAACTTATTTTGGGATCGTTTGGACCTTTTTTCATATGCTCGGCTTGATGGCGTCGATGTGGTGGTGGACGAGGGAGGTCAGATTTTTACTCATCTGTGGCTCGTCGTGTGACATGCGGTAGTGAGTATTATGTGTCGAGGTTCTTCTTTGGTCCTGCAGAAGCAATGTTCTTCACCGGAACATTTGGATCTCGACTTTGTATTACTCATCTGCTTGCTCATGTGAAAGATTCATATGGTTGTTGTTGTATGTGCATTGTTCTTTCGAACTATGGTGGTATACGGAATTGTTCCGACCATTTGGATCGGTGATGGTGGTGGATTTAACTCCTGTTTAGGTGATTATTGTTTGTCCTGGCGAGTTTAAAGTGATTGTGCAACGTCCACAGTTATAGACTCACTGTCGCTACTTGTATTTGCTATATTCGGGAACAAATATGATTCAATTCATCTTCGTTATATGGATTGTAGGATGCTTATTCGCCAGATCGATTTTGGAATGTGATCACGCAGCCTCACGAATGGACATTGTTGATTTTATCGCCTGAGGTGCAATGACGAATATCTGAGCACCTGTGATGAAGGATTTCGTTGATTGAGAAGTTTTTCATGATTTCATCTTTCCTTATCTGGAGATATTTTTTCAAGTGTTTCAATTCATTTTAACTATGTACGGATCCACTCGTTCGACTAGTAATTGTCAAGTAACTCACTCGTTCGACGAGTAATAAAAGTTCACCAATGGTGTTGTCTGAGGTACAATGACCACAATGCGGAGCACCTGTGATGCAAGACATCGTTATTGTGTCTTACAAATGCTGAGCCGTGCAATGATGTCGAGTCATAAACTAGTAGATGCTCGCTAAGGTGCAATGAAGAAAATAATCCAAGCACCTACAATGACCAATTTGTAACTGAGCTGTGTCATGATGGTAGTTCGGAATGAATACGATGTTTGCTGAGGTGCAATGAAGATTTCTCCGAGCACCTGTGATGAGTAAATTGTAACTGAGCATGTGCAATGATGTTCCCCCTCTTGTTAAAAAAATGTGGTATGATGTCATGACGTTGGTTGTCATGAATCACTACGATGAGGCACAAGGTGCAATGAAGCTTTCCCTGAGCACCTCTCACGAGAAATTTATAACTGAGCACGTGCAATGATGTCCCCCCTCTGTAAGCAATATGTTTGTTTATTGTTGTGCAAGGAAGATATGTTGTCTTTACCTTTCTCGATTTAGTCTGTAGCAAATAACTTGGATGCAATAAAAGTACGTGATACATTTTCAGAATAGTCATGGCCCCCAATGGTAAGGGGAAGGATGTGGCGGATTGTAGTGGAGGCGAACCGGTTTTAGCCAGGAGGGCGTCGAACTGGAATGCGATGCAGGATAGGATTTTAGTGCAGTGTATGCTGGAGGCTCGTGAAAAAAATCAGTGGTCCGAAAAGACGTCCACAACGACTGGGTGGAATGGGATCGTGCAATAATTTAATGAACTAGCAGGTCTTCGCTTTGCAAAGGATCAGTTCCTGTCCCGTTGGAAGATCTTCAAAATGGGCCACTCTGCCTGTCTTTCATTGAGGAACAAGTCTGGTTGGGGTTGGGATAACATCCCCAACCGTCCAATCGCACCTGATGAGCTTGCTTGGTTGGAGGTAGATGTTACTTTGGACTTACTATGTAAACTTCTGCTTCCTTTGTCTAGTTCAGGTGTTAATTTTCTCAATTTTTTTCAGCTGCCCGATGCACTACGCAAGTACAAAAGGCAGCCATTCCTCTACTTTGAGGAGGTTTCCTACATCATCAGGAGCGGCACAGCAACTGGGAGGTATGCAAGATCCTCGCGTGCTACTATGGCATCAAGAGGGATTGAGGAGGAGATCATCGACCAGAATAATGACGTCCAAAGCGACGGTGATGATGTCGATGAAGTACGTACCCCACCAGTCACCGGGAATGCAAAACATAGATCATCAGGAGCTAAGCGTAGGAAGAGTGGCGGCGGCGATCCCTCTTCGAACATGGAGCATTTCATGGACATGATACATGAGAGGATAGGTGCGCAACGAAGAAAAGAGGATGAAGATGCCCGTGACGCCTATCGGGAATTGCGAGAAGCATGTCCTACCCTCCCCCTGCAGCATACATCAAGCTTGCAGATACCTTGGCACAACCGTCCAGGAGAGAGTTATTCCATGCTGTCAAGGATGACCCAGAGTACCTGCAGGCCTGGATTTACCATAATCTAGGGCAACCGTAGCTCCATGTTCTAGGACCCAGTTGATGTTATTGTCCTTCTTATTGTCGTGAATTTCCTCTTCGCATTGGACATTTTCCGTTGATTTTTCGTTATTGTAATCTTGTAACTGCGTTGTTGTTGGTGTTGTTGGACAATTGCTTGTTAGATCGAACTTACCATTCTATTTAGTTATATCCCTTATCTTGCGAACAAATATTTGTGTATGGTTAGACTAATTCGTGTAATCTTGATAACTATGCTTTTGAATGTTTCCTTCAAGAACTGGAATGCGCTAAGAGGATTTCTTTGATTATGGATTATAAAGTCTGTGTTCGTTAAATAATTTAATGCACCGCCTAGGTAGACACTTCTATTGGGAAACTATAGCTTCTTCTTGAATATGCTTCTAGTAATGGTAATAAAGAAGAGCATATCTGTTTTTCTGCAATGAAATTTGATGTAGCTTATTTTGTGTAGGTGGTGTAGATGGAGGAGCAGTTATACATCCCGTTCGAAGAGATTCTTTCTGAGGAAACTGAATTATCTTACGCCATGGCGATGTATTTATTCGCAGAGGCCTTCCGTGAAAGGGAGAATCCACGACTTCCAAGTCCTTTAAATACAAGGCCATGGACGGGGCGGATGTGGATTGATGACGTGATGGCTGGGCATGTCAAACGCTCATATCGATGCTTTCGGATGGAGCCCCGCACGTTAATGAAATTCGTGGAGCTACTCGAGCAACGGACCGGCTTAGCGAACACACGACGCATGGATACTATAGAGCAAGTGTGCATTTTCTTATTTGCATTTGGCCACGCACAACCTAATCGAGTGCTTCAAGAATGGTTCCAGCACTCTGGGTCAACAATTTCTGCGCACATCCGCAGGGTTCTCCAAAAGGTCCTACTGTTGGAGGATCTGCTCATTCGTCTGCCTACGGCAGAAACACCTCAACGCATAACATCAGATCACCGCTACACACCTTATTTCCAGGTATGGTCAACATAAATCATATCCCCCCAATTACATCTACTGTATTCATGAAAACTTGAATCATTTTGTAGGGTGTTATCGGTGCAATAGACGGGAGACACATAAAGGCAACGGGTGCATGCTGGCCATGAAGCTGCATATCGTAATAGGAAGAATTGCTTCTCGCAGAATGTTATGGCAGCGGCATCTTTCGACTACTTGTTTACATACATTTTGGCTGGCTGGGAGGGTTCTGCATCAGACATGTCAGTGCTAAGAGATGACATTGACAGGAGGGGGTTCATCATCCCAGAGGGTTGCAGGTATCTTGTGGATTGTGGCTACACGAACACAGACTCATTCATTGCACCGTATCGCGGTATTGTATATCATCAACCAGAGTGGCGTGCACTGGATAAGTCAGAGCGATACATCTCCCATAAACACCTGTTCAACCACAGACACTCCAAGTTGAGGAGCGATGTTGAGAGGACTTTCGGGGTATGGAAGAAGAGGTTCAAGTGTCTTACGAGCATGACCACCTATGCCTTTGAGACACAGAGGGACATTGTAAAGGCAACAACGATCATTCACAATTTCATAAAACTTTATGGCTCAGACAAGTGGTTCGACCGTGTTGAGAAGTACCTCGTGCCAGAGCCTCCTGAGTTGGAAGTTGAACCTGGGTTGGAGGTGAGGGTGACACGAACTGAGATGCAACATGGTGAGTGGCAACGCGATATCATGGCACATGTGATGTATAATGATAGGATGGCACGGATGAGAGACGCATGATAGTTATGTCTTTGTAACACCTCATGGGATAATGCACAGTGCATTTCGTAATCACATGTTCCCATGTATTGCATGATTATGGGATATGCAAGTTTATGGCGACCATCTTTTTTGTACCACTACGAATATCATCCTATATCGTAGTACTTTTGCAGGCACCTATTGATAAGGAAGTTAACGGTTGTGGCCGTATTGGGAAGTTAACCGCCGGTGTAGAACACGAGGGCCATGTATTGAAAAAAATAATATTATATTGCATTTTGTATTATTGCAAGTACAATGGATTTTGTGTATATTACTATTATATATTGCAAGGACAAGTTAACGGTCGAGGTGAATTGAGAAAAATAATATTATAAAAACAAAAACGACCAATTTGTATTATAGCATTTTGTGTATATTACTATTATATATTGTAACTACAATGGATTTCCATTTTCAATTTAATTCTAAACAGTTTAAAGAGAATTCCATCTACGTAATTGAATAGTAAATATTTATCGATATTAAAGATAAAGAGCAGAATCAGCTATATAATGCTATATAATGAGATGTAAAGTAAATTATTAATTTCGTTAGTCCATAAATTACAAAATAATAACATTTACAAGGCAATGTAATATATTAATACAAATCAATATGTTGGTAATAACCAATGTATTCCTTACTTATGTAATAAATAACCAACAAATTTGATTACCATCGAATCAATCCCATTAACAATATAAAACAAATCAACAAACAATCATTGGTACGAACTTTAGTAACAGTCACATCACAGACAAACCCTCTCAACAGAAAAACCCTCTATCTAAACACCAAAACTACAATTCAGGTTACCCTTCAGGTTATCTAACTTTGAGGCAGGTTAACCCATCCCACTTAACCTTCAATCCAAACACACCCTAAGAGTGTGTTTGGTTGGTGGGTTTTCTGGGGGTTATCTGGGGGTGGGTAACCCGTTTTTGTTTTAGTGTGTTTGATTGGTGGGTTAAGAGTTGGGAGGATTTGTGTGATGTGATTGTATTGGAATTTGAAAAAGTTAATAGTTATATGATATGATTGTATTGAAATTTGAAAAAGTGGGTGGTTATTGTGATGTGATCGTATTGAAGTTTGGAATAGTGAGTATAAGTTGTGTATTTTTATGATTTTTAGATGATATGATGGTATAATATATAATTTTTTTGATGGAAAGTGGGTGGGCCCCACTGGTGGGTTAAAAATGAGGGTTTTGGGGGGTTACCCACCCAAAGTGGGGGGTAACCCCCAATCCGAACGGCCCCTAAAGGTTGCATTTTGGTACGCGGGTTAAGGTGGATTAAATTGGTAGAGGGTAACTCGTTTTTGTATTTTGATGTTTGGATAAAAGATTAAATTAGATGTGGGTTTGAAGTTGATTTGTTGTAATGTGATTGTATAGAAGTTTGGAAAAGTTAGTAATTATTGTGATGTGATTCTATTAAAAGTTTGGAAAAGTGAGTAAAAGTGGAGTAGTTTATAATTTTTATATGATATGATAGTATAATGTATTATTTTTGATGGAACCGATAATATAGAAATGATTTATTTAATGTATTAAAAAGGAAAAAAAGTGAGACCCACGTGAGGGAGAGAAGAAATGAATTAGGGATGCCCCCGAAGTGTTTTATCCCTCTTACCAATGCTACATCTCCTTTCCCCTGCCCCTCCTCCTCCACCCTGATCGACATCCACACCTCCTCCTCCTTCGATTGCCGTCAATGGCTCTTCCTCCTCCTACGCATAGATCACTCATGTTATCTTCTTGCCCACCAACTCTTGTCGATCACGAGATGCTGTTGAAAGTTTCATAACGCCATTATTTGCATGTTCTAACGAAGATTCTTCCATTTACTCTTTTTACCAATTGACTAAAACTACCGCTAAATAAAGGGTACTCGTGGATTTGCTTTCACACGGACGAGAGAGAAGTCTTTCCATCAAGAAATTACAGGTCCGTAGTTCATACAGTGATGGCATACTTTTTAATCAAATAGTCTGTTGATCAGTTTGACCTTGTCTAAATAACTCATTAAGCCATGAAAATTCCATTTTGTTGATGCTCGTGTATCATGACAAGGATAAATAATGATGTCCTTCGATTATTCTCTTTGGTCATACTAAGTGGTTAGCATTACTATGTGATTATCCTTCAAATTTATATTGATCTCGTAAACCTTTAATGACCTTCCCTCAATGTTTTAAAACTCGAAATAGATGTCTGATAGAAGTGTCATGACTGGTCCAACGTAGTTTAAACCAACGGGCCGACCAATTTTGACCAAACCAATGACTAGTTGGTTCAATATGCGGTCCCATATTTAAAAAGCTTGCTTGGGAGGTTGTAGATTGCCATACCTTGGCAGGTCCTCCTTAGGTTATTCAAAGTGAGTGGTACGTAAATGGATGGTCTAGATTGTGCAGTCTGACATTTTACTACGGATGAAATGCGCATCATACGTACACTTCATGTCATGATGCCATGTTCTCTTCTTTCCTACAAGTGATACACAATGAGCATATTTTACTGCTCGTCATTTGTATCCACTGTACTAGGCAAGCAAGGAAAGTTGGAAGAGCGGTTGATGTTGTAGCGTGTCAGTGGGGGTCTGCCTTCAAGCCTTCTCGGCTCTCCTAATTACATCAGATAGGGAAGAGAGTGATCATCTAATAGAAGGACGTGTACTTGAATCAAATCTACACATAGAAGGACGTAGTTCACAAGAGGGCAAGCAAAGGGCACGTCATCACTTGACCATGTTCGATTTTCGTTTGAATTCTCTTTTTATAGATAAGCTACTTGTGGATATCATGTAAATTTCTAGCAAATAAGCTAAAAGGTTATATAGTAAAGTTATAAGACATTCATAACGTGTGACTCTTAAGAAGGTCATCAGATGTAGCACCCATAAAGAGAGTGTGAACAAACGAAATAATAGAGAGAGTAGGCGTGATAATAGATGAATATAAAAAAGCTCTCTCTCTCTCTCTCCGCTTGATATTAACAAAAGGAGGCAAAAATATACTCAGGATTTTAGATTGGATTTGTGATTTTGAAGCTCTCTTTACGATTTTTATAGTTTTTATTTTTTATTGATTTTTATTTAATTTTTATTTTTACACGTGTTTAGTTGGTTTTTATTTTGGAATTTTTATTTGATTTTCAAAGTTATTAATTTGGAAAACAATAGTATTATATAGTAGGTCGAATATATTGTAATGCATTATTCTATGTAGTGGTTAAATTGGAAGAAAAGAAACTATTTTTTTTTAATTTTTAAAAATAGAGAATATATTTTGTTGGACAATCTATTGTATAGTATATTGATGGAATATGTATTGGTTATACAATGTAGGTAGATGGTACAATATAAGCAGATACAAGAATGAAAATCAAGCAACGTACTCGAAGATACACACAAAGGAAATACAAACGAATGTGATATTTAGAAAATCAAAACAAATCAATTGATGTCGAAAAAACTCAAAATTATGATAAAACCTCGATAGGGTAGTTTTTGTAACTACCCTAGAAAAATCAAAGAAAACTTCAACAAAATAATGTCCAAAGGTCAAAGATTATAGGGGTACATACGGAATAAAAAGAAATAAAAAGATTGTAGTTTAGTCCCTGTGCGGGAACTGATCTATAACTAAGTGTTCTGGAAGTAATATTGAATTTCTGGATTCGTAGGGTTTAGTGCGCAAAATGTTTACCCCTTCATCGCACGGGTTTGGATTAGAATGCTTAGATGCAGTCTGGACCCTTGATCACGAAAGCATGTCCTGGACTTGTAGCTTCTGGATTTGGGGGATGTTCTTCCCAAATCTAGAGGGGCAGTGGCGGTTATTCATCTTTCTAGCAGATGGCGTATGATGAGGATGGAGCCTCGATCAAGGTTCTCTTCATAGATCTGTCTTGATGAAGGAGTTGCTTCTGGTTGTGCTTCTCAAGCGAAGGTGTTGAATGCAAAATAAGATCAAAATCAGGAAAATATGGAGGACTTGAATCAACTTCTAAAACAGAAAAGAAGGAAGAGAACAGAAATGAATGTGCAAACGAACTACAGGTAATTGATGTTATGGATGTTGCTCTCCAAGTTGTAGCATATGAGGGTGCTGGTGAAGGATTGAATATGAAAGACAATGTGTGGAGTCTTCTCATGTTCTTGCTACGGTGATTGGTAGTCAAATCAGAGAGGATGACCATTGCTCGAGTTTTGCTCTTATTCTTGTACAGCCCCAGGCGAAGAACAGATGTTTGCGGTTCTTGAGACCAAACCTAAAATGGTAAAAGTAGACTCGATTCTTCATAATCGGTCTAGGATTAAGGCTCAAAGATCCATATATTCAAGAATCACATATTAGAAAAGTGATATCTGCCAAGATGAACATCTGATTCATTTCAAAACATGAAAATGGATGTAAATAGAACTGAATAAGGACTAAAATGAATGGATTTGGATAGGAATTAACTAGAATTAAATTGAAGTCTACATGTGAATTAAGATAGAGAAATTAAAAGAATTGTAGCAAACAAACCAGAGATAAAAGGTAAAAGAACTTGCTTGGATTTGAAGGCACATGACTTTCAGGTCTTTGCTCTACAAGATGGCACTGACCTGGAGCTGAACACGACTGAAATGGACGTGATTCAAGGTGAAGAACACCTTGGAATCACCTCCTCCGCCTTGATATGTCATCGCTCAAGAGAAACTCCAGCGTCTATCACCCAATGGAGAAGCTTGAGCTGTGGAATATGATGATTTTTAGTTGGGTTTTAACTGAATCGTGGAAGAATTTGTTGTTTAATGGAGGAGTTGGGCTCCTTAAATAGACTAGAAGGGTAGTTAGGATAATTTGAAAGGTTGGCAGGGATTAGGGATGTAAGATCTTGTTGGACGGAGTCGATTTCTGATCTATTGAGAATCAAAGGGTAGAAAAAATGGTGAAGGTGGGAGGTTTGTCCTATTGATAGCATAAAGACTAGAGAGCTTCTCGAGGAAGATTAATTTAGTGCTCACATGTGTCAGCACTATAAACTTCCAAGACTTTAAATGGCTTATAAATTAGATATTAAACAATAAAAAATTAATTGGAAAAGTAGTAAATAAGAAAATATATAGTTAAATTATCTTTAAAATAATATATTATACATATATAAATAATGTTGTTTGATACACTAAATAAATATATATTAAATATAAGTATAGTTATACTAGATAAATCGAACTTTGTACTAGTATTTGATTATTTTATTTAATAATACACTATTTTTATATTTTATTAATTTAAAGAATTATAAATATTTTTTTTATTTTTTGTGGTTTTAATAATTTAATTTATACTGGTTAATATATACATGTATGTATACTGCAACTCATGTTCAGTTGTTTTTACGAGTTTTTATTTATTTAAAATACTAAATAGGATTTAATTTTTGGATTTTATTTTTATAAATAAAATAAAAATCATGAAATTAATAAAACTACTAAAATAATTGTATTATAAATAGTATGTCCAAAATAAATTAAGCAAAACCCATAAACCTTATTATCTTCAGGTCCAAAAATCAACTTTTTTTGCAAACGGACTCATCTTGGGTGAAAACATCTTCATTATTTAGAGAATTATATATAAAAACTTTAAAAACAATTACAGTGAAATTGGAGTTCGTACAACAAACTTATGAGGTTCAGAATTGCGAATTTAATAATTAGGAGTCATTATTACTTGACATATATATGTTGGAATTGTTTAATATTTTATCTTTTTATACATATTTTTATCTACACAAATGTGAAGAGTTTGGAGAGAAATATGTACATATATATCACTCACAATTATGTGAAGAATGTATATATAATAAATTGATGTCATTAATGAATTAAGTATATGGTTAGTTATTTTAGGGTTTTCTGCCTTGTCAACCAATTCGTGTTGACTTGGTCTCGAGAGTTAGGTTATATAAATATATCTTATCATTGTGTTTATATTTTTTAATCATAATGTATAATATATACATAATTATAGTATTCCATGTTTTCTTTCTTTTCTTTTTTGGTTATATTCTTTTTATGTTTTTTATGCATACAAAGTGAGTTTTATTCATGAATATTATTTTTTAATAAGAAGTGAATATTTATGCATATTTACCTATACTTGTTAAGGATTTTAACATAAAATGTGACATAAACATTAATGAATCACGGATTCATCTGATGTCCTGATCGATTTCTTGATTTTGAGATATTTCTCAAGATCAAATTTTATCTATTATATATTACAAGATATCAATGAATCCTACATTAATATCTTGATTCAAAATTGAATCTTACCGTCGCAAAACACGAAGAATGTAAGGAGCTATTAAATATGGATTTGGATTATTATTGGTTATGTTTATTGATTTTATCTCAATTATATATAGTACTATTGATTACCAAATTGAGGGGTTTCACATTTATATAAATCTGAAATAAATCTTGTCCTAAGACTTACACATAAAAACATTTAAGAAAATTAAACCCATAAAATACTTAAGATAATTAATTTATATTTTGTAATTCTAAAGATAGAATAAATGTGGATAGTTCCCTTGTATATCTGCTTCTCGAGCCAAACTAGTTTCTTACGTATTTTATCTAAGTCAGAGTACTTTGATCAATGGAACCTTTTTATTTTTTAGTTTCTTTATATACTTATCCAATATTTTTGTTTGTTCTTCCAGACACCTCAACTTAGGATTAAATTGAATTTAAAACATTCATAATTAATGATGTGATTGAGATCTTGAATATAGCTCCTCAAATTCAAGATGCACAACACATCATGCTTTCTTTACAACTACGAGGGTAAGTAATATTGATACATTGGAATGAAATTTGTTAAATATATGTTTTAACATACATAAGATATTTCATTATATGTTATATGGTACAAAAACACGAACATCAGCGACGAACCTAAGATTACAAACTAAGGGGGAACAGTTATAATTACAGGTTTTCATTTTTCTCGGGTATTTTTATTTTCCACCAATATATCAACCCATCTCCGTCTAGTCTATATTTTTTATTTACTTTTGATTAAATGTAATGAAATCTAGTAGATGCCAAGAAGATTAGGGTTGAGATAAGGTTGGATGGATTTAATGAATAGAACCACCCCAAAACGAAGGAGGTGATGTCTGTATCTTCTTAGAGAATGCGCGACTAATTCTTTCCTTGAATGAAAAAACTCTTGGCTTGCGAAGCAAAAAGAAAAATGATGCCATCAAGGAAATGAGTGTTGGATGGCCTATCCTGTGTGTTTTTAGTGCTCTTTATTTGTACCTTGTCTATGATAGTTACAAACATGAACTGAGTGCTATGTGATGAGTCGGATCAAATAAAGGAGATGGATATGAAAAGGACGAAGTATTAAAAGAGGAAGTCATTGCTATTAGGTAAGACTTGCATTACCCAATTGGTAAAATGATATTTGTTTTGGATAAACATACATATATGCCTACAAAGTATGGGGATATTGCATTATTGTTATATGCGTTGGAGACTTGGAATGTGTGACTGAAGGTGAATCGTGCCACTATAAGAAATCAGATGCATAGTACGTCCATGAGGGATCGAGGGTGCGATGGTGCAATTGCTGCAACAGGTCCATGAGGGATGGGGCTACAACACATCTGAGAGATATACAGGGCTGCGAGGGTACCGGGGATGCTGAGATGTGCTCATAGTCCTTGCAGTGGCACATCCTGTGAATGCATGCATCAAAAGGGAACTTGTTAGTTGATGAATACCCATTCATCACTCTTTATTCTTTTATTTTAGCTACAAAACCTATGCAAAGCATAGATATATTCGTGTAAATAGCAATAATTGTAAAATAGCATGCATTGTGTAAATATGTATATTTAGCATGTTTTGTGCATAAATAAAAGAACAAAGACATAAAAGAAAAAGAGGGAAATATTTAGAATAAATATTGAGCGACCTAATCCCAAGGGAGGGCTCAGCATGGGTTCATGGTGTAAATAAATAAAATAAAAATCATAAAAATAAAAAATAAAATAAAAAGAAACAAAATAAAAATCAAAATCCACCTTGTATATATACCATGTACATATGTATATAAAAGTATTTATTTAACCTACGTAAATAATTAATAAAAATAAAATAAAAATACCTTATTATTCTACATTTTATTCTATAAATAAATAAAATATAAAATTGGAATAAATGTATAAAAATAAATAATTAAAAATAAAAAATAAAAAATACATATGTATATACCTGTATATAATAATAATATTTTGTAAATACATAAATTATATTTCAAAAAAAATAAATAAAAATCACTAAAAAATAATTTGAAAATAAATAAACATTTTTCATGTTTTAAGTTTTTCGAAATAAAATCATTTAATATTTTTAATTGAATTTTCAAAGAATTAATAAAAGCTGGATTCTGATTGGTCCACGGGGGATGTTGACCCACGGTCAACTCCCCCCTGGACCTTGTCCCCGCGGATCTTGCGTCCGACCCGACATTTGCCGAATTTTCCAGATGCGATCTGACCTCCAACTATCCAAACCCGGGCTCCATTTGTTCCTTGCTGATCCGAGATTCTCGCCCGGGGATTTACATAAGGATCCGTGCTCCGAATCTCTCGTCCGATCATAATCTAGCCGGACCCCTAGCCGTATAAAGCTCGACCTCTGCCGCACAATTCACACCATCTTTGGCGCTGCTCCTTCATCCCAGGACCTCCACCCTAATCCCTAGAGTGACAGCTATCGATTGGTGTGTCGAAGAGAGGAGAGGAAGCCCTCCGCCACTGATCCGGCGACATCAGCCGCCGTGCACCGCCGCGAGGTGCGCTTAGCCTCGGAACTCGACGCTTCCTAGAGTCCAGGACCCCTAGAGCTCCGCGAGCTCATACCAAGTCGACTTCATCCGTCAGGTAGACCCGAATCCTTCTGGTTTCCCTTAATTTTCGATTACGCCCAATTCAACCCATCTCCATCTTTCATCGATTCCGTCCACTCCGATCATCCATTCCATCATCCGACCCTCCTGTCACAATCACGAGACACCTCCTCATATTCTTCGCTCATTCGCCCATCTTGGTTCGTCCCGGAACCAAGAACTCGACCTCCCTCGCCGTCACCTCGCCGGAGGTCGTCCATCTCGTCTCGCCAGCCACCCATTCCCCCTCTAACCGGGTCGAGGCAGTTTGCCCTCGACCCAAGAAGCTCCCTAGGCTGTTTTGCAGGTCAATGCGACCCATCTGAGGGTCGTCTCGTTCGAGCCCAGGAGCTTCAAGCTTCCAACGTCGCTGGGCCACTCCGGTGGTCTCCGGTCTCATCGGAGGATCCCAGTCGCTGCGGAGCATCATGACGGAACTTTTCCATATCTCACCATCCGGAGAGGAGGCCTCCACCGCACGCATGGAGCCGGCGAAGCTCGCCGGCGAGGTGTTCTTCCAGGACCTTCCTCTGCCCTCCGTTCATCTTCGGAGCTCCAGGTGTGATCCAGACCCTTTATTTGAGGAGCAACCGCCCACCGTCAGATCCAACCGAGGGTTGATAAGGATCGTTCGATCCAGAGAAGGGGTAGCCACGCATCTCAGCCTTCCGATCATCCACGTGGCATTACCTCAACCTTCCGATAATTATGGGTAATTTATACTTAGGCCCTTGTCATTTGTCTTTACAATATAGTCCTATAAATATTTGTCTCAGATGTTTTTATTTTGGAAATATTGCACTTAGGACCTAAACCTTTCTTGTATTTGCATTTTCATCCCTTCTTGTGTGAGACACGTGCTTCGCCACGTGATTTTTGGAGAAATTGCGTTGTATGGGCTGATGTTTTTATGAGTTATGGAATGAATTTTTTTCTGATATTTGCATCCATACCCCTGTGTATGATTTTATTCAACATGTGCTGAATTAGTTGGGTATTTTGCAACTTATTCCCTGGGCTTTTAACACGTGTTGCTAATAAGCCCCTGGAATTAAGTTTTCTTACATCTAGGTCCTTCCGTGTCCAGTACACGTGCAGCACGCGTGCATTCTTGGAGTTTTTACACGAGGGACCCCAACTTTCTGGATTTGTTACTTTTGAGCCCTTGAAGATACTTTTCATTACGGATAGGTCCCTATGCACTGTGAGCCTCTATTTTAATTAAATAAAATAGCAAATCAAGTCCAAATTGCGTGAATATTGGACACATGGCTCCTGCCGCTGTGTAAACTTTTCACCAAAAATTTGGTACATTTTTTAGGCTTTTTTGTTATTTTAAAAAAATTAAAAACAGTTGTTCTTGTGTCTGTCCAGATTAGAAAATCATAAAAAATTCTAAAAACTCTTCTAAAAATTCTAAAAAAATTAAGCTTTGTTAATTTTGTTGTGTTTGATTTTCTATGCATTTTTGGACTTTTACATACCTTAAAAATAAAAAACCTTAAAAACTCATAAAAATTCTAAAAAAATATAGAAAATCCAAAAAATCACAATTTCTTTTTCTGAAATTTCTTTGTTGTTTGTAGTTTTCATAAAAATTACCTTCATGCTTTCATAGATCAATTTGATATTTTAAATTGATCTTCCAAGCCTGACTGGACATCGTCTTCCTGTTTTGGCCTTCTTTTATTTTTAGAAAATTCTATAAAAATCAAAAAAATCTCAAAAATTCACCAAAAATAGTAAAAAACCTAAAAAACATAAAATTTTTTTTGAATTTTTGGAGCTTTTTAGAGTGTGTGAATAATTTGTTGATTGTGCTTGCTTTTGTCTTATTATTACTTTCCTCCATTATTAAAAATCCAAAATAAATATAAAAATAATTAAAAACCACCAAAAATACTTGTGTTTTCTTCTTTGACTACTTCGTAGGCCGCAAGGCCAATTCGTGCTCCCTGAGTCCGACCCTGGGTGCTACACCAGGCTAATCTCATAGCCAGGGCCACTATTTTTGATTTTATTATTTTATCTTGTTGATTGGTGGTTTGATCTTTATTTTTCTTGATCGAGCCGATTTATCTCTGAGATCCGGGTCGCAACGACCCTAGTTCTATTATATTCACCCGGATTTTGTTGAGAGCTCTTTTTTGGCTCATCATTAGTACATGAGCATGCATATTTTTATGATAATAACACATACGTGTAAGCTTGTATCTTGGTCAAGAACAGGAAAGCTACTAGATTAGGAAGAATCTCAAGCATGAGGAGCTCAAACTTAAGTGAAGAAGAAGCTAAGAAGCTGAAAGGAGTTCAAGGATATGGAACTCCAACTCAAGCTCACGGAAGGACTTCCAGCTCAAGAAGAAGACGAATTCTTTTCTTTCATGGAGCCCCACTTTTTGCAACTATCTTAGAATGTAAAAGATCTCAAATCATGCATATTCATTTCAGCCCTTTGACTTTGACTTTCAAATCAAAGAGTTAAGTTGATTGGTCAAATATTTTGAAATAATAGATCATTATTTGATTTGTAACGGCTATATATTTGATCGATTAATTTTGGTCCATGACCGATCGTCTCTTGATTCTGGTCGATCCGTTAAATCCTCATTATTGGTCTTTTGATTTTAATCGATCATCTTTGTATCTCGATCGATCATATTTTATTTGAGGAAGATTTTTGAAGCTGATTTCATTCCCGATTTGTTCACACCAGCTAGTTTTTTAGAGACAACGTCTATGGGACTCTAAGATCTATAAATAGGATCCCATATCTCATTCTACAACACACACACACACCAAGAGCAGCAAGCTCTCTACTCTCTTCTTTCCACTCTATACTTTGAGAGAAAGATTGAAGAGTTATTTTCTATGGTGTTCTTCATTCCGAAAGCTCTCGTTCTCTATGATTGATTCTTAAAAGCTTGCTCCTCACTATGTAAGATCGTTTCAATTTGACCTCTTATTATTCATTGCATATTTACTTTAATATTGAGGTTGTTAGAATTATTTCATGTACATGATTTTGAGTTGTCCATGGAAACATCTCAAGTTGTAAATGATGGAGTTGAATGTGTAATTAATTTAGGTTTTAATACGATTGGGATGCATGTGTAAGAAACTCGGTTTAGTGTTAAGACCCGTGTGGGTCAGGTTGAAATCCAAGTTAGGAGAATCAGATCGTGGTTTTTACTCAGGAGGATTTCTGCATTAAATACTTGTGCACTTGTTGTTTACTTGTTTATATTGTGTTTAAAAGTGCCACATAATGTTGTGCTTGTTTGAGATTATTATTATTTACAGTAATCCATGTCATTTAGTCATTCCACTGACAATCCATCAATCGATGTCAGAGCAGGTTGCAAGAAAGAAAAACCCGACATTGTGATCAGAACCTCGTCCGTGTTGAAGAAGTAACTCTCTAAAGCACACATGATCAACTTTTCATGGTCGCATACTGAAGGAAACTTGGTGGCTCATCCTCCTTTCTTCGACGAGACTAAATACACGAGCTGGAAGAAGAATATGTTAGTCTTCATGCGCACAAGTGACTTTGCGATTTAAAGTATAGTTAAGAAAAATTTCCATTGTATTGAACAGAAGGAGTTTGGCTACATGAAATACAAGATGGATAAAATGGCATTAAATCAAGAGCGATGAACGACATATACTACACCATGTCTAATGAGAAGTTTGATCGTATCTCTCATTTGAGTATGATCAATGAATTTTGGAGTTGTCTCTCTTCTATCAATGAAGAAACTCCAAAAGAAGCCTATGATGCATGCTCAGAGTCATAAAAAGCAACAATGAAGAAGATTAGCAAGCATTTGTTAGGATAGTGGAGTCTAACTCATCTGACTCGGATTCAGACTAGGACACTAACGTAAATGAAATTTCTTATTCTGAACTTTATAATACCTTGTAGAGGACAACAATGAAGAAAATGAGAAAGATCTTTTTAGAAAAATCATGAAACTAGAAAAAATAAACAAAAAACTTGTAGATGACAACTCTAGTCTGTTTAATGATTTAGATATTTTCAAAAATGAAAATGAGGTGCTAAATCAAGAACTGAGTAGTTTTAAAATAAAAATTCATGTTTAGAAAAAGAAGTTGATGAGATTAAAAAGAAATTTATTGTTATACATTCTTCTATTTAAAAAAGTACAAAATCATGCTTGTAGCTCGAATTCTTTTCAGTAAAGAAAATGGACTTGAAAAAAGAAGGAAACATTACAATCTTATCATGAAGGATCCGAAAAAGAAAGGATACCCGATCAAAATCTTTTAGGTACTAGAGGACAAAAGAGATGGAGGAGGCCATGTTAATAAAGATGAACCCCACCAAAGCCAAATAACTTTCAAAATCATGGTTGGATGCCACCGCCATGGAGAAACTTTCAAGACTGGAGAAGTCTGTCGTCAAGAACCTTAGGTGACTTCTTATCTTTTTTTATTCAGTTGATCATGCTTATCATGCATTGGCGATGAGCTCTCGACTCTTATCTTTTAGGGAGTGCCATTTTGCCAAGATTAAGGAGGAGCATTATTTTAGGGGGGAGCTCAGATTAAAAATAACGTTTTTAAAAGAAAAAGGGGAGAGCTATCTCGTTAACATTTGATATCAGTTAAATTTAGTATTTTACTTTCGATATCACTTTAGAACTTTTTGATTATGTCAAAAAAGTGGAGAAAAGGTTGTTTACAAAAATATTTTCTCACACACGCACACACATTATTTTGCAAACACACACGATATTTTACCATCATCAAAAAGAGAGAGATTGCGAGTGCATGCATCAGTGGGGAACTTGTTAGTACATGAGCATGCATATTTCGGTGATAACAAAATATGTGAGTAAAGCTTGTAGCTAGGTTAAGAGTAGGAAAGCTACTAGATCGAGAATAAGCTCAAGCCAGAGGAGCTCAAACTTAAGTGAAGAAGAAGCTAAGAAACTGAAAGGAGTTCAAGGATATGGAACTCCTGCTCAAGCTCAAAAAAGGACCTCAAGATCAAGAAGAAGATGAAGTCTTTTATGGACTTCTGCTTTTTTATTGTTTTAGAATATAGAAGACTTCAAATCATGCATATTACATTTCAATCCTTTGACTTTGACTTTCAGGTCAAAGAGTCAAGCTGGTCGATCAACCATTTTGACACGATCGATCATACTTGATCGATCAACATAGTTTCCTGATCGATTATTATTTGAATTATAACAATTATATCTTTGATCAATCACTTTTTATCGATGATCGATTATATCTTGATTACGATTAATCAAATAAACCATCATGATCGATCATTTGATTCTGATTGATCATCTTTGTGTTATGATCTATCATATTTTGTTTGAGGAAGATTTTCGAAGCCGATTTCATTCCTGATTTGTTTACAACGGCTAGTTTTTGAGATCCAAAGTCTGTGGGACCCTGAGAATAATAAATATGACGCATTCCTCATATCTACAGCACACGCCAAGAGCAAAAAACTTTATGTTCCCTCCTTTCCACTCTATACTTTGAGAGAAAGATCAAAGAGTTATTTCCTGTTGTGTTCTTCATTCCGACAGCTCTGGTTCTCTGCGGTTGATTCTTGCGAGCTCGTTTCTCTCTCTGTAAGATTGTTTCAATTTTCCTCTTATTATTTATTGCATATTTACTTTTATATTGAGGTTCTTAAGATTATTTCATATATACGATTTTGAGTTGTTTGCATAAACAAATCATGTCGTAAAAGGTGGAGTTAACTTTGTAATCAACTCAGACTGTAATACGGTTGGATTGCCCGCATAAGCAACTCAGTTTCGCAGTAAGACCCGTTTGGGTAAGGTTGGAAGTCCGATCGAGAGACCCAGGTCGTGGTTTTTACCTGGGGGAGTTTCCACATCAAACACTTGTGAACTTGTGATTTGCTTCTCTATATTGTGATTAAAAGTGCATGTGACCCTATGCTTGTTTGAGATTATTCTGTGCACCGATCCAAGTCATTCAGTCGATCCACCCTCAATCCACCAGTCGCTGTTAGAGCGGGTTACAAGAAGAAAAAAACCCAAGACATCTAGGACTAGAGAAAGATGTGAGACCGTAAGGGAGTCAGGGGTACCGAGAGCCAAGACATGCTCCTAGTCCTTTGTCGTTGCACATTCAGGACTCGAGGGGAGGTGTGAGGCTGTGGAACGGTATCACAAGTGTGGAAGTGGACTCGGAGAAGTGCAACAACCTAGAATGAATGTGCAGAAATGGGTTGAGGCCAGGGATGGAGGGAGGGCACGGGCAGTTCCAATTCTCAATTCTCGGATGATGGAGGGCACAAAGGGCAAGGGTGATTCCAATTTTCAAATGATGGGGGACACAACTGCACAATACTTGACTTTTTTTATTTTTAATCAGACAAAATAGAGAAAGGTTGAGAATTTAGTGGGAGCATATGCCCCAGTTGCCTAATATGTGAGTCCATACATGATCTACATACTTATGTCCAATTTGGCATTGTATTCTATTATTCCATGATCCCTTGCTTCACATTTCCCTCTTGTTGGTTGCAATGTAGGTGCACTCCATGCTTTGATATTGAATGAGCTTAGTGTGTTGTGTAGACGTGTAAATTGATTAATGAGCCTACTAATTACAAGCACATGCAAATACTACAATCATATATAGTTGAATCAAGGTAAATGACTAATCACTAAAGTAGAAAATCCAACCACGTAAAAACCTTGATTAGAGTCAATCTTATTCGAGATGTCAACTAACCAAATCATTTGACCTTATTCACTATTCAAGTTGCTTTACCAAAGTTAACTCAATCACCTTATACCTTGCAAACTAAATCATTAATATATTGTTCTTCAATTTGACAACTATTCATGATAAAAAAACAAAGATGATGATTTTCTTACAATCACGTGAATTTAGCATTTGGTACATGGTAAAAAATACCTTCACATTTATCAAGAAGAACGGAGGATACACTAATGCGAAGATGTAGAAGATTGCACCTAACTCAAAGATGATCAATGCCTTCTATATGCATATTTCGAGTGCACGCAAAAGAGTACAATATATATTCAAGATGAATAAGAAGAAAGCATCAAGATGATTATACATTATACAACTATATTGAATCAAATATAGAATCTTTGACATGAATTCTTCCAAAAGAGCTTTTGTAAAAGTTCCTTGCACTCACTCTCATGAGTGGAAGAATAATTCAATGGAATTGAATAGTTCATTGGATCAACTAGATCTTGAGCCGAAGAATTTCAATGGTATGTAGGCCTTCCCTTTCCCACAATTATTGGTTACAACCCTAATGAAAGATTATACGAGTCACAAAACTAAATCTTATCTCTCGCATGATGATGACAATTCTGATGGTACAACTTCAACAAATGTTTTAGAGCGGTCTAATTATTTAAGGTTTTGAGGATGATTTCAAACTAATTTTAAAACTACAAAAATATGCGAATTTAAATTTTGCATGTAGCCTACTCAACAACACACATTTACTACTCAATCTTAGTTTCATATATGTTTGGGACGATGAACATCATGCACTTTTAGTAAAACAACCAACCAATCACTAGATTAATTCTTATTTGGTCATAATCATCTTTTTTGAATGTCTGGGAAAGATCAAGTGACAAAATAGTTAATGCTCTGTTGAACTTATGAGTTCATATTAACCCTCACTTAGAAATCATTTTATTGAGGATGCAACTTTTAACTGTAAGAAAGATTTATAAAATAGAGACATCACTTAATAGAAGCAACTCTAAACCAACCTACCCTTTGATTTACACATAGATGAATATTTTGAGGTCAATCCCAATGTCATGTTATGAGTTCTAAATTTGATATTACTAGAGATGCCATCTTGGAAAATTATGATTTGGGGTTGGAACAAAATTCAAACATCATTTGTGTTTAAGAATTGACCATTATTACATGGTTTCCTAACCCTTATGGACCCACCTTCGACCATTCTGAGGCATGCCACTCTAATTACAAAGTTTTAGCTAAAGAACATAAATTGGAAGTTCAATTCATTATCTCCATCCCTCCACCATTCACCTCAGGGCATGTTCACTCAACTCTTGTGTCATTATTCTGACCAGTTACCCCAAGTTTTAATCCCTCTCCACACATTTCACTCCCATTATCAATGTAGTGGACACATTAATGAATCCATAGTTCTTCATTTTTATTATTTTATTTGGACTAAAATCTCTAGTAAAACACAAGTAAATATCAATAATTCTCATTTTTTAACAATTTAACATCATTTGCTAATCTTAGTTAATTAATAGGATTTTTATCAATTGTGTCCCTATGAGATAATGCAATATCAATTATACCCCTCCCTTTTTAGGAATATCGATTTTACCCTCGACTTTTTGTCATTCAATCTGCTTAGTTACTTTAGTAGTCAATAAGCTGAACTTAACCATGATTTAATCAAAGTACAGTGTAGTTAAGAGGGACATATTTGGAAGAAAAGACCATATCTCTTCCTCCCTCATCTTCACCCTTCAACCCTTCCTCCACCTCTTACTACCTCCTCTATCCCTTCTCATCCTCCCACATCCCTTCCCTCCATCATGTCATCCTCTAGCACCTTCTCCTTTGCCCCTCCCCCTCTACCCCTCCCCTTCATCCTCTCCTCCTCTTCAACCCCTTCCCCTAAGGGTGGCAATTCCACGATAACAACGACATCTATGCCAATCCTAGGAGGTTCGTTGATGACCTACAAGTCCACGAGACTCGCTTCGTCAATGATGCAATGATCTATTCCAAACCGAATCGGTTCTTGGACTACCCATAGAACCATGAACTCCTTTGTAATTCCCAGTACTCGAATCTCTCCATATCACTGGTGAATGATGTTGTAGAAGTCGATTTTGATTAAACCACCTTGCATGCGAGCCCGACGAAGCTGAGGAGGAGGCCTCCAAGAATGGTGATGGAGCAAGAAGAGCAGCAACGATACATGTCTCTTTCTTTGCCTCCTACCATGCCTTCACCTTTGAGGAGGTGAACAACGAAGAGGATAGTGCCCAAAAGATAAGTTTATCCTCCTCCTCCATTTGCATCACCTCCGCCTCCAAGAGGAGGAGGGGGTGGAGGGGAGGGGAGGGGAGGGAGGAGGAGGGGCCGTAAGAGGGGGGATGCTAGAGGCATATGAGTAGGGAGATTGGGGGCAGAGGAGAGGAGGAGGCGGAGGAGGTGGGATGCTAAGGGAGGAGGAGAGGAGGCGGCAAAGGAGGGGGAGGTTAGGGATGGAGGAGAGGAGGGGGAGGATGAGGAGGAGGCTGGAGCGGAGCAGAGGAGGAGGAAGAGGGTGGGAAGGGTAAGGAAATGCCTCTCAGTCATTTATTTTAATTTAATTTGTCTTATGTCCCCAAAGTTAATGTCTTTTGCGTTGGGGATGGACGACAACTAACTTGAGGGACGCAAGTGATAGAACGACAAGAAGTCGTGGACACAAATGATATTCCAAAAAAGAAAGGGGCGTAACTGATATTGGAATATCTTAGAGGGGCATAACTGATAAAAATCATAATTAATACCTTCTTTATGCAAAAATAAAAGAATAAATAGAATAAGAAAAAAAGAAGAAGGCTATATCTATGTACCATAGATACACACTGACCCTAAATCTTGAGACTAGGTCAATACTTGATTTTGATTGATAAAAAAATAATGTAGGAAGAGAAGGGGCCAACAAGTTATAAAAAAACAAGAAAATTGAGAACATCGATGAACATATGTACCACATTCAAATAGACATGTCTGTAAAGATGCGGACCATCTGTACATGGACAAAAAGTTCCTATGAAGCTTTACTGTTCCAGGGGATTGGCTTTGGGCCTTTCTTGCGCAACTTAGGTGGAAGTCAAAGAAGGCCTTCTTCCGAGGGGGCGAGCCATCAATGAAATACCACTTTGGAAGAGCTAGAATTCTATCCTTGTGCCAGGACCTACAGGCCAAAGGACAATCTCAGGTAGACAGTTTTTATGGAGCGTAGGCCTCCTAAAAGGTAACGGAGGCATGCGAAGGTTTCCTCGGGCCGGACAGAGATTGACCCTCGAATGCAAAGGCAGAAGGGAGCTTGACTGCAATACTCACCCGTCAAGCAAGGACGAAAGTCGTCCTTAGTGATCCGACAGTACCGAGTGGAAAGGTCGTTGCTCAACGGATAAAAGTTACTCTGGGGATAACATGCTGATCTTCCCCAAGAGTTCACATCGACAGGAAGGTTTGGCACCTCGATGTCGGCTCTTCACCACCTTCACTCGATATTCATCCGCTTTTGTTTCCACTTTACGTAAGCGGTCTCGGTCTTTTTCAAGATGCTCAATGGTGCTTCTACGTAATTTTTCTAAATTTCGAATAGTACTAACATCCTCTGTTTTTGATTATTTAATAAATTAGTTAATGAAAGTTCTTTCTTTGGTCTTATCAAAAACTTCTTTTCCTTCGCATGGGTCATATAGAGAACGTATTTGATATTTGAATATTATTCGTATCAATGACTTGGTAAAGTAAATCATTCATGATTGGATATGAGATTGTGTAAATATAATAGAAATAATCTAAAAATAATGTTCGAGAGAGTAAGAAATTAATTCATTTTTCTTTTGAAATGCTCATACAGTAGTGGTTAAATCTAAGCCATTGCCTCACCAACTACCTAATCAGACGCGAGCCCCTCCTCGGGTGGATTTATCCTTTTTCTCCTTAGCCCACGGGATATTAGCAACCGTTTCCAGTTGTTCACCTCCCAATTGTAGGTTCTTACGTGTTACTTACCTGTCCGTCACTAAAAATACCACTTCCTGTCCGACTTGCATGTGTTAAGCATTCCGCTAGTGTTAGGTTTGATCTTATTCATGGGGATTCCGTAAATATTCCATTCTATAAAAATAGAAAGTTCGAAACAATCGGGAATTTTTCAGAGATCGAATGCAGTTGCTAATTCATGATCTGGCATGTATAGAATGAAAACTTCATTTCGATTCTACAAGAATTTTTATGAAAGCATTTCATTTGCTTCTCTTCCATGGAAGTTTCATTTTCCCAGAATGTATCTTAATTTTTGGCCTAATTCTTCTTTAGATGATCCATTCAACCTCTGATCAAAAAGATAGACCTTGGTTCTATTTCATCTCTTCAACAAGTTTAGTAATGAGCATAACGACCCTATTGTTCCGATGGAGAGAAGAACCTATGATTAGCTTTTCGGGAAATTTCCAAACGAACAATTTCAACAAAATCTTTCAAATTCTTATTTTACTATGTTCAACTCTATGTAGTAAATTCTTCTGCTATTTTATTTCTCACCAAGACAATTCTAAATAAACTTATTTTCTTCTTAAATATATGATAAATAATAAACATATGTCCAAAAATAAACTTTGCATAGATAACATGGCACGACAAATGGAAAAAGCTGCAAAGCCAACATTAAAACATTCACATCTACTCCATACAAACTTAGAATGGATCAAACTCGATTTTATTATTCTCAGGATAAATTCTTATTTAAAGTGAAGGCATTTTCATTAAAATCGAAGTTAAGAAATGCATGTTTGATTTTTGGGGTATTATGGTATATGTATAAATGTATATCATGTACATTATTTTATTTCTTGTATTTTATCATCCATTGTAATTTTAATGTTTTATCTTTATTTTTTAACAATTATACCAAATCCAAATAAAAATTATAAAAGTTAAGAATCATAAAAAATAAATCATTGTAGATATTATATATGCATAATCTACCTATATTGTATAACATGGTATTTATTTAGACTTGTAGATATCAATATAAAAAATGAACAAAAATATACTTAATCTTCTAAAAATATTTTTAAAATAAATAAAATATAAAATATTTAAAACAAGCATAAACATAACAAATAAAAATATTTATATGATGTGTACATGTATAATATATCTATATCATATAGTCGTTAAACAATAACTATTTCATTTAAATCCAAATAAAACATGTAAACACACTTAATTATAGAACAAAAGTTATTGAATTGTATTATATAAGTTATCCAATCTAAACTAATTTTCTATTTTATTTTCATTATTTTTGAAAAATTTTGGTCAACTGGTCAATTTGACCACATGAGTCAGCAGAAGACCATGCTCTTATTAGTCACGTCTCACTGAATCAACATGTCAACTTGACCCGCTAAATTGATCCACCCCTTCTTTCTTTCATCTCAATAATTACCTATCTTCTCCACCTTCTCCCAGATCACACCCAAACCTTCTTGGATCCCCATCTTCACCAGATGATAGTTGAATCACCAGTCACATTCACCACCTACCCATATACCCAATTGGACAAAACCCGGCCTAATACTTCTTCTATAATAGCTCAATCCTTGCTAGAGCTCCAGATCTTTTGCTCAATTCTACATTCTTCGGTGAGCTTCGACTGTCGGCTTATGCTGTGACATGTCTTAGGGTCAACTCATTGCAACGAGGGGTTTTGTGCCAATCTGAGCGAGAGATCCACGAAGATTTCACATCTCCACCACCTGCATCATCTTATCTAGCGAGGCATAACTACATGCTCTCCGATCCATTGCGAACTAAGTCCAAGACCATCAAAAATAAAAAATATCCTTCCCAGTGACCCCTCTGACCCCTCTATAGGTAATTTAGGTCAAGTCTTTCTTCTATCCCTCGAATTTCTCTTTTGAATCTTCTTCTCTCCTCCTCCGTCTCTTTCCCCCCTTTCTCTCTCTGATCTCTCATCAAATCAAGGTGCGTGTTCATATCTTCATCTCCATCACCCTCCATTGTCAGCTTCTTGTGTTTCTTCCATAGCCTACTATCTCCGGCACGTACAGTGGCCAGAGTTAGGGCTAGCTCCACCGCCTCTGATATAGCCTTTCATTCACCATATACCTCTAAAATTCGGGCCTAGGATCATGGTCTCGAGCCGAGTTTTCCCTTGCAGGACATCAGGATATGAGTCAAGGTGTGAATCCTAGACCCGATCATCTGACATCTTCCTCTAGTGAATCTCCTTCAGATCAGATTTCATATAGTTAGTCCATCACCATTCGGGTAGATGTAAGGGGAAGGAGTCCCCAACGTGTTAAGATGCTAACAAGAGTTGCCTTGTAACAAGGGGAGCTGAATCGAGCGCACCTAAGCTCCATTTGAGGTTACATGTGATTAGATATCCAGATCCTTCAAGCCTTCATCTCCGGACGTGATTCAAGGTTCACCAGGCACGGAACCGTCGTGACCTCAAGCTCCATTTCTATTTTTGTCTCTACATTGGACCTAACTAAAATTTTTGAAAACTCTTCTACTTTTTTTTTCAAATTTACCATTTTTAAATATCTAATATTTTGTGAAAATTTTATACGTTGCATTAATACTTCTAATATTTCCAATCATTTTATGACAATTGACATAGTTACCTAGCTTATAAAAAAGCATCGTCTCATCATAACAACCATAAAGGCTTCTCGGGTTTTTCCGGTCTATTAGTTCAAGTGACAATATAAAGTGATTTTTTCTTGATGACGAGTACGATAGAATATATTCATGACATATTAGGATGAGTGATAAGGAATAACAAGGGCTAATGCAATCTCTCGTTCTTAGAGATATAATGGATTATTATATACTTATGATGAGACTTGGGATCAAGGAACTAAATGGAAGATGATTCAATATGAAGTCTGAAATGAACAACGGGACGAAAATGGATGACCCAAGGAAGAGATGCGTTATTATCCGTAAGAATCCATCTCCACCAGTCGGAAGGCCCACGTCGAGCGCCTCCGTCCACGTGTAGGTCCCGTCCCCCGCAGAAGCCGAAGCCATTTGGCGGGGACTCGCACTGGCGATCGAACGAACAACAGCTCCCCCTCTCCACTCCACTATTCTCACATATAAAAATAAATAAATAAGAGGGAGGGGGGAAGACAACATGCAAAGGGCACTCCTCCACCTCCTGGGCGTGGGAATCGCCCCCCTCCACCGCCGCAGCCCCTCCTTTCTGCTTCTCCAGATCCCCCTCCTCTCTAGGGCTCGCGGCTGCAGATCCCCTTTCCCGCACCGCCAGCTCCGCCTCTGCCTCTCCGATTCCAAAGTCCACATGTCCGCAAATCTCAACTCCGATGCCGATTCCTCCTCCGCCATAGTTCCGCCTCATCTGGTGAGCCTCTCGTCCCTTTTTCTCCGGGTCGTCGCTTCCTTTGCATCCAATAACGCGGAATTGGGCTGGTAGTGTTTGATATTCCATTTTGGTATTAGCTTGATTTGAAAATTCTTGTTTTTTTTTGGTTTTTGGTATTCTACTATTTGCAGTACAACAGCGGAGAGTAAAATAGAAATCATATGTAACAGTTCTATGTATCTCAAGGTCTGATGTTACAATGTGGCCTCACAAGAAAGAGTTTCGAATGTTGGAAGGAATCTCAAATGGAAATAGAGACAGTATGGGACCCCCAATATGGTGATGTTAGCTCCCAGAACACATTAAGCGTGGAATTAGTTGTTTAGAGTTGTTTACTCACATGGTACTAAGAGCAGTTAGTGTGTTATTAAAAGGAAGATAGCACATATTTTTGAATGAAGTGGATGTGCTTCCTCTGTAAAACCAACTTTGTAGAAGTGTGAAGATAACCAGGGGAAAGGCATTGCTGTGAAGGTTCCCGGAAGCAAAGGTCATCTTCCTACACAAGCTGGTGGATATACTCAGTGAAGACGAGCATGTTTTGGTGACAAGTTGGTGACTGTAGTTGGCATTGACAGCCAATATTCTAGGACACCGATGATTGCGATAAGATGAAAGTTCTGATAATGAGCAACTTGTACTCGTGTCTTGACAGCAAAAGGATGAAATATAAGTGATGAGTGATAATAGATTACAACAGTAGAGTGGTTAAGGTGGTCAATGGGATGAATAATTAGTGAGATATGTGATATGTGTAACTGCATTAAATCGATTTAATGATGGTGAGGATAAGCTGTGATATTGAGAATGAAGAATTCTTTTTTCCACTTATCCAGCCATGAGCCATTTTTTAGTGTTGATCGAATTTCAATTTTATTGTTTCAAATAGAATGGATCGATGAAGAATGGTATCAAATTTTATTTACGGTTAATTGAGTAAGTTGAAATTTTATTTCTAAGGGGATCACATGTGATCTCCAATCAATTAGTTAAATGGTTAGAGCAATTAATTAGTTGGTTAGAGATATTTAAAGCCGAAGTAAGGTATGTTAGGATTTGTTTTCTAAACTCTTCCTATTTTCGTAATCCGATGCCTCCTATAGAAAGGGTATGGTAGTCAAATGTTTTAAGCAGTTGAGTTGAATTAAAATTGAGATTTTTCTCATTTATCCATCTCCCTTCTCTCCTCCTTATATGCAATCTCCACGATTCTTCTTCTCTAAATCCCTCACAACCAGTGAGTCTTCTCTTCTCCCGTCGTCCAATTTCTTCCATCGAACAATATTTTCCACTGTAAGATTTTCCCCCTTTTCATCAAATCCGCATCCCTGTGCTGTTGTACCTCGATGATACCGCATTTTTTCTGGAAGGGGAGGCGATATTTGTGAAATGGACGAGCTTTGTTCTTGAGCTATTTGGGTCGATCTCCTGCCTACAGATCAATCACACAAAATCTGCTTTTGTTCCTTTTGGGATGGATGGGGAGGGGCAAGCGATTTGTAAGGTGGCTTTACAGATGTAGAGGGGAGGCTACCCAACGTTTACCTTGATTTGCTGTGGGTGGGTGGAAGGTTGCGACAAATAGATTGTACTTTTGTTATTGAGAGGATGGAGAAGAAGCTGTCGGGTTGGCTTGTGGCTGGTCTTTCTAGAGATGCCTGTCTGGTCCTGTTGAAGGTGGTCCTCTCGGCTATCATTGTGTTCTTTTTGACTACGTGTCTTTTGCTTGTTGGGGTGAAGATGAAGTTAGAAATGCTGATGCGAAGTTTTTTTGGGTCCACCTCCAAGGATTCTCAAAGATTATTGTTGGTGGGGTGGAAGACTTTTGTGCTTAGGTAGGATGATGGTGGGATGGGGATCCAAAGTTTGGATGTGATGAACAATGCCCTTTTGGAGAAGTGGATCACCAAAATTTAAGGAGGAGGGTTCAATATGCTTTATAGAACGTTGCAATCAATGTGTGATGTTTCTTGAGATCCCTCTTCACAGGTTACTGCTATTCCTGTGCCTTCCAACTTTTGGATGGGAATTTGCTCTATGCTTCCACAAATGATTCCGTTCTTGCGACCGGTTTTCAGTGTTGGTTGTGATTTTCAATTCTAGATTGATGATTGGACAAGACATGAGTCATTGTGTACTCGTAGTCGTTGCCCATGTTTGTTCGCTCTGATAACTATTGCATGGGCATCCATAATGGATTGTTGGGAGGTCGTTAGCTAGTCCCTCGGTTCCGTTTGAGCTTTTTGACCAACACTTTGTAGAGTTGTTACGTCTTCTGTAGGTATTGTCAGTATACAAGAGTTTCCATGGCATTGTGGACTATTGGTCTTTGGCTGATGGTCATTTTACTATTTGAAAGGTATACATGACCTTCGATCTAATGATTGTCTTTGATTCAATGAGTGCTTTGACATGCTTACTGATATTTGGAGGTGGAAGGTCCCTCTAATGGTAAAGATCTTTATTTGGTTGCTAAGAAGGGATGTTTGTTGACTACTGTGCAGAGACCCATGTTCTTTCCTGGAGCTGGCGACACGTGCCAATGGTGTTTTACAGCTCATGAAGATGTCAAGTACCTTTTACTTGGGTGCCTGATCGCAAGGAAGGTGTAGGCAGCATCACATGTCAAGTTATAGTCAACCACTGATTGGGTTGGTTTTTGGAACTCGATGAATGAGTTGGGGAATGTGAGTTGTCATACCAAGGTTTGGGTGGCAGCTATTTTTTGGTCCGTGTGGCTTGCGCATGATGAGGATATTTTCCATGGAGAGAGAACGCACATGGAAAGGGTTATAGAGCATGCTAAAAGTTTGACCTTTTGGTCTTTGTAACCACTTTTTTGATATATAATATGAATATATAGAACTTTATGAATGGACGTCTCCTCGACGTCACACCCTCTTTCTCCTCAAAAAAATAAATAAAAAGAATATATCAAAGAATATCATAAATCAAATATAATGTGATCAGTATTCAGGAAATCGGCCGAGTATACCGTATACTCGGCCGCATACTCATACTCAGAAGCCTTGGTGCTCCGAGTATGACCAAATCGGCATCTAGGCGGGTCAGACCGCATACTCGGCCGAGTATGCGGTATATGCAGCCGATTTTCTAATAAACATTTTGTAAAACCCAAACCTAAACTCAGACACCCGACCTAACGCTCTTTTAATTGATGTTTTTGCTCATTCGACTCTATATTACCTTTTATCCCAATAGTTTTGTTCCTTGTACCTTCAATTCTTTACAATTATATTCACGAGATATAATATTTAGATGATATTAAAAATATATTTATAATTTTAATAATAATAAATACCAAACCGCATAAAACCGCATACTCTCCCGCATACCACATACTCTCTATGCAGTGACCCCTCCGACTGAATACCGCATACCGCCTTCCTGAACATTGAATGTGATTTGCGAGGTTCATGATGACTGCTTTACTCTACTTCAGAAATGGCCACTACCCGGTGTTTATGAAAGCAGTCCGTGATATGCGACCACATATGCCTAAGCGGTCTCTTCAACGAACGAAGTTCCTGAAGTGCACCACTATGCACCCTATGCGCATATGCAAGCTGCATATGCGGGCTGTGCGACCGCATATGCGGGCCGCTTTGTGTTTTCTCGATTATTGAACATGGATCTTCAAGATCCAGATCCGATAAGCAAAGAAAGGTACTTCGATTAACGCCTCCTGGAAGCCCCTCTCTCCCTTGATACTCAATCATCCAAACCCAAAACCCTTCACTCCAGGCTCCAGCCACTGCCGCAAAGCGCAGCCCGACGTCCCTCCGCCTCCAACCGGCGCTGCGAAGACACTCCATCATGCCTCCCCTCTGCTGCGAAGCTCCTTCGATACCGGTAAGCCCTTCACCTCTAGTAACACAAATTTCTAGATTTTTTCTTTCCATTTTTTTTGTAAATCTAGGTTTCCTGGCCTGTTCTGGAGGTTCTGCAAGATTCCTATTCCTTGCTCTTTGTTCTCCTTGGCTGAACTTTTAATCTTGGAATCAAATTTTTGTGAAATGATTGGGTTGATGGCGGTTCTGCACGATAGGTTCTGTTTTTAATGTTCTGTTTTTCAAAATTCAAGTATAAGACTCTTGCCCCAATGTTTAAGTTCTGATTTTTAAAGTTTTTAAAGTTCTGTTTCTTTTTCCGTCCAAGTATAAGAATCCCCTGTAGTTTATTCTGAGTAGTGAGTATATTCTGATACTTGAATCACAAGTTCAGAGTTTTCACGACTAAAAATAATAGTCCCCTGTTCTTCCTGTTTAAAATTTAATTGTGTATACAATTTTTCATGTGAATGAGCTCGTAGTTTGAATACTTTCAAGTTTTAACAACATGAGAAGAATTAATATTTTGGAAGTTCTCATCCAAGTTATTTGATTGTATTTGATCTTCTGTAGTTACTTTGCTTTTCTTCAAAATTTTCTAAATCAGACGTATTTGAATACTTTTGTAGATATTTATTTATTTTTAATTTATTTATTTATTAACAAAAAATAGAAAATCACGTAGAACTGCATATACTCCGCATATGCCGCATACCGCTACGATAGGTTCTGTTTTTAAAGTTCTGTATTTTAAAAGTTCAAGTATAAGAATTGTTGGAGTATTTGTTATATGCGCCTATTGAGCTGTAGCAGGGTAAATGGATCCTGGAGAAGATCCGTTTACCCCATCCAGTGTTTAGTCCCACATCGTCCAGTGGTGGGACTTGGAGGCTCTGGAGAGGCTATATAAGGAGCCCTAGACCTCCTGTATCTCTTGAGAAAAGCAATAAAGCATATGCCCCTTTGAGGGCTTCTCCCGTGGTTTCATCTTGCTCCTCACGGAGTAGGGTTCCACGTTAAATCCCGCTGTTCTTCTATTTCTTTATCTTTTTTCATTTTCGCTTCTGCAAGTTTATTTCTTAACATGGTATCAGAGCGAGTCGATTCTCAAGGGTTTATTTTTTCTTATGGTCTTGATTTATTTGAGATTCGGTTTATGGAGAAGTTTTTATATCATTCAAGTTTGTGAGATATGAGATCCAATTCTATGGGTTTCTTGAAAAACCTAACTTCTTTTTTTTGGTTCGAGGATTATCAAAAAGTACGCTCCAGGCTTCGATTATGTTCCGGCCTTGATTCTGTTCCAGACACAACACAAGATCTCCAGGTACAAGTCTCGATTCGTCACGAGAGGTGCGTTGGAGTCCACTGCCGATCAAAGCCACAACCGCATATAGCCGATTTTCCAGGCACGAGTCGGTGCATCTAGCCGATCTAGCCGATCCACCAGCGGTGGCACGCATTTCCTCCCCTCGCTGCGCACGCTTGCGTTGCGCCTCACCCTCCACATCATCTCCCTCTTCGCGCACAGGCAACGGGCGACCTCCAACAAAGGCGGCGCGACACGCGACCTCCAGGCGCATCCCCAATCGCCCCTCCCTCGCGCCATGTTCTCTCTGGCGGCGCCAAGCACGCATCCGCGACTCCGTGTTCTCCCTGGTTAGGCGGCGGCAACAAACAAAGACCCCCCTCGGGGGGTGGCGATATTTGATGGTAACCCTAGCGTGGTTCAGAAAGTTTCGGCTCGATAGGCCTACGGGTCTTTAAAAAAATGAGGCTGAAGATTTTGGGCCCAAGGGCCGAGAGTTAAAAAAATCAGAGAGAACGAGAGTGTAAAGAGAGGATATGTGGTATATTTTTTTTCAAAAAAGGGGGAGGGTGGCTGAGTTGGGCCCTTTGGGCCGTATAAAAAAGGTGTTTTCTTGGAAAAAGGCGCGTACACGAAAAAAAAGCCGTACACATTTAAAAAAAGGAAAAGGAAAAGAAAAATGTTGGAAAAAAGTCGTATAAAAATATTTGAACGGCTTATGTTAAAAAAATCATGGCGGCTATTAAAAAAATGACAAAAGCCGCAAGTTTCATGTTCTTGTTGTTTACCCCCTATTTATCTTGTCTTGTCCCAACTTTGTCGACATCCATGTTTTCCGACAAGTATGGGAGAAAGGTGGAGTATGGTGTAGAGTCACATGTCCTGTTGCAGATTCAAAGATATCAGATTCGTCAGACCAGTTTAGAATTTCCAGACTCTACAATTTTCAGATGAAGAATTTTCATGCGCAGTTCCAGACTCGACGTTCAGATTCCGAGACCCAGTTTGATGCGCAGATTCAGACTCGACATTCAGATTGGTCAGAGTCCAAGTTCGAGGCACTCCTTGTTGAGGCCCATTTTTCGAGATCTCCAGAGAGAGACTCAGTTTCAGACACGCACGAGTATGCAGTCATTTTCAGATGAGCACATGTATGCCATCAATTCGAGGTTCCCATCATTATTCTTGTTTTGTCGGCCAGAGTTTTCATGTGAGCCATAGGGACTCCAGAGTAGAGGACCATTCCCTATGCCACGTTGGCATGGGTTTTCATGTGGTATCATAGGTACACCAGAGTAGTGCACCATTCTCTGAGCCAGATGTGAGAGATCCAGTTCTCCGACGAGGAGACAATTTTCAGACTCCATTCTCCAGCGACCGTGGACTCCGACGAGGATTGCACAGCCACGGCCTTTTTAATTTGGCCCTTTTCAGAGATGAAGCAGTTGTCCACATTATTGTGGCGGGTCAAAGTACTCCGACGAGGAGACTCATTTCAATTGCAGTGATTCTGATAGGCGCAGTTCAGAGCACTCCGAAGAGGGGATTCAATAGACTCACACTCCAACCCGTTCATCCTCCTCACCTGCACGGCATGAGAAACAACGTCCTCGACTGCAGCAATGTGCACGTTGGATTGATATTGTCCGTAGTGTCATGTAGCGTTGAGTTGAGTTTCTTTCTGTTTGTCCAAGCTGAGCATTGCATGCTCCAGCTTGAGGGGGAGTTATGTGCGCCTATTAAGTTGTAGCAGGGTAAATGGATCCCGGAGAAGATCCATTTACCCCATCCAATGTTTAGTCCCACATCGTCCAGTGGTGGGACTTGGAGGCTCTGGAGAGGCTATATAAGAAGCCCCAGACCTCCTGTATCTCTTGAGAAAAGCAATAAAGCATATGCCCCTTTGAGGGCTTCTCCCGTGGTTTCATCCCGCTCCTTACGGAGTAGGGTACCACGTTAAATCCCGTTGTTCTTCTATTTCTTTATCTTTTTCCACGTTCGCTTCCGCAAGTTTATTTCTTAACAAGAATCTTGCCTCATTGATTAAGTTCTGATTTTTTAAAGTTTTTAAGGTTATGTTTTTTTTCCGTCCAAGTATAAGAATCCCCCTGTAGTTTATTCTGAGTAGTGAGTATATTCTGATACTTGAATCACAAGTTCAGAGTCTTCACGACTAAAAATAATAGTCCCCTGTTCTTCCTGTTCAAAATTTAATTGTGTATACAATTTTTCATGTGAATGAGCTTGTAGTTGTTGGAAATGCGAGCCCACGGCGAGCCATTATGTAATAAATGTTATTGCAATTCACTCCTTAATCTGAAATGAAGAATACATAATTTGCATAATAGGTCCCTTAGTACAATTAGGGTTATGTACCATGGCCATCTTGATGATCATACAGCTGTTGATTCAACTATTGAATCATAGAGGCTGGTGCTTGGATGAATATCTAAAGAGTTAGATTTAGGACTCATCAAGCACCGACAGATGATTGTTAAGAGATGATCTCCAGCCTGAGAAGGAGATGGCAATCCTTTTCTCTAAAGGCTGATATCTGACCGACCTCTTGATGCAGGTCCTCTGCATAGGAATAGAGATTCGGAGGTGTCAGATTAGTTAGGTCAAAGAGTTGACTTAACGAGATCGAGATAACCAAAGTCCTATATCGTATGCTGTCATGATATAGGCACACATCCTCTGACCGGAGACAGATGTGTTACTATATGTCTGAGTATGTACATTTGGCAGACCAATAGGTTGATAACCTAATCAAGGTCTATACACCGGCGCGCTGGTGTGCATATAAGGGCATATGAGTAATACGATCTCTCAAAGGGATCATACAGGTTCAGTTACTGAACCGGAAGACATGAGCTCACTCATGAGATATTGGGAAGAATCAAATTCCGTGCGCACGGTCGTCTCGCTTTGGAAGCTTGACTGAATTTGTAGGTTTGATATATACTTTTGGAAAGTATATGATCAAGACCTAGGTATGATATATGCTTTTGGAAAGTATATGATCGATACCGACTCCCAATGATCGAATGAGAAACTTACTGATAAAACCATGAAGTAGACAGTATAAAGTTGATCCAATACTTCAGGTTTAGTCTGAGTCTTCCAGTATGCAGGATGTACATGTATTGGGAATACCTGAGGGTGATGTGATCATAAACGATTGTATAACCATGACGCTTCCATTCCTAGGGAGTGATGAAACGGGTCTGGATTTTAGTGACTCCTCTCAGTAGAGAAGTGATCTGATCTTGGTCCAAGTGTTGGACATTGATCTGAATATGATTCAGATACAATGAGAAGATTAGATTTACGGTCTTGATTTAATCAAGCATCTATGGGAGGCCCGCGATCTGGATTTGAGATATGATCTCAATATCCATGTCACTATACGTGGAACAATACAATCGCCCTGTCCTTATCTCCAAGTATCTGCGGAGAAAGCGCATTATCCTTGAAGGAGTTCATGGATAATTCTATTGTTGATTTATGTATCCGAGCATTGAGAAAATGGATAATTAAATGTGATTTAATTATCATGAGTAATATGAATTTGATTCATATTATAAAAAGAGTTATCTGAGATAATTAAATGTGATTTGATTATCAAAGATGTGAATAATGTGAATGTGATTCATATTATTTGAGAACAAGAGAATAAAGATCCAAGATGATTAAATGTGATTTAATTATCATGGATATGAATAATGTGGATAGCAATATCCATATTAGTCATATATATTATAAATGTGATTTATAATATATAAGAGAGAGCTATTTGTGATTTACATTTGTTAATTAAATGTTAATGTGAATTGGATTCACATTGGACATTGAATTGAAAATGTAATTTACATTTTGTTTTGGGTTGTGAATATGATTCACAAATTTCCAATGGCATGATTGCAATGTTCACAAAAATAAATTGGATTTATTTTTGTGAAATAATTTGCAACAGATGTTGTTGCAAATATTGGAGAGAATCATGAGATAATGTAATCTCATGTAATAGGAAAAAGGAAGCTCCCTTCCTAATGAGGAGAGGGGACGGCCACAATTCCATAAGGAATGTGGTGGTCGTCCACCCTCCTTATGGAAGGAGGCTTGCCTCCTTTCCTATCTCTCCAATGGAGATTGATTTGATATAAATCAAATTATATTTAATATATATATATATATATTTGATTTTTATTAAATTAATTGTTGTTGTGTTTTTAGAAACAAATCATGGTCATTGAAAGAAACACAAATTAATGTGGACCATTGGATTTGTGTTGACACATGGATTGAGATCCATGGATCCCAAAACCCTATAAAAGGAGAGGCACCCCATTGCTCTTCTTGGCACATAAGTGAGACAACAAGTCTCTCTCTCTCTTTCTTTCTCTTTCTCTCCCTCTCATGGCCGTCCACCATGGATGACCTAGAGAGGCTCTCCATCGCCGCGGCACCGTCGTTATGCTGCCCGATGTTTTGCTCGTGGAACTCCGTCTACTTCGACATGCCTTGCTCGTGAAGAAGACGTCGGGTCTCATGTGTCGAGATCAGGAGATCCACCGCTTGGATCATCAACATGGATTGCGAGAAGCACGCGGTTCATCCCCGCGTTCGCAAGCGTCTCCTCCGACGGATCGGACTTGAGACTGGAGGTCTCTTCGTTTAGAGACTTGATCGCAACCACGCTTCAAGAGGTAAACCTAATACTTGGTTGTGGTTTAGACGAAACGATCCGAGAAGTGTTCTTGGATCATGTGGTTTCGTCATATGAAAATTTTTTTTATTTCCGCTGCGTAGAACAACTAGTGCGACTAGTCGTTCTTCGTCGTATTCGATACGACGATCACGCTTCCGTGATGCGCTTGAGGATCTAACCATATCCTTCAAGTGGTATCAGAGCCTTAGGTCGGTGGTTTTGGATACTATTCATAAACCGAGGACGACTTGAGTTCATTAGGGTTTGCGAAAGTTTTCTTGCATTTCATTTTCGCATCTCTGTTTTGATATTATTTTCGGCACTGTTTAAATTGTTTAAACACGAAAATAATATTTGGATTTTATTCCCCATTAAATAAGGAAACCGTAGGATCTGAGTTTGCGTGATTTCGATTCCGTTTGCTCTAGATATGCTCTTTTTAGTGAACATGTATCCACTGTTTCGGGGACTGCGGATCATGACGTAATTAAGATGTTAATTGCGGATTTGAAACGCCTTGAAATGCGTGCAAATCACTTGGGTTCTGTTGTAAATCAAGTTAGCAAACTTTAGAAATTTACTTTGCTTAATTTGGATTTAAATTGATTGAGATATGGTATTTTTAGTAAGTGAGGGTCACTGCTGAAAATACTTTCCTAATCAAGAACCTAGTGATTGTCATTTAATTAATTAGTGAAATTAAATTGTTTAATTTCCTGGAATAATTATGCATAAATATTTGTGAAATATTTAATGATAATTATGTCCTTAAATGACTTTGCCCTAACCAACAAATGATTAGATGTGATCTAGATTAAGATTGGTTACATGATCTACATGATCAACATTCCAACAAACATGTTGCTTGAATAGGACTTGGGATTTGTTTAGCAAATCTCATTATAATGTTAATCAAAATTGTTTTGATTATTACTATATGGTATAATTTCGGTTGAAGAACCGATGATCATCTCAAGTACAAAATGATCTATTTTGCATTATCCTTTCCCGAGGTGGATATGGTGTCTAGTCGGAGAGCATTGGGGTTGCGGGTTGCAACGTATGTGGTCCGTCCCACTCTCGTCGGTACTGGCCATGACAGCGGGTAGGGTTAGTATAATGCTTAAGAAATCATGATGTATTTCTAATTATTAAAATTCGAAATAATACGTATTTGAGATAATAGCATTATTCAAGTAACTATTAAAATGTTTGTTGGATATTAATTGGATCATTAATTTAATATGATTAGATTAATTGGAATCCAATTAAGATTAAAATACTCTATTATGAATAGAGATGTTATTTCCCTTGGAAGAATTAATCATAATGAATATGATTCATAATGATTAATTAGAATTTGAATATGATATGGAAGATCACATAAGTGACATCCATGGTCTCCCGTCAAGGCGAAGGGTTCCGTCGCCAGGGATTGTATATAGGAGACGCCTGTCCGAAGTGACAGCTCCTGTATGCAAGCGCATCTGGATCGGGCTCTTTGCTTCTCGAAAGAGTAAGGCCGTATACGTAGTGACCCCAATATCGGATCCTCATATTATTGGGGCGATATTGGATTGCGTATAACGAGTACTATTCCTGTTGACGGTTGGTTCAATTAACGACGGGTCAACATCGCCTTAGGGGTGGTGGGCCTGGGTGTTAAAGACCGAATTGGGAGATGCAAGTTGGACTTGCAAGGCGGAATGTGTTCCCGCTTCTTTTTATCCGAGTTGCAGATTCTCATATTATTGGGATGCAACAAAGATAAGGAAGGAGATCCCAGATCTTGTTGAGATATAATGGTAAGTGTATCTCTTACATTGAAAGTGATTAAGGGAATGAACTTTCAATGTTGACAAGACAAGACAACTTTGATATAAAAATCCTAAATCAAAGTAAAATATATATATATTTATATATTTATGCAAATTTCTTATTTCAGATAATCCTTCATTAAAACCCACTCAATGATATACTCAATAATAACCAGTAAAATATTATGGATTGGACTCATGATCCAGATATTGTACTTGCAATTGGACACATAATGTATGTGGTTGCAATGTGCAAGTTTCCTCATAATATTGAGGAATGACAATTAAATAGATAATAGGACTACAACCCTAGGGTTTGTGTGTCTCTATAGTCTTGATCTCTCATCGGATGTACTTTGGAAGTGACATGTCGATGATGATCGTAATTGTCAAATAATCCTTATAAAATTAATGAAGATATTCTGGCATACATATGCGCTCTTGACATTTAACATGAATGAGATGGTTCACTGCATCATGCAGAATGGTGGCTCTATAAGAGATGATATATTCAAATTGTTTGAGTACCTACCTGAACCTATGCTTTAAGAGTTTAGATGGATGTAGATGATGAGTGTCATCATTCTACTATCTATACTCTGGTCATTCATGAAGCTTCATAATATTCATATTGTATGAATTTAATGAAGCATGTATAAATGTTGAAATGCTCTTACATAAGAGATCCTTAGTCTTAAGCAATGGTTGCTTATAGATAAAGGGAGCGCAGTGGAAGCATGGGTTGGACCCGAGTAAGAAGTATGGTCAAAGAGTTGACTATACATCTATGACTTCCATATGTCATCCGAAGAGTTGGATGAATGCCAATACTGCAATAAGTTGATGTGTTGATAGTATGACTATCAAGTCTATCTAGAATCCTTAGAGAAGGACTCGGATGGAGCATCAGATTAATCTACATAAATCATTGATAAGATAAAGTCAAATAATTGTATCTCAATCTTCTGATGACATTTGCAATAGGTTGCATATGTTTTAGAAGACTGGAAAATTTGATCTTAAAGGTTTATAGTTATCCACATGGATATTGATGCAATTGTTGCAACAATCTCTGTTGGATTGATAGACTTGTTAATTTCAGTGGGAGAGTCCTTAGTCTTAGAGAATGTCTCTATGACCTAGATATAAGAATACACTCATTGTTTGTTTCTAAATGTTGGAAATAAACATGAATTCTGAGGTAGAACTATCATAAATAGTTATGATGGAGATATTTCAGATAGTAATCTAAAATCTAGTGGACTCCACTAAATTAGAAAATTGATGAATGGCTCATTAACATTTCTAAATGCTGAAATTAAAACTTAAGATCAATATGAGGATGAAGATCATTTGACAATGATCTAGCATCAAGCCTTGGACATTTGTCTATTGATTTGATCAATAGACTAGTAAGAGATGAAACTTTAGAATGTCTAAAATTTCAAAACTTACATACTTATGAATATTGTATTCAAAGTAAAATGTCCAATACACCCTTCTTAAAGAAAGGTGTAAGATGGCAAGGTATTCAGGATCTCATGCATATTGATGTATGTAGATCATCTATATCATAGTAAACATTATGGATATGTGATATCTGTTGATGATTATGTATGATATGAGATTTTTTCTCTTCACCTAAGAAACCTTTGAAATGTTCAAAGATTTCATTATTTTTGGTTTAGAACCAAAGTTTGAAGGAAGATAAAATGAATTTGATCTAATCTAGATAGCAAGTACCTGTTAGATAAATTCAAAGAATACCTTATAGAGATATGAATATCATTTCTATCTCAATCCTCCTAACACACCTTAACTCAATAAAGTTATAGGTAGATACAATTGGATCATGTGTGACATGATCTTATCAATGATGAATTTTAGCATAATTATCCCTTGGTTTCCAGATATATATGTGTAGAAGAGACTACAATATATATGCTTAATATGATTCCATGCATGCAAGCTGGAATCTAGCACTTGAAAGTGCTGCTTCATTAGGAAAATAAAGGATGGTATTGGATACCTACTTTATGACCTTGAGATTCTAAGTATCTCATCTCTGAGAATATGATTCTTAGAGGTTGAGACTCTTGAGAATCAAGATGAAAATGAAGTGTAGGAACTCATTTATCTTGAGAAGATAATGAGGCTCCTGAAATTGGAAACTAAGAGGACAATTAAAAATGAAACACTAATACCTCTTCAAATGAGTTTGAGGATGGATTCCATGTGTCAGAGAAATCTGACAATGATTGAACTTCATGTGATGAAGCTTCTGAAGATCATAGCATGGATAGATGGATGTTAGCAATAAAAGTCTAATGTAGACTTCATATGCAAGTGTTGTATATGGACCCTCGTGGATCCACCTATATGGGTAAAACCTGTAAAGGTGTAAATGGATCTTCAAGAGAAAGGGAACCTGATGAGAAGGTAGAGACCTTCAAAGCACGGTTCGTAGCCATGAGCCACACACCGGAAGAGAAGACATTGCTTGCAATGAGACTTGCTCTTCGGTGACCATGCTTAAAATCATCAGAATGTTGCTAACCTTAGCTACACAACTTGACTATTGCATCTTCAAGATGTAAGTCAATATTGCATTCCTCTACGAATACCTCTTTGAGGATATTCACATAAAGTAGCCCCAGGGCTTCATGGTTGAGGAAAGCAAGGTGTGCAAACTAAGGAATCCATCTATGGACTCAAATAAGCTTCTTGAAGTTGGACCATAAGATTTGATGGAATTATAATTGTTATGATTTCAGATAGAATCTTGATGAGCCATGTGAAGCTTAGTGGGAGTGCCTTTGTGTTCATCTTGCTGAATGTAGATGATATCCTGATCATTTAAAATGATATAAGGATAATAATAAGTGTTTTATTCTCTGGTTATTCCATATCTTGAAATATGATTTCAAAGATACCTCTTAGATCTTAGTTCTGAAGTTGTTCAGAAGCCAAGAGAAGAGGATAATTGGACTGTCACATTTGTAGTATACCTTGGACATATTCTATTCATAGAAATTCCAAGAAAGGCTTCTAACCTTAAGATATGGTACTGACCTATCTTAAGGGATAGCACCTCAAAGAGTTGAGGAAGTAAATGCTACAACTACTTGCACTTGTGCATTAGTTACGAGAAGCTGAGTGTATGCTAGAGTGTACAAATACCAGATGTCTGTCATGCAGTGGGAGTAGTAAATTGTTACTAATCCTACTGTAGAGATAAAACACTTGATTGCAGTAATAACAAAATCTTCATAGATGAGGAGATTTTTGAGATAGTAATCTCAAAGTCTTATCTTCAAAAGTTTAAGACCATGTAGATAGTGATCTATAAAGGTCTAAACTTTAGATACCTTAGGAGATAGAGATCTCCGGGAAAGAAGGTATTCTAATAAGGATTATGGGGATACTGGTTATGATGTCAGGGACACTGTAACCAACTAGATTGAGTATTGGTTGCATGAGATGCAACATTCGCATTAGATGCGAGCACTGTTACTGGGGATATGCAAGTGCCGTAAAAGGACTTGGCGTAGTCTCGCGGGAACAGAGTGACTGATCAGCTTACCTAGCTATTTTCTTAATAGTCTATGATTGTCACATGAGTGTAGGTTTAAATGATTAGCTCATTAATGACTCTTTGGGCTAGTGGGAGATTGTTGGAAATGCGAGCCCACGACGAGCCATTATGCAATAAATGTTATTGCAATTCACTCCTTAATCTGAAATGAAGAATACATAATTTGCATAATAGGTCCCTTAGTACAATTAGGGTTATGTACCATGGCCATCTTGATGATCATACAGCTGTTGATTCAACTATTGAATCATAGAGGCTGGTGCTTGGATGAATATCTAAAGAGTTAGATTTAGGACTCATCAAGCACCGACAGATGATTGTTAAGAGATGATCTCCAGCCTGAGAAGGAGATGGCAATCCTTTTCTCTAAAGGCTAATATCTGACCGACCTCTTGATGCAGGTCCTCTGCATAGGAATAGAGATTCGGAGGTGTCAGATTAGTTAGGTCAAAGAGTTGACTTAACGAGATCGAGATAACCAAAGTCCTATATCGTATGCTGTCATGATATAGGCACACATCCTCTGACCGGAGACAGATGTGTTACTATATGTCTGAGTATGTACATTTGGCAGACCAATAGGTTGATAACCTAATCAAGGTCTATACACCGGCGCGCTGGTGTGCATATAAGGGCATATGAGTAATACGATCTCTCAAAGGGATCATACAGGTTCAGTTACTGAACCGGAAGACATGAGCTCACTCATGAGATATTGGGAAGAATCAAATTTCGTGCGCACGGTCGTCTCGCTTTGGAAGCTTGACTGAATTTGTAGGTTTGATATATACTTTTGGAAAGTATATGATCAAGACCTAGGTATGATATATGCTTTTGGAAAGTATATGATCGATACCGACTCCCAATGATCGAATGAAAAACTTACTGATAAAACCATGAAGTAGACAGGATAAAGTTGATCCAATACTTCGGGTTTAGTCTGAGTCTTCCAGTATGCAGGATGTACAGGTATTGGGAATACCTGAGGGTGATGTGATCATAAACGATTGTATAACCATGACGCTTCCATTCCTAGGGAGTGATGAAACGGGTCTGGATTTTAGTGACTCCTCTCAGTAGAGAAGTGATCTGATCTTGGTCCAAGTGTTGGACATTGATCTGAATATGATTCAGATACAATGAGAAGATTAGATTTACGGTCTTGATTTAATCAAGCATCTATGGGAGGCCCGCGATCTGGATTTGAGATATGATCTCAATATCCATGTCACTATACGTGGAACAATACAATCGCCCTGTCCTTATCTCCAAGTATCTGCGGAGAAAGCGCATTATCCTTGAAGGAGTTCATGGATAATTCTATTGTTGATTTATGTATCCGAGCATTGAGAAAATGGATAATTAAATGTGATTTAATTATCATGAGTAATATGAATTTGATTCATATTATAAAAAGAGTTATCTGAGATAATTAAATGTGATTTGATTATCAAAGATGTGAATAATGTGAATGTGATTCATATTATTTGAGAACAAGAGAATAAAGATCCAAGATGATTAAATGTGATTTAATTATCATGGATATGAATAATGTGGATAGCAATATCCATATTAGTCATATATATTATAAATGTGATTTATAATATATAAGAGAGAGCTATTTATGATTTACATTTGTTAATTAAATGTTAATGTGAATTGGATTCACATTGGACATTGAATTGAAAATGTAATTTACATTTTGTTTTGGGTTGTGAATATGATTCACAAATTTCCAATGGCATGATTGCAATGTTCACAAAAATAAATTGGATTTATTTTTGTGAAATAATTTGCAACAGATGTTGTTGCAAATATTGGAGAGAATCATGAGATAATGTAATCTCATGTAATAGGAAAAAGGAAGCTCCCTTCCTAATGAGGAGAGGGGACGACCACAATTCCATAAGGAATGTGGTGGTCGTCCACCCTCCTTATGGAAGGAGGCTTGCCTCCTTTCCTATCTCTCCAATGGAGATTGATTTGATATAAATCAAATTATATTTAATATATATATATATATATTTGATTTTTATTAAATTAATTGTTGTTGTGTTTTTAGCAACAAATCATGGTCATTGAAAGAAACACAAATTAATGTGGACCATTGGATTTGTGTTGACACATGGATTGATATTCATTGATCCCAAAACCCTATAAAAGGAGAGGCACCCCATTGCTCTTCTTGGCACATAAGTGAGACAACAAGTCTCTCTCTCTCTTTCTTTCTCTTTCTCTCCCTCTCATGGCCGTCCACCATGGATGACCTAGAGAGGCTCTCCATCGCCGCGGCACCGTCGTTATGCTGCCCGATGTTTTGCTCGTGGAACTCCGTCTACTTCGGCATGCCTTGCTCGTGAAGAAGACGTCGGGTCTCATGTGTCGAGATCAGGAGATCCACGGCTTGGATCATCAACATGGATTGCGAGAAGCACGTGGTTCATCCCCGCGCTCGCAAGTGTCTCCTCCGACGGATCGGACTTGAGACAGGAGGTCTCTTCGTTTAGAGACTTGATGACAACCACGCTTCAAGAGGTAAACCTAATACTTGGTTGTGGTTTAGACGAAACGATCCGAGAAGTGTTCTTGGATCATGTGGTTTCGTCATATGAATTTTTTTTTATTTCCGCTGCGTAGAACAACTAGTGCGACTAGTCGTTCTTCGTCGTATTCGATACGACGATCACGCTTCCGTGATGCGCTTGAGGATCTAACCATATCCTTCAGTAGTTTGAATACTTTCAAGTTTTTAACAACATGAGAAGAATTAATATTTTGAAAGTTTCATCCAACTTATCTGATTGTATTTGATCTTCTGTAGTGTACTTTGCTTTTCTTCGAAATTTTCTAAATCAGACTTGTGTTTGAATACTTTTGTAGATATTTATTTATTTTTAAATAAAAAATTAGAAAATCACATAGAACTGCATATACTCCGCATATGCCGCATACCGCTACGATATGTTCTGTTTTTAAAGTTTTGTTTTTTAAAGTTCAAGTGTAAGAATCTTGCCTCATTGATTAAGTTCTGATTTTTAAAGTTTTTAAAGTTCTGTTTTTTTTCCGTCCAAGTATAAGGATCCCCATGTAGTTTAGTCTGAGTAGTGAGTATATTCTGATACTTGAATCACAAGGTCAGAGTCTTTACGACTAAAAATAATAGTCTCCTGTTCTTTCTATTCAAAATTTAATAGTTTATAAAATTTTTCATGTGAATGAGCTTGTAGTTTCAATACTTTCAAGTTTTCAACAACACGATAATTAATATTTTGAAAGTTCTCATCCAACTTATCTGATTGTATTTGATCTTCTGGAGTGTACTTTGCTTTTCTTCAAAATTTTCTAAATCAAACTTGTGTTTGAATACTTTTGTAGGTATTTATTTATTTTTAAATAAAAAATAGAAAATCACGTAGAACTGCATATACTCCGTATATGTCGCATACCGCTTAATCGCTATTCGGTAACTTGTCTGAACGCATATGCATACCGCTTTCCTGAACCCTGACCCAAGGAAGGCTGTATCAATATCGATATCGTTTCGGTCCGCCCGGAAATGGATATATCTGGATATATCGCCGATATATCGACGATGTCGGTGGAAATGCCAGAAATGGCTTAAAAAGCCATTTTTTGTCATTTTTTTCAGAATTAAGATCATCCAAGATATTAAAGCAACAAATAACCTACAAATACACACTTATGTCACACATATCGGTCGTTTATAGCCCATATATCGCGCATATCAGTCATCATATCGAACATATCGTTGTTAATGTTTATTCCTGACCTTTAGATATTGGAAGTGGATTCCATTCAAGTTCTTATAACATTAAATAACTTACAAATATACACTTAGATGACACATATAGATCATTTGTGAAGACTGTGATCCTAATATTGCAAATATCGGTCATATCAAACATATAGTTGGTACTGTTAGTTGTTGACCTATATATATATATATATTGAAAGTTGAGTTCATCAAGTTCTTAGATCACTAAATAGCTTACAAATATACTTTTAGATCACACATATCGATCAATCTATGAAGCTTATATTGTATATATCGATCATTTTGAACATATCGATATTAATGTTTGATTTTTGACTTTATAGATATTTTATTTTTAAGAATTGACTTATAGATATTGGAAATCGATTTTATTCAAGTCTTACAATATGAAATAACTCGTAAACATACACCAAGTTGAAGAACCATTGTATGCACCCTCCTATCGCACCATACCCTATCAGTACGGGGGTTTCGTTGCCCAGTTAACGAGTCTGGGGGGGCAGGGGGGCAGGTTGTCCCCCCCTCCTCCCCCCCCTTGCGGGAGTGCGGGGGAAGCGCCCCTGACCTGAAACAAAATATATTTAAAACATTGTGTGTTTTAATACTAGGTATAGCTAGATATATTTGTTTTAATACTGGGTGTGGCTAGATAAGTAGTTGAATCAATCTTGCATGAATAATAGCATTGATATATAGAGATATCGACAAAATATCAACGATATAGATCGATATCCAAGATTTTTCTACTGAATCCAGTTATTTTTGACCAATATGAGCCGATATGGCGATATATCGCCGATATATCGGCGGTATATTGTCGATATCCTTGTAAAAGGAGATACTGGGTAATATCGAAACCCCTACCTTGTCGAAACCGATATATGGGCGATATATCGTCGATACAGCCTTCCCTGCCCTGACCACAACTTATTCATACAAGTCCTAATTTATAAAAAATATGGAACTAGCTGTAACCCAAATACTGCTTGGTTATTTGATCTCATCCATCTAATTATAATTATACACACTTAACACTCGAGATAGAACATGTGAGTTCCATCTATTACGCTGGGAAAGAAAAACCATCTACCAGCTCTCGTTACCACTTTATGCTGAAAGAGGAGGTATCTAGGGTGGAACATTGATCCTTGATACTGAATGCCTTTGATTTTATATGAGTATTTGGAAGTCTACTTGTGATATATTCATGTATTGAGTTTGGAGTATGAATGCAAACCACATATGATAGAGAGGTATAATAGATGCTCGATATGAAGAGATCCATATGGACTCTTGAGTAGAGATCCCAGTCTCTAAGCTAGTGTATGGGAGATGATTATGCAAAGCTCTTGTTGAACCCAATGTGTGGTTTGATGATGGAATCCCATTGTTCAAGTAATTATATGGTGACAACATTCAACAAAGTCTCCTGTAAAGATGCCCATTTTAGCCAGTTGATAGATAGCATTTCAGAGCCCATCAGTTGTGGATTCCCCAGATACTAACACGTGTTGTTTTTAAGATATGTACTCTGCTTGTATGTGTTGAGGGTCATATTATACAAGTTGAGCACTCCATGCTCCATCTTAAGGGAGAATGTTGAGCAAATCGTACAATTGAACCCTATATGTATGGGGAATTGTTTAGTCCCACATTGCCAAGTGACAAGGAGCTATAGAAAAAACCCCACACGATATATTCATTGAGAGAAAGATAATAGAATATCTAACCCTACATGGTTTTCTCCTGTGGTTTATGTGGTTTCTTTTTTTGAAACATTTCTCTTGTTGTTTGTTTATGTGGTTTCTTTTTTTGAAACATTTCTCTTGTTGTTTCATCCCGCTTCTTTGGAGCAGGATTCCATATAAACCCTAGTTTTCTTAATGTCTTTGATTTCATAAATTCTATATTTTATATTTTCACTATCCTCATATAGTTAGGTATATGGACTTGAAAATGATAATCACCAAAAAATGACTTGAAACTTTGTTTATGTCCCCTTGCTTGAAGAATTATGATTATGGAGGTAAAGATCTCTTTATTTGTAATACTGGACGGCTAATGACCTTTTTGTGAAGATGCGATTCATTGAAAATATGAAGTTAGAGTGCACTATTGGTCTCAATTCTTATTGTTTTCATCTAGAAAAATGGATTTCTTTCGTGGAAACCTTGATTGTAATGGATCTCTTTTACGCTCTTTCATGAGATCCAATGACATCGACTCATGTGAGGATATTGAAAGAAAGGTTATCTTTTGAATGTAGAGCACATGGAGTAAGAGCACTATTTCTCATCTTTCTTCTTCTTCCTTTCCCTTTCTCTTTTTTCTCATCTTTTTTCGTATCCTTTTCGCATTTTCTAGCATAGAATATTTTAATATCACACAACAACAACACAACAACAAAGCCTTTTCCCACTTTGAGTAGAGTCAGCTACATGGATTTTTTTGCCTCCACTCATATCTATATTGGGTCATTTTCGGACTTAGATCCAAAAAACTAAGATCCCTTCGTACAGTCTCATTCCAACACTTCTTGGGCCTTCCACGCCCTCTTTTAATCGGCTCAACATTCCAAAACTCACATCTCCTTATCGGTGCATCAACTGACATCCTTTGCAAATGGCCAAACCACCTTAACGATTTTCTCGCATCTTATCTTAGATCAGAGCTACACCCACTTTCATCCTGATGGCATCATTCTGAATCCATCTTTACGTGTGTGTCCACACATCCACCTTAGCATTTTCATTTTTGCTACTACCATTCTCTGCACATGTCTATGGTTCACAGGTCAACATTCAGATCTATAGAGCATAACATGTCTCACAGTTGCTTTGTAAATCTTTCCTTTGATTTTCAAAGGAATTTTCTTATCACATAGAACAATAGAGGCTCCTCTCCACTTTAGCCAACCTGTATTTATTCTATTTGTAACATCTCCATCAATTTCGCCATCATGTTGCAAAATAAATCCCAAGTATCTAAAAGAATCTCTCTTCTTAATGTTATCATCATCAATCTTAACATCGATTGCTTCATCATTGCTTCCATCAAAAGTACACTCTATATATACAATCTTAGTCCTACTTATACGAAATCCTTTAGTCTCCAACGCATGTCTCTAAATCTCAAGCTTCTCATTTACTCTATCTCGTGTCTCATCAATCAACACAATATCATCGACGAATAATATACACTAAGGTATCTCGTTTTGAATGGACTTGTCAATCATCCATAATCAAGGTGAAAAGGAATGGATTCAAAGTCGAACCTTGATGCTGATCTGAGTTGATGTCAAAATAGTCAGTCTTCCCAGACTGTATCCTTATACAAGATGAAGCCCTATCATACATATCTTTTATAAGGTTAATGTATATGATAGGTACTTGTCTCGTCTCCAAAACTCTCCGTAATATCTCCCGTGAGACAAAATCATAAATAAAAAACATCATATGGAGGTTTTTCCTTTTAGCATTGTAAATCTCCATTGTTCACCTCAGCAAGTCGATGGCTTCAATAGTTGAGCGACCTGACATGAATCCGAATTGGTTTTCTTTTACTTTGGAAACTTGCCTCTAGGGGTGGACGTTGTTTGGATCAAACCAAATAACCCGATCGAATTGTTTGATATGGGTCAAATGATTTGGGTTATTTGGGTTTTCGGGTCGGATTAGACCCAAACCATTTTGATTATATGGGTACTGTGTTGGTTGATGATTTTGATAGGGTCCACCCGACCCATCCAATCAACCCGAACAATTAATATGGGTGACCCATGATTTAGACCCACCCAACCCGACCAAAAAATCATAAGAATATATTTATATATACATACACACACATTTGCACGATATTTATACCATTATATAGGATATTTAATTCTATTTATTCTCTTATTAAATGATAACAACTGGAAATGAAATAGCCTAATAAGTTTGGCAGCATATGTGAATTAAATGCATGTTGCCATGTTGGAAAGAGGAATCCAATTGAAGAACGTGATTACTTGAATGACGGTTGTTATATTGTAATTTATTCCTTATTAAGAAATAAATAAGTCATAAAACCCTCATTAAACCATGGGCCTTTGTAGACATGTAAGCTTGAAGCTAATTTAAGAAAATTGATTTGCATGATTATTCACTGGTAACTTTCACCTTTAGTCAACTTGATTAATTTAATTTTAACTCGACCCAATCGACCCAAACCAATGACCTAAATAGCTCAACCCGAAGTAATTCGACTGGGTGATGGGTTCCATTTTTCCAACCCAAACCGAATTCAACCCGAACCTGTAAACATATATTATTCACTTATGTACCTCTGTGTTATTTTTCTTTCCTGTTTGACTCTTTATGTAATTTATCCATAGGCTACTCTCCTATATAAGAGAGCCTAGGGTTGATGGAATAAACAAGTTCTCTTATTTTCCCAACATGGTATCAGAGCGACGGTCCTAGACCGGAGTTCTTGAGCCCAAACCCTAACCCTACCCTCATGCCTCCATGCACGCCGCACGCCGCCGTGCATCGCCGCCTGTTCATCACCGCGCATACATGCATCCACGCATCGCCGCGCATCGCAGCGCATCGTTGCGCATTGCCACGCATCAGCGCGCATCGACGCACTTCGCTGCGCTTCGCCTGCGCATCAGCGTCACCGAGCGCGCCTATGTGCACCATCAGTACTGCATGTGCACCTGTGTGCGCCTTCGCGTGTGCCTGTGCCCCTCCGCGTGTGCCTGTGTGCGCCTGCATACCTGTGCAACACCCTAAGTTAAGCGCGCGCGACTCCTACACAATGGGTTTGGTTGCTTGAAATCTACACATGCAACCAAACCCTTTTATGTCCGTGTAGACAACCGTATTTTTAGTCTACCACTCCAGGTTTCTGTTATCAATATGTCAGAAAGCAAGGCAGAGATTCCATCTATAGGCGCCTTCCGAGGTCCAGCACCAATTGTGAAGATGGATGGTTCGAACTATGAACTGTGGGCTATGCAGTTCATGAGTATGATGAAGTCAACCGGTTAGAAACATATTCTTACTGAAGAAGAGCCTACTGAGAAGACTGGAGTTAATGCCTCATGGGAGGCGGATGATGCGTACGCCAAAGTTCATGAGTATGGCTGTCTGGAACCCTGGCAATAGAGATTGCCAATGATATTCTTCATCAACCCACAACCAAAGCAATGTGGGATATTCTGGCTGCTACATATTCTCAAGCGAAGAATGAGACAGATTCTGCAAGTACAACATGATATATTTACTATCAAGCAGAGTGGACGTCCTCTACATTCATTGTACACATCTCTACGAGGAATGTTTGAGAAGCTTTATAGCTTCATGCCCCTGACAGCCACACCAGAGCAACAGAAGACCTACCGGAATGCTACTATGGTAGGAGTTTTCCTCGCTGCCCTTGATCCTGAGTATGAGGCAGACGGTCCCAGATTTTGGCAGACTCTACTATTTCACCTATGGAAGAAGCCTTTCACAGACTGAGCCGAATTATTGTTCCTTCTGCGACTACAAATTAAACTGCTTCAGCTATGGCTGCCAACCGAGGTCGTAGAGGTCACCGTCATCAGGCTCGTGGCCGTGGCCCTCGTGGCAGAGGAGGCCGTGTTCGGCCAACGTGCACCTACTGCCATCGCACTGGACATACCGAAGACACATGCTACTCTAAGCATGGATTTTCTGCATCTGCATGAGTCGCTGAGCAGATAGAGCTTCCATCTGCTGCTTCTTTGGATCAACGCTTTGATGATCTGGTTGCCCGTCTAAGGGGCATTATTCCTCCATCTGGACCAGCACCCACTACTGAGAACCAGTCTGATGTTGCCGCACCCACCTCTGCATCTACCAGTACCTCAGATAGCACATATGCAATTACTAGTAGTGGATCAGATACTTCAGCATGGACTTTGGCGCCACACGTTATCTATGTGGTGATCAAAGTCTACTTACAGGGTATAGACAGATCCCTCTGGGTCGAACAGTGGTCATTGCTAATGGTACACATTCCCTGATTACTGGTTAGGGGGAAATTAGACTGACGTCATCTATGCAGCTCAAGAATGTGTTACACGCACCTGATTTTTCAATGAATTTGTTGTCTATCAGTCAAATTACAAAGGATTTACAGTGTCGGGCAATTTTTGATCCATCTTCTCTTGTTTTTCAGGACATCCTTACGGGCAACGTGATTGGGCGTGTGATGCAGCCTAATGCTACGTGATCACTTTCTTTTAGTCGAACATTTGTTTTATTTATCCTTATTTATTTATGTAAAAAGCTCATTATATAAGGCCTTATCATCTTCCTTTTTTTCTTTTCTTTCTTTTTTCTATTTTTAGTAGAGTAGTTGCTTGTTTAGGGGACTTGGCCTCTATAAAGGCACCCTATTGGGAATGATTGAATCAAGTTTGAATGGGATTTTTCCCCTCACTTATTTCTCTCTCTTCTCTCTCTCTCTCTCTCTCTCTCTCGTTTCCGCCTCTTCCCCCCCGATTCTTTTCTCCACACGCCTTTCCCAACCCTAACCCTTTTCCCCCTGTGCCGCCGCCTTCCTGCTCATCCCCCTTCTTCCTTCCACCAGCCTTCCCCCCGTGCTCTCCTCTTCTCCCTGAACCGCAACCCTCCTGCGCGCCATTCATCGCGCCACCACCTTTCCCTCCTCCGCCACCCTCCATCGCCTTCGTCCCATCGCAGACCCTCCCCTCCCGCGTGCTAAGCTTCGCGCCCCCGCCTCCCCTCTCCATCGCCCCTCCCCGCATATACCCCTCCTCGCCGCCAAGCCCGATTACCTCCTCCGAAACCCTCCCATACGTCCCCTGCGACTACCCAGCTGCAGCTGCCACCGCCCCTCAGCCGTCCAACGCCTTGCCAGGTTGCTGCCAGCTCTCCGCCCGAATCTCAAGTGTTGTCGAAGGCGGCCAGTCGCTGTTCCCCTCGAAGACCAGGTCTGAAGCTTGCATTCTCCCCTTGCCGGTTGTGGTATGAGAGCCCTTTTACCTTATTACTCCACCGCATAATATTAGTATTGTGGAATGTTATATTGCTGCTTGGTTTGGTGACGTATTGAGCTTCCTAGTTATTGCAACATTGCTAGACTTTCCCAGGAACTTTTAACTATACGGTTTGCCCTGAATTTGCGGTGAAATCGGTGCTAAAACTCGAGTATTTGTTGTCATTTGTTGCTGATTTTGCTAGACGTCTTTTTATCACCAGTTAATTCATTGCATTTCGACCTCCAGAGTTTTCACCGTGCACGTCATTTTATTTGTTCAGACATTTGGTCCTTTAGCACCAATTTTAGGGTTGCGATTGAGTTTGCATCCTAGCGATTCCCGTTAGGTTGCATCAATTTGGTATCAGAGCCTAGCGATCCTGCATCTCGCCTGCATTTCGTTTGTTTTATTGCATTAGAAAAACATAAAAAAACAACAAAAGAAAAAGAGCAGCAGAAGAAAAAGGTCTAGGATTCCCATGGCTGAAAAGGCAAATACCTCTAAACCGTCAACCCCCCCCCCCCACACTGAGTTATCATTAGAAGCCTTGTCTGCCCAACTTGCGCACATGTATGATCAACTGAGCGTAAAAATTGCCTCCGTGGATGGATGAGTTGCCGTCGCAAACGGACAAATTGCCAACTTACATAGTCGCATGTTAGGAAAAGATCATAATGACGAGAACAGGGGTCGGCGTACTAGTCGGAAGCGGCATTCCCAGAGTAACACCTCCTGAGACTCTAGTTCTTCCACCTCCGACGGACACGTTAGTGATGCGGATCGGATTTGGCGTAGACGAAAAATAATAATTTTGATGGTGGATTTTTTTGGTAGAAGAACGAGATGGGTTGAGAAGAGAAATTGGAAGGGTTGAGAAGAGAACTCGCCGGGAATACGAGAGGTTGAGGGAGGAGAACCGCGGAGATCGCGTGGGGGAAGAAGAGAAAATAGAGAGGAGAGAGATAAGGATCTCAACTTTAATTCATACTTGACTGCCTAAAAACAATGGGCTACCCTCTCTTTATATAGGAGAGATGGGTTTACAAAAATAGTAAACAAATCAAAATTGACAACCAACTTTATCCTAATTGGACTCTGACAACTTCCAATTGACCCCTAATTACTATTAGACTCTAATCTAATTAATTGACCAAGATTGCAATTAAAATCTACGAAATAAATGTTGAGATCACATGCGACCTCAATTATTTAATTAGACCATTACGACCACTAAAAACGTAATTAAAATTGACGACTAATTAATTAAATAAATGTGACCCTATAATTTGGGGTCACGCTGCATCAACTCTCCACCGCTTTTAAAAAATTCGGCTCCTGACGAATTGCTCGATGTAGTCTTGGAGGGCGAATCTGCAAATTCTGCCGTCTTCTGGAAGAACTGGTGTGGGGCGAACGACGGAGTCCATACGCGGGCGTAGATGCCGCGGTCGTCGTGGTTGAAGAACATGTGCGGCGCGAATGGCGGTGTCTTCTTGATTGTGGCTTCTCCCTTGTGGTGACCGAAGAATTGATGGGGCATGAAGAACATGGCCCTCGGGGCATCCATAGTGAAGTAATAGCACAAAGAGAGGAGAAGAGGAGATATGTCTAAAAAATGGAGCCATGGAGTCCTTATATAGATGAACCCCAAAGTCCTAGTCCTAATAGGGTAAGGAGGAACCCTTGATTTTCCAATTACAGCCCTGTTTTTTAAAGATTTCGGCCGCCAGGGGTGTGGCCGCAATTTTCGTACCCCTTCATTCTTCCTTTCTTCCTTATCACTTTGGACCTTACTACAAATAAATACTTTAAGAAATTTCATTTTGCAATTTTTCCCTTTCAATCTCCCATCCCACAATTTGTGGGGTTGCCATCCCGTAAGACTCGGACCCCAAATTAGGGCTCCCTTCTTCGACTTCAAAAGGCGGCGGGGTGGGGCTTGACGGAGGGCACACGCGCGGCAGGGCCTGCTCGGCGGCGGCCTTCGAGGGGTGGTGGCTGCGTGGAGGCGGTTGCGTGGGCTTGGAGATGGCGGGCCGGCGACACACGGTGAACGCGGGCCGCTGGGCGGTGAGGGGCTGCACTGGCGTCGTGTCGTGTGGAGGCGAGCGGGCGGGCGGCTGGCGTGGGGCGAGGCGAGATGGGGGAAGAGGCTGGAGCGGCCCGGAGGGGGAGGTTGGGAGGCTAGGGGGGTGTTGGCGGCGGTGTAGGTGGGCGTGCGGGAGGGGATCTGGGGGCAGGGGCGTGGGACGGCAGCGGGAAAGGGTTGGGTGGCGGGAGTGGGACACGGGAGGAGGGAGAGGGGCGGCGGGGAAGATGGCGGCGCTGTGGCCGGGAGTTGCGCCGTGGGAGGGTCTGGGGCTGTCTGAGGGGTTGCCGGGGTGGGGCTGACGGCCGCGAGGGCCGGGGAGGGCAGGAGAGGTACCTGGGAAGGTTGGGGTGGCGCCGGGATGGTCGACGGGGGCAGTGGGGTCGATTCCGGCGACGGATTTGGTTCTGGAAAGTGCTGGACAACCACTGCTTCTTCGATTTTTTCTTCTAAAATGATCTGGACAGCAGCGGTTTCTTCGTGGGCAGCGAGCTTGTCATCGTGGACGGCGAGATCTTCGTCGGTTAGAGCGTCTAGCCATGCTTGAACCTTGATGCACGCTACAAGTCGCTGCCGGAATTTCTTGGAACGATACGGATCATGAGATGGGCGGTTGAGACCGAACTTTGAACACCAATATTCGACAGGATCGTCGAATCGTAGGAACGATTCGGTATCCATGCTCTGATACCAATTGATGCGGATCGGATTTGGCGTAGACGAAAAATAATAATTTTGATGGTGGATTTTTTGGTAGAAGAACGAGATGGGTTGAGAAGAGAAATTGGAAGGGTTGAGAAGAGAACTCGTCGGGAATACGAGAGGTTGAGGGAGGAGAACCGCGGAGATCGCGTGGGGGAAGAAGAGAAAATAGAGAGGAGAGAGATAAAGATCTCAACTTTAATTCATACTTGACTGCCTAAAAACAATGGGCTACCCTCTCTTTATATAGGAGAGATGGGTTTACAAAAATAGTAAACAAATCAAAATTGACAACCAACTTTATCCTAATTGTACTCTGACAACTTCCAATTGACCCCTAATTACTCTAATTAGACTCTAATCTAATTAATTGACCAAGATTGCAATTAAAATCTACGAAATAAATGTTGAGATCACATGCGACCTCAATTATTTAATTAGACCAATACGACCACTAAAAATGTAATTAAAATTGACGACTAATTAATTAAATAAATGTGACCCTATAATTTGGGGTCACGCTGCATCAGTTAGCGACTATCTTTCACAGAAGAGCGATGATGAAGGATTAAGAGATGAAACTCCTTTCATTTCAAAGACCCAAGAGCCACACATCCCAGGATATACGACCCAACCCTCTAGTGGCCCTCAATTCACGTCGCGGCATGGCCCAAGGCCCGATGACGGATGGGATCGAGGCATCCGCCTTGATGTCCTGGAATTTGACGGAGGATGAGACCCTGATGTCTTTTTGGATTGGCTCCAAACCGTCGAACACTTCTTTGTATGGAAGTCTATGCGTAGCGAACGAAAAGTTCAATTTGTCACAATCAAACTAAAGGGACATGCTTTGCTATGGTGGGACCGTTTGCAATCTGAATGCAAACGAAAAGGAAAAGGTAAGATCCGCAGTTGGAGCAGGATGAAAGCCAAACTGAAAACCAAGTTCGTGCTTGAAGATTACGAATGAGATCTATACACACGACTGCAATCATGGAAATAAGGCACCATGAGCGTGAGAGAATACACCGAAGGGTTCCAATCCCTCATTCATCGCAATCGATTGCAGGATACTCCTGTCGAGGAAGTCACCCGCTATATGCAAGGACTCCGCCAAGTTATCCAGGATGAACTCTACCTCCACAACTGTCGAGACGTCGACGAAGCTTACAAGCAGGCTGAACGGGCTGAGACTAAGCTTGCTAAGGCCCATACAAGGAGGATGTCTTTTTCTGTGAACTCCGCCCCTCGCACCAGTACCCCGACGGCGACCTCCAAACCAATAGTTTCCCCCTCGATTGCTATGGGTAAATCCCAAGCCAAACCTTCAACTCCTGCCGTCGGCCGACCATCTACTGGAAACCCCGGACCATGAATCTTGGGGAGTCGACCTGTTGTAGGACCTGATACCTGTTTCCAATGTTATCAAAAGGGACATCGCGCGGCAGAGTGCCCAAACTCTAAGGTTAGGCCTGTCCATTTGTGCACCGTCGAAGACCCTGACCCTGACCAACAGGAACCATCTGAAGAGGATCAGACCACTCTGACTGCTGTCACCACGGAAACTGATGACTATGAGCTTCTGAGAGTGGATGGAGATGTGTCCGGACCTTTCCTGGTAATAGAACATGAGGACTTTATCGCTCCTGACAGCGCACCCACAAACATCTTGCTTACACCCGTTGCCAACGACGCTGATAGTTGGCTGCACGCAACATATTCCGAACCACCTGCACCTCAGGAGGGCATCGCTGTTCGCTGATCATTGATGGAGGAAGCGTTGAGAACTTCGTGTCTCAAGAAATGGTCGATAAGTTGGGTCTACCAACTCAACCACTCGAGAAACCTTACAGTGTGACCTGGTTTCGAGGTGGTACTCAACTTCCGATCCACCATCAGAGCCTCATTAGCTTCTCGATTGGGCCTTCATATAAAGACGAAGTGTGGTGCCATGTAGCCCCTATGGATGTCTGTCATGTACTACTTGGGATACCTTGGCAGTTCGATCGAGACACTGAGCACAGAGGGAAAATGAACACTTATTCATTTCTCATAGACAAGGTGCGTGTGACCCTTAGACCACAACGCGAAGCCCTTAGCCCTCGCCAGGTAGCTACCCTTCGATCCGCGACTGCACAATCTGGTAAAAGTACTCCACCGTCAAAGCCTTCGACTACGGGTCTCGTATTGTTGATGGAAGCCCAGACATTCCAACGTGAAGTTCAGGAGAGCTCCACTATTTATGCATTAATGGGATGAGAAGTGAGCAAACAGGAGACAACTACCCCTGAAGTCCCGCCTGAGGTAAAGCCCATCATCCAGGAGTTTGCTGACATTATGCCTGAAGAGTTACCTGAAGGACTACCTCCGTTGTGAGACATTCAACCTCACATTGACCTAGTCCCTGGAGCCAGCCTACCCCACTTACCACATTATCGGATGAGCCCAAGTGAGCACGAAGAAATGAACAAGCAGGTCACTGATCTTCTATGTCGTGGGTATGTTCGAGAGAGTATGAGTCCCGTGGCGGTTCCTGCTCTGCTTACCCCCAAAAAAGATGGCACATGGAGGATGCGCGTGGATAGTCGTGCTATCAACAAGATAACGATCAAGTATCGTTTTTCGTTTCCGCGCCTTGATGACATGCTCGATATGGTATCGGGTGCCAAATTGTTTTCCAAAATGGACCTTCGCAGTGGGTACCATCAGATTCGCGTCCGACCTGGAGACGAGTGGAAGACTGCTTTTAAGACGAAAGAGGGCCTTTATGAATGGACTGTAATGCCCTTCGGCATGTCTAATGCTCCCAGCACCTTCATGCGAACCATGAATCATATATTGCGGCCCTTCATTGGTAAATTTGTGGTCGTGTACTTCGATGACATACTGATCTACAGCCTTACCAAAGATGACCATTTGGCCCACTTGCGACAAGTCTTGGAAACCTTAAGAGCCCAACAATTATATGTCCACCTTAAGAAATGCTCCTTCATGTCGGACACGGTCCTCTTCTTGGGATACATTGTCACTGCCGAGGGACTTAAAGTTGATCCCTTCAAGATTCAAGCCATTCAGAGCTGGCCCATGCCCAAAACCCTCACTGAGATTCGCAGCTTTCTGGGATTGGCTTCTTTCTACCGGCGTTTCATCCAGAACTTTAGCACTTGTGCGGCTCCGTTGGTAGATTGCACACGTAAAGGCGCTCCCACTTGGACTCCTGAAGCAGAAGCCAGCTTTCAAAAGCTAAAACATCAGTTGACCAATGCCCCCGTCTTGGCACTTCCTGACTTCTCCAAGGTTTTCGTAGTTGACTGCGATGCCTCACATGTTGGGATTGGTGCCGTCCTGAGTCAGGAAGGACGACCTGTGGCATTCTACAGTGAGAAGTTGAATGAAGCTCGATCATGGTACTCCACTTTTGATGTCGAATTCTATGCTGTGATGCAAGCTCTCAAGCATTGGATGCATTATCTAATCGAGCGTGAATTTGTCCTTAACTCTGATCATGAAACCTTAAGATATCTGAGCTCACAGAAAACCCTTAACAAGCGTCATGCAAAATGGGTTAGTTTCCTCCAAGAATACACGTTCCTTCTCAAGCACAAGGCGAGAACCTAGAATCGCGTGGCTGATGCATTGAGCAGACGAGCACATGCCCTGACCACAATAACCGTCAGCACAACAGGATTTGACGCACTCAAGGATCTCTACCCCACTGACCCTGACTTCGGACAAACTTATGCAGAGTGTGTTGATACTGGACAAGATTCGACAATCACTTATGTCCTTCATGAGGGATTCTTGTTCAAGGCCCACCGACTGTGCATTCCTGCCACTTCCCTTCGAGAGAACCTAATTTCAGAACTGGGTTGTATACACCTTTGCCGATTCAAAGGCCATAGGCAGAACACTGGGTTGTATACACCTTTGCCGATTCCTCTGCAACCCTGGGAAGACATCACTATAGATTTTGTGCTAGGATTTCCCCTCACGGTACGGAAAGTTGACTCTATTTTTGTGGTTGTGGACGGATTTTCTAAAATGGCACACTTCATTGCATGTAAAAAAACCTCAGATGCATCTCATGTCGCTGATTTGTTTTTTCGTGATGTTGTTCGATTGCATGATGTTCCTCGTTCTTTCACTTCGGATCGTGATACCAGGTTTTTGAGTCATTTTTGGCGCACGCTTTGGTCTCGTCTTGGTACTCGTTTGCAATACAGCACTGCTTATCATCCCCAAATAGATGGGCAAACCGAAGTAGTTAATAGATCGTTAGGGAATTTATTGCGATGTCTTGCACGGGACTCTCCGTCCAAATGGGATCTAATTCTTTCCCAAGCCGAATTCACGTATAACAGTTCCGCTAATAGGTCCACCGGAAAATCGCCATTTGAGAGTGTGTACGGCTTTCCACTTACCTAATTTCTAGAACTAACACCCACAACCATGCAAGGGAGGAGTGCAGCTGCTGAGGACCTGGTCGAACACCTAACCCATATCCATACCGAAATCCGAGCTAAACTCCAAACCATGACCCAGAAATACCAAGCCCAAGCCAACCTCCACCGTAGAGAGAGCGAGTTCAGAGTTGGAGAATTAATGGTGGTCCACCTAAAAAAAGAGAGGTTTCCTTCGAGTGTCCACCAAAAATTGAGTGTCCGAAAGATTGGTCCATTTCGAATCCTCAAAAGGATTGGGCAGAATGCCTACCTACTAGATCTACCGCCAGCTGTCTAGACACGCCAGTCTTCAATGTTTCAGATCTCTTCTTATATCACGGAGACGAGCAGACAGATGCAACCACGCCAATAGTTCCCGCTGATGATACGCGTCGAACACCAGCCGCGACTGATGCCGATCAGATTGAAGATATTGCCGACATCCGAGATATGACGACTAGATGTGGTCTCTTCCGTCGCTATCTAGTCAAATGGAAGGGACGACCTCTGACAGATTGTACCTGGATTGACGAGGATGAACTTCAACAACTCCGCCCTGATATACTTCAGAACTACCACGATGCCATCTCGACGGAGCGAGATTCTTCTCAGCAGGGGGGAGTTGATGCAGCCTAATGCTACGCGATCACTTTCTTTTAGTCGAACATTTGTTTTATTTATCCTTATTTATTTATGTAAAAGGCTCATTATATAAGGCCTTATTATCTTCCTTTTTTCTTTTCTTTCTTTTTTTTATTTTTAGTAGAGTAGTTGCTTGTTTAGGGGACTTGACCTCTATAAAGGCACCCTATTGGGAATGATTGAATCAAGTTTGAATGAGATTTTTCCCCTCACTTATTTCTCTCTCTCTCTCTCTCTCGTTTCCGCCTCTTCCCCCCCGATTCTTTTCTCCTCACGCCTTTCCCAACCCTAACCCTTTTCCCCCCGTGCCGCCGCCTTCCTGCTCATCCCCCCTCTTCCTTCCACCAACCTTCCCCCGTGCTCTCCTCTTCTCCCCGAACCGCAACCCTCCTGCGCGCCATTCATTGCGTCACCGCCTTTCCCTCCTCCGCCACCCTCCCTCGCCTTCGCCCCATCACAGACCCTCCCCTCCCGCGCGCTAAGCTTCGCGCCCCCGCCTCCCCTTGCCACCGCCCCTCCCCGCATACACTCCTCCTCGTCGTCAAGCCCGATTACCTCCTCCGAAACCCTCCCATACGTCCCCTGCGACTACTCAGTCGTCCAACGCCTTGCCAGATTGCTGCCAGCTCTCCGCCCGGCTCTCAAGTGCTGTCGAAGGAGGCCAGTCGCTGTTCCCCTCGAAGACCATGTCTGAAGCTTGCATTCCCCCCTTGCCGGTTGTGGTATGAGAGCCCTTTTACCTTATTACTATATCGCATAATATTAGTATTGTGGAATGTTATATTGCTGCTTGGTTTGGTGACGTATTGAGCTTCCTAGTTATTGTAACATCGCTAGACTTTCTCAGGAACTTTTAACTATATGGTTTGCCCTGAATATGCGGTGAAAACGGTGCTAGAACTCGAGTATTTGTTGTCATTTGTTGCTGATTTTGCTAGACGTCTTTTTATCACCAGTTAATTCATTGCATTTCGACCTCCAGAGTTTTCACCGTGCACATCATTTTATTTGTTCAGACATTTGGTCCTTTAGCACCAATTTTAGGGTTGCGATTGAGTTTGCATCCTAGCGATTCCCTTTAGGTTGCATCAGCGTGGCTACGAGCAATGAGGCCTATATCGCCTTAGTCAGACCCCCTTTGCTGGAACCTCATCTCTACCTGCTGGTCCTGTCTCTCCTATGCTATGGCACATGCGCTTTGGACATCTACCGCTTCAGAAACTGCGTCGTGTATTACCCCAGGTCTCACCTCACACGTCTCTTCAATGTGAGGCTTGTCAGTTGGGAAAGCATCATCGCTCAACCTTTCCCAGTCGTCAGTGTCGGAGTAGTACCTCCAAGTTTGAGTTGTTTCACGTCGATTGTTAGGGTCCAAGTCGTGTTCCTGATCATCAGGGACACATGTTTTATATAGTTATTGTGGACGATTTCTCTCGTGTGTCATGGGTATTTTTGTTAAAGAATAAATCTGAAGCAGGGAATATTATCATCAATTTTCTTAATGAGATTCGTAATGTTTTTTCCGCATCTGTAAAAATTGTGAGAAATGATAATGCCCTGGAATTGTGTACTCATGCCCTATCCAGTTATTTCTCATCCCAAGAATTATCCACCAGACATCCTATGCCTATACCTCCCAACAGAATGGGGTTGCTGAAAGGAAACATCACCATTTACTGGATGTAACTAGGTCACTCCTTATACAGAGTCATGCTCCTCACTCTTTCTGGGGTGACGTTGTTCTTACAGCATGTTACCTAATCAATCGTATGCCGTCATCTGTTCTAGGTGAGAAGATCCCCTTCTCTCTTATATTCCCTGGAAAAGAATTATTCTCCCTTACTCCTCGTATGTTTGGTTCAGTTGCTTTTGTCTACCAGTTGTCTCCCGGGACTGACAAGCTCTCTCCCAGGGCTGTCAAATGTGTCTTCGTTGGGTACTCCAGAACTCAGAAGGGGTATAAGTGTTACGATCCTTTGCGCATGCGGTACCTTGTCAGTGCAGATGTTACATTTTTTGAATCCATTATGTATTTCTCAGCCTTTGGGGATCAGTTAATACCCCTTGCTAATAATGATGCCATTTACATGTCACCACCATCACCACCACCAGCACCAACACTACCACCAGAACCGTTACCATCTTCTACAACCCCTGTCACTATTCCTGTTTCACCATTACCATTTCATTATACCCGCAGGTCTACTTCAGCTCATGGTCATTGCTCATCACCTAGCTCGCCTAAGGTATGTTTTGAAGATATTATCATTGATGGATCTGATGATTTTTCTGAGCAGGATGTGTTACAGAGGCCTGGCGAGGACACAAATGATTTAGATGTTCCTATTGCAATACGAAAGTTGAAGCGGAGTTGCGCATCATATCCTTTAGCAACTTCTGTGTCCTTTGATCGACTAACTGGAGATTTCAGGAATTTTGTTGTCGCATTGTTAGCAGTAGCTATTCCACGGAATTATCACGATGCACTGAAGGATAGTAGATGGCGTCTTGCCATGGAGGAAGAAATGGCAGCTCTTCAGTCTCGAGGTACTTGGAGTCTGGTTCCTGTACCTGCTGATGTGTCACCAGTGAGCTGCAAGTGGGTATTTACAGTCAAGCAGAATGCATATGGCAGTATTGACAGGTACAAGGCTCGTCTTGTTGCTCGTGGCTTTACACAGACATATGGGGTGGATTATCTTGATACATTCTCGCCAGTGGCCTGCCATTCCACTCTACGGATCTTGCTGTCTGTTGCGGTTACTCGTGAGTGGTCGCTATACCAGTTGGATGTGAAGAATGCGTTCTTATATGGTGACTTACAGGAGGAAGTCTACATGCAACAACCACCTGATTTTGCTGTTGAGGGGGAGTATCCTACAGTATGCAGACTTCATAAGGCCATCTATGGCCTTAAGCAGAGCTCCAGAGCGTGGTTGTAGAAGCTCTCAGATCTCTTTGAGAAACAAGGATACAAACGTTCCAATGCTGATCATTCCTTGTTTGTACAAAAGACTTCTAGAGGTATTATTGCAATCATGGTCTATGTAGATGACATTCTGATTACAGGTGATGATGAACAGGGAATAAAAGAGGCGAAAGAAATGCTGGGTCGTGAATTCGTTACCAAGGACCTTGGGCTCCTTAGATATTTTCTGGGACTGGAGTTTGCCAGAAATCCTTATGGGTTGGTAATGTCTCAGAGGAAATATGTTACTGACCTGTTGAGAGAAACGGGAATGCTTGGCTGCCGACTTGCTACCACACCTATGGACCCTAGTATGAAGCTATATGATGGTGATACAAGGAGGTGGATAGTAGAAGATACAGAGAACTGGTGGGCAAACTTCTTTATGTTACGAACTAGGCTCGATATAGCCTTTGCTGTGAGTCGCGTGAGCCAGTTCATGGAGCAACCACGTCAGGTACACATGGATGCCATACATATGATACTTAGGTACCTCAAGTCATCTCCAGGTGCGGGTTTGCTGTTCAAGAAAGGCAAAGAGACTACTATCTCAACCTGTGCAGATGCAGATTACGCAGGGTGTCCCAAGGACAGGAAGTCCACCTTTGGGTTTGCTGTATATGTTGGAGATTCTCTAGTCTCATGGAGGAGCAAGAAACAAACCGTGGTGGCACGGTCTAGTGCTGAATCTGAATATAGGGCTATGACCCAGGTGAGCACAGAAATGATGCGGGTAAAGGCTGTGCTTACAGATTTACATATAGAAGTTCCACTTCCTATGGCTTTAGAATGTGACAATCAGACGACCTTGTTCATTGCAAATAATCCAACATTCCATGAACGAACCAAGCATATTGAAATTGATTGTCACTTTATACGTAACATGATTCAGAAGGGATTCATTGCTACATCACATGTTAGTTCAGAGAATCAAACAACATATATTTTTACTAAGGCATTACTGCGAGGCTCATTTCAGAAGAGTACGTCCAAGCTGAGCATGATTGATATCTATGCTCCATCTTTAGTGGGAGTGTAAACATATATTATTCACTTATGTACCTTTGTGTTATTTTTCTTTCCTGTTTGACTCTTTATGTAATTTACCCATAGGCTACTCTCCTATATAAGAGAGCCTAGGGTTGATGGAATAAACAAGTTCTCTTATTTTCCCAACAGAACCGAATAACCAAAATCCACCCAAACCGATCGAATACCCACACCTACTTGCCTCAACCTTCTTTCGATCACACATTCCCAAATTTTAACAAGAATATTTTAATATCAAAGAACAAAATATCATATTAAAATTTAAGTAATGAAATAGTTCATCAATATAATAGAATACCATGCATAACATGGTTAGTTCAACGGCAACAACAACAGAAAAGCCATTTCCCACATTAAGTAGAGTCGGCTACGTGGATTCTTCGCTTCCATTCAGATCTATCTTGGGTCATTGTCAGGCTTAGATTCAAAATTAAGATCCCTTCGGATAGTTTCATTCCAACACTTCATGGGCCTTCCTCACCCTCTCTTAGCCGGCTCAACATCCCAACACCTGCATCTCCTTATTGGTGCATCAGCCAACCTCCTTTGCAAATGGCCAAACCCCCTTAAGCGGTTTTCTCGCATCTTATCATCGATTGGAGCTACACCCACTTTCCTTATGATTGCATCATTCCGGATCCGATCTTTACATGTATGTCCACACATCCAACTTAGCATTTTTATTTCTACGACTGTCATTCTCTGCACATGTTTATGGTTCACATGCCAACATTTGGATCCATAATTTGGATCCATAGAGCATAGAATATCTCACAGCTGCTTTGTAAAACTTTCCTTTGATTTTTATCGAAGCTTTCTTACCATATTGAATAATAGAGGCTTCTCTATGGTAGAAGAGACTTAATGGGGCATGTTTTTAATTGATTTTTTTTCAAAGAAAACTAGAAATATAGGGTCATTATATGCTCTTATTTGTGCAGAAAGTCTATGCATTATGACATTTAATAAATAAGAGACCGATTACTAATTGGTTGGATCCAGAAACTCTTAATATATATAGACCACGATTAACATCTTGTCAATACGAGTATAGAGCCATTTTTATATTTAATAAGAGACCAATTACTCATTGGTTGGATCTAGAAACTCTTAATAAATATAGACCACGATTAGCCTCTTATCAATACGAGTATAGAGCCATCTTTAGATTTCTAGTCGTTACACCTCCTAGGAGTGATTTGAGTATAGAGTCGTTGTTAGATTTCTACTCATTATTTCAGAGAATCTACTCTTAAACATCTTAGTAGACAAGCTGGTCATAAACTTGTCCCCATTCTCTATTTTGTTAGATGATTAATTATTGTACATGCCTCACCTACCCACTCAAACTAATGGATAGTTCACACTGGTAACATAATTTTCTTCCATGGTGCCATTGTTGTGTTTAGGAAAATGTTTGAGCAGTTATCGGGGTTAGTGTTAGATGTGCCTTGACATGCTGTTGACATGTCGCCTCCATTTTGTGCCATGCCGGTGGTATCGATGGCATGGCATTGGAAGGCCTACAAAGCTCTTTACCTAAATTTACTTTAAAATATTGATCTCATGTCAACGTGGCATACAAGAACTCCATCATTTTGATGAAACAGCTAGGTACATCAATATACTGATTCAATTTTGTTGGGGTGCTTTGCATGTTTAGAAGTAAATGCGAATCTTGTGGATTAATTGAAGATATGACTTGTTCATTCAGTTCATTAATCATTATATTCTAAATTTCTAATGCGTATCGCCATTCACTGCATTGCTCCTTAACTAATGGTTTATGATATTACAAAACACTTAAGGTTATCAAAAGTTGACATTGTCATGTAAATTGAACGAGTCACAATCACTAAGCCATTATTCATGAATTATGTATCTCACCCATATTGTGTGGTTGGGGTGCAAAGATTCCGGGATCAGATTTTTTTGCTAAAATTGGTGCCTGAAGAAGGAATTCTGAATATCATCTCAGTTTATGCACCGCAAATTGGTTTAGATGAGAGGATTAAACAAGCTTCTTTGGAAGATCGGGATATAAGATTTTGCAAGGTATCCCACAAAGAGATGATTTGGCTGGGTGGAGATTTTAATGGACATGTAGGGAATGATGCTTCATGGCATGCTAGTTTTCGTGGAGGCCATGACTTCGGGGATAGAAATGAAGAGGGAAAAGTCATTCTGGATGTTATAACGGTGATGCAAATCGGCTTTTGCGGCGTCGATAAAAATGATAATATAATTTTTGGTGGTTTTTTTGGTAGAAGGAGAGAATGGTTGAGAAGAGAAATTGGAGGGATTGAGAGGAAGAAAACTCGCCGGGATTGCGAGGGGTTGAAGGAGAAGACCGCGGAGATCGCGTGGAGGGAGAGAGAGAGGAGAGGGGATAAAATGAGATCAACTCAAATTTTCATTCATAATGGACTGCCTAAAAACAATGACCTACCCTCTCTTTATATAGGAGAGAGGGTTTACCAAAAATAGTAAATAATCTCAAATTACAACTAATTTGATCCTAATTGACCTCTAACTGACTTAATTGGACTCTAATTATTTAATTGACCAACAATTATAATTAAACTCTACGAAATCAACGTTGAGATCACATGCGATCTCAATTATTAAATTAGACCCAAAAAACGTAAATAAAATTGATAATTATCTAATTAAATAAATGTGGCCCCATAATTTGGGGTCACGCTGCACCAACTCTCCACCGCTTTCAAGAATTCGGCTCCTGACGAATTGCGTGAACTGCAGGTTCGGCGGCTTTAATTATCTTCTGGAAAAACATGTGGGGCGCGTACGGCGGAATCCATGTGCGGGCGGAAGGGGCGCGGCTGCCGTGGTTGAAGAACAGGTGCGGTGCGTACGGCGGCGGCGTCTCGACTGTTGACTGCTTCCCATGATGCTCAAAAAATTGGTGGGGCTTGGAGAAGAGGGTCCGTGGGGAAGCCATAATAAAGTAATGGCACAAGGAAAGGAGAAGGGGAGATGTGTCTAAAAAGTGAAGCCATGGGGTCCTTAAATAGGGAAAACCCAAGATCCTAGTCCTATTTGGATAAGGAAGGTTCCCTAAATTCATGCTTGCAGCCTTCTTCTTTAAATTTTTCCGCCGCCAGGGGTATGGGCGTAAATTTCGCACTTCTTTATTTTCCTTCCTTCTCAGCAAGCTCTGGACCTTTCTGTAAATAGATATTTTTGGACACTTCATTTTGCAATTTCTCCAAATCCAATCCCACAAGTCCTGGGATTCGGTTAGGGTTTTATTCCCTCTCAAATAACGGAGGTGGCGCCGCCCCAAGGGAAAGTTGCGGCCAGCACAAGCATCGCAAGGGGAGGTGACCTCGACCTGGGGCGCTGGTACTGGGGCTGGGCTGCTTCTCCAACGGCGATGATGGAGGCGATGGAGGACGAGGCTCTGGCGCACAGGGGGCACACGGGTGGGGAGGTGCGGCTTGAAGAGGGCGCACAGGTGTGGGGTGGTGCGTCGTGAAGAGGGCGCACAGGGGTTTGCGGGTGTGAGAAGGTGGCGCGATGTGCGCGCTGGGGTGGGGTTCTTTGGGTGGTCGGTGTTCGGCGGCGTGTGACTGGGAGGGGCGGCTGGGTGGCTCGGGAGAGAGAAAGAAGAGAAGGAGGCGGCGGCGTTGGTGCGGCAGGCGCGAGTCGAGTTTGGGAGGGCGCACGGGAAGCAATGGGTTATCGGGGAGAGGGAGAGAGGGTAGGGGGGGAGACGCTGGGCGTGGTTGGGAAGAAGAGATGGGAGGGGAGGCGTTACCTGGGGTAGTTTGGGTAACGTCGGGACAGCCGGAGGGGCCGGGGGAAGTGAGTCCGGCGGCGAACATGATTCGGGAAGGCGCTGGACAGCAACACCTTCTGCACAGATTTCGAGGTTTTCGTCTACCTCGTCCGCGGGATCTTCATCGAATATGGGCCCTTGGTCCTCCTTTTCTTCTAGCACGATAGTTGTATCAAGTAGGTCCTCCCCTGGGCTGAAAATGCCTTCGTTTTCGGCTTCGAAATCGTCTTGAACGGCGGTTGCATAGCTCTGATTTTGGTTGTTGGTGGAGGAATCGTCGTCGATTTGTGTGCTCAACCATTCGTGCACCTTAATGCGTGCGATAAGACGTTGATAGAACTTTTTTGAGCGACGCGAACCACGAGATGGGCGGCGGAGACCGAACTTCGCACACCAATAGTCGATCGGATCGTCGAATCGTAGGTACGATTCGAAATCCATGCTCTGATACCAATTGATGCAAATCGGCTTTTGCGGCGTCGATAAAAATGATAATATAATTTTTGGTGGTTTTTTTGGTAGAAGGAGAGAATGGTTGAGAAGAGAAATTGGAGGGATTGAGAGGAAGAAAACTCGCCGGGATTGCGAGGGGTTGAAGGAGAAGACCGCGGAGATCGCGTGGAGGGAGAGAGAGAGGAGAGGGGATAAAATGAGATCAACTCAAATTTTCATTCATAATGGACTGCCTAAAAACAATGACCTACCCTCTCTTTATATAGGAGAGAGGGTTTACCAAAAATAGTAAATAATCTCAAATTACAACTAATTTGATCCTAATTGACCTCTAACTGACTTAATTGGACTCTAATTATTTAATTGACCAACAATTATAATTAAACTCTACGAAATCAACGTTGAGATCACATGCGATCTCAATTATTAAATTAGACCCAAAAAACGTAAATAAAATTGATAATTATCTAATTAAATAAATGTGGCCCCATAATTTGGGGTCACGCAGATGATTTGGCTGGGTGGAGATTTTAATGGACATGTAGGGAATGATGCTTCATGGCATGCTAGTTTTCGTGGAGGCCATGACTTCGGGGATAGAAATGAAGAGGGAAAAGTCATTCTGGATGTTATAACGGCTTATGATCTTTTCATAGCAAACACTCTTTTCAAGAAGAGGGAGGAACATTTAATTACTTATAAGAGAGGCCCGACTAGAACACATTGGTTACTTTGCGCTGAGGAGAAGGGATTGGTTGTGTTGTAAAACCTGCAAAGTAATCCCCGGAGAGAGTTTGACAACCCAACATCTCTTGTAGTCATGGATGTGCAAATAAAAGGACTGATAAAGGAAATGAGGGTTTCCAAGATCACTAGAATCAAATGGTGGAATCTTCAGCTGAAGCAATCAAGCTTTAAGGAGCAGGTTTTAGAAGACTTATATTAGGATTGTAGCAGAAGTGCAAACGAGATGTGAGAGGTAGTAGCATCTTGTATCCGAAGGGTAGCCAAAGAGATGTTAGGCAAGTCAAAGGGAGGAGCTCCATGCCAAAAGGAGCCTTGGTGGTGGAGTGGAGGGGTACAAGAGAAGCTCAAAATTAAAAGAGCACGCTTTAAAGTTATGTCTAGGGATGAACAGAGGAAACTGTCACAAACTACAAAATAGCGAAGAAGGAAGCAAAGAAGACGGTAAGCAAAGCTAAGTCAAAAGCTAGGAAGTTTTGTACAAAAATCTCGACTCTAAAGAGGGTCAGAAGGATATATTCAGGTTGGCCAAAGCAAGAGAAAGAAAAACCAAAGTCCTTTCTCAAGTGAGATGCATTAAGGATGAGGAAGGTTACGTGCTTGTTCCTCATAAGGATATAGAGACTAGATGGAAGCAGTATTTACATAAGCTATTCATTAGGAAGGAAATAAAGAAATCATTTTGGGTGATCTAACTAGTAGTGAAATTTACTTGAATCATGCAAGCTATAAACGGATACTGAGAAAGGAAGTGGGAGAAGCTTTGAAGGTTATGAGACATCGGAAAGTTGTAGGACAGGATGACATTTCTGTAGAAGTATGGAGAGTTTTAGGTGAACGTGGTTTGAGTTGGCTTACAAATTTGTTCAATGTTATCTGGCGAAGCGAGACAATGCCTGGAGATTGAAGGAGAAGTATCGTGGTGCCTCTTTATAAGAACAAATGGGACATCAAATTGTTCGAATTACATATGTATCAAGCTGATGAGTCACACTATGAAAATTTGGGAACGTGTGATCGAAAGAAGATTGAGACAAGTTTTCAAAGTAAAAGAAAGCTAACTCGGATCCATGCCAGGCCGTTCAACTATTGAAGACATCCATTTGCTGAGGAGAACAATGGAGATTTATAGAGCTAAAAGGAAGAATCTTCATATGTTTTTTATTGATTTGGAGAAGGCTTATGATTCAGTCACACATGAAATACTGTGGAGAGTTTTGGAGAAAAGTCTAGTACCCCTATACGATATATTAACCTCATAAAGGATATGTATGATAGGGCTTTATCTTGTGTAAGGATCCAGTCTGGGAATCCCAGACTGACTATTTTGACATCAACATTGGTTTACATCAGGGTTTATTTGAGTCCATTTCTTTTTTACTTTGATTATGAAAAATTTAACATGTCACATTCAGGATGAGATGCCTTGGTGTATGTTATTTGCTGATGATATTATGTTGATTGATGAGACTAGAAATGGAGTAAATGAGAAGTTTGAGGTCTGGAGACTTGCATTGGAGACTAAATGATTTCGTATAAGTGGATGAAGACTGAATATATGGAGTGCACTTTTGATGGAAGCAGTGATGAAGGAATCGAGGTGAAGCTTAGTGACAATAACATTCATAAGAGAGATTCTTTTAGATACATGGGATCTATTTTGCAACATGATGGGGAAATTGATGGCTATTTTACTAATAGAATAAATGCAGGCTGACTAAAGTGGAGAGGAACCTCTGTTGTTCTTTGTAATAAGAAAATTTCTTTAAAAATCAAAGGAAAGTTCTACAAAGCAGCCGTAAGAACTGTTATGCTCTATGGATCTGAACATTGGCCGTGAACCATAGACATGTGCAGAGAATGACAACATCATAAATGGATGTGTGGACACACACACAAAGATCGGATTCGGAATGATGCAATCAGAAGGAAAGTTGGTATAGCTCCGATCGAGGATAAGATTAGAGAAAACTGCTTAAGATGGTTTGGTCATTTGCAAAGGAGGTCAGCTGATGCACTGGTTAGGAGATGCGTGTTTTGAGATGTTGAGCCAGCTCAAAGAGGTGAGGACGGTCCAAGAAGTGTTGGAATGAGACTATACAAAGGGATCTTAGTTTTTTAGATATAAGCTCGAGATTGACCCAAGATAGATCTGAATGGAGACAAAGAATCCATGTAGTCGACCCTACTTAATTATGGGAAAAGGTTTTGTTGTTGTTGTTGAATAGCTGCAGTGGAAGTAGTCTTTATGGATACAACTGCATGTATTATAATGACACCATACTCGAAGGTGAACTCATGTGGTGAGAAGCCATGTAATTGGAAGGTGGCGGCATCGTAAAGAGGTGGCAAAAAGCTGCACTTTGTGATGTTTGATGACGGGTTAGATGAAGTAAGGCAGTGATGGTGCTCTTAAGGGTGCTGAGAAACACACTTGGGGGAGGGAGAGACGTAAGGTTGGAGGCAGTATTGCTATAGCCGGCCGACTATGAGGGGTGGGGGGGTCCCCGACTGAATAACCTCTAGTCAGCCAATAGTCGGCCTAACTAAATAGTCGGTCCGACTGGTCGTCTATTCGGCCGATTGGTAGTTAATACTGGATTTTTTTTATTTTTTAAATTCTCAAGAATTATCATTTGCCAGGATATTATCAAAAATGCCAAAGCTCTATATATGTATGTTGTTAATTGATACTTTTATGTTGGATTCTTGTTGAATGATGATAATATAATTATAAACATATAAGAATATATGTATTAAAAATCATTTTGTATTAAAAATAATAAAAAAATAAAAACCGAATAATTCCGAATAATCGCTCGAATACTGATTATTCTCTCATTGACCCTTCTGACTGAATACCGAATACCGACTTCTGCAACAGAGGTTGGAGGACTCGTCGATGTGGAGTGGAGCAATTGGCGACATGACTAGCTGCTTGGGTGGCAGTTTTGGAGATAGTCGGGATTCGGTGGACCTTGTGGAGGGTTAATGTGCTGGGTGTTGTCTGTGGCAAAGATTGGAGTTGACGGCGATGGTTAGTGGAGGGGTTGACTAGGTTGAGGAGAAAGGTCTGAGATGAATTATGTCCAGTGAGAATCCTACGGAGAAGGGGAGAGGTGGAGGATGGTGGTTGGGGGTATGGAGGTTGATTGGTGACATGGTGGGGTGACATGTGAGGGTGGAGATAAGGTTTTGCAGTGAGAAGGGTTGCTGATTGAGTTGGCAGTGATTTAGGAGAAAGAGATGGAGGCGTGCGAGAGGGAGTCGTGGTGGTTGTCTGTCAGTGGTAAGTCAGTGAAGAAGGTTTTTGTAATGCAATGCAAGTTCTTAGTTGACCTTCATTTTGATTAAAAAAAGAGTTGACCTTCATTAAATAGAAGAAATATTGATGGGGAAGGTAAAGAGGGACTGCCATATTACGGGAATGTCTCAGAAACCTTTTCTGAACAGAATGATGCAACTTGGATCGTTTTTGGAGGAAAAAATTGAAGATGAGAAGGGAAAATGGGTTCGGTAGGGGGGTGGGGGTGGGAATACACATAACTGCATGGTATGATAGAAGAAATGGAGGAATGATTATAATTGAGGGTTTAAAAGGCTCATGTGCGTGATGTGAATGCTAAGCCTATTGATGCATACAATACTTCTCTAATTGGAAAGTTGTATTTATTTGGAAAATTGTTGTATGGCATGGTCATACATCCACATACCTCGTTTGTTGTGAGTAAGATCAATCAGTTCATGGAAAGACTTCTGCAAAACCATTGGGAGGCAACCGTGATGGTTTGAGATATCCTAAGTTCTGTTCAGATAAAAGTAGTGGTGTTTACCAAATATCCCAAGTTTTGGCTTTTACATATGCATATTGTTTCAATTGCCCCAAGGACATGAAAACAACTACTATTCTGCACCAATTATGGGTGGGTGACCTTGCTACTTTGAGCGATAAGAAGTATGTTCAATGCTTCTGCATAATTCAAGGGTTTAAATATCGGTTTCGGATATCGTATCGATATCATGTCAATACGATATTTCGTCAAATTTCCGCCCATGTCATCCATTTGTGAAGAAATGATCAGAAACTGCCCTCATATCATCATTTCGCTTGAAATTTCGGCTCCTTGTCGAAACCAAAATTTGGCAAAATTTCGCAAAATCTGAAACTATGCATTGAATCGGCCCAACTCATATAAATTAGTATATTCATCCTGATTTTCGCATAACAACTGACAGGCCTATAGACATAACAAAACTGTCGAATTCATTGCAAACAATCGGGAGCTTCCACGAGAGAACCAAGAATGAGAAGGTTGATTGCCATTATGGACATGCTTTAGAAATGGTTCGTTGATATCGTTAGTGTCAGCTAAGAAGACAAAGTGGTTGATATCTTCACTAAAAATCAGAGAGTTATTCAACTACTGCAGTTCGAAGCTGAGCAAGATTGATGTCGATGCTCCAGCTTTGGCCAAGTGGTGTTGAAATAAGATATTCGAATTGGTCGTCCAGGTTATAACCTGGATTCTTTTTTATTTTTTTTAGGTTTGTATCTTGTCTCTCTCTCTCTCTATATATATATATGAATATGATTTACTCATAGGCCTCTTCTCGTAAAAAAATCCCAAGAATATTGGACTTGTTAATGAATCATTTGATTCAATGTTGTAGAAGTCGGTATTTAGTAGTCAGTCGGAGGGGTCGCTGGAGGGATCACTGAGTAGAGAATAATCGGTATTCGGACGAATATTCAGAATTATTCGGTTTTGTATTTTTAATTTTTTTAAATTTAAAAATGATTTCAATACATATATTCTAGTATATTTAGACATATAATCATCGAATCTAAGATAAAAGTATCCATTAACAACACACATATACAGAGCTTTGACATTTTTGATAATACTATGACAAATGGTAATTCTTGAGAATTTTAAAAATAAAAAATAAAAATTCCAGCGGTTAACTACCAGTTGGCCGAATAATCGGATCGACTATTCGCTTAGGCCGACTATTGGCTGACTAAAGGTTATTCAGTCGGTGATCCCATGCACCTCATAGTCGGACGGAATAGTCGGCCTAGTCGGCCGACTATTGCAACACTGATCTGATTGAATTTCAAGTAGCTTGCTGTCTCTCTTTTTTGGAAAAATAAAGTTGGTTACTCGAGATCTACTTTTACCATAGCTTTTTTACTTTATACAGAACTTATTATGTATGGATTTAGAGTTACTGTCAATCAACTGCGCAACGCTTTTTTTTAAAACAGTATCTAGCATTGATTTGCATATTCGATCTATATTTAATACATTTTTATTGATTTTGAACTTTTAACAGACATACAAACCTAAGGTTAGATATTGCCAATCTTGTGGGGGGCCAACCAACCAGATTATCCCTAATGGAGAAGAGAAACTGAGAGCAGTATGCACTATATGCGGAAAGATCCACTATGAGAATCCAAAGATGGTAAGACTAATAGCTCATTAAGTTGTTTATCTCTTCAGTACTGACTATGTGATAAAGTTCAAAGTCATTGTTGATATTTTCTGACGTGCTCTATATTCATGTTCGACTTGGTTAAATCTTGTACTAGTATATACAATCAATACCACCTTTTTACATTGCATCCAAAGTTTTATCTCACATTCTTACCACACCATGTTGGATTTTAAAGTTTGCTTCATTGTCTTTATGTTATTCTGGCCCTGGTCTATCCTCATAGATGTACATACATACCGATAGACAATTATAACCTTACCATTATGTTTTTACTCCATCAGTATCGTCTGTCCTCTTCATTTTTCTCTTTTTCAAATCCTTATATGTTGCCAAAAGGCTTGTGTTGGCAAATATTTTTGTTCAGTATATTTGGTTTTAGTGTGATGCAAATGCATTCTTTAGCTTTCTTCTATGCCATCTCAAACCCTACTACCACAGTTCTTTGAGCCCGTTGCTTAGACTGCTTCAAATTTACTTAAATATTACTGATTGTCGACATGTGATTTGTTCCCCAGAGAATTCTCGTCAAAATCATCTTATTCCCTGGTTCACATTATTCTCTCCAGGTTGTTGGCTGCTTGGTAGAGCAAGATGGAAAAGTCTTACTATGCAGACGGAATATTGAACCATCTTACGGGCTTTGGTACAGATTCTTGTCCCGCTTTTTTTATTTGCCATTATGCTGCTAGTTGGCTAGTTCATAATGGTCTCTATTCTTCATTTGTTGAAAGGCTTGAATAACTATGAATGGAGCTCATTACCGAATTCCATTATTCAACACAAGAAGAGTTCGGACACCCCTTCTCTTTGGTGGTTTCCTTTTTATAAAGCAAGAAAATACTCAGTTGTTAGTATGAGGTTTGAGGAATGCATATATGGGTTCATGCTAATGAACAACTATGCTCATGTTAAAATAGTATTATGGGTTTTGTCGCGTAAATAACTTTACAAAGAGATTGTTTTGTCAGGTGTTTTTTGCATGTAATTAGTAACGATGGTGATGCAGTCTGGCTACATTGGTTTCTTGTAGTTTTTCTAAGTCTGAACACAATTCGACAATTCTGAATTCTTGAATGCAGGTTTCTAATTGATTAGACAGAACCATGTAATTCATCTGAGATGTGATCAGTTTCTGTACGCCATTTTTTGTTGTACTGGGACTTGGAAAACATAGAGCTTGTGCGTCATTTGTTCCGAAAAGTGCATTCACAATATCCGCAAGTCAACAATGTATAATCATTAATGTTCATTTGACACAGGTGGTGCATGGTGATTGGTTTGATTTGAAAGCTCTATGTTTTATTTTGAAATACTAATGGCGAAGCTCTAAGTGAACCTTCTCTCTAGATTTTCCCCCTCTGATTGTTTTCGAGGCCTTTGCTACATTCATTTGGGTTAAATCCACTTTCTACTGGTTAATTTCCTAGGACTCTTCCTGCTGGTTACTTAGAAATAGGAGAATCGGCTTCTGAGGGGGCAATCAGAGAAACCTTGGAAGAAGCTTGTGCTGATGTGGAAGTAGTTTCACCATTTGCACATTTAGACATTCCTCGTATTGGCCAAGTGTGTAAAAGTACCTTACTTATTGGCAATGAATTGGATCTCATATAATAATGATTCTTCATGATATCTTCTTGTCATATGCAGTACAGAGTTACGTCATTTTTCGAGCAAGGTTGAAAAAGCCCAAGTTTTCTCCTGGACCCGAGTCATTAGAATGTGCACTTTTTTCTTTGGATGAGATACCATTTGATTCGTTGGCATTCTCATCGATTTCTGTTACCTTGCGATTGGTAGGAGCTACTACCCATTGGAACATATTTTGTTTTTTGCGTCCTTCAATAATTTGTTCTTCTAGTTCCAAGAATGTTGACCCCTCCCTGACCTTTTTGCACCTTGTTCTTTTATTGCAGTATATTGAAGATGTCAGATCAGGGACTATGAAGTTTCATTACTGTACAATAAACAAGAGGTATGATGCAGGGTTGTTTTGCTTTTATATTTGAATATTACACAAATAAGGAAATGATAATAGACCTATTGGAAGTGGATCATCGTCTTGTTAGAAACAAGGCTGTAATGCCAACATCGATGCTGGCCCCCTCCACACGGCCAATAACAGGCGCACCAAAAAGTCAAAAAATTGTTGAAATGATAAAATCTTTGTATACTAAATGTATGCCCTGCAGGTCTCAAAAAGCACATGGAACCCAACTAATCAAACTAAACTTTGTCATGTTCCTGGATTAAAAAAAACTGTTATGTTCTTGCAACATATGACATCTTCCCTCATTCATCCTTCAATCTTATTCTCCAACATTAATCTTGAAACCTTCTTATCATGATGTACCTCATTTGTTAGAACTTCACTATGATTCCCATCTTGGGGTTCCGGAAGCTAGATAATTCGAGCTCCATTGTTGGCCCCGGCCTTGGAATTTTGAAGTGGTGCTTCTCTGTATCCCAATCCCAGACCTTTAGCACTGAAGCCTGGTCACTGGAGCTCTGCAGCTGGAGGTCTTTTACGGTAGTTTTGTTGTTGACGGGAAGTAAGATGGAGAGGAGTGGGTGGTTGAAGGGAGACATCTGAGAGGAATGAGGCGTCAAGTAGGAGGGTGCATGATGAGAAAAAGATGTACTGAAACTTGATTTAGATATCCCAAATTTACAATTGGAACGAGAACTTTCAAATTTTTTAATGAAGTAATACTCAAAGCAACAAAAAACTTAACATGGGGCGTACTTGTAATTTATGATATTCATGGGCTACATATGTATTATACCTTTTATCAAAGTTTCTATTCTTATATTGCCTCATATGCCCCCATTTAAAGCAAATGCTTAGAAAGAATACAAATACTGTGAGGAAGATTTATATTGCCAGACTTGTAAGGAAGATTTATGGGGTTAACGACGAACTCATGGCTGGAAGAACACGTTTTGAATCGCCACTATGGGTCGGTATCCGTGAGGTATTGCCGCTGTTGGCATCCAAGCTACGGCCTAAGGTGGATGATGGACATATGTTCAGATTTTGGCAAGATGATTGGACTGGGGAGGGCTCGTTGGAAGCCGGAATTCCTCGCCTGTTTGCTTTGGCAGCATGGAAGGAGGGTAGATTATCGCAGATAGCGAATGATGGTTCGCGATCACCGCTGCTCGTGGCAGACCTCTCCGACCAACACTTGGAGGAGTATCTCAAGATGCAAGCCGATATCCCCCCACTCGGGGACTTCTCGCTAGGCAGAGACCATTTTGAGTGGGAGGGCACTGAGTTCTCGATAAAGAAAGTTTACAAGGAGCTGAGAGGGAGGGCGGAGGAGCAGGATGGTGAACTGTGCCATGACATGAAAATAGTATGGGCGTCGAAGATCCCTTGCAGAGTCAAAATATTTCTTTGATGCTTGAGAAGGGGCCGCTTATGTGATAAAGCAAGAATGGGGGGATTGTTAGGGTTGGCAGACACTCAATACGACAGGTATGAGGGGATGGAAGAGGACGTTGAACACTTGTTCTTCAAGTGCACGACATCAGATCGGGTCCGGGGGGAGGTTGGGATACCTTGTATCGAAAGAGAGGGGGAAGCCGAGTCCTGGAGATCATTACGAGCGACCGGCACCAACTCAACCGATGATTGCTCGAAGCCATTTGCAGTTATATGGTCGATTTGGCTTGGACTCAATGATTTGATTTTTAACAAAGGTTTTGTTATGAGAATGTAGCTTCGTACTGTAATGCGCTTTACAATTTTTGGATCTCACGGCAATGTACTCTAAACTCTTTTTAATGAAGCACTCTCGGTGGTGACCCCTACAATGGGGGATCACCCTTACAATAAAAAAAGAATACAAATACTGTGGAGATGAAAAGAAAGAAATGCATTACTGAGTGGCCGTAGGCTTCTCTTATATAGGAGAGAAACCTGTTGGGAAAATTACAACAAGAAGACAAAGAAAATAGAAAATACATATGCAATATAAAAGATAACAAATATCTCACCACACCCCCTCAAGCTGGAGCATAGATATCGATCATACTCAGCTTGGGACAACATTTCTGGTAAGGCCCTCTAGCTAGGGCCTTATTAAGTACATATGTTATCTGAACTCCAGAGTTGATGCGAGTAGTGGCGATAAGACCCTTCTGTATCATGTCATGAGTGTAGTGATAGTCCACTTCTATGTGCTTGGTCCTCTCATGGAAGGCGTGGTTGTTTGCAACTAAAAGAGCAACTTGGTTGTCGCATTCGAGGTGCATGGGAAGAGGCACCTCGATATTCAGGTCAGTAAGAACAGATCTGACCCATATGATCTCTATGCTAGCCTGTGCCATGGCCCTATATTCTGAGTCAATACTAGATCTGAGAACAACAATGTGTTTCTTACTCTTCCATGACACTGGGGAGTTCCCTATGAACACTGCGACACCTGAAGTGGAGTTAAAAAGTAAAGAAATATCTATAAATAATATTACTAATGAATTATGTATCAAAGTGGAGTTAAAGAAAATCTAAGAAAAAACAGTTCATGTTAGATGGTTGAGTAGATGCCATTAATTTCCTAACATTAATACAAAAAAATTATCGATAAAAACTTTACATATTAGATGACTCATAATAACAAAACTTCAATACATGAGCAAAACATCAATCGACATATATTAAAATATTAGACGATATATCAAGGTTCAATTTTGAGTCCATTTCTTTTTACTTTGATTATGGACGAGTTGACAAGTCACATTCATGATGAGTTACCTTGGTGTATGTTATTTGTTGATGATATTATGTTGATTGACGAGACTAGAGATGGAGTAAATAAGAAGCTTGTGGTCTGGAGACATGCTTTGGAGATTAAAGGATTTCGTATAAGTAGGGCTAAGACGGAATATGAAGCAATGATGAAGGAATCATGGTGAAGATTGGTGACGATAACATTCAGAAGAGAGATTCTTTTAGATATCTGGTATATATTTTGCAACATGATAGGGAAATTGATGTAGATGTTACTAATAGAATAAATGCAGGCTGGCTAAAGTGGAGAGGAGCCTCTGTTGTTCTCTGTGATAAGAAAATTCCTTTAAAAATTAAAGGAAAGTTTTACAAAGCAGCCATGAGACCTGCTATGCTCTATGGATCTGAGTGTTGGTCTGTGAACCATAGACATGCACAGAGAATGGCTGTAGATGCTAAGGTAGATGTGTTGACACACACACACACGCACACGTAAAGATCGGATTTGGAATGATGCAATCCGAAAGAAAGTTGGTGTAGCTCCGATTGAGGATGAGATGCGAGAAAACCGCTTAAGATGGTTTCGTCATTTGCAAAGAAGATCAATTGATGCACCAGTTAGGAGATGCGAGTGCTGGGATGCTGAGCCGGCTAAGAAAGGGCGAGGATGGCGCAAGAAGTGATGGAAAGAGACTATACGAAGTGATTTCAGTTTTTTGCATATAAGACCGAGATTGACCCAAGATAGATCTGAATGGAGGCCAAGAATCCATATAGTCGACCCTACTTAATTGTGGGAAAAAGGCTTTCTTGTTGTTGTTGATTAGACGATACATTGTATACTTATGAATATGTTACATTAGCAAATGTTGCATATACATAATGGCATAATGCATTGCAATTTTATACAAAATGTATTGCATACATGAAGAGGCAGAGTTACAAAGGTAAGCACTCGAATGAGAGGAGTGGAGAGTTGAACTTCTAAAGGCTGACCACCAAGCTGTTGGAGCAGTATGCAGGGCATATGCAGGATATGTGGGGCATATGAGGGTTGCATATGCGCTTAGGGTGCATAATACACCGATTCAAATAATCGGTTCGATATGCATGCTGCACGGGCATATGCGGCCCGCACGACCGATTTCATAAACACTGACCTCCGCTGAAAAAAATTCCCATGCCAGTGATGCCTTTAGATACCTCAGGATCATATGGATTGCATCCATATGTGCCTGTCTGGACTGCTCCATAAAATTTACTCACTTTGCTCACGACAAAAGATATATCTTGCTTGGTAATGGTCACATATATGAGCTTGCCAACTAGCTCCCTGTATCTCCTCTTGCCGACCTCCTTAGTGTCATCATAGAGTTTCATACTCGGGTCCATAGGAGTAGTGGCAAGTCTGTAATCGTCCATGCATGTCTCAGAAATGAGATCTGTAATGTACTTCTTCTAGGTCATCACAAGACCTCACTAGTTCCCGACAAACTCCAGTCCAAGGAAGTAGCGTATACTACCAAAGTCCTTGGTTACAAATTGCTGACCTAGGAAATCCTTGGCAGTCTGAGTAACTTGTTCGTCATCCCTTGTAACAATAATATCATCAACATGGACAAGAATATCGATTGTAACTCTCTGAGTCCTGTGTACAAACAATGAGTGATCGACAGTTGATCGCACAAACCCCTGTTGCTCTATCAAGTCCAAGAGCTTCTGAAACCATGCTCTTGGAATCTGCTTAAGGCCATAAATAACCTTGTATAGCTTGGAAACCTTCTGACACTCCCCCTCAACAATGAACTCAGGTGGCTACTGCATGTAGACTCCCTCATGTAGATCAGCATACAGGAATGCATTCTTCACATCAAGCTGGAAAAAGGGCTAATCTCATGTCACATCAACATATAGGAGAATGTGCTGAGTAGAATGTCTGGCAACTAGAGAGAAAGTATCATGATAGTCTACCCTATATCTCTGGGTGAATCCATGTGCCACAAGCCTTGCCTTATAGCGATCTACACTGCCATATGTACGGTGCTTCACAATAAACACCCACTTGCACCCCACAACGAATGCACTAACTGGAGCTGAAACAAGACTCCAAGTGCCATGCGATTGTAGCACAACCATCTCCTCCTCCATGGCTAGACACCACTAAATTGTCTTGAATAGCCTTTTGATATGTTTGTGGTATCTCCACAGCTGATAGTGCCAAGGTAAACCTCCTGAAGTCATTTGACAGTCTGATCAAGGAAACAGGGGCTGCCAGAGGATATATAACATATGTACGTTTCTGCTTTCGTAGAGCAGTTGACACATCAAGGTCATCTATCATGTCCTGAACCTGTAAGCTTCCCTCTTGAGAGGGCACCTACTCATCTTGTAGAGAATCCTATTGCACAGACAACTCAATATTGCCATCAGTAGAAACAATGTGCTCGTTACATACCTCATGTGTGCTGGATGATTGGGAAGGCTTATATGCAGGGGGAACAGAGCCAAACCTGCGAGTAAACATACGTGGTAAAAACTTAGTCAAGGTAGGTGGTGGTCCAAGAGTTGACACAGGAGCAGGTGGTGGTGGCAGTGGTAGAGCAGGACAGGAGTAGGTGGTAGTGTGACAAAAGGAGGAGGAGGCATGTAAATCTCTTCATCAGAGTCTGATGGGGCTAGTCTATCACTTGTAGGAGAAAAATAAATGACAGACTCAAAGAAAGTAATGTCAACACTGACAAAATATTTCCGTTGAAGCAGATCAAAACAATCGTGCCCCTTTTGGGTATGAGAGTAGCCAACAAAAATGTACTTGACAACTTAAAAGGAGAACATGCCACGACCTGGTGACAAATCATGAACAAAAGCAACCGAACCAAATATAGGAGGTGTAAGGGAGAACATATCCTTCTTGAGAAACACAATTAAGAAATGGATCTTCTCTCCTAACACAGAAGATGGCATGCGGTTCACTAGGTAGTAGGCAATGAGGACCGCATCACCCCAGTAAGCGTGATGAGCACCACTCTAAGGTTCTGGTCACATCAAGTAAGTGACGGTGTTTGCGCTCGGTAATACTGTTCTGCTGGGATGTATAAGCACATGAGGTCTGGTGAACAATGCCAAGAGATCTAAGAAACTCAGAAAGCTGTAAGGCGCAGAATTCTAAGGCATTATCTGAACGCAGATATTTGTCGTTTGCAAAAAATATTCTTTATCTCATTAATGAAAGGATAATAGACTCAGCTTCAGACTTATTCTTCGATAAGAAACTCCAAGAAAGTCTAGAAAAATCATCGATATCAACCGGATAAAAATGGTCTCTGGTGATTAGGGGCACGACTCGGACCCCAAATATCTAAATGGAGGAGCTCAAACAAGTAGGAGTTACTCTGACTCTGATGAGATGAAAATGAGGAACAATGGTGCTTCCCAAGTTGGCATGCCTCGCCCTAAAAGGAAGATTACGTGGAAATCTGCGTGAGGACATGACACAACTTCTGCATAGGATGGTGGATAAACCGAAGGTGCCACAGATATAGAGAGAATGGTCCAATAGGAATAGTGGAGACACCGACATGAGGAGGTTGGACCATTCTATAAAGCCCCCGCTGCTCACGGCCACATCCAATCACCCTGCCTGTGAGTATGTCCTGAAACACAAGAGACAGAGGGTAAGAAATGGCATGACAATGCAAATCTTCAACAATCTGACTAATAGAAAGCAAGTTTATCTGAAAATCAGAGGCATATAAAACATTCTGAAGGCATATGAATTGCGTTAGATGCACCTCCCTTTGTCATGTGATTGGTAAATGGACCCCATTAGCAATAACAACCCATCTATCAGGAGGTATAGTCCTATAAGAACTCAGATGGGCTCTGTTTCCACACAGATGGTGGGATGCACCAGAGTCCATGATCCACTCAGTCATATATGTACCGTTACTACCAAAAAAAGTGTAAGCAATACCTGAGGAGTTCAAAGAGGCTTTGGCTGCAACAACAGTATCTGTAGATCCTGTTGTGGAGGTGCCTGCAACTGGAGACATAATCTCTCGTATATGAGAGATAATGTCATCCAGGCGTGAATCAGCATGGGAAGCATGAGTTTTTGAAGGCTCAATTTGTTCTGCCACTCAAGCAGAAGCAGGATATCCATGCTTCTGGTAGCATGTATCCTCTGAGTGTCCTGTCCGATGACAGTAGGTGCAAGGACCACGTTGATGTCCAACGCCTCTACTGTCACACCCCCAAATTCCGTGATCGAGAATGATCGTGCAGACACGGTAGCTGGATGCTCGAGAATGATCGATGAAGCTGGACTTCAGGAGGAGTCCGAAAATGTGTGGATATCAGGGAGGTCATCCACGAGAGTCTGGAGGCTCTACCGTACGTGATGGAGAAGCATCACACAGGACACTGGCTCGGTAGCAGAGTGTCGTGGTGCTTGTAGCAGTGCGAGCACAGCGAGTACAGACAGCAGTGCAAGACATGACAGTGGATGCACGTAGTCGTACATACGCGAGCGCAGAAGGGCGGTACGTAGTGAAGCAGTACGCATTGAGGAGTAATGCGGTACGATCACAGAGGCGTACACACGAAGGCGCACGGTATCGGTATTGATGCGTGGCGGTCCAAGGAGGCATGGAGCGTTGCAGGTGCTGAGTACGAGCATTGTCGAGCATGCTCGGTAATACACGTACGAGAGTGGTCTGGAGGCCACGATAGCGAAGTTCTGGAGGACTTCCCCTTAGCATGCAGAACGCTAAGGAAGGGTTTACCGCATGAGGGTCTGGAGGCCGCGGGTTCCCTTATGGCACAAGACCAAGTGTTCGGTGGCACTTGGTGAATAATGGCAAAGCTACATCAGCAGGGCGTTGGAGCGCATGCGTGCTGGTGACTGGGCGGTTGACTGGGCGTCGACCGTGCGGGAAGACGAAAGGACAACAAGGGAGTCGAAGAGACGAGCAGACGAAGAGTTGCTGAGGAACGCGAAGGGTTGCCAAAGAACTCGAAGGGTCTCTTGTGTCTTTATGTGTCATTATTGTAAATGTAATAATGAGTGTCCCTTGGGTTGCCTTGAGTCTTGTATAAAAGGAGAGGTGGTGGCTCATTTGTAGACACCCACTCCAGAGAGAGAGTTCCCCTTCTAATAAGAGAAGAGCTTTGTGCCCGTGCTTGTGTGATCGTGTGGTCGTGTTCTTGAGCGTTCTTGAGCGTGTTCTTGAGAGTGTTCTTGAGCGATCCGGAGTTTGTGCTCGTGCTTGTGTTGAAAGCGTCGGTGCGCTAGCAAGCAGGAGTACGAGAATAGTTGGAGCGCGTCCGTGACCGTTCTACTCGGGAAGGCTGGTTAGCTACGGGTTAGCTAACGCCGCACAGGTACGGTCGAAATCGGTAGCGGGATTTTGACCCTGTGACAATTGGTATCAGAGCACGGTTTGTGATACAATTCGTTGGCGCGAATTGGTATCAGAGCTTGGTTGGTGCCAAGAAGCGGGCAAAGCTACGAACGACTGTCGGTGCAGTCGATCGCGGGAACTGAGGATACTTGTTGGTGCAAGTACATCTTCAATCAGCGGAGCGAAGATGGTGGGCGTTACCGATCGCGTAGCAGCATTGGAGCAGGCGATGGCAGAAGTGGAGTCCACCATTGGGACTCATGCCCATCGCATCGCCGTCTTGGAGGATCGTTCTTCAGAAGGATCAGATGTTGGGTACGAGACCCAACGCTCAGCGGAGCAGATCCAGTCCTTGGAGGAAAGACTGAAGACGTTCGACACGATGATGGAGGATCTACGCAGCGAGATCTACCTCATCAAGAAGGCGTTGGCGAACAGCGGGAGCTCCACGGAGGTGCAACGACGCAAGGTACCCGAACCCAAACCCTTCACAGGTACGCGGAGTGCCAAGGATTTGGAAAACTTCCTATGGGATATGGAAGTTTACTTCGAGGCGACCAAAACGACGGAAGCCGATAAGGTCGGCTTGGCATCAATGTACATGTCGAGCGATGCTAAGCTATGGTGGAGGAGTCGTGCAGCAGAGGAGGCAAGACCGAAGATATCCAGGTGGGATGATCTAGTCACGGAACTGAAGGCGCAGTTCCTGCCGAAGAACACTGCGTGGATTGCACGGGAGGCTCTTCGACGCCTGAAGCAGACAGGCACTGTTCGTGAGTACGTGAAGCAGTTTACATCCTTGCTGCTGGACATCAAGGGCATGTCAGAGGAGGACAAGCTGTTCAACTTCACGATCGGGTTGCAAAGCTGGGCGCAAGCCGAACTGCGGAGGCAGGGCGTGAAGGACCTGAATTCAGCGATCGTGGTGGCAGATGCGTTGGTCGATTATGGGGCGGCCCAACCAGGCTACAACGCTGAAGAGAGGGAGTTCACCGGCAAGCAGAAGGCGCGGTCGAAGGACAAGGGCAAAGGCGTTGCCTATGATCCACCAACGGAGGAACGAGAGTACTCCAAGAAGAGGGAGCAACCCAAGAGCAAGGGATGCTTCATATGCGACGGACCGCATAGGGCGCGAGAGTGCCCAAAGAAGGAGAAGCTGAACGCTCTTCGTACGGACGAGGAGGATGAAGAAGAAGGTGAGGTACGCTTGGGAGCAATTGGTGCTATGCGCAAGGTATGCCTCACAACACTTCGGGCTAGAGCTTCGAATTCGGTGGAGCGAGGAAACTCCACAACAAAGAGCTTTGGAGGCGCCAAGGCTCGATCGAGGATGCACAGAAGTGCGCAGGTGCGTGCGGAGCACCAAGGTATGCAATGGAGGCACACAACCGAAGCCGCGGATAGGAGAACATCCGTGCACGAGGAGCCGATGCAGAGCTCAGGAGGGCGATGCAGCATGGACAAGGAGTTACACGTCCATGGGGGTGGAGTGGTGACGAACCACACTACCAACGATCTTGCAGGAGGCAAGATATCGAAGATGCTCGGAGCGCAGGAGGTGCTCACTTCCCAGGACACAGGTACGTCCACAGGGAACGATAGAGATCGTCAACGAGCAAGCGTGGAGATGAGTACTCCACATGTGGAGCTGGAGCTGCCACACACCAGCGATGGAGCTGCTGTATCCAGGAGGGATACATCGAGAACAGGAGCTGACGAGGAAGTTCCATTTCTCACGACGAAGACCAAGTCATGGAGGGACGCGGTTCGTGGGAAGAACAAGTGCGGGAAGGGCGGCGGTGCACTCTTGCACCATCCTTCCAATTGAGCAGCATCAGGAGGTGCGTAGCGGATGGAGGATCGTGACGGGACGCCAGCTGAAGAGGAGATGCTCGGTTGAGGACAACCGATTCTTCAGGTGGGGGAGGCTTGTCACACCCCCAAATTCCGTGATCGAGAATGATCGTGCAGACACGGTAGCTGGATGCTCGAGAATGATCGATGAAGCTGGACTTCAGGAGGAGTCCGAAAATGTGTGGATATCAGGGAGGTCATCCACGAGAGTCTGGAGGCTCTACCGTACGTGATGGAGAAGCGTCACACAGGACACTGGCTCGGTAGCAGAGTGTCGTGGTGCTTGTAGCAGTGCGAGCACAGCGAGTACAGACAGCAGTGCAAGACATGACAGTGGATGCACGTAGTCGTACATACGCGAGCGCAGAAGGGCGGTACGTAGTGAAGCAGTACGCATTGAGGAGTAATGCGGTACGATCACAGAGGCGTACGCACGAAGGCGCACGGTATCGGTATTGATGCGTGGCGGTCCAAGGAGGCATGGAGCGTTGCAGGTGCTGAGTACGAGCATTGTCGAGCATGCTCGGTAATACACGTACGAGAGTGGTCTGGAGGCCACGATAGCGAAGTTCTGGAGGACTTCCCCTTAGCATGCAGAACGCTAAGGAAGGGTTTACCGCATGAGGGTCTGGAGGCCGCGGGTTCCCTTATGGCACAAGACCAAGTGTTCGGTGGCACTTGGTGAATAATGGCAAAGCTACATCAGCAGGGCGTTGGAGCGCATGCGTGCTGGTGACTGGGCGGTTGACTGGGCGTCGACCGTGCGGGAAGACGAAAGGACAACAAGGGAGTCGAAGAGACGAGCAGACGAAGAGTTGCTGAGGAACGCGAAGGGTTGCCAAAGAACTCGAAGGGTCTCTTGTGTCTTTATGTGTCATTATTGTAAATGTAATAATGAGTGTCCCTTGGGTTGCCTTGAGTCTTGTATAAAAGGAGAGGTGGTGGCTCATTTGTAGACACCCACTCCAGAGAGAGAGTTCCCCTTCTAATAAGAGAAGAGCTTTGTGCCCGTGCTTGTGTGATCGTGTGGTCGTGTTCTTGAGCGTTCTTGAGCGTGTTCTTGAGAGTGTTCTTGAGCGATCCGGAGTTTGTGCTCGTGCTTGTGTTGAAAGCGTCGGTGCGCTAGCAAGCAGGAGTACGAGAAGAGTTGGAGCGCGTCCGTGACCGTTCTACTCGGGAAGGCTGGTTAGCTACGGGTTAGCTAACGCCGCACAGGTACGGTCGAAATCGGTAGCGGGATTTTGACCCTGTGACATCTACCACGTGGAGTGCGTCCTCTGAACTGAGTGGACCCTACTCTACCGTGAGAAGCGGCCATCTCTAAAGAGGGTTGTAGAGTGGCAGCAGGAGGAATAAGGAGCTTGTTGAGACGGCTATAGGCCTCCTCCATGGGAGGTATGGTTGCTCCGGTGAGGAGCTGTACGTGCATCATCGTACTCTAGGCTGAGCGCAACTAAGAAAACTCCAACCATCGTGTAGTTCCTGTATGCCATCTGTTGCTCTGTGGATGTCGTAATAGGCATGAAGCTGTGAAGCTTCTCGAACATGCCACAGAGCGAGGAGTAGAACATATACAGAGGATGTCCATTCTGCTTGACCCTGTAAATATCAAATTGAAGCTGAAGAACCTCGGCCTCATTCTTCTCTTGGTCATAAATGGATGCCAAAAGGTCCCACATTGCCTTGACGGTGGGCTGATTCACAATATCATTTGCCATCTCCGTGGTAAGGGTCCTAGAGTGCCAAATACACGCATACGCTTCGTCTTGCTATCTAGAATCATTGGTCCTGGTCTTATCCATCGCCTTTACCTCAGTCATGGTGTGCTCCTTGTTATGCATCATGAGGGTGATAAACTGCATGGACCACAACTCATGGTTGGTCCCATCCATTTTTACGACAGGAGCCAGGCCCTTGAAGGCACCAGATGAAGGAAAAATATAACCCCTGACGTGATAGAAGAATTGTCGAAAAATGGAACTCTACTGTGAAGTAGACCGATCTGAGCAAGTCTACATGATCATATGGATGATTGGTTGTATTTGTAGACTCATATAACCATCCTCGTCAATCCTAGATCCGCGTAAGGCCGGAAAATATGATTTATAGATCTGAAATTACTTCTTCCAATCAGAATCAAACCGTTTTAGGGGCCAAATCTGATGCAAAAAGCATATTCGAATTACAAAATAATTAATTTTGGTGGAAATATTTGGTGGAGAAGAAATTAAAGGGATGGAGAAAAGAAGATCACATCGGCTGCGTGGGATGTTGGAAAGGAATCACAAGATTGCGCCAAGGGATGGAGAGAGAAACCAGAGAGATAAAACTCAAATTTCAATATAATCTGAACTGTCCTCTACAATAGACTACCGACCCCTTTATATAGGAGGGGTGGAATTACAAAAATAGAAAGTGAATCAAATTTAAAATCCCACTCGATCCTAGTTGACTCTAATTGATTTGAAACAAAAATTCTAATCTATCTCTATCATAATTTGACTTTAATTCGAAATTCAAAATTCAAAGTTAAAATTGGCTGACTAATTTGAGATCACACGCGATCTCTTTATTGAAATAAAAATTACGACTCAAATAAACGTAAATAAAATTAACGAATAAAAATCAACCTATTTGTTAATTCTGTGTTGCATCAATTCTCCTTCGCTTGAAAAATTCATCTCCTTACGAATTGCTTGATCTTCATTCTGTCGGCGGAGAATTCATCCGGATTGGTTGGTTAAATCCTCCTAGTTTTTTATCCCTTCCCATGTTACGTTTATAATTTCTTTCCACTGAGGGGTATGGTTGCAAATTTTCTACCTCTTCATTTGAAACAATTTTGTAAGTGGAGTTTTTGAATATCCCCTTTGAATAAGGACTTTTGTAAGGGGGGACTTCACTGCAATTTCTCCAAATTAATCTCCCATCCCTAATCTTGTGGGGTTCGATTGCCCTGGAAGAGAACCCACATATTATGGTTTCTCGTGTCTTTAATTGGCGGCGACAACGGCAGAAGTTTCGGATCCTTGGGCAGCGATAATGATCACGTTGGATGCACAAACGATGGCGGTTGGGTCCCTGCAAGGGACGTACAGAGTAGTGTCGGGTCTCGAAACCTGCAAGGGGACGACGATGTTGGATGGAGAAGGGGTGGGGGATGGTGGCTCTTCGTGGGGGATGGCAGTAGCAGGAGCTAAGGGTTGGGAGGCGAAGGATGGTGGCGGCACGGGCGATGGAGGAAACGTGCGGCACTGAGGAAGGTGGATTGGGCTGTAGCGGGGTTGGGGGCTCCACAGGGCGTGAGAGGGCAGCGGGAGGGGGTGATGGCCGCGATGCGTGATGAATCCACATTTCATCATCTCTATTCTATCATCTTGACTTCAAAAACTCTGGCAAATGCATGTAAATACCCTTAATTAAAGCATCTTAGCATTCATGTATGTGCATGTAAATAGTATGTAAAATACTGTATTTAAAGCCAAAATTATAGAATAAATAAAAGAAAAGAAAAAGAATAAAATATTGTAAATATTTTATGACCCGAAACCCCGAGACCTAGGCATCTTGATGAATAGGTCGATAAGGAATAAAGTAGGGGGAGATAAGGGCCAGATACCTATTCTTTTTATTCATTTTTGGGACCTATTTTTGGTTCCATTTTTTATACCTCAGATAAAGAAACTCTGAACATAAAAGTTGTAGATAATTAAATGAATAAAAATACAAAATTTATTTCAGTCAAAAATACTGTACATATAACAAGTTATGATCTGAATAAAAATCCAAAATACCAACTTCCCAGACCTATATCTTGCAAATAAAAGCTCGAAATGCATCAAACTCACCTTTAATTGTATATAATTTAAAATAATCTATTTAATGAAGGTGGTTTCGCATTTGGCGGAGCTACGGTTTGAAAGTTGAGTTTGGACCCCTATTGTATACTTGTACAGATTAAAATATTCATATATTATTTATTCATTTCATAAGTTTAAAATTTTGTAAATATTATTTAGAAGTTATGTATATATAAAAATTAGAATAAAAATACAAAAGAAACACAAAATAAAATACTTGTATAAATAACACACCTAGGTATAATACCTATACCTATAAAATTACTGTTTATATTTTATTAAGTGTACAAAATACATCCGAAAAATAAAATAAAAATATATTTAAGTGTATAAAGATATTTTACAAATTTATAAAATAATAAACATAAATAAATAAATTAAATATACAAAATAAAAATAAACTCATAAAATATATTGATATATATACCTATATAGGGCATAAAAGGTCATTTGTAATTATATACCTCATAAAAATAAATACAAATCACCATAAAATTCTTTATAAAGTAAGAAACATTTTTTATTTTATAACCTAAAATAAATAAATTCATTTACTATTTTATTTCGATTTTACAAATAATTTTGGCTCTGAATTTCCTGGTTTGTCCACGTGGACCAACCGGGCGCGGTCGTTTGTTGACCTCGGTCAACTGCCTGACCGAGGTCTGCCGCCTTCTGACAGCTCGATTCGAGTCCGATTTCGCCCTATTTCCGAGCTCGATCCCTTCATCCTCGGGCCTCGATTTCTTCGTGGGAGTTCTTCCCTAATCATCGCTGCGCCACACCATGCTCCCAAATCACGCAAAATCTTCATCATGCGCGCGTGCTCTTGCTCCCAAAGTCACGCCACCACCTTGTACATAAGCGCCCCACCATCTTCGAGCTCGAGTTTGAACCCTTCTTGGCCATTAATCCTCCTCCCTGTTGCGCTCTTCACGTTGCTGGAGGTGACAGCTCCTCAACCGTACCCTCAGGCGAGTCGAGGAAGCCTCGAATCGGCTCCACCACCTCCGCCGACCACCGGCGTCGAGGTTCTACTACCTCAGGTCCCCCACCTTCGAGGTTTACCCTTTTCCCCCTATTTCATCTCGCATTTTATTTCCCTTAGCTTCAGGATCAAAAACCCCCAAAAACATCCGAGTTCCATCTATCGATTCGTCTCCCATCACTCATCGCCGGAGAGCACCTCCGGCTGCAGCTCCCTCGCCTTCCACCGACCATCTCCGACTTCGCCTTCGCCTCCGCGGGGTCCAGGCAGCTTGCCCTGGACCCTCTCACCCATTTTTGCAGGTCAAAGCACAGTCAAAGCCCCTGGGGCCATTTTTGCGTAGTTCGCCGGAGCTACCTGAAGCTCCGAGCTCCGCCGCGTTCGCGCCAGCACCTCGACGCTTCTCCGACGAACCTGAGCCCTCCAGCATCTAGCTTGACCTCCCAGGAGCACGCCTAGCCTCCTCGCACACTTCCAGACGACCGGAGATCAGAGATCCAGGCCGGGGAAGTTGGCCTCGCCGGCGTTCTTCCCCGTTCTTCCTCTTCGCTCTTCAGCCGTCCGATTTGAGGCACGCTCCAGTTCGCACGACCACCGTCGGATCTTCGCGCGCCTTCACCGTCCGATCACCTTGGGAGGATCTGATCTGAGCCGTCTATCGCCGAACCGTCATCGCGCGTTGTGCGCGCGCCACATGGATAAGTGAGCGACCCTCCGCCGTCCGATCGCGCACGAGGAATATAGGCGTGGGTATTTTGCACTTCCTCCCTCGCCAAATTTTGTATTTCAATTCAGTCCATAAACTTTTAGGCGTAGTTTAAATATTTCTGTAATATTTGCATAAAGACCCCTATAGTTTTCATATTTGCACTTAGGTCCTATCCACGTCACCTCACGTGCCCGTACGCGTGAGGGGGTTGTGTATTTTGCAAGGACCCCCTGGGGTTTATCTATTTCGATTTGGTCCATGATCTTTTTAATTATGTTGTAATATTTTGGTAAAATTGCATCCGAGCCCCTGGAACTTTGTAAAATTGCAAAAATACCCCTGCCAAGTCACGTGCCCAGTGCGCGTGAGTTGGACATTTTGCAGCGAACCCCCTTCGGGTTTGGGTATTTATTTTTAGTCCAGAAAATTATAGTTAACGTTGTATAACTTTGGAAAAATTGAAAATAGGCCCTTGGATTTCTGTGTATTTGCATTTCTGCCCTTACCAGTATTGTATTTTTGCTTGGATGTTTGCAATTGTTTTATGCATCATTTTAACTCGAAAAATTACCAAAAAATTACCATTGGCTCTTGTTGCATTGTAGTTTAACGCCCTATTTTTAGTTTGCATTTTTATCTCATTTTCATATTTATAAAAATTCAAAAACAAGCATTTTCAGCACTGTTTGCATTATAAATCCATAAAAATTATAAAAACACCTCAGAAAATTCCCCAAAAAATATATTTTGTCTTTTAGTGTGTTTCAACTACAGTAAAAAATCATTAAAAAATACACAAGAAAATTCCTAAAAATTAGAAAACCCCTAAAAACTTCATAAAAATCTAAAAAATTGTAGAAAAATCCTAAAAATACAAACTCAGTTTCTGTAGTTTCCTTGGTGTATTGCCTTTTATTTTAAAATTAATTTGAGGAATTTTGTACACTGTTTGATATTTTTAACCCTCATTTTTATTCCGACCAATAGCTAAGTTCACTGTTTGCTAGTATTTTGACTTTTAAAAATACCAAAAACATTCAGAAAAATCTCTAAAAATCACAAAAACATCATAAAATTATAAAAAGACCAAAAACATTTGATCTCCTGATTTTTGAGCATTTTTCCTTGTTTTTATAAATCCTACATCTTTTCTCTCTTATATTGTATATATATTCTATTATTAAAAAAATAGAAATATAAAAAAATATAAAATAAAAAAAAGAAAAAAAATCAGTAAATTAAAAGTCAAAATACAAAAATATAATATCAAAAACTAAATAAAAAAATATATAAAATTCAAAACCCAAAAAAATAGCACTTGTAAGCACTTGATCACAATCACATTTTGCGCATTTTTGCTTGATCTATCTTGCTTGCTCCCTGTGTTCGACACTCTACACATACTTGCACCTATACACACATTTTTGTAGAGTTATAATAAATTTTAACTCCGCACCGCTTTTCATTGCTTGATTTCTGTTGTGGGTTAACTATTGATTTAGCCAGGATTTACCGAGGGTCGCCGCAGCGACTCAGTCTTTGCCTTGTGTGAGACATTTAGACCCTTGTATCTTGCGGTTAATCAAATGGCGCCGTTGCCGGGGAGCAACAACGTATAGAGCATTCTTTTGTGATTGATTATGAATATTTGACTACATGTTTGTTTGATTATATTGCTTGACTGGTCTAATCACCTTTGTGTTGGATTTTGTGCGAGGTACCGTCGAACGAGGGAAGCGCTCCATCCTAGGCGCTTGGGCACCCCCGTGAAGGCTTGCTTAGCACCAAAGAGAACTTGGAGGCTTGAGAAGACCATCATCTCTTGAAGAATTTTTGTCGTTTAAAAATTTGTAATTTATAGTGAGAGAGAGACTTAATTTGTAATAACTTGGACTCTGTAGGACACTCAGGCCTAATTTCCAAGTGTTTGTTCACTTGAGGGCTCACCGCGGTTTTGTGTTTTTCGCGGCTTTATCGCATTTATTCCTATTTGTTTCACAAGGATTTAGCCCCTAGACATAGGAATTTTTGTTGATTGTGACGATTTAAGAAGCTAAGGCCCAATCCCTAATATCTTGTCTGTACCTATAGAACGTAATTGGACTTGGCTAAAAATCAATTGAAAAAGCTATTTGACTTGGACTAGAGACCACGTGCCGGGAGGGGTCGTATACAGAGCGTGCAAGATCCATTGTGGTTGACACCGATCGGCTCCCAAGACCGGACTCCGGACTCTCTTCCTTGTCATAGCTACTTGTTCTTCACGTTAATAGAAGTTGCTCATCTTAGGACGATTTCCTCGTGCATGCATCTAGGTAGTTTTAAATATTGTCTTTAAGTTATGCGCGAATCACTTTGCATGTAGAGTGCTGGCGGAAAGGTACGCATCTCTATCCCTGCATGCATCATAGATTTTGACCGCGCATCGGCTTTTCCATTTTCCTCCCCCAGTTTTATTGGACTTTAAAATAACAAGGAAATTGGAAAATTCGTTAAACGATGATTGTCCAGAAAAATACATAAAAAGTGAAAACAATAAAAATTGGGACTGCTAATGCAAACTTGACCTTAAAACTCATCCCACCAAAAACTTTGTCTTGGGGAGAGTAACCCCCTCCTTGTTTGATTTATCTGCTACGAGAGAGTAACCCGATACTAGGATAGAGCCACATCTGAAATTTTAGTTGACTACTGGTCGTGGTTAGTCGTTCTCCAGTGAGGATCTCTCCGATAACCGGTAAAGCGGACCACGATGTCCTTAACAGATGAATTAGCGGGAACAACCGGGATACAGTCCGTAATTCATACTGGCTGGGAAAGATCTAACGTGGATTGGGACAATCGGCTAGGAAAGTAGGATACCTAACAACTCGGTCTAACGCTCTGATAGATTGACTAATCACCTAATAAAATTTGACAAGATTAAAGGACCAAACTTTCACGGTCATCAACTCAAGAGTTATGTAGGTGAATTGGGGGTTTTATTGATCATCATGTTTGCGTTCCAGATCTCATCCACCTTTCTCTAGATTAGATGATGGGAAGGAGATCCCTTAGGCCACATCTGGTGGCACCGCTATCGAGCACTCCTTTTTCATCTAGGTCGGCCTCGGGGAGTCCAGACCCACTCTCCGAGCCTGAGTTTACGTCCACCCTGTTCCCCCTTGACGTGCCCGCAAAAGCCGCGTTAAGAAATCGTTTTTAATCGTCGATCGTGAAAATAAATATGTCGTTCGTTGTAGGCGGCTTTCGAGAACAGTCAAGAAAATAACCACAAATTTTTAATTAAATTCAATCACGTGGTTTGTATGTTTATTTTACTTGGGCAAGTCCCAAGGTCGATCACAAGGAGGCAAAGGAACAACTTAGATTAATGTCTATTCAATTTTGAGTTCGGTTTTCAAGGCGGTTTTTTTTGGAATTTTTCAATGCAGTAGAGGGTGCAATATGCAAATTCGGCCTATCTTATGGACTAAAATGTGAATTGTGTTCAAATGATGTCCGTAAAATACGAAACTTGGCCGAGATGTAAAATATGATGAAATGAGTGCACTGTAATTTTTTTGGAATTTTTGGATGCAATATGAATTTTTTATGGATTTTTAAATGCAAACAGAATGATTTTCAATATTTAATTATAATAAATATTAAACCTACTTATTTTCGAGAAATAAAATTATCCAAGATCTATCACTAGGTAATGGATCTTAGAAAAATCCTAAACCTCGAAAATGTGGGGTTTAATACCTATTAAAAATTAAATACTAAAATATGCAAAATGATTTTTATGGAGCAAAGTATGCATGCGAATGCAATGAATTTTGGGCACAATGTTAATCAAAGTAATCTCTACGATACGTGATTTTTCGAAGATTTTTAGAGCAACGGTTAATTAAATATGAATTTCCGAGCACAGATTGGGCAAAATATGGTAATTTTCACAGAATAATTAATTATTAATCAACCGTAAATCACAAAAATGTCCACAGCATGTCCAGACGTAGAGAATTAAGCGTAGAATAAAATGCCACTTTTTGATAAATAAAATGATGTCTAGAATAGGTTCAAAACAGAGGAAGAACACAGGGGGGTAAATGCAATGAATAAATAAAATAAATAAATAAGAAATTACACAGGAAGGGCCTAATTGTAATTACCGATAGTCCTGTGGCCTCTGATGCAATTTGCCAATGTAGCACGTGCGGATCACGTGCTCTTGTAGCCTTGGATTCTAGCACAAATAGGCGGAGATACGGGGGGGTTTTCTGCAATTAACCCACGGTCACGTGCAAAGCACGTGACCTGGGTGACGTAAGACTGACGTCCCCCCGGACGCACGTGCTTCGCACGTGCGCGAGGGGTCTCGGGCCTGCCCCCGGCGGCGTGGCGGAGCGAGGTGGTGAAGGGGCGGAGGCGTTGGCTGGTGTTGTCGATGACGTAGCGGCGGAGAAGATGGCGTGTCGGTGAAGATAACGTCGTTGGTCGGTGAAGCTCGTAGTCGGAGTAGCGTCAGGCGGAGGTGATGGAGACGAAGGCGTCGGCGAAGCGAGGTGGAAGGGACGGAGGCCCAGCTTCTGGAGGTTGTCGAAGTCGGTCGGAGAAGACGATGGTTGAAGGCGGAGCAGTTGTCGATGGAGTCGGTGGCGTTGGCTCGACGAACGGAGTCGGAGCAGAGCAGATGCTCGGAGGAGGAGCGCGGCTGCGGCGGTGTCGGGGAAGACGACCGGATCTCGCCGAAGAGGGTCGCGGCCTGGTGCTGTCACCACCGGCCTCCACTGTGCAAGTCGGCGGATGTCGATGAAGCGGGGCGGCGAGGCACTATTTATGGGCGAGACGGGGGGTCGGAGGTGGTTGCGAGCGGGGCGGCGGTCGTTGCGGGAGTTGAGGAGGTCAACGGAGAAGAACCCGGGGCAGTTGGGTGGCGCGGCGGTTGCGGAGGGGGTCGGTTGCGAGGATCGGGGGAAGGGCGGCATGCGCGAGAGGAGCGGGAGGTTGAAGGAGGGGTAGGGGCCGTTCGATCGACCGCTGATCGAACGGCCCAGAATCGGCCACGTGGCGGAAGCCTGGGGGCGGGGTGCGGCACGTGCGGAGCACGTGCCTGTTGGCACGTGCGACGCACGTGCGGGGTGCTTTATTATTATTATTTTTATTTATTTTTTTATTTATTTATTTTTTTTTATAAAAACTAATATTTAAAAAGGCGAAAAATAGCTGACACGTGGCGGCCTCTGGGGCTGCCACGTGTCAGCACCAGAAAATTCGAAGATAAATTGTTTTGTAAAATCAAAAAGAGATAGCAAATGACCTCGGATCGAAAAAGTTTCTTCACAAAAATTGCTCGTCTCAACGAGATCTACAACTTTCATGAAGGCATCAAAACCAAATTCGGTCAAATGTAGAAAGTGAATTTTTGGGGTATCCCATGTACATAGAATACCTTGATTTTTGGGTTTTCTAATTTTTTTGTTATTTTTTTAGACAAGATAAAAATCCGGAAAAATACGGAAAACTCAAAGATAACTAAAAGGCACCTAATTCTAATTTTTTTTGGATTTTTATTAATTAATAAAATATATACATAAAATATAGGTCAGAAAAGCCGCGAAAATATACAAAAGAGGCCCAAAACCCAACTTTCACATACGAGCTCCGATTCACTTGAACTTGGTCTTGTTTTGAAGGTAATTGAATGTGCATTAGTTCAAAAGTGAGTAGGATCAAATCGGACACTGGATGGGGAAAATATGTGGCTTTTAGTCCGAAAATCCTGAAATTAGGGTTTGGGTTTTTGGTCCACTTATTTGAGTTAGTGATTTTTTTGTATTTTTCATTTATGCTTGTGAGTGATATGTACACAATGGAAGTGGCTTTGGGTTATTCGGAGTCAGCATGAAGGAGTTAAAAATAGGGGAAGTCAGGCTTATTTACAGGTCAATTTGGGCTTGGATTTTTGGCTTCTTAAAATATGCAGAAATTAACGCTAAAATGCAATTCTTATGAAATCATGCCTGAATGCTAATTATGCGAAATAAATGCAGAAATGCAGTTGATTCTTAGGGACTTAAGCTTAATAAATGAGATTTAGAGTGATGAATCCGAGATTCATCACCCCTCGACCACCCTTCTTCTTCTATCAGTCCAGTGGTGTCAGAATTTAGTACAGAACAGAGTTCAGAACACTTGACGACACCTGAGATGGATTCTTTTGACTTTGCAGAAACCCCAGAAATGAAGACAAAGAACACCCAGATGAGCAGAGACCACCTCCATACCTATTTGATCAAGCTACCATCAACAACTCACTGTTAGCCTCCCTGGAAACCATGCAGAGGCAGATCAGAGATCAGGGAGTGGTCATGGGTGAAATCATGAGAGAGATGCGCGAGGGACGAGATGAAAGAAATGAGGGCGGTGATATACCTGATGCAGAGGGAGGAGGACCTGACCAGGAGAGGCCGGCACCGACAACCATGAGGCAGTTGCATAACCCAACTGCAACACTCACTCACCGATGGATCCGACTCCCTCCTATCTATGGAGACTTCGAGCTTCGTCCGCATACCATTCAGTTACTGCCCAAGTTCCACGGGCTGGCTACCGAAGAACCGCACCTCCATCTGCAAGAATTTGAGATGATATGCAGTACTATCCATGACAGGTTTGTGACTGAAGACACAATCAAAATGATTGCCTTCCCGTTCTCCTTGGTTGATAGAGCCGCCTATTGGCTAAAACATTTGGGGAGGTACATCGACACTTGGGAGCAATTCCGGACCGCATACTTAAATAAGTATTACCCACTAGGCCAGACAAACGCAGCCAGAGCTATGATCAACAATTTTACAATGATCCCTAATGAACAATTCTATGAAGCTTGGGATTGCTTTAGAGAGCTCATTGATCGGTGTCCGCATCATGACATATCAAAGCCCAATTTGATTCAGAGTTTCTTTTGTGGGCTGACACCGGAGCTGCAGGGACTTGTTAATGCCTCTTGTGGAGGGTCATACTTTTCAAAGGGTGAAGATGATGTTTGGGCAATTTACGAGGGAATGGCAAAGAACTCTACAGTCATGGCCCAAGGCAGAGTCTACACACAGTAAAAACCCACCCAAGGAGCAGGATCATACCAGAGGATCGCCCGCATCAATGCTGGTCCCCATACTTCGTCAGCAGCAGCAACACAAGATGAATCATCAACGGCTGAAATGGGCATAATAAGTGAAAAATTAGACCGCATTGAGATTTTGGAGAAGAAGCAGGGCCAAGGTCTTGCACAAATAGACCAGTTGGCCAAGTCCATGAGTGACCTGAAGACTCACATCTTGAGTATTCAGGAGGTACAATCGTCTTCACATCAACCTCCCAGGTCGGTCACTGACTGAGTCCAGAGGTAGCCGTTCTACACCACCACCTCCCGCATACCGCCAAGTTCACCATGTTCAGGAGGTACTGGTACAATAGTTGCCGCATTATTCACAGCAGCCACCATCTCAGGACACTCAGATGGTGGTATATCAGCCGGACCGGCCGTTGGCAGCATTATCACCTCCACTCTTCGAGCAGGAGCCGTTGATGGAAGTCAACGGGATATGGTATGACCGGTACCCCTAGCAGCCCGGGATTCGCCGCGATCACCCCGGATTTCGTTGGTCCACCGGAGGCACTTCATCCCAACAACAGTCTCCAGCTCAGGGCAACCGGTACAACCAACAACAGCAACAGCAACACCAGTACTCCCACCACTCACAGTCTCACCATGGTCCTCGTCCCACCTATCAGGGACAACAATGGAGGCATCGACAACAACTATACCGGCAACAGTACCCTCAGTCCCACCAGCAACCTCAGTTCCAGCGAGGGAACACTCCCGGTTCTCCCGCACCTACCTTGGAGAACCCAGTACTTGATGATCTCGCCCGCTTGCTCTCCGAACAGCAGGCATCTTTCCGACGAGAAATGGACGAGTTCCGGAAGGAAATGAGGGACATTATGAAAGGCAAAGCCGCCATACCTGCACAGAGCGAGCCGAATCCGAATAACTTGAAGAGAAAGTCTGAGCAGGTACAGTTTGCAGAGGATACCACTCCTAGTGCTTATTTGAATGACATGCATTCTATGTTTGATACTCACTTCGTGTCACTTAGGAGCGGTAGGGAACCAGCCGGCGACGGCTCGTCTAAGGGACAACACTATGAAGATTCTAGAGCCCCAGATAAGGAGAGGAGCGGTGCTGATGCCGCTAACAACACTGATGATGACATTGGTGCTGATGTCACCAAGGATGACCTTCCAGACGATGGTGCTGATACCGTCATGATGCCAGATGCAGACGACGGTGCTGAGGCCACCATTTTTGATGCCGAACCAGAGCGCGGTACTGAGGCCGCGAAGGAGAATATTTTGGGTGGCACTGATACCCCCATTTTGAGTCCATCTGTATTCCAACCTTCTGTACTACCATTCTCTGTATCTCTAGACACTGAGAAAAAAACCAAAAAAATTAATAAAGGAAAGGTTTCTCCATCAATTCCGAGTCCATGTGTGATGAATGATGATGATTGCATGGATTTCAGTCCTTCACAGGGCCAGAAACCTTCTCCTAGCCCTCTGTCTATGGAGGGCCCTTCTGTCCCCTTCCCTCAAGCACTCCACGCAGCAAAGGGGAATAAAACAGAAAATCCTAAAAAGAAAGAACAATTAGAGTTTAGACAGATTTCAGATACAGCTGACTCTACAGGAGGCACTTGAGCACATCCCCCTCTTCCAAAAGAATCTAAGGGAGAAAACCACCGTACGCAGGAAGAAGAGGAACAACAGAGGAGAGATCCATGTGCTCACGCGTGCCACATGTTGTGCCATTCAGAACCAGCTGCCAGCCAAAAGACCAGATGCAGGAGCTCCTTATGTCAGATGCCAGATTAGTGAGCAGCAGTTCGATCGTACTCTATTAGACAACGGCTCTTCTATCAACCTCCTTCCGGCAGCCTTACTCGACCGATTTGAATTTGGCCCTCTTCTTCGGAGGAGGACAGTCCTTCAGTTCGCTGACCGATCGATTAAGAGGCCGAAAGGGTTGTTGAGAGACGTGGTCGTTACCATTCAGAGCCTAAAATTCCCCGTGGACTTTGTAGTATTGGACATGGAGATCCCTGAGTCGGTGACAGATGCCCCCATCATACTAGGATGCCCATTCTTGGCCACAGCCAAGGCGGTGACCGACCATGATAGTGGGAAGGTGTACTTTCGCGTAGAGGGCGAGAGTATACAAATAGAGACGATCGACGAGACCAGAGCTAGAGATTGAGCATGCTCGGAGCAGAACAATGATGCAGCGCAGATGACAGATGCTGAGTTAGACGTCCATCAGGAGTGTGATTTTGTGATGACCGATGATGAAGCGGTTTGGGAAGATCCAGAAGCACGAGCACTCGCCTTGTCTGTAGATTCAGAGTACATACCTTTTGTGGCATACAAGAGTTCGGAGAGCACACCCTTGACAGAGGACACCATACAGGTTGACAGTTGCGTACTGAGTGGTGACACTGATGTTTGTTCTGATTCAGATCCCTCGGAAGCAGACTTTGATTGGAAGGATTTTGATGCATACTTGCCATGTCTGTTTCCCGATGAGCCGACAGATAGGGCAAAGAGCGAGCCAGCACAGATGATAGACATACCAGCAGGGTTCCCTTCGTCAGATGATCACATACAGCGAGAGTTCTTACATTCAGACCTGGTTGCCTTCACACACACACATATCAGAAGCCAGATTTGCCAGCTCCCACAAAGTCAGAATTGCAGCCTTTACTGCAGTCGCTCAAGTCTAGATTCCTTGCGGGTGAGCCAGAAATTCACCTAGTCATTATCTCAGGAGACTTGACTGGAGAACAAGAATCTCGTCTGATGGAGGTTCTTGAAAGAAACCGCAAGGCTATAGGATGGAGTGTGGCTGATCTCATGGGGATAAGTCCGGCCCTGTGCTCCCACCATATCTACCTCGAGGAGGACGCTAAGCCTTCTTGTGAGTTCCAGCGACGACTGAACCCGAATCTTCGAGATGTAATAATGAAGGAAATATCTAAATGGTGGAGCGCCGATTTTATCTACCCCATCTCCGACTCCAAGTGGGTTAGTCCTTTATATGTGGTACCTAAGAAGACGGGTATCACTACAGATGTGAGTGAGTCTGGAGAAGAGATCGCCACCCGGGTACCCACTTCTTGGAGGGTCTGTGTGGACTACAGACGATTGAATGAGGCCACCAAGAAGGATCATTTCCCGCTACCATTTATTGGTCAGATTATCGAGAGGCTAGCCGAGAAGAGTCATTACTGTTTTCTTGACGGGTACTCCGGATACAATCAAGTGGCCATTGCGCCCGAAGACCAGGACAAAATGACGTTCACCTGTCCATTTGGGACGTATGCTTTCAGACGGATGCCCTTTGGTGTATGTAACGCCCCTGCGACATTCCAAAGGTGCATGTTGTCAATCTTTTCGGACATGATAGGTGACTGTTTGGAGGTCTTCATGGATGATTTCTCGGTCTGTATGACGACGGGTTTGATGCTTGTCTTGACTGCCTAGACCGAGTGCTTCAGCGCTGCATAGAGGTAAACCTTGTACTATCTTGGGAGAAGAGCCACTTTATGATGACTCAAGGGACGGTCCTTGGTCACATCATCTCCAACAGGGGCATGGAGGTTGATCCGGCCAAGGTGGATATCATTAGAAAACTCAATCCACCATCCAATTTGAAACAGTTGCGGTCGTTTCTGGGGCATGTCGGTTTCTACCGACGGTTCATTCAGGACTTCAGTCGAATTACCCGACCGTTTACAGATTTATTGACTAAAGACACCGAGTTCCTCGTAGATGATAAGTGTCTTAAGTCCTTCGAGACTCTCAAGAATTTAGTTGTCGAGGCTCCTGTCCTTCAGCCACCCGATTGGTCTCTTCCCTTTGAGATCATGACAGACGCTTCTGATTATGCCATTGGGGCCGTGCTTGGACAGAGGAGGGATGGATTACCCTATGCCATACACTACGCTAGCCGGACGTTGGATGCAGCTCAAAAGAATTACACTGTGACTGAGAAAGAGATGCCAGCGGTAGTCTTTGCTTTGGATAAGTACATGTCTTATATTCTTGGATCTAGAGTGACAATTTTTACATACCATACTGTCATTCGGTACTTGATGTCGAAGAAGGATGCCAAAGCCAGATTAACCAGATGGATCCTTCTTCTCCAGAAATTTGATATTGAGATTAAGGATAAGCCTGGAGTTAAGAATATTGTGGCAGATCACCTCTCCCGCCTAGAGAACCTTGAGGAATCTAAGCCCATAACACCTATTACTGAGACTTTTCCAGATGAGGCGATCCTTGCTATCACCTCTCTCCCATGGTATGCCGACATTGTGAATTACCTTGTTGCCAAATCTATTCCACAAGGCTGGCGCAGACAGCGGCTTGAGACCTTTCTTGCGAAGGTCAAGTCGTACCATTGGGAGGATCCCGTTCTTTATCATGAAGGAGGGGACAATATCTGGAGACAGTGCATTCCTCAAGATGAGCAGCATAGCGTCCTCACCTACTGCCACAAGCTTGAGGCAGGAGGACATCATTCTGGGAGACAGACTGCAAAGAAGGTGCTCCAATCCGGCCTTTGGTGGTCTACCCTTTTCAAGAATTCTGATGAGTTCGTGAGAAGGTGTACTGACTGTCAGAAGATGGGTACTTGCGGACAGAGAGACATGATGCCCATGCAGCCCATTCACTTTTGTGAGGTTTTTGATGCATGGGGAATTGATTTTATGGGCCCATTTCCTAAGAGTCAGGGGTTTGAGTACATTTTTCTCGTTGTGGATTATGTGAGTCGTTGGCTTGAGGCCATTCCTGCTCGAGCGTAGATGCTAAAACCATATGTCGTTTCTTGAGGAAAAATATTATTTCACGGTTCGGGGTGCCTAGAGTCTTCATTTCAGATGAGGGGTCTCACTGTATTAACGACAAGGTTAGGGCCCTTACAGAAGAGTTCAGTATTGACCATCGTGTTGCCACACCGTATCACCCTCGGACTAATGGTCTTGCTGAAGTATCGAATAGGGAGATTAAGACAATCTTACAGAAGGTAGTCCGCCCAGACGAAAGGGATTGGTCACAGCTTTTGGACTCGGTCTTGTGGGACTATCAAACTTCCTTCAAGACACCATTAGGGACATCTCCCTTTCGTCTCGTCTATGGCAAGTCGTGCCATTTACCAGTGGAGATAAAGCATAAGTCACTTTGGGCAGTTACATAGCTATTATTGGATCCTAAGAGTGTAGGAGAATAGAGGAAAGCAGAGTTGGCAGCCCTGGAAGAACTAAGAGATACAACCTTCTCAAGTGGCCTACAGTATAAGGAGAAAGTGAAAGTATGGCATGGTTCTCGAATCAACCATAAACAATTCGAGCCAGATCAACAAGTATGGCTATTTGATGCTAGGTTGAAACTATTCCCAGGGAAACTACAGAGTAAATGGAAAGGACCATATGTGGTCCAGAAGGTGCATGATAATGGTAGCATTGATATTTCCGAACCTTCAGCATCTTCCACTTTTAGAGTCAATGGTCAGCGCTTAAAACCATACCTAGATCATGACCCGCCAACCGTTGATGTTGCCCCGATTCATCTGGTATGAGACGTGCTCTTTGACTCACAACTTATACGTCTCGTACATGATTATCACTTCTATATTCCTCTTTACAGATCCATTTGTCTATATCATTCATTCATTCTTCCGTTATGTATGTCACCCCGTCTTCATCCTATGATTTTGCTGTACTTAGGACACACCTTGTCCTAAGTATAGGGGGGGTGCACACACTGAGCTGGGATCTATTTTTTTCTTCTTTATTCTTTGATCCTCTCCATTGTCACCTCTTCTTGTCTATACTTAGGGATATCTTACCCTAAGTATAGGGGAGACAATCGGAGTACGATTTGTTCATTCCCACCCTTGACCCTCCCTGCTTTGTGTACAGTCTGCTATACTTAGGATTATTTCATCCTAAGTATAGGGGGGACAGTCAACTTCTCATTCGTTCATTCCTTATTCGTTTATTCTTTAGACTTTTCTATACTCAGTACGAGTTATGTCTTCTCTTTTCTCTCCGATCTATGAAGACATAACTCAAGCTAAGTATAGGGGGGTCGCATATACTGCATATATACTTTAGACATAACTCGTACTTTCATATTTTTACTAATAACTATGGCTAATAATTCTTATAAATGCATTAAAAACCTTAATAAAAAGATGTGATTATTCCTCAAATTCTTTTTGTATTTACTGATTAATAAATCAGGTGGAAATATTATCTGCAAAATGTTTGAAAAATAGTTTGAAAATCTGTGTGAAAAATCTTTTGAAAACTATTTCGAAAATATTTTGTTACATGTTTTCAACCTTTGTAAAAAATATTTTGATTGTAAAATTTATTTTCTTTGTGTGAAATAAAAGGTTTGAAAAACGATTTGCAAATGGTTTGAAAAATGGTTGCAAAAATATTTTGAAAACTCTATCTATACTGTTTGGAAAACCTTTGCAAAATGATTTTCAAATGTGTGTACATGTTTGTAAAATATTTGTAAAAATTATTTTGGACTATAGTTTTTAACATTGTTTGAAAAACCTTTTCAAATAAGTATGAGGAATATTTACATCTCACCTAAAAACCATTCTATATATAGCTATAAAATTGATCACTTACCCTTGTAAATTCTTAAAACCCACTTCTCGTACATATAAAAAGCACTCCCGTGTAAATATTTGTACCTAGCTTTTAGCCAAAACTTTTTGTTTTCAAAAATCCCAAAAATATTTGCAAAATTAAAATCCAAAAACATTTGAAAAATCTCTTTGAAAAATACAAAAAACGGCATATGCATCATCTTTTCAAAAATCCATAAAAAGTTCAAAATCTTTGCAAATTGCATCACAAAAATATTTTCTGCATAACATTTGTATAACATGAACTTTTTTCGGATTGAGTTTGACAGTTGAACGCGTCTAAGTAAAATCCGAAGATTGGAGCTTGGTTGGACCTTAAAATCTACCTAATTAACAGGAACCTTATAGGAACTGGGTTTGAGGTACTTCTGACAGCTCGATTCGAGCCCGATTTCGCCCTATTTCCGAGCTCGATCCCTTCATCCTCGGGCCTCGGTTTCTTCTTGGGAGTTCTTCCCTGATCATCGCTGAGCCACGCCATGCTCCCAAATCACGCAAAATCTTCATCATGCGCGCGTGCTCTTGCTCCCAAAGTCACGCCACCACCTTGTACGTAAGCGCCCCGCCATCTTCGAGCTCGAGTTTGAACCCTTCTTGGCCATTAATCCTCCTCCCTGTTGCGCTCTTCTTGTTGCTGGAGGTGACAACTCCTCAACCGTACCCTCAGGCGAGTCGAGGAAGCCTCGAATCGACTCCACCACCTCCGCCGACCACCGGCATCGAGGTTCTACTACCTTAGGCCCCCCACCTTCGAGGTTTGCCCTTTTCCCCCTTTTTCATCTCGCATTTTATTTCCCTTAGCTTCAGGATCAAAAACCACCAAAAACATCCGAGTTCCATCTATCGATTCGTCTCCCATCGCTCATCGCCGGAGAGCACCTCCGACTGCAGCTCCCTCGCCTTCCACCGACCATCTCCGACTTCGCCTTCGCCTCCGCGGGGTCCAGGCAGCTTGCCCTGGACCCTCTCACCCATTTTTGCAGGTCAAAGCACAGTCAAAGCCCCTGGGGCCATTTTTGCGTAGTTCGCCGAAGCTACCTGGAGCTCCGAGCTCCGCCGCGTTCGCGCCAGCACCTCGACGCTTCTCCGACGAACCTGAGCCCTCCAGCATCTAGCTTGTCCTCCCAGGAGCACACCTAGCCTCCTCGCACACTTCCAGACGACCGGAGACCAGAGATCCAGGCCGGGGAAGTTCGCCTCGCCGACGTTCTTCCCCGTTCTTCCTCTTCGCTCTTCAGCCGTCCGATTTGAGGCACGCTCCAGTTCGCACGACCACCGTCGGATCTTCGTGCGCCTTCACCTTCCAATCACCTCGGGAGGATCTGATCTGAGCCATCTAACACCGAACCGTCATCGCGCGTTGTGCGCGCGCCACGTGGATAAGTGAGCAGCCCTTCGCCGTCCGATCACGTACGAGGAATATAGGCGTGGGTATTTTGCACTTCCACCCTCGCCAAATATTGTATTTCAATTCATTCCCTAAACTTTTAAATGTAGTTTAAATATTTTTGTAATATTTGCATAAAGACCCCTGTAGTTTTCATATTTGCACTTAGGTCCTATCCACGTCACCTCACGTGCCCGTGCGCGTGAGGGGGATGGGTATTTTGCAAGGATCCCCCTGGGGTTTATCTATTTCGATTTAGTCCATGAACTTTTTAATTAGGTTGTAATATTTTGGTAAAATTGCATCTGAGCCCCTGGAACTTTGTAAAATTGCAAAAATACCCCCTGCCAGGTCACGTGCCCAGTGCGCGTGAGTTGGACATTTTGCAGCGAATCCCCTCCGGGTTTGGGTATTTATTTTTAGTCCAGAAAGTTATAGTTAACGTTGTATAACTTTGGAAAAATTGCAAGTAGGCCCTTGGATTTCTGTGTATTTGTGTTTATACCCTTGCCAGTATTGTATTTTTGCTTGGATGTTTGCAATTGTTTCATGCATCATTTTAACTTGAAAAATTACCAAAAAAATACCATAGCTCTTGTTGCATTGTAATTTAATGCCCTATTTTTAGTTTGCATTTTTATTGCATTTTCATATTTATAAAAATTCAAAAACAAGCATTTTCAACACTGTTTGGATTATAAAATCCATAAAAATTATAAAAACACCTCAGAAAATTCCCCCCAAAAAATATTTTGTCTTTTAGTGTGTTTCAACTACAGTCCAAAAATCATTAAAAAATACACAAGAAAATTCCTAAAAATTAGAAAACCCCTAAAAACTTCATAAAAATCTAAAATATTGTAGAAAAATCTTAAAAAGACAAACTCAATTTCTGTAGTTTCCTTGGTGTATTACCTTTATTTTAAAATTAATTTGAGGAATTCTGGATACTGTTTGATATTTTTAACCCTCATTTTAATTCCGGCCAATAGCTAAGTTCACTGTTTGCTAGTATTTTGACTTTTAAAAATACCAAAAACATTCAGAAAAATCTCTTAAAATCACAAAAACATCATAAAATTATAAAAAGACAAAAACATTTGATCTCCTGATTTTTGAGCATTTTTCCTTGTTTTTACAAATCCTACATCTTATCTCTCTTATATTGTATATATATTCTATTATTAAAAAAAAGAGAAATATAAAAAAATATAAAATAAAAAAAAGAAAATAAAAAAAATCAGTAAATTAAAAATCAAAATACAAAAATATAAAATCAAAAACTAAATAAAAAAATATATAAAATTCAAAACCCACAAAAAATAGCACTTGTAGGCACTTGATCACAATCACATTTTGAGCATTTTTGCTTGATCTATCTTGCTTGCTCCTTGTGTTCGACACTCTACACATACTTGCACCTATACACACATTTTTGTAGAGTTATAATAAATTTTAACTCCGCACCGCTTTTCATTGCTTGATTTCTGTTGTGGGTTAATTGTTGACTTAGCCGGGATTTACCGAGGGTCGCCGCAGTGACTCAGTCTCCGCCTTGTATGAGACATTTAGACCCTCGTATCTCGCGGTTAATCAATGGGGCGGGGGGGTCGCTTGGGGCGCGTGGACTGCCCGAGGGGGCGTTGGGGTTGGGAGGGTTGCCGGGGTGACTGAGATGGGTTGCAGGAGAGGCAGTGTGGCAGTTTGGAGGACGACAGGGGGCTGCAACTGGGAGATTGGGGGTGCCGGAGGTGCGGGGGCTGCAGCAGGGACCCAGGAGGGAGTCGTGGGTGGCACTGGAATCGGTTCTTCCAACGATTGTAGGTCTGAATATTCCTGGACAACAAGCAGATCGACAATTTCCCATGCTTCTTTTGTAGGGTCTTCGTCAAATATGGACTTCAAATCTTCATTTTTTTTATTTTTTTGATTTCTGGACAGCAACTTCGACCAAAATCTCGACGATTTCATATTCTTCTTCCATAGAATATTCGTCGAAGATGGGCCATTGGTCCTCCTTTTCTTCTTGCACAATAGTTGTATCAAATAAACCTTTGGTATGATGAAAATACTTTTATTTTTTGCCTTAAAATCGGGTTGACTAGCAGCCACAACGGTCTGATTTGTGTTGTCGTCGGGCGATTCTTCATTGATTGACGCTCCAACCATTCTTGGACTTTAATGCTTGATACAAAACGTTTCTTGAACGTTCGTTGCCGCGAACGAGCATGCGAACCATGAGATATGCAACTGAGATTGAGTTGCAAACGCCAATACTCGACAGGATTGTCGAATCATAGGAACAATTCGATTGCCATGCTCTAATACCAAATGATGCAAAATGAATATTCGAATGACAGAATAATTAATTTTGGTGGAAATATTTGGTGGAGAAGAAATTAGAGGGATGGAGAAAAGAAGATCACGTCGGATGCGTGGGATATTGGAAAGGAATAGAAAGATTGCGCCAAGGGAGGGGGAGAGAAACCAGAGAGGTAAAACTCAAATTTCAATATAATCTGAACTGTACTCTACAATAGACTACCGACCCCTTTATATAGGAGGGGTGGAATTACAAAAAAGGAAAGTGAATCAAATTTAAAATCCCACTCGATCCTAATTGACTCTAATTGATTTGAAACAAAAATTCAAATCTATCTCTATCCTAATTTGACTTTAATTCGAAATTCAAAATTCAAAGTTAAAATTGACTGACTAATTTGAGATAACACGTGATCGCTTTATTGAAATAAAAATTGCAACGACTCAAATAAACGTAAATAAAATTAATGAATAAAAATCAACTCTATTTGTTAATTCTGTGCTGCATCAAAATCAGAAAGTTATGAGTCACGTGATGCTGGAGGAAGGGTTGACAGTGCCCTCGACTCGTCGCAGCAACCTGGAGGGGCCTAGGCGATAGTATTGGGGGCTTGCAGATCCCCTATGCAGTGATTCGGAGGGTCGGAGGCAGTGCTATCGCTGGCGGCAACCCTGGTCGTCGCTCGGAGGGCAGCAACAGTGCTATGGCACTGCACTGTTGTTGTGTGACGGCGTCAGTGGTGGTGCGACGCTACTCTTGCGGTTATGGAAGGCGTCGGTAGTGCCGCATGGATGCTACTCTTGCGGAGGACGACGTCGGCGACAGTTAGGGTTGGCAGTGGGGTATGGATTTAGGTCAAGTCTCCTGTGTAGGACTGTCGCTCTGATACCATGTGAAGATGAAAAGAAAGACTTGCATTACTGAGTGGCCCTAGGGTTCTCTTATATAGGAGAGAAACCTGTTGGGGAAATTACAACAAGGAGGAGAAACCTATTGGGGAAATTACAACAAGAAGATAAAGCAAACAGAAAATACATGAGCAATATAGAAGATAACGAATCTCTCAACAAATACAATATGACAAATACCTTGTAGAAGTACAATTGAAATAGGAAATTCTTGATAGGTTAAAGGATAATTGGGATGTCTTGCCATCTAAATTGGAAGAGAGAAGTAGCATGCAAAAGATCATTTGCGAGGAGGACAAAAAGCAGGAGATTGAATGGAGACAACGATCCAGACAACACTGGATAAGGGAAGGGGATGCTAATACCAAGTTCTTCTACTCGATCACCAATGGGAGGGGAAACTACATCCTGTCGGTGTTAGTTGAGAGCGATCGTTTTGAAGGTGACAAGGAGGTGGGTCTCGTCAAGGTAAAATTCTTCGAGAGAGCAAGCCATCAGAGTCCACATTGCGATGAGATGGAGGGGCCAAGGGGCCTCATTGCCGACGAGGGGCAGGGGAACAACCTCATCAAGGAGTTCAACATTGATGAGGTTCACACAACGGTTTGGAAGCTCAATGCAGATGGGGTATCGAGATCGGATAGATTTTCAGTATTTTTCTTCAAGGGATTCTGGACCCCATCCACATTGAGCTTCCAAATTGTTGTGCGAGCCTCATCGATGTTGAATTCCTTAATGAGGTCATTCCTATGTTCCCTCGTCGGCAACAAACCCATGATTTCCTATCGTAAACTCTTAAATTATGTCCATAACATTACTATCAAGCAGAGACAAGGTAGATTTCTAGTCTTTTCTTCAAGGTATTCTGGTCTGTGCTTGGTAATAATGTTATGGACGTAATTTCGGAGTTTGCGGTAGGAAATCATGGTTCAAGAAATTAAACATGGATCTTATTTTTCTCCTAAAGAAAGAGGTTTCAAGAGAGTGGAGGACTTCTGGCCGATTGCTCTCTCCAACATAATATATTTGATAGTGGGAAATGTATTGGCTAACCGATTTCGCAATGTCCTAAAGGATATTATTTTTGAGATCCAAATTGATTTTATCCTTGATCATCTGATGATGGATAACATTGTATTAGTCAGTCTCAGAGATATTAGGAGGCTGGAAGTGTCGAAAAGCTCGTGAATTTTATGGAGGATTGATCTCTCAAAGGCTTACGATAGTGTTGATTGGCATTTCTTGTGGACTGCTTTGGAAAACGTAGCCTGGATGAATTGTTGGGTCACCACTACCTTGATATGGTCTTGGTAAATGGGACGTTCGAGGAGGGTTTTTTTATCAACCGTAATAGAGGGGATAGGCAAGGTTGTTCGCTAGTCTTGTTACTGTTTGTGCTTGTCGTTGACGTTCTTGCAGTCATGGGGGGACACACGGCGCAGAGAGAACACACTTCAGGATACAGTTATGGTGATATTTCCATCCCGCTGTTACAATATGCATATGATACCATCTTCTTCATAGAGGGAGGATGCTCAAATGTTAAAGGTATGCGCATCGTGCTCAGCTTTTTTGGAGGACTATCAGGTCTTGCTATCAAGAGATCCAAATCCATTTTGTGCCATTTGAGGTGAGGTGGAGGTTGCATATTGCGAGATGATTACGTCTACCTCGAGATGTAGTCTTCCCCTGAGCTACCTAGGATTATCGTTGTACAGTGGATCATTGCATCAATCCGACTGGCTAACAATGATTGAAAGGCTGGAGCGGAAGTTGACAGGGTAGAAAGCCTCATGGTTGTCCAAAGGAGGTAGTATTGTGCTCTTAAATGTGGCTCAAGCAGCGGTCCCTGTGTTTTTTTTAATTTCTACATGTATTATTCTTGCAGGGATCCGTCGTAACTTGAAGATTGTATGAGAAGTTTCCTATGGAGTTTATCTGATGGTAAAGGTATACACCTAGTAAATTGAGACACTGTCACCCTTTAGTTGGATGCGAGAGAGCTTGTGTTTAGGTTTGAAAATGAAAGGCGGAACGAGGTGTTTTCCTCGAAATCGAGGCAAGGCGTAGCCTTGAGGCATCCACCATGTAAACCTCATTTTATAGAGAAAATATGCACAAAATTATAATAATATATGTCCATGTAATTATATGTTTTCCGCCCAACATATTACTATACTTAACACTATAAGATATGATGAAATAATAGAGATAAGAACACCAAAAAAGAATATATAATAAGTTCATATGCCTTTCGACAAAATTTTCATCCAATCAAAGAGGGATAATTGTCTATAAATGTCACGAAGAATTAAACAATACATATCTATCTTTGAAATATTATTGTACATAAAAATATGATTACATATATGTCAAAGAAATTAATATTATGTGTCTAACATATAATATATGGCAGAATGAGAAACCTTGAATCCTATCCATTTTGTTTTGCTCGATACATTGCGAAGTGCATTAAGTTTACAAGTATTGTTGGATTTGATATTTTATGAATTCATTCATTAAAGAGCAAAATGGTAAGTTAACGAAATAGTTGGATACGATTAGTGGTAAATATGAAGTTACAAATATGAAAGAAACATTAGATTTAGACATTCATCTTGTATAATCATTATCCTAAATAAGCAGAGATTTACAAGCTTCTCAAACTACCAAGTAAAGCATTGAAATCATCAACAAAATGCTCCAAAAAAGTAAAAAACGCCTCCACAAAATGCCTCACTGCCTCGAGGCATTCCACTTCATTGAATTGGATTGAGACGCACACCTCGAGGCTAGATTTTTCATACCATGCTTGAGATCTAAAGGCTTGAAGATATGAACAAAGCCCTCCTCCGTAAATGGACGGCCAGAATTTGGGACCTCACTTGTCGTCTGGTTCGTAAGATCTATGGTCTCCCGTCGCATCCTTCAATTCCCCCAGAAGGTGCCAGTCGCCGACAGCAGATTGGAAGGGAGTTTATGTAGTGACTCAAGAGCTGGCCCTGCGTGTACAACCGGTGGTGGGAGAGTGGTCCTCCTTCAGATTCTGGATGGACAATTAGATATGGGAGAGGTCTTTGAAGATGCGTTTCCCTCGGTTATTTGCTTTAGCTACTAATCACGAGGCATCTTTGCAATGAATGCTGATTTTCTCATTGGATTTTTCAGACCAGAGTCTTCAGGATCTCCTCAGAATGCTGGTTCTCACTTTCAGTTTTGCATGTTCGAGTACGGGATGAGATCATTGGGTTTACAGGATGGGTACTTTTGATCAAGAAGGCTTACGTTGTCCTCACTGCTCTGCTAAACCCCTATCCAAGGATCTTGAAGAGAGGGTGTACTTTCATCTGGACACTTCGTATTCTTACGAAGATAAAGGTTTTTCTATGGATTCAGCGGAGAGAGAAGAGCGGGGAAAGAAGACACTGAGCAAGGTGCATCTTTTTTTCATCCAGGAGAGGATAACTCATGTCCCGTTCTCTGTTTTGCTCTAGAGGACCTCAGCCATATGTTCTATACTTGCCCCCTTGCATTCGTCAAGTTTGGGAGCCTGTAGACTAGATATATCATCTCATTTTAACTTCTGGGCTATCCTACTTGCGAACCAGTTCAGATCTGTGACGGTCTGACGATCGACAGCTATGACGTGAGCTATTTGGTTAATTCGAAACAGAATCATTTTTAGGGGAGAATGTTTCTATGTTGAGAATGTAATGAATCTGGCTAGATCTCTGCGCGATAACTGGCGTTTGTACTTCTAGACCATTTTTTATCGTAATATGTAGTGGGCCAGGCATCATCGTGGCTATTTCTCCCTTTTTAATCAAAAAAGTTAAAAAAATCAAAGCCTGGGGAAACCATGATTTACCTGGTTAGAAACAAAAAAAACAAAAAGTTAAAACACAAAAAAATATATTTTTTTACCAGGACTGATAGACATGATTGAGATGGATCGGTAAGCTCTTAGGATTTGGTTAAAAAACACTTGAATTTATCAAAATTATAGGTATGATTTACTAGATTCATTTGCATGCCACCAAAGTTGTCAAAAATCTGAATCCATAATTTCTGGTACCGGTATTCTACTGAAATTGCAACTAAACAAGGACTTGTTTTCAAAGATGGAGACTGGATAAAACTCTTGAATCGTACAAGAATGTCTCCAAAGAGATGGAAATTAGATCCCATTGTACAGTTATGCTGGAGGCAGCTTCTTCCCCGGATATTTTTCTCAGGCATGTAAATGGGGAGAAACAAACAGCTTCACTGACACGATAGTGAAAATTCCAAAGAAGTACGATAACAAGACCACTCTACAATTTGGACTCAACATTGTAAACTTCCTGCTGCACGGAGGTTGGATGTTTTGCAGTCCTGCACCTTGAGCTGGGGCCCCTTTCTGTGAGGAGAGCAGGAGAGTATAAAATGGGAGTTCTGTTGAGTACTGTGGACAAGTGAATAAATCATGATATGGTTTCTGTGCTTGCAATGACCACTCCTAACGGCATTTTCTCTCTAAAATATTCTCTTTGATTGTCTGCAGATTGGGTGCAAGCCCTTCTGATCCCAACGGGTTTTCAGTGGAATGCCATTTGCAATCATGAGCATCTCAGTTAAGCAGAAGCATTCACATCTACTTCATTTTCATGAAATCCTTGTATGATGATGTACCCTCCCTGAAAATAGTTTCCCCAGAATTGTGCCTTCTTTCCATGTTGGAGGTCTGTAATTTTCGCAGCCGTCGTGGTTTGCTTGCTTGTTTATTCATACATTATCACATTTACATAGGGATGCTGCTCATTCATGGTGTTAGAAGATTGGGACTGGCTTTATTTCTGTCAATTGTAATGTCCTTTATTTAGAACGAAAATAAATGCAGGAATTGGTGTAAATTTGTGGAAAAGTTGGGCTGTTACACTCCTAGTTTGCCGAGCTCTACTTGTGCATTTGTTTAATGATGTGAAGCGATCATGTTATATTTCATAACCATGAGCCATTTTGTCGAAATGCATACGTGCTTGACACTCATCTACAGAGAGCAGTTAACTGACGGACTCTTTTAGGAACATGTCTATCTTCGCCGGAGACAAGGCCAGTGTTGGTCCTTTTTCCTTAGAATCGATATGCAGCTCGACCGTTGGAGATTAATAATCACCGTTTCTTGATGCTCTTACTTTATCTTGATTATACCCTCTATTCGTAAATCTATGTGCTGCCCTTATTAGTTGATGAAACGAACCTTGATAGATTTCAGATTCGGGTAATCGGAGTTTGAACGTTAAAATGAAGATTTCCCTTGCCGATAATGTTGTAGGATAGGCAAAGGTAGTAACACTTCAGCATAGTCTCACATTGGAAACTCATGTGGACGGTGTGGTGACTCTTGGTATGGACAAAGGTTGCCGCGCCCCTATTCGAGGACAAATCCAATCTTACAGACTCTCGAGTAAATTTACATAAAAAAATATCTGAATTATACATTTAATTTCAGCTTATACTAGTTTACAACGATACAATTATCCAGTTCCAATCTAATTCAAGCAAATTGCATAGATCTTTTATTATGCAAGGAAGATGTTGAAACTAATTGTATCGATCAAGGTTGTAGTTTTTTTATTCGTGTAGATCAATGTAAAATATTAAAAAAAGTGGGTAAGATCCACCGAAGTAGAGAACCTTAACCGTAGGTGTGACCGAGAAGCCCAGAAGGTTGTTTCCGTCCCTGTCAGGGGAAATGCCAATTATCTCTCCTTTAATCGAACACGAACAACTTTTCAGCAAACATTATATATGTATAGCAGAATTTTCCCAAATGAGCGATGTGGTGCTAACTTTCCGCTTATCACATATATAGTATTTGCCATAATGTTTGTAATTTTCCATTTGTTGAAAGGTTTGAGTACGAACAAACAGACCTCATCCCCAAATTCCATTGTTCAAAGCGAGAGGAGTTAAGACGGCCCTTTTCTCATCGATTTCTGATACTGGAAGGAGATAGCACTCATTGTTACATATTCCGTTTTTTTTCTCGATCCATTGATCAGGGAGAGAACCCTATGCCTCAGTTTATACCCTCCACGTAGGGATGAAAATGGTCTGATACATATACGAATATATGTATAGCCATATCCTTCTATATTTTAAAATGCGAATGCGGATATTAGAGAATGTGAAAATGTGTTACCATATCATTATAAACAAAAACGAATTGGATAAGAATAATAACAGAAAAATATATTTTATAGATTAGCTAAAATATACATGTTTTATTAGGATGGTTTACACATAAAATAGATATACTAAATATATTCTTCTTATAGCAATTATACAAACAATGGTGAATGCAATTATAAAATTTCGTTAAGTAAAATTATAAATAAATAAGCAACTATATTTATATACTAAAATGGATATATGAATACGAATGCGAATATTCACGAATGTCATATTGATATCTATATATGCATCCATTTTAAAACGGATACAAATACACATGCCAGAGTCTGTATAGAAAGGATGAGATAGTGGATCGGATATGAATATATTTGTATTTGTTTTCATCCTTACCCTCGGGTGCTCGACTTGCTGCCTAAACATATTTTTTTCCTGTACCGGTGTAGTGGTTTGCGTTTAGATGAATGATACAGATCTTTTGTTCTCTATGGTTAACTGGGTCATGTGGCTGTGATCGCAACATTTACATATTTTCTTCGCAATTCAATTAATGGCACTGCATTATTATCTCTGCTGACTATTAACATCAACATTCTTATTAGAAAAAAACGTCAAAGAATATTCAAAACGATAGCATCATCCTTTGATTGTTGAGGTGTATACTCTGCAAGTCTCAGAAAACATGCAGAATTCTCACACCAACCTGCAAGCTAAAAAAAAGATTTTTACCAGCAGATTTTAAAAACTTTACCAATTACCTCTACGACACCTTTAAAACAACCTAATTTCCCCCTCAGCCATGTAAACTTGTTCCAGCTTACTCTACAGACCCTACTGTCATATTTAACTTTATTGGAGTTAATTAATTGAGTTAAGCTTGAGTTAATCAAACCAAAGAAAATCAGGTGGATCTTCAATCTCTCTCTCTCTCTCTCCTTCTTCTACTCTTTCTTCATCCTCTTCTTCTACACAATCAAATGGGAATTTGCAGAGGACCTGGAGGGCAGCGGACCTAGCAGGTGAGGGTGAGGTCAGGAAGGAGGAGGTTTGGGGTGTCTACAGAGGCTCTGCCCTCGTCCTACACCACCTCCCTCCGCAGCGTCTAGGGCTGTAAACGAGCCGAACCTGAGCGAACCAACCCGGGCTTGGTTCGGCTCATTTAGCAAACTTTCAGGTTCGGGCTCAGTTCGGCTCGATAAAATAAAAAGTGTAATCAGGTTCGACTAGGCTCGGGTAAGGTTCGGTTCGACTCATTAAAGATTTGCTTAAGAATAAATGTTGTGCATATGTTTCTGTTCAAAGGAAAAAAACTGCAGTTGCATGGGAGGGTTTTGTGGAGTTTCGAGAATAGGGAGTATGGACTTAAGGAGTGTATGAGTGGATGGATTTATAAAAATAAGTGAATGCCCTTATGTTAATATAGAATGTATTTTTTCCTTATATATACAATATAAATGTGTATATACTTCTATGCATGTATGTGTGTATATAGTCGAACTTTTAACGAATTAAACCTGAGCGAACCTATATTTTTGAGGTTCGTTTTGTTTATTTAATCGAGCTCAAATTCTTGTTCAGGTTCGGTTCGTTTATTTTCGAATCAAATCTGAATCGAACTTTTAGCGAGTCGAATCTGAGCGAATGTCGAACCTAAGAAAACTCTGACAGCCCTAGCAGCGTCCGCGGCACCCATGATGACTGTTGTGCGGTCATGTCCATCCTCGATGCACACTACATTGCCGTCGATGAGCGCGACCTATCCGTGGACCTCATCTTCAAGGTCGAGCTCTGTCCTCTTCTTGGTCGTGCCTCCACCCCTCCATTGCCACAGGTCTTTATTGACGACATGTGGGTCAGTTGTGCTGACGACCTCAAGAGGTTGGAGGAGAACGGGGAGCTCGGGGAGGTCTTGCATGGGGTTGAGCTTGAGGAGAACCCCTGGAAGGGGTGCTCAGTCTGTGGTGGTGCCAGGTTTGCCATCTGCGGGTGGTGCTGTGGGAGTCGAAAGGAGTTCTTGGAGGACGAGGGTAGAGCTACCAAGTGCTTCTGTTGCAATGAAAATGGGTTGTATCATCCCACAATAGCTCGGCCTAGGGAGGAGGTGAGGGGGAGGGGCCGAGGGGGTCCCTGTTGGGGTGGAGGTAGGGGAGGAGAGCAGCGGGAGTGGAGGAGGCGGTGGAGGGGGAAGGGGCAGGGGCCCCTGTTGCGGGTGGAGGTGGGGGAGGAGGGGAGCGGGGTGGAAGAGACTGTGGAGAGGGATGGGGTGGGTTCGACAGATATGGAGGAGGAGGGAGGAACGACAGATGTCGAGGAGGTAGGTGGGTGCTGGGTGGGGAAAGGGAAATGAGGTGGACGGTGAGGGGAAGTGACACCAATGTAAATTTGTTAAACTAAATGGGTATAATGTAAAAGAACATAACAAAATCCGGTTAGTTTTAATTAGAAAATGGATGGAGGTCAACCACATGGTTTGTAGGATAAGGATTATCAAGTTTACGGGATCGATAGGGAATTAGGTTGTTTCAAAGGATGATGAAGCCACGTTTCATCATCTTTATTCTATCATTTTGGCCTTAAAAACCCTAGCAAATGTTTGAAAATAGCATTAAAATCATCATCATATCATTCATGCATATGCATCTATCTAGTGCATAAATCACTGTAATTAAGGCCAAAATTATAGAATAAACAAAGAAAAGAAAAAGAATAAAATATTGTAAATATTTTATGACCCGAAACCCCGAGACCTAGGCATCTTGATGAATAGGTCGATCAAGAATAAAGTAGAGGGGGATAAGGGTCAAATTCCTATATTTGTTAGTTCATTCTTTATTCATTTTGGGACCTATTTTTGGTTCCACTTTTTATACATCAAATAAAGAAACTTTGTACATGAAAGTTGTAGATAATTTTATAACAAAAAAATACAAAATTGATTTCACTAAAAAATAATGTACAGATAAAAAGTTATGGTCTGAATAAAAATCCAAAATGCCAACTTCCCAGACCCGTACCTCATAAATAAAAACTCCAAATGCAGCATACTCACCTTTAATTGTATATAGAATAAAATACTCTATCCAATGGTAGTGGTTTCGCATTTGGCGGAGCTACGGTTTAAAAGTTGAGTTTTGGACCCACATTGTATACTTGTACTGAATAAAATATTCAATTTATTATTTATTCATTATTTTTGTACTTTTATATTTTTATAATTATGTAAATATTATTTATAATAATTATGTGCCTTAAACTTAGAATAAAAATGCAAATAAAACTCAAAATAAAATACATACATATTTGATACATAGGTATTACACCTATACTTATACCTGTACAAAACACTCTTATAATTTATTAAATATACAAAATAAATCAGAAAATTAAAATAAAAAATATATTTGTGAATATAAAAGTATTCTATAATTTTAGAAAATAATAAATAAAAATAAATAAATTAAAAGACACAAAATAAAAATAAAATACTAAAATACATAGGTAATATACCTATATAAGGCTAAAAGTAAACTTATAAAAATATACTTCATAAAAATAATTAAAAATCGGAATAAAATACTACATAAAAAATAAACATTTTTTATTTAACAACCAAAAATTAATTCGACTGTTTTCTATTTTTTATCGAATTAATAAAATAATTTCTCTATCTTTTCCCTGGTTGGTCCACGTGGACCAACCATGAGCCTCCGACTGTTGACCGGCGGGTCAACAGTCTGTCCTTGACCCCCTTGAGCTCCGCGCGCCTCGTTTTCCCCCCTCTTTCGCCCTTTTTTCGAGGCCACGCCCTTCGTCCTTTGCCGCCGCTTCCTTCATGGAAGTTGTGCACTGTACATCCATCTCCATCGCCGACCTCTTAGATCTGCTCAGATCTTCCTCGCCCACCCGTGACTTCTTCTCGAAGTCACGCATCCAAACCTCTTCAAATACGAGACCTCCACTTCCATCCTCGGGTTGAACACCTTCGGTCCACCCTTCCTTGCTCTTCTTGTGCTCCAAGCACTCGTGGAGGTGACAGCTCTCACGCCGTGCGTTTAGCCAGGGTAGAGGAAGTCGGAGGCGCTTCCACCACCTCCCGCAAAGTCGTCGGTCGAGGTATCTTCTTCCTCTGGCTCCGGCCATCGAGGACCATTCCCCCTTGCATTTCTTTTCATCATTTTATTCCTGTTCGTCTAGGGATCGAAAACCTACAAAAAAAATCTAAGTTCCATCAAGTTCCTCGTCCAATCAAGCACGTTGGCCGGAGCGCACCTCCGGTCGTGCACCCCTAGTTCGATTCGCACCTCTCCCCGACCATCCAAGGGTCCAGGCAGTTTGCCCTGGACCCTTTGACCGTTTTTGCAGGTCAAAGCCAAACGTGAAAGTGCCTGGAGGCGAATTTTGGGAGCTCGCCGGAGCAGACGCAGCCCCCCAGCTCCGCCCGCTGCCCGAGAGTACCACGGGCATCCCCGTGGCTTTTTGATGCCCCCAGGAGATAGAAGACGACCCCGGGACGCTCCTTGTCTATTTTGAGGACCTATCGTCGTCGGAGGAAGGAGATCGAGGACGGAGAAGCTTGCCTTCACCGGCGCTCTTCCCTGTTCTTGCAACCAACCTCTCAGCCGTTGGATCGAGGAGGAGTCCCAGATCGAGCAGCTACCGTTGGATTTCCACCATCTTCGACCGTCGATCATCGCTGGAGATCTGATCGTCGCCGCTCATCCGCGAAGCGTCATCGGCCGTCCACAACGCGCCACGTGTCTAAGTGACCCATCATCCGCCGTTGGATCGCGCACAAGAGGGTATTTTGCAACTCACCCCTCGTGCCTTTTTGTATTTAAGTTTCAATATTTAAACTTTCGTCTGAAGTGTTAAAATTTTGTAATATTTGCATGTGAACCCTTGCCTTTATTTGATTCGCACTTAGATCCTTCGCCACGTCACCTCACGTGCCTGTGCGCGTGAGGGGGTGGGCATTTTGCAAGGACACTCCTTGAGGTTTGGGTAGTTCATTTCAGTCCAAAAATATTGTATCACAGTGTAAAACTTTGGGCTATTTTGCATCGTCCCCCCTGACAGTTTTTAATATTGCACTCATACCCCTGCCAGGCGCGTATTGCGCACGTGTTAGGCTTGGGGATTTTGTGCTGAGGCCCCTCCGGGTTTTGTAATTGCTGTCTGACCCTAGAAATTGAATGTTTAGTTTAAAAACTTTGTGAAAAATTGCATGTAGACCCCTGGATGTTTGAGAAATTGCAAGTATACCCCTGCCAGGCCTGTTAATGATTGGATGCTTGTTCTAATTATTTAACCTATCTTTTTAAGTCGAAAAATTCGACAAAAATAGGGTTAAGCTCCTGGACACGTGTACTTTGACGCTATCATTTTAGTTTTTGATTTTATTTTATTTTCACATTTATTAAAAATCAAAAACATGCTCTTTGTTTACTGTCTAGCTTAGAAAATGCCAAAAAATAGTAAAATACCTCTAAAAATTCCAAAAAAATTACCTAGTGTCTATTTTATCCTATTTTAGTGTCAGTCCAAAAACCACTAAAAATCTCAAAAGAAAAACCTTAAAAATTCGAAAAGACTCAAAAACTTCAAAAAAATCTAAAAAGTCAAGGAAAACTCCAAAAAAAATACAAACTCAGCTCCTGTTTGTTGTATATTTCAGTAGCTTTATTTGAAAATTAGTGTGAAAAATTTCGAGTACTGGTTGCTATTTTTAAATCCCATTTTACTCACAGCCAGCACATATTTCACTGTTTTGCCTTGTTTTGCTATTTAAAAATATGAAAAACACCTTGAAAAATCCCCAAAAATCACAAAAACAGTAGAAAACCACAAAAATACCAAAAAGATTTTATTTCTGAATTTTTGGATATTTTTGCACATTTTTATAAATACTTTATCTTGTCTTTTATTACCTTGTCTTTAAATTCCAATATTGAAAAAAAAGAGAAAAAATATAAAATATAAAATTATAAAAATCAGAAAGTTAAAAACCAAAATACAAAATTACAAATTAAATTAAAAAAAAAGAAAATTAAAAATTAAAAACCCACAAAAATTTCCTTTGATTGCTTGCTTAGTGTAGACACTTGACACACACACTCACCTGTGCACAAATTTTTGAATTACCCTGTTTGCTCCCTGTGTTCGAACTCTCTGCATACTTGTCACTATACACCATTTGTGCAGAGTTAAAAATAAATTTGACTCCACACTTGTTTTTTCATTGTTTTATACTTGATTGTGGGTTCATTGTTGATTAATTACATTTTATTGTGGGTCGCCACAGCGACGTATTTAGACCCTCGATAAAGTGTGATATCAGTCATGAAGATAATCGGTAAAGTTTATAGGGTTTACCGGACAAAAATACCTTAATAACATTTCTATCAATTTCGAAACTATCATAATGATTATATAATAGTAATGTTTTGAAAGATAAATCATGTCATGTATATTTTTCATGTGAATTTTAGTGAACATTTCGAACTTATTTTATAAGATTCCAACCCTATGAATTGATACGACTCTACATGTATAACATATATTTTCCGGAGTGTATCTGATTTTTTTTGTGAGTGGTATAATATATCCTTTATATGTTTCATAAATTATTTGTATTTTATTATTTTCGATTTTTAAATTTCAATCTTATGCAATAATTCCCGACAACATAAACTATACTTGTTACAAATCTGAATTAAATTTAAAGGTATAAAATACATATCTTTATACTTTTAACCATGAATAACTAGAAACATCAATATAATGAACATGAAGAAAAATGCATTAATCAATGACATCTACATATCAGGCCAATTACATTATAAAAATGACAACTGACGAAAAACATATAAGATAAAACAATAAATTATTATTTTTAAATAAAGGATAAGATTTGATATCATGATTATATCGTGTAACTAGTTGGATGGTAATTGGATTTAAAAGAAGGGATTGTAAATTATGTTCTCGGCCTAAACAACATAATTCCTCTCTCGACCACGTAAACTTATTAACTCTTACCTTATGAATCCTGCAGTTAATTTGTTTGAAGCTCGTGAGATTCTTGGGGTAATTTACAAAGTTTTTGCAAAAGTTCGTAAAGGAAATTTAACAAGTTTCCAATGTTTTAGGGGTAAAAATCCCTTAAAAGAATGTTGATCTATTATGTACAGTTTGATCTTCAAAATGTGCATATCTAACAAGGCAATCAAAATACGATATCAATTATATGTAGATCCATTTAAGAAATTATATGGCATTGGTTGATCTAAGGTAAATCATACTACCATTATGGTGGAAATTTGATACTAATCCTTTCATAAACTTTAATGCTAAAAGATAAATTATATGTAGGACAATAATCCGGGGGCATGTATGTGAATTTTTTTCCTTCATAAATTACAACGGGGCATTATATTGAGGAAGGCCGCGTGAGTTTGTATTCCAAATATTCAAGTGCTTATATATATGGGTGTATTACTATCATCAAATCCAAAAGGGGCATTTACGCCTCATACTTAGGGCTGGCTATTGAGTCACGGCTCGATGAGTCAGGCTCGGGCTCAGCTCGATGACTCGTAAGCTCGGCTCATTAAGCTATTGAGCCGAGCCCGAGTCAGAATTTTAGGCTCGATAGCTTGACGAGCCGAGCTCGAGCCCAGCCTCACTCGGCTCGATAACTCAATAAGGGGCTCGATAAGGAATATATATACATATATTATTTTATATATTTATAGATAATACAAATAAAACAAAATTAGTCTTTTGCAATTTTCCCTCCACTAACTTTGACCCTCCAACGAGTCAGTATAATATTACAATATATATTATAATTGAGATTTTATAAACAACTTGGTTAGTAGCCTACTGGTAAGGAACACTATCACTGATAGAGTAGGTCTCAAGTTTGAACCCACACAATGCACTTTTCTACCAAAAAGTACACATTTTCCTTAACAAGCTCGACTTGGGCTCAGGCCCCGAGCTCATCGAGCCCGAGCTCGACCCAACTCGGCTTGGCTCGAACGAGCCCGAGCTCGAGCCCGAGCCAAGGGCTGGCTCGGGTCGTTGGGCTCGGTAGCCAGCCCTACTCATACTCCTCCTTGGATCCGTCTTGCTTGCATTTTTTATGCATTTAATAACACATCACAGATTCACACGATTATAATCATGCACTTCCGATTCATATCACAAATACAAAATGCATGCATGAATGGATTAAACAATTTTACATCATATTAGGGCAAAATCCGTCAAAGGCAAAAGAGTAAATCAATAGCAGCAAACAAGACAATAAACATGTCAGACTAGAGATCACCGAAACATTCATGTAATGGACTGCCCTTAAATAAGATATCGCCTTCAAAATACTGATGTGTATGGTACTGGTGATCCGCTCACAAGTTTTACGTCACACGATCGTCGTCCACACACACTGACGAGATCGTCCTCCAAAGCACCTCAGAGAACAACAACCGAGAGAGGAATAACGAGTCGCAGTCATGCTGGAAGAACAAAGAGCGAGGGGGAGAAGATTTTCCTGCGAGTCAATAAAACCATTATTCGAGGATAGGTATAAGTAGACACATCGTGCGGTTTTTCGTCTTCTGAAAGCGCCCTTCAACGGGCGCTTCTCCGAATTCTGAAACAACGGCTACGTCAGAGCCGTTGGGTCTAGTTGAATTCATGTAGCGGTCGAATCACAATTAATCCGTAGGATTTATTTATTCGACTTGCAAAATGAAACAGTAGTAAAATTATCGAGATCTGAATCGACTCCCCGAGTCAGAGACGAAGAGGAACGCGCACGTGTGGCCCTCCATTTCTCATATCTACTATTGTTACAAGAGCTCGGGTTCGACCTCATATACAAGCACCGGATTTTTAGAATTACTAGATGTTGTACTAAAAGTCCACCAAAACTCCCCTTATTTCAAATTTAGAAATTACCGATTTTCCTTCAACATCATTTGGTTTTCCAATTGAACCTAAATAGTTAATGCAATTGCAAAAGGTTGCCAAGTTAAAATCTAATTAGATAATTTCAAATAAAACAAAGTCTTTTACGAGTTCTCCATATCTTGTGATTGAGTTATATGTGTGAATGAGTATTGCTCCCATAAGGTTAATGATACAGTTGAGTGTTAGGGTATGGGCATGACAGTGAAGAGGGAAACGGGACTACCTTTGGGGAGTTTGAAAGGCTAAGAACCACAAACGTAAAAGTAAAATGCTAAGAAATCATGGCCATGATTGAAGTTGGATACACCTCATGTCACATGTATACCAATACACTTGGGATGTAAACTAGTACATCTCTTCTTGGAAATATGTCTTTGGTCAATCAATGAGCCTTGCTAGTAAGGGTGTCCATGAGATGGGTGCCCGTCCCAATCGATCGTGACCCGTCTCACTCCATTGTTATTAGGTCATAGATCGACCATCTTCATTCCAACGGATACCCAATTCTAATGGGTACCATGCTAATGCTAATTGATGTTGGGTCCTCGCGGGTACATGCAGCAATATCACCTTTAATAAAAGGGAATGTTCATTTAATAGATAAATATCAATAAAAGGGCAAAATAAATAATTATAATTTTTCATCAACTTTATATATCAACTTTCAATCTCAATCTCAAGCATTTTTTATCATCACTCCTTCATGATTTGATTTGTTCGAACATTAGATGGATCAATTATTTATACGCAATTTCGTTACTTAATATTCAAATGAAATATTGTTTTTATAAATTCTATGATAAAAATATTTATATTTGTGGACTTACAGACTCCAGTGAACATTTATATTCTATTCAATTCGGCTCGTTTGGATTCCCGAAGGTCTAAAGTTCACCGTAAACATTTATACCTTTCGGTCTTTATTTTGATTTGATTCCATTCGATTCAATCCATCTTGTGTTGGATCCCATCTTCATATTTTTCGAGCTTCGTGTTTGATTCAATTCGAAAATACAAAAATGGTATTGAAATTCGATTTAATCTGGCTCATGTTGGATTCCTGAAGTTCTAAAGTTTGACATAAACACTCATACCTTTCAGTCTTCATGTTCGATTTGATTCAATTTGATTCGATCCGACTCGTGTTGAATCCCATATTCATAACTTTCTGTATTCGTGTTCGATTAAGTTCGAGAACACAAAAACGATGTTGAATTCAACTTGATTCAATCTGATTTCAATCCGATTCGTGTTGGATTCCTGAAGTTGTAATGTTTGACATAAACATTCATACCTTTCAGACTTTGTGTTTGATTTGATTCAATTCGATCCAATCCAGCATATGTTGGATCCCATCTTCATACCTTTCGGTCTCCGTATTTGATTCAGTTCAAGAACACAAAACTGGTGCTGAGATTCAACTTCATTCAATTTGTTCAATCAATCTCAAACTGGATTTGTGACGTTCTAAAGTTTGGCATAAATATAGTAAATAACCATTCGGTACCCATTACATTTTTTGTATGAGACACGGATCATAGTATACGGATACCCGATCCATCATTTTTAAATGAGTACCCGATAGTTTAAGGTCAAAATGGATGGGTCAAATCAGATATCCGTTGACCGGATAGTTTTGATCACCCCTACTTGCAAGTATACATTTGAAGGATAGTCTTTTCAACTTAATTGAATCATGCCCTAAAGTCCTAAACCATATTTTGTGATGTGATAAGTCAGATCAAGTTTTAAAAATTATCACGATGGATCCCTCAAGCACAAAAGAAAAAGGAACATTATTGGATCTAACCAAATCTTAAATTTCTGTGATGGGTGATGCATCATACCTTGAGCGGGCTAATATGCAATCCAAGACCTTGCTCGATGTAGATGTTGTCAAATGGCGTGACTAGTATTATATGATTCATACTTGATAATATGACATTAGAACTTTGGGGACATCGTCCTGTCAAGTGACACTTTGAAATGGTATGGTGGTTCTATAGAATGCGATTAATGAAGAGACTGGGATTGTGTTGTGAAGAGACGGACACACAACTCCAAGTCAACCTGAGACCAAAATCTTTCTAATGCTACCAAAGCATTGCATTATTTCTCTTGTAATACGAAATCCAACACTTATATAGTTTTGGTATTTAGAACATATGAATCGAGATGAAAACGAGCACAACTGGAAAATTTCCCATCACGACTTTGTCGGCCTCTCACAAAAAGACGACGAAAGCAGGGAGTCAACCCTCGATGTCCTGAAAGGAAAGAAAGAAAAATGTGAGGTCACTCAGAATGCATCTTCTCCGGGAAAATAATACACCCAACACGAACAAGTGTGCTCTCGAGACACAGAGGCAGGACGTGCATTCAACTGAAGGTGGAGATTGTTTAAGTTCAAAAGAAGATGAACTTGCGACCGCCAGCGTGGTGCTTGAGGATATACCGCTCCTCGATGACGACTCGTGGAGCATCGACGAATCTATCTGGGATGGAAGTTGCGACTGGCTCCTCGACTATCTAGACATGGGCGTCCCTAACTTTGTGGGGTTAGAAGGCAGCAATGTCTAAAAATTTGCTAAACTTGACATAGAAAGTGAGAAGTATTAGGGTGGAGGGTGATTAGATTATTAATTAGGGCGAGGCTCAACCAAAAATGTTTGAGCATCCTATGTTTTTATGTGTTATTAGTCGGGAAAATAAATATATAATAAATCATGTAATAAATATGTGGTGTACGTACTAAATAGTAATTCTTTTCGGGAGTATCCATCGTTCTGATACCATGTGGAGATGAAAAGAAAGAATTGCATTACTGAGTGACCCTAAGGTTTTCTTATATAGGAGAGAAATCTATTGGGTAAATTACAACAAGAACATAAAGAAAATAGAAAATACATAAGCAATATAGAAGATAACAAATCTCTCAACAAATACAATATGCCAAATACCTTGTAGAACCACAATTGAAATTGGAAATTCTGGATTGGTTAAAGGATACATGGGATCTCTTTCCATATGAATTGTAAGAGAGAACTGGCATGCAAAAGATCATTCGCGAGGAGGATAAAAAGCGAGAGATTGAATGGAGACACCGATCCAAACAACACTGGATAAGGGAAGGAGATGCTAATACCAAGTTCTTCTACTCAATCCCCAACGGGAGGGGAAACTACATCCAGTCAGTGTTAGTGGAGAGCGATTGTTTTGAAGGTGACAAGGAGGTGGGTCACGTTGTGGTAAAATTCTTCAAGAGAGCAAGCACTCGGAGTCCACATTGCAATTGGAGATGGAGGGGCCAAGGGGCCTCCTTGTTGACGAGGGGTAGGGGAATGACGTCATCAAGGAGTTCAACATCGACGAGGGTCGCACAACGGTTTGGAAGCTCAATGCAGATGGGGTATTGAGATCGGATAGATTCCCAGTATTTTTCTTTAAGGGATTCTGGACCCCATCCACATTGAGCTTCCAAATCGTTGTGTAGGCCTCATCGATGTTGAAATTCTTAATGAGGTCATTCCTGTGTTCCCTCGTCGGCAACAAACCCATGATTTCCTGTCGTAAACTCCTAAAATACGCCCATAACTAATAACATTACTATCAAGCAGAGACAAGATAGATTCCTAGTCTTTCTTCAAGGGATTCTGGTCTCTGTTTGATAGTAATGTTATGGACGTAATTTAGGAGTTTGCAGTAGGAAATCATTGCTCAAAGAAGTTAAACATGGCCTTTATTTTCCTCCTCCTAAAGGAGGTTTCAAGAGAGGAGGACTTCTAGCCGATTGCTCTCTCCAACATAATATATTTGGTAGTGGGAAAGGTGTTGGCCAGCCAATTTCGCAATGTCCTAAAGGATCTTATTTATGAGATCAAATTGATTTTTATGAAAGATTGATTTCTCAAAGCCTTACGATATTTTTGATTGGCATTTCTTGTGGACTGCTTTGGAAAACGTAGTTTCCCGGATCTCTGGATAGCCTGGATGAAATGTTGCATCACCACTACCTTGATGATGGTCTTGGTGAATGGGAAGTCCAGGGAGGATTTTTTTCTCAACCGCAGTAAAGGGGGCAGGCAAGGTTGTTCGCTAGCCTTGTTGTTATTTGTGCTTGTCGTCGACGTTCTTGCAATCATGGGGGACACATAACACAAAGAGGACACAATTCAAGGTACAGTTATGGTGATATTTCCATTCCATTGTTACAATATGCATATGATACTGTCTTCTTCCTAGAGGGATGATGCTCAAATATTAAAGGTATGCGCATCACGCTCGTCTTTTTTGGAGGCTATCAGGTCTTGCTATGAAGAGATCCTTGCTATGAAGAGATCCAAATCCATTTTCTGTCGTTTGACTTTTTTGAGGTGGAGGTTGCAAATTGCGAGATGATTACATCTACCTCGAGATGTAGTCTTCCCCTGAGCTGCCTAGGATTATCGTTGTGCAGTGGAAGATTGCATCAATCCGACTGACTAACAATGGTTGAAAGGCTGGAGCAGAAGTTGATAGGGTAGAAAGCCTCATGGTTGTCCAAAAGAGGTAGTATTGTGCTCTTAAAGGTGGTTAAAGCAAGGGTCCTTGTGTTTTTTTATTTCTACACATATTATTCTTGTGGGGATCCGATGTACCTTGAAGATTGTATGAGAAGTTTCCTATGGAGTTCATCTGATGGTAAAGGTATACACCTAATAAATTGAGAAACTCACATCCCTTAGCTGGATACAGGAGGGCTTGTGTTACGGTTTGAAAATGAAAGGCAGGACGAAATGTTTTCCTTGGAATTGAGGCAAGGCGTAGCCTCGAGGCAACCATAGTGTAAACCTCATTTTATAGAGAAATATGCATAAAATTATAATAATATATATGTCCATGTAATTATATGTTTTCCGCCCAACATATTACTATACTTAACACTATAAGATATGATGAAATAATAAAGATAAGAACACCAAAAAAGAATATATAACAACTTCATATCCCTTTCAACAATATTTTCACCCAATCAAAGAGGGATACTTAAATATCACGGAGAATTAAACAATACATATCTATATTAGAAATATTATTGTAGATAAAAATACAATTAAATATGTCAAAGAAATTAATGTTATGTGTCTAACATATAATATATGGCAGAATGAGAAACCTTGAATCCCATCCATTTTGTTTTGCTCGATACATTGCAAAGCGCATTAAGTTTACGATTATTGTTGGATTTGATATTTTATGAATTCCTTCACTAAAGAGTGAAATGGTAAGTTACTGAAATAGTTGGATATGATTAGTGGTAAGTATGAAGTTACGAGTATGAAAGAAACATCAGATTTAGGCATTCATCTTGTATAGTCATTATCCTAAATAAGCAGAGATTTACATTCTTCTCAAACTACCAAGTAAAGCATTGAAATCATCACCAAAATGCTCCAAAAAAGTAAAAAAATGCCTCCATAAAACGCCTCGCTGCCTCGAGGCGTTCCACTTCATTTAATTGGATTGAAATGCACACCTCGAGGCTAAATGAGACGCCTCGAGGCTAGATTTTTCATGCCATGCTTGAGATATGAAGGCTTGAAGATATGAACAAATCCCTCCCCCTTAAATGGTCGTCCAGAATATGGGACCTCACTTGCCGTCTGGTTCGTAAGATCTATGATCTCCCGTCGCATCCTTCCATTCCCCCAGAAGGTGCCTCTCGCCGACAACAGATTGGAAGGGAGTTTATGTAGTGACTCAAGAGCTGGCCCTACGTGTACGACCGGTGGTGGGAGAGTGGTTATCTTTCAGATTCTAGATGGACAATTGGATATGGGAGAGGTCTTTGAAGATGCGTTTCCCTCGGTTATTTGCTTTAGCTACTAATCACGAGGCATCTTTGCAGTGAATGCCGATTTTCTCATTGAATTTTTCAGACCAGAGTGAGTCGAGTCTTCAGGATCTCCTCAGAATGCTGGTTCTCACTTTCAGTTTTGCATGTTCGAGTACGGGATGGGATAATTGGGTTTACGGGATGGGTACTTATGATCAAGAAGGCTTACGTTGTCCTCATTGCTCTGCTAAACCCCTCTCCAAGGATCTTGAAGAGCATCTTGAAGAAGGGGTGTACTTTCATTTGCACACTTCGTATTCTTAAGAAGATAAAGGTTTTCCTATGGATTCAGCGGAGAGAGAAAAGCGGGGAAAGAAGACACTGAGCAAGGTGCACCTTTGCCATTTTTCATCCAAGAGAGGATAACCCATGTGTCCCGTTCTCTGTTTTGCTCTAGAGGACCTCAGCCATATGTTCTATACTTTCCCCCTTGCATTCGTCAAGTTTGGGACTCTGTAGACATTCCTCGGTTAGATATATCATCTCATTCTAACTTTTGGGCTCTATCCTGCTTGCGAACTAGTTCAGATATGCGGTGGTCTGACGATCGATAGCTATGCCGTGAGCTATTTGGTTAATTCGAAACAGAATCATTTTTAGGGAGAATGGTTTTATGTTGAGAATGTAATGAATATGGCTAAATCTAGGGCTAGCTATTGAGTCACGGCTCGATGAGTCAGGCTCGAGCTCGGCTCGATAAGGGCTCGTGAGCTGGGCTCATTAAGCTAATGAGCCGAGCCCGAGCCAGATTTTTGGGCTCGATAGCTTATCGAGCCGAGCCCGAGCTGAGCCTTGCTCAGCTCGATAACTCAATAACGGACTCGATAAGGAATACATACATACATACATACATACATATTCTATTTGTGAAAGTACAATGATTTTTATTTGTATTAGTTTTGCAACATTATTAATGGTGGATTATGTGTTTATGTTGTATTTGTAGCAACAATGTTGGGTGGACTATGTTGTAGACTTCGATTTTCTATCTTTTATCTATGTTAATCTTGGTTATAGTTAGATATTTAGTATTTTTTTCTTTTTTATTAACAAGCAGAATGTAACAATATATATTATAACTTAACTTTTATATACAACTCGGATGGTGGTCTACTGGTAAAGTGTATGATCTTTAAAAAGAAGGTCTCAGATTCGAGCCCAGGTAAACCGCTTTTTCACAAAAAAAAACACTTATTTCCTTAACGAGCTTGAATAGGCTCGAGCTCAGATAGGCTCGATAAGAGGTTCAGGCTTGATAAAGGGGCTCGGGTCAAGACTTATCGAGCTCGAGCCCGAGCCCATCCCTGGCTTGGCTCGTTAGGCTCTATAGTCAGCCCTAGCTAGATCTCTTCGCGATTTTACTTTTAGACCATTTTTTATCATAATATGTAGTGGGGCAGGCATCATCGTGGCTATTTCTCCCTTTTTTGTTAAAAAGTTTAAAAAAATCGAAGCCTGGGGAAACCATGATTTACCTGGTTAGAAAAAAAAGATGAAAGTTAAACACAAAATTATATTTTTTACCGGAACTGATAGACATGGTTGAGATGGATCGGTAAGCTCTTAGGATTTGGTTAGAAAAACACTTGAATTTATCAAATTTATAAGTATGATTTACTAGATTCATTTGCATGCCACTAAAGTTGTCAAAAATCTGAATACATATTTTATGGTATCGGTATGTTACCGAAATTGCAACTAAACATGGACATGGCTTCCAAGATTGGAACTGGTTAAAACTCTTGAATCGTACAAGAATGTCTCCAAAGAGATGGAAATTAGATCCCATTCTACAGTTATGCTGGAGACAGGCCGGTGCAGCCTCTTCCAAAGAGTTTTTTCTCAGAAATAAACATCTTCATAATTCATTGACACCGTAGTGAAAATTCCAAAAAAGTACGATAACAAGACCACTCTACCATTTGTACTCAACATCGTAAACTTCCTGCTGCAAGAAGGTTAGATGTTTTGCAGTCCTGCACCTGGAGCTGGGGCCCCTTTCTGTGAGGAGAGTAGGAGAGTATAAAATGAGGAGTTCTGTTGAGTACTCTAGTTACCAGTACTTTCTCAACATTTTTGTGCGAAAGTGAATAAATCATGTATAAATTTGGGCGGTTACACTCCCAGTTTGCCGAATTCTACTTGTGCATTTGTGCAATCATGTGAAGTGATGATGTTATATTTCATAACCATGAGCCATTTTGTCTAAATGCATGTGTGTTCGACACTCATCTACAGAGTCTTTTAAGAACATCTCATCTTGGCCAGAGCCAAGGCCAGTGTTGATCCTTTTTCCTTAGAATCGATATGCAGCTCGACTTCGTTGGAGCTGAATGATTACCGATTCTTGATGCTCTCACTTTACCTTGATTATACCCTCTATTGATGAATGTATGTTCTGCCCTTGTTAGTTGATGAGATGAACTTTGATAGATTGCAGATTCGATCACAAACTACAAGATGTGACTTCAGAAATTCTTGGTAACCGGGTAAATAATATATCTGTCGGTTAGTTCAACATATAAAGTTCTCTTCTTCAAAGCTTATAGATCTACAGAGATTGTTCTATTACGTTGTTCATGCAAGTTCAAATTACATTCACGTTCGAAAACCTTCGACATACACCATGAAAAGCTAGTTCCTTAAAGTACCAAACTTAGAAATAATTTTGTTTCACCGCATGAGAGTAAGATAGAAGTTTACCCATCAGCTCAATCCACCGTCAGTTGAATCACAAATCTAAACAAATCCTTATAGAGAAATTATGACAAGGTCCAAGCCTCTCTAGATCGAATATGGTGTAAGCGATGCATCGACTTCTTATGAGTTGAGCATTGATCAAATCCCTTATAAGACACGTCTTAAGCTGGTTTCTAAATGTTTTAGCATAATTGGCTTGGGTATATGTTGTACTTTGTGCATTGGATCATCATCGGGTAAAATCATTAAAATGAAGATTTTCCTTGCCGAGGATGTTGTAGGATAGACATAGGATATAACACCTTGGGATAGTCTCACATCAGAAACTCACTAAGTGAGAGTGGATATAAGCGATGAAAGTTACTGCTTGACAACTTGAGTTTAAACATTTTGGGTGTTTGTCAACATGTTAATTTAGACCTGAATCAAACAAGTTTTCATGATCAATTTTCCCAATAACAGTCTATGGACCTAAACCCGTGACGTTACAGATATTATTGTGCCCTTTTTCTTGGTCAGGTCCAATCTTATAATGTTAAAAAATAAATTACATAAAAATATCTAAACTATACATTAAGTTTCAACGTATAGTTTAGAACGATAAAAGGATCAACTTAACATAATCAATCCTAAACCAAATACAAATATATTTTAAATATTGACGGGCATATTGTTACTTTTTAAGCTTCATGTTTACCAAATACAAATACATTTTAAGTGTGGTATAGTTCATGAACTTTTTTTGTAATTAATTCAAGATTCAAAGTATGTATTTTGTTCAATGCGTGTGCCAACTTTGGGGTTAAGCTATTGGCACTCTAGCTCACAATAGAAACTTTGAATGCTAAAATGTATATTTCTCTTGTGGATGGTGTTGTGACTCGTGGTATGGACAAAGGTTGCCGTGCCCCTATTTGAGGGCAAATCCAATCTTATAGAGTCAGGAGTAAATTTACATAAAAATCCCTGAATTATACTTTTAATTTCAACTTATACTAGTTCACAAATATATAATTATTCAGTTGCAATCTAATTCAAGCAAATCGCATAGACCTTTTAATATGCAAGGAAGATGTTGAAAGTAGATGTATAGATCAAACTTGTTTTTTTATTCCCGTAGATCAACTTTCGTGTTAAAAAATCGCAAACCAAACATTAAAAAATTTGGGTAAGATCCACCGAAGTGGAGAGCCTTAACCGTATGTGTCACAGAGAAGCCCAAAGAGGGCTGTTCCCGTCCCTGTCAGGGGAGATGCCAACCATCTCTCCTTTTATCGAACACGAACAAATTGACAGCGGATGTTTTATATGTATAACAGAAATTGCTTAAACGACCGATGTGGTGCTAACTTCCCCTACCAACCCACTCCGTGGACACGTGCGGGATGTTGAAGGCGTTCACGGGGTGCAGCCGGATTGCCTCACGGGTGCATGCCTTCACGTAGCGGAGGTCGGGGAAGTCCGATTCCTGCACGAGCCGCTCCCTGCCGACCACCATGTCCAGCTCTTCCACGGCCTTCTTTAGGATGTGCGGAGCCTTTAGCATCTCCGCCAGTGCCCATTCTGCTATGGTTGATGGGTTGTCCACCGTTGCCAGCACAAGCTCCTGATCAGTTCAAGATTATCTTGCAGTGAGTAAGATATCTTATCTATATGCACTACGTTCTCTACAAAAGAGTTTTATGTTGGCGTTTTGGTTATTCGGAGAAAAAATTTATTATGACAGTGGGTTGTTTGTAGAATAGTCCCGGTCGATATCTTGGCGGACCTCTCGTGGCCTTCCAAGTCGAGCCACCTCAACCACGGGAAGTAGTCAGATACAGCAAAGGCGTACAACACATTTAGAATATCAAACGCTGCCTCGACGTGCTCCACCTCCTCTTTCCCGCCGGAGGCCCTACAGAGGTGGTAGATGTACCTGATGTACGTACGTAGGAGAGGAGCTCGAATGGTGCCTTCCTCACCTTGTTTTCTAGTACGACTCCGTCGGGCACTTCCAACTTCACTCCAGCCTTGGCAGCAACAGTCACCTTGCCCTGTTGTGTGATGAGAGTTTAATGGAATTCACAAGGCAACAGAAGGTGAAAGAGGAATGATATAAGCACAAGAGAGAGATTACCTTGAGAACAATGCCAGAGCCAAACCACACATCGCCCGTTATCTTTAAGCTATCAAGCCCAATGATGCTGGGAATGGACTTGAATCGGGCAAGGAAGTTGGCGACCTTAGGTACCCAAATCGACCATCTGTTAGTTATGGAGGAAATGCATATGTAAAAAACAAGTATGATTTTACCTTCTTAAATTCCGGACTCAGATCAATAGAGGGATTGGCTGGATTAGTTCTCTCCTTGTTGCGGATGACAAAGCCATCGACCAAGGTATAAAGATCAGACTGCAAATCATATAATTAAGATAGAGGTGATACCTTAATTCTTGGTTCGTGATATATATACTAAATGTAGAGGTTTCATCGTGTATCTACAGAACCTGAACGAGGAGCAAGTCTGATGTTGCTTTCACCGGAAGGAATCGAGATCGAGGAACATTTATTCCGATAGCATTATCAAAGAACTGGCAATAAAGAAGATCAAGTAAATACCAGAAACGAATCATACAGACCGTTCAAATGTGATGTGATAATCACCCTAATCGCAGCCCCAGCAGCTGTTTCCAACTGGAGAACCTTCACCCCATCCACTTCCTGAACAATTTTGATGTGTTAAAAACTAATTATGGGAATTAATTAAGACGACAAAGTGACTACGTTCCTCCCCTATAAGGGGACCTTATCCTAAAACTCACATATCGTGTCCCTGAACCAAATAGAGGAACAGATGTTGAGGGACACAATCTATTGCATGATGTAGTTGCATGTAAACGCCTATTGATGAGATATGTACGCATAACCATCAACTAACCTTGGGATTAGGAATGATCTCCATTTTAAGAGCATCTTCCTGAACAAGACGTTTTATGGCCTTCAAGCTCACCCACCTGTTTATGGATCCAACTAGTTATGTAGGTAACAATGAAAATGCTATTTAAACATGGGAAAGTTGAAATCTACATACAAGTTGTTGGTGTTAAAAATCTTAAATTTTTCTATGGACTTGAATTCACCAACCTGAATGCCAGAAAAAAATTAGATCGTATAAGAGATAATGAAGATTCTCACGAGATGGACAGATGCATATTTCCACAATAAACTTACATGTGCATCGGGAACTTGGGCAATTTCCAGCAGCTACACATCGAGGAAAATATAACACAGATAAGCTTAAGTCATTTCATAAGAGATAAACTTGTTCTCTTTACATCTGGATAATGGTGATGTCTGGGATAAATGCTGTTAAAATCATTTGAATTTTCCCTCAAAATTTCCTTGGCCATAAACTTGTTCTCTTTACAGTGAGTTTCATCAGATCTATTCAGCTTCATCTCATTTTTATTTGGATTTATTTAAGTGAGAACCACAGTTTAGGAAAAATAATAGATTACTTGGACCAATTTACAAGTCCGTAGTAAAAGCAAAACTTGTACATCAGCATCTTCTTTGATATGAAATTATGAAACCGCGAATCCTTGGTGGTGAGAATAATTTTGGTACCCTTATTGGCATTCAGCAATCAGCAGTACACCTAAATATATCACTGTTGTATTCTGACATTACTAACAACAAAATTGCTGACTTAATCATCAAAAACAAATATTTATGTTTCGTTTCAATACACACCGTAATATTTTTCTATAATCCATGTCTCACAACCCTGATTCACTACATAGTAATGTTTGTGCAATCAAATGAAGAATGAGGAAGAAATGCACAAACTGTAATTTGGGTATATTGCATTGAAAACTCAATGAAATATAAATTGGGTATACTAGCTTACTGTCATGTTATTATCTTCTACATTTAGCAACACTTTATCAAAGATAAACAACATTGGATCCGAACTATTTAAATCCAAGATGGGGTGGCTTCCGTTAATAGCAAGCCAGAACTATACAAGTATCTCTATGTTCTCTGTCATTTTGGCTCTCGTCAAAAGCCATGCATCCAGAAGCGACTTTGATACCAAACATGTCAATATCTGTTTCCAGTCAAAAAGCTGATCATGACAAGCCACCACAAGTGACTTTGATACCAAACATATAAATATCTGTTTCCAGAAAAAAGTTGATCATGACAAGCTACTGAGTTTTCACATCTAACTTATCTAGTAAGGTCAAAATCAATTACTTCCTTTGTCCACAACAGAACACCATAATATGCTTTGATGGATCGCAGTTTATATTCATTAAATAACACTAAAAAGGATAGCAAATGAAGTGGTTCTATACATGACTAATACTTATACATAACATAAGGCACATAGGCAGTGGTTTACATTTAAGTACTAAATATCTATGGTGGGCTATGTTGTTTTTATGGTAAATAGTTTTCTAATTTTAAAACTTTAATCCTTTAATATGTTAATTAGCAGCATTGCAGTCATTTTGTATTTTCAACTATACTTATCAGTTCATAAGCAGTATTAAAGTGCTTCCTTAAATTGATTACATTAGCAGTGTAATACAGATGGTGACCAAAATCCATCTAATTTGACCGAAAAATGTAACCAAGAAGTTTCGACCAAAATCTGTTGACATATTTTTATTTTGGTCCCTCCAAAGAATTAAAATCCACATGTCACTTATATATGATTTGTTGGTGAAAGATAATCAATCTAAAAGTTTATCTTATTGTATTTTGACCAAAGATACTCTAAAAGTTTAGCTTAATGTATTTTATTGATGAAGTATATACATAAATGTCATTCAAATTAATGAACATTAAGGCATTATTTGAGCGTAGATATTTGACATTTGCAAAAAAATATTCTTTATCTCATTAATGAAAGATCAGATAGCAGACTCAGCCTCAGACTTATTCTTCAATATGAAAATCCAAGAAAGTGTAGAAAAATCATCAACATCGAACAAATAAAAATGGTGTCCATGGTGATCAGGGACACGACTTGAATCCCAAATATCTAAATGGAGGAACAAGTAAGAGCTGCTCTGACTCTGATGAGATGGAAAGGCGGAACAGTGGTGCTTCCCAAGTTGGCATGCCTCGCACTAGAAGGAAGATCACGTAGAAATCTGCGTGAGGACATGACACAACTTCTGCATAGGAAGGTGGCCATAGATATGGAGAGACTGGTCCAATATGAATAGTGGAGACACCGACATGAGGAGGTTAGACCAGTCTATAAAGCCCCCGCTGCTCACGGCCACATCCAATCACCCTGCCGGTGAGTATGTCCTGAAACGCAAGAGGGGGAGGGGGGGGGTAAAAATGGCACGAAAATGCAGATCTATAGAAATCTGACTAATGAAAAGTAAGTTTATCTTAAATTCATGGCATATAAAGGCACATGGATTGTGTCAGATGCACCTCCCCTTGTCATGTGATGGGTAAATGGACCCCATTAGCAATAACAACCCGTCGATAAGGAGGTATAGTCTTGTAAGAACTCAAATGGGCTCTGTCTCCACACAGATGGTGGCATGCACCAGAGTCCATGATCCACTCTGTCATATATGCACCGTTACTACCAGAAAAAGAGTAAGCAATACTTGAGGAGTTCGAAGAGGCTCTGGCTGCAACAAAGGTATCTGTAGATCTTGTAGTGGAGGTGCCTGCAACTGGAGACATAATTTCTCGTATACGAGAGGTAATTTCATCCATGCATGAATCGACATGGGAAGCATGAGTTTTTGAAGGCTCAATATGTTTAGCCATACAAGCAGAAGCAGGATACCTATGCTTCTGGTAGCATGTATCCTTTGAGTGTCCTGACCGATGACAGTAGGAGCAAGGACCACGTTGACGTCCACTGTCTCTGTACGGGGGGTGCATCCTCTGAACTGGGTGGACCCTACTCTACCATGAGAAGCGACCCTCTCTGAAGAGGGTTGTGGAGTGGTTGCAGGAGGAATAAGGAGCCTGTTGAGACAGCTATAGGCCTCCTCAATGGGAGATATGGTTTCTCCAGCGAGGAGCTGTGTACACGCATCATCATACTCTAGGTTGAGCGCAACTAAGAAAACTCCAACCATCGTGCAGTTCTTGTATGCCATTTGATGCTCTGTGGATGTCATAATAGGCATGAAGCTGTGAAGCTTCTCGAACATGCCACGGATGAGGAGTAGAACATATACAGAGGATGTCCATTCTGCTTGGCCCAGTAAATATCAAATTGAAGCTGAAGAATCTCGACCTCATTCTTCGCTTGGGCATAAGTGGATGCCAAAAAGTCCCACATCACCTTGATGGTGGGATGATTCTCAATATCATTTGCTATCTCCATGGTGAGGATCCCAGAGAGCCAAATACGTGCATACGCTTCATCTTGCTTCAAAGAAGCATTGGTCCTGGTCTTATCTGTCGGCTCTAGCTCAGTCAGGGTGTGCTCCTTGTTATTGCAGTACATGAGGGTGAGAAATTGCATGGATCACAACTCATAATTGATCCCATCCATCTTTACGACGGGAGTTGGGCCCTTGAAGGCACCCGACGAAGGAAAAATATCACCACTGTTCTCTGACATGATAGAAGAATGTTCATAAAATGGAACTTGATTGGGAATGACGTCATCAAGGAGTTCAACATCGATGCGGTTCGCACAACGGTTTGGAAGCTCAATGCAGATGGGGTATCGAGATCGGATAGATTCCCAGTATTTTTCTTTAAGGGATTCTAGACCCCATCCACATTGAGCTTCCAAATCGTTGAGCGGGCCTCATCGATGTTGAACTCCTTAATGAGGTCATTCCCGTGTTCCCTCATCGGCAACAAACCCATGATTTTCTGTCGTAAACTCCTAAAATACATCCAGAACATTACTATCAAGCAGAGACAAGATAGACTTCTAGTCTCTCTTCAACGGATTCTGGTCTTTGTTTGATAGTAATGTTATGGACGTAATTTAGGAGTTTGCAGTAGGAAATCATTGCTCAAAGAAGTTAAACATGGCGTTTATTTTCCTCCTCCTAAAGGAGGAGGTTTCAAGAGAGGAGGACTTCTAGCCGATTGCTCTCTCCAACATAATATATTTGATAGTTGGAAAGGTGTTGGCCAATCGATTTCGCAATGTCCTAAAGGATCTTATTTATGAGATCCAAATTGATTTTATCCTTGATCATCTGATGATGGATAACATTGTATTAGTCTCGGAGATATTAGGAGGCTGGAAGCGTCGAAAAGCTCATGAATTTTATGAAAGATTGAGTTCTCAAAGGTTTACGATAGTGTTAATTGGCATTTCTTGTGGACTGCTTTGGAAAACGTAGTTTCCCGGATCGATGGATAGCCTGGATGAAATGTTGCATCACCACTACCTTGATGATGGTCTTGGTGAATGGGAAATCCGAGGAGGATTTTTTTCTCAACCGCAGTAAAGGGGGCAGGCAAGGTTGTTCGCTAGCCTTGTTGTTTGTGCTTGTCGTCGACGTTCTTGCAATCATGGGAGACGCATGGCACAGAGAGGACACAATTCAAGGTACAGTTATGGTGATATTTCCATTCCATTGTTACAATATGCATATGATACCTTCTTCCTAGAGGGATGATGCTCAAATATTAAAGGTATGCGCATCATGCTCGTCTTTTTTTGAGGGCTATCAGGTCTTGCTATGAAGAGATCCTTGCTATGAAGAGATCCAAATCCATTTTCTATCGTTTGATTTTTTTGAGGTGGAGGTTGAAAATTGCAAGATGATTACATCTGCCTCGAGATGTAGTCTTCCTATGAGCTACCTAGGATTATCATTGTGCAGCGGAGGGTTGCATCAATCCGACTGATTAACAATGGTTTAAAGGCTGGAGCAGAAGTTGATAGGGTAGAAAGACTCATGGTTGTCCAAAAGAGGTGGTATTGTGCTCTTAAAGGTGGTTAAAGCAACGGTCCTTGCGTTTTTTTATTTCTACACATTATTCTTGTGGGGATCCGTTGTACCTTGAAGATTGTATGATAAGTTTCCTATGGAGTTTATCTGATGGTAAAGGTATACACCTAATAAATTGAGATACTCACAACCCTTAGCTGGATGCGGGAGGGCTTGTGTTACGGTTTGAAAATGAAAGGCAGAACGAGATGTTTTCCTTGGAATTGAGGCAAGGCGTAGCCTCGAGGCAACCACGGTGTAAACCTCATTTTATAGAGAAATATGCATAAAATTATAATAATATATGTATGTCCATGTAATTATATGTTTTCCGCCCAATATATTACTATACTTAACACTATAAGATATGATGAAATAATAAAGATAAGAACACCAAAAAAGAATATATAACAACTTCATATCCCTTTCAACAATATTTTCATCCAATCAAAGAGGGATACTTGTCTATAAATATCACTGAGAATTAAACAATACATATCTATCTTTGAAATATTATTGTAGATAAAAATACAATTAAATATGTCAAAGAAATTAATGTTATGTGTCTAACATATAATATATGGCAGAATGAGAAACCTTGAATCCCATCCATTTTGTTTTGCTCGATACATTGCAAAGCGCATTAAGTTTACGATTATTGTTGGATTTGATATTCTATGAATTCCTTCATTAAAGAGCGAAATTGTAAGTTACTGAAATAGTTGGATATGATTAGTGGTAAGTATGAAGTTACGAGTATGAAAGAAACATCAGATTTAGGCATTCATCTTGTATAATCATTATCCTAAATAAGCAGAGTTTTACAATCTTCTCAATCTACCAAGTAAAGCATTGAAATCATCACCAAAATGCTCCAAAAAAGTTAAAAAAATGCCTCCATAAAATGCCTCGTTGCCTCGAGGCATTCCACTTCATTGAATTGGATTGAGATGCATACATCGAGGCAAAATGAGCCGCCTCGAGGCTAGATTTTTCATGCCATGGGTACCGGTATGTTACTGAAATTGCAACTAAACATGGACTTGGCTTTCAAGATTGGAACTGGTTAAAACTCTTGAATCGTACAAGAATGTCTCCAAAGAGATGGAAATTAGATCCCATTCTACAGTTATGCTGGAGGCAGGCCGGTGCAGCCTCTTCCAAGGATTTTTTTCTCAGAAATAAACAACTTCATAATTCATTGACACGATAGTGAAAATTCCAAAAAAGTACGATAACAAGACCACTCTACCATTTGTACTCAACATCGTAAACTTCCTGCTACACGAAGGTTGGATGTTTTGCAGTCCTGCACCTGGAGCTGGGGCCCCTTTCTGTGAGGAGAGTAGGAGAGTATAAAATGAGGTGTTCTGTTGAGTACTCCAGTTAGTTACCAGTAGTTTCTCAACATTTTTGTGCGGTGAATAAATCATGATATAGTTCTTGTATTTGCAATGACCACTCCTAAAGGCATTTTCTCTCTAAGATGATTTCTCTTTAATTGTATGCAGATTAGGTGCAAGCCCTTCTGATCCCAACGGGTTTTCTCTGGAATGCCATTTGCAATCATGAGCATCTAAATCAAAGCAGAGCATTCGCATCTACTTATCTGACGCTCCCTCCCTGAAAATAGTCTCCCCAGAATTGTGCCTTCTTTCCATGTTGCAGGTCTGTAATTTTCGCAGTCGTCGCGGTTGCTTGCTTGTTTATTCATATATTATCACATTTACATAGGGATGCTGCTCATTCATGGTGTTAGAAGATTGGGACTGGCTTTATTTCTCTGTCAAATGTAATCTATCATTTATTTAGAACGTAAATAAATGTAGAAATTGGTGTAAATTTGGGGAAAATTTGGGCGGTTACACTCCCAGTTTGCCGAATTCTACTTGTGCATTTGTGCAATCATGTGAAGTGATGATGTTATATTTCATAACCTTGAGTCATTTTGTCTAAATGCATACGTGTTTGACACTCATCTACAGAGTCTTTTAAGAACATCTCATCTTGGCCAGAGCCAAGGCCAGTGTTTGTCCTTTTTCCTTAGAATCGATATGCAGCTCGACTTCGTTGGAGCTGAGTGATTACCGATTCTTGATGCTCTCACTTTAGCTTGATTATACCCTCTATTGGTGAATGTGTGTGCTGCCCTTGTTAGTTGATGAGATGAACTTTGATAGATTGCAGATTCGATCACAAACTACAAGATGTGACTTCAGAAATTCTTGGTAACCAGGTAAATAATATATCTGTCGGTTAGTTCAACATATAAAGTTCTCTTCTTCAAAGCTTATAGATCTACAGAGATTGTTCTATTGCGTCGTTCATGCAAGTTCAAATTACATTCACGTTTGAAAACCTTCGACACACACCATGAAAAGATAGTTCCTTAAAGTACCAAGCTTAGAAATAATTTCTTTTCACCGCATGAGAGTAAGATAGAAGTTTACCCATAAGCTTAATCCACTGTCAGTTGAATCACAAATCTAAACAAATCCTTGTAGAGAAATTATGACAAGGTCCAAGCCTCCCTAGACCGAATATGGTGTAAGCGATGCAGCGACTTCTTATGAGTTGAGCATTGATCAATCCCTTATAAGATACGTCTTAAGCTGGTTTCTAAATGTTTTAGCATAATTGGCTTGGTACATGTTGTACTCGGGTAAAACGGTTAAAATGAAAGTTTTCCTTGCCGATGATGTTGTAGGATAGACATAGGCTGGAACACCTTGGGATAGTCTCACATCAGAAAGTCACTAAGTAAGAGTGGATATAAGTGATGAAAGTTACTGCTTGACAACTTGAGTTTGAACATTTTGGATGTTTGTCAACATGTTAATTTGGACCTGAATCAAACAAGTTTTCATGATCACTTTTCCCAATAACAGTCTATGGACCTAAACCCGTGACGTTACAAATATTATTGTGCCCTTTTTCTTGGTCATGTCCAATCTTATAACGTTCAAAAATAAATTACATAAAAATATCTAAACTATACATTAAGTTTCAACGTATAGTTTAAAACGATAAAAGGATCAACTTAACATAATCAATCCTAAACCAAATACAAATATATTTTAAATATTGATGGTCATATTGTTACTTTTTATACTTCAAGTTTACCAAATACAAATATATTTTAAAATATATTTTAAATGTGTGGTATAGTTCATGACCTTTTTTGTAATTAATTCAAGATTCAAAGTATGTATTTTGTTCAATGCATGTGCAAACTTTGAGTTTAAGGTATTGGCACTCTAGCTCAGAATAGAAACTTTGAATGCTAAAATGTATGGACCTTAACCCGTGATGTTACAGTTATTATTGTGCCTTTTTTTCTTGGTCATGTCCAATCTTATAACGTTCAAAAATAAATTACATAAAAATACCTAAACTGTACATTAAGTTTCAACGTATAGTTTAAAACGATAAAGGGATCAACTTAACATATTCAATCCTAAACCAAATACAAATATATTTTAAATATTGATGGTCATATTGTTACTTTTTATACTTCAAGTTTACCAAATACAAATATATTTTAAAATATATTTTAAATGTGTGGTATAGTTCATGAACTTTTTGGTAATTAATTCAAGATTCAAAGTATGTATTTTGTTCAATGCATGCGCCAACTTTGAGTTTAAGGTATTGGCACTCTAGCTCACAATAGAAACTTTGAATGCTAAAATGTATATTTCTCTTGTGGATGGCGTTGTGATTGGTGGTATGGACAAAGTTTGTTTTGCCCCTATTTGATGGCAAATCCAATCTTATAGATTCAAGAATAAATTTATATAAAAATCCCTGAATTATACATTTAATTTCAACATATACTAGTTTACAAAGATAGACTTATTCAGTTGCAATCTAATTCAAGGAAATCGCATAGACCTTTTAATATGGAAGGAAGATGTTGAAAGTATTTGTATAGATCAAAGTTGTTTTTTATTCGCGTAGGTTAACTTTCGTGTTAAAAAAATCTCAAACCAGTAAAAAATTAAAAAATTTGGGTAAGATCCACCAAAGTGGAGAGCCTTAACCGTATGTGTCACAGAGAAGCCCAGAGGGCTGTTCCCGTCCCTGTCAGGGGAGATGCCAACCATCTCTCCTTCTATCGAACACAAACAAGTTCTGAGCGGATGTTATATATCTATAACAGAAATTTCTCAAACGAGCGATGTCGTGCTAACTTTCCCACCCACCTACCACACCATCACGTATATAGTATTTGCCATAATGTTTCTAATTTTCCATTTGTTGAAAGGTTTGAGTACGGAGAAACAGACGACCTCATCCCCAAATTCCATTGTTCAAAGCGAGACGAGTTAAGACAACCCTTTTCTCATCGATTTCTGATACTTGGAGGAGATAGCACTCATTCTAACATATTCCGTTTTTTTTGCGATCCATTGATCAGGGAGAAAATCCTATGCCTCGGTTTACACTACATCGGGGAATCTTGCTGCAGAAGCATGCTTTGTATTGAAAAGGGTCATATCCTTCTATATTTTAAAATGCGAATACGGATATTAGAGAATGTGAAAATGTGTTATCATATCATTATAAATGAAAACGAATCGGATAAGAATAATAACAGAAAAATATATTTTATAGATTAGCTAAAATATACATGTTTTATTAGGATGTTTTACACATAAAATAGATATGCTAAATATATTCATCTTATAACAATTATACAAACAATGGTGAATGCAATCATAAAATTTCGTTAAATAAAATTATAAATAAATATGCAACTATATTTATATACTGAAATGGACATATGAATACGAATGCGAATATTCACGAATGTCATATTGATATCTATATATGCATCCATTTTAAAACGGATACAAATACACATGTCAGAGTCTGTACAGAAATAATGAGATAGCGGATCGGATATGAATATATTTGTATTTGTTTTCATACTTACCCTCGAGTTCTCGACTTGCTGCCGAAACATATTTTTTTCCTATACCGGTGTAGTGATTTGCGTTTAGATGAATGATACAGATCTTTTGTTCTCTATGGTTAACTGGGTCATGTGGATGTGATCACAACATTTGCATATTTTCTTCGCAATTCAATAAATGGCACTGCATTATTATCTCTGCTGACTATTAACATCAACATTCTTATTAGAAAAAACGTCAAAGAATTGTCAAAACGATAGCATCCTTTGATTATTGAGGCGTATACTCTGCAGTAAACATGCAAAATTCTCACACCAACCTAGAAGTTTTAAAAAAGGAATTTTTAACAGGTAGAACTTATAAACTTTGTCAATTATCTTTAGGACCTTTGAAATAACTTAATTGTCCCCTGACCTCGTAAACTTGTTCTTTCTTAACCTACAGACCCTATTGTCATATTTAACTTTATCGAAGTCAATTACTTGAGTTAATCTTGAGTTAATCAAACCAAAGAAAATCAGGTGGATCTTCAATCTCTCTCTCTCTCTCTCTCTCTCTCTCTCTCCTTTCTTCTCCTACTCTTTCTTCGTCCTCTTCTTCTGCACAATCAAACGGGAAGTTGAGGAGGACCTGGAGGGCGGCAGACCTAGCAGGTGAGAGGGAGGTCAGGAAGGAGGAGGTTTGGGGTGTCTACGGAGGCTCTGCCCTCGTCCTACACCACCTCCCTCCATCCTTGCTGCCCACCGCGTTGTCGTCGATGAGCGCGACCTATCCGTGGACCCCTCTTTCAAGGCCGAGCTCTGTGCACTCCTCGGTTGTGCCACCACCCCTCCACTGCCCCAGGTCTTCATTGACGGCATGTGGGTCAGTTGTGCCGACAATCTCAAGAGGTTGGAGGAGAACGGGGAGCTTGAGGAGGTCTTGCATGGGGTTGAGCTTGAGGAGAACCCCTGGAAGGTGTGCTCAGGCTATGGTGGTGCCAGGTTTCCCATCTGCGAGTGGTGTTGTAGGAGCCAGAAGGAGTACGTGGAGGACGAGGGTAAAGCTACAAAGTGCTCCTGTTGCAATGAAAAATTGAAAATGGGCTGCATCATCCCACAATAGCTCATCATAGGGTAGAGGTGAGGGGAAGGGGGCAGGGGTCCCGGTTGAGGCGGAGGTGGAGGAGGAGAGGAGCGGGGGTGGAGGAGGCGGTGGAGGGGGAAGGGGCAGGGGCCCCTGCTGCGGGTGGAGGAGGGGAGTGGGGTTGTAGGTAGAGGCGGGGGAGGAGGGGAGCGGGGTGGAAGAGACTGTGGAGAGGGATGGGGTGGGTTTGGCAGATCTGGAGGAGGAGGAGGGAGGCACGACGGATGTCGAGGAGGTGGGTGGGTGGTGTGGGGAAGAGGAATGAGGAGGAGGGTGAGGCGGAGTGACACCAATGTAAATTTGTTAAATAAAATGGGTAAAATGTAAAAGAACATAATCAAATCTGGTTAGTTTTGACGGAAAAATGGATAAGGATCAATCACAGGATCTGTATGATAAGGGTTAGCAAGTTTACGGAATCGAGGAGGGAATTAGGTTGTTTCAAAGGCCGTGAAGAAAATCGGCAAATTTTATAGAGTCTACCGAGCAAAAATACCTTAAAAAAAGCATTTCTATCCGTTTCAAAACTATCATAATGATTATATAATGGTAATGTTTTGAAAGATAAATCATGTCATGTATATTTTTCATGTGAATTCTAGTGAACATTTCGAACTTATTTTATAAGATTCCAACCCTATGGATTGATACGACTCTACATGTATAACATATATTTTCCGGAGTGTATCTGATTTTTTTTGTGAGTGATATAATATATCCTTTATATGTTTCATAAGTTATTTGTATTTATTATTTCCGTTTTTTAAATTTCAATCTTATGCAATAATTTCGACAACATAAACTATACTTGTTACAAATCTGAATTAAATTTAAAGGTATAAAATACATATCTTTATACTTATAACCATGAATAACTAGAAACATCGATATAATGAACATGAAGAAAAATGCATTAATCAATGACATCTACATATTAGGGCAATTACATTATAAGAATGACAACTGATAAAAAAATATAAGATAAAACAATAAATTATTATTTATAAATAAAGGATAAGATTTGATATCATGATTATATCGTGTAACTAGTTAGATGGTAACTTAATTTAAAAGAAGGGTTTTTTACTCCATAAACCCTATAAACTTTGTAAATTACGTTCTCGGCCTTTGAAACAACATAATTCCTCTCTCGACCATATAAATTTATTAACTCTTACCTCATGAATCCTGAAGTTAATTTGTTTGAAGCTTGTGGGATTTTTGGGGTAATTTACAAGGTCTTTGCAAACGTTCGTAAAGGAAATTTAACAGGTTTCCAAGGTTTTAGGGGTAAAAATCCCTTAAAAGAATGTTGATCTGTTATGTACAGTTTGATCTTCCATATGTGCATATCTAACAAGGCAATCAAAATACGATATCAATTATATGTCGATCCATTTAAGAAATTATATGGCATTGGTTGATCTAAGGTAAATCATACTACCATTATGGTGGAAATTTGATACTAATCCTTTCACAACTTTAATGCTAAAAGATAAATTATATGTAGGACAATAATCCGGGGGCATGTATGTGAATTTTTTTCCTTCATAAATTACAAGGGGGCATTATATAGAGGAAGGCCGTGTGAGTTTGTATTCCAAATATTCAAGTGCTTATATATATGGGCGTATTACTATCCACAAATCCAAAAGGGGCATGTACCCCTCATACTCCCCCTTGGATCCGTCTTCCTTGCAGTTTTTATGCATTTAATAATGTATCACAGATTAACACGATTATAATCATGCATTTCCGATTCATATCATAATTACAAAATGCATGCATGAATGGATTAAACAATGTTACACTATCTTAGGGCAAAATCCGTCAAAGGCAAAAGAGTAAATCAATAGCAGCAAACAAGACAATAATCAGGTCAGACTAGAGATCACCGAAACGTTCATGTAATAGACTGCCCTTAGATAAGATATCGCCTTCAAAATACTGATGTGTAAGGTACTGATGATCCGCTCACAAGATACGACTTCACACGATTGTCGTCCACGCACACTGACGAGATCATCCTCGAAAGCACCTCAGAGAACAACAACCGAGAGAGGAAGAACGAGTCGCAATCGTGCTGGAAGAACAAAGAGCGAGGGGGAGAAGATTTTCTTGCGAGTCAATAAAACCAGCATTCGAGGATAGGTATAAGTAGACACATCGTGCGGTTTTTCGTCTTCCAAAAACACCCTTCAACGGGCGCTTCTCCGAATTCTGAAACAACGGCTACGTCAGAGTCGTTGGGTCTAGTTGAATTCATGTAGCGATCGAATCACAATCTATCCGTAGGATTTATTATTCGACTTGCAAAATGAAACGGTAGTAAAATTATCGAGATCTGAATCGACTCCCCGAGTCAGAGATGAAGCGGAGAGGAACGTGCACGTCTGGCCCTCCATTGCTCATATCTATTATTGTTACAAGAGCTTGGGTTCGACCTCATATACAAGTCCACCAGATTTTTAGAAGTACTAGATGTTGTACTAAAAGTCCACCCAAAACTCCCCTTATTTGAAATTTAGAAATTACCGATTTTCCTTCAACACCATTTGGTTTCCCAATTGGACCTAAATAGTTAATCAATGCTATTGGACAAGGTTGCCAAGTTAAAACATAATTAGATAATTTCAAATAAACAAAGTCTTTTACGATTTCTCCATATCATGTGATTGACTTATATGTGTGAATGAGTATTGCTCCCATAAGGTAAATGATACAGTTGAGTGTTAGGGTATGGGTATGGCAGTGAAGAGGGAAACGAGACAAGATTGAAGTTAGATATCATACACCTCATATAACATACATGTGTACCAATACACTTGGGATGTAAACTAGTACATATCTTCTTGGAAATATCTCTTTGGTCAATCAATGGGCCTTGCTAGTAGGGGTGTCCATGAGACGGGTACCCGTCCTAATTGATCGTGACCTGTCTCACTCCATTGTTATTAGGTCATGGATCGACCAACTTCATTCCAGCAGATACCCAATTCTAATGGGTACCATGTTAATGCTAATGGATGTTGGGTACCCGTAGGTACATGCAGCGATATCACCTTTGATAAAAGGGAATTGTTCATTTAATAGATAAATATCAATAAAAGGACAAAATAAATAATTAGAATTTTTCATCAACTTTATATATCAACTTTCAATCTCAAGGATTTTTTTTATCATCACTCCTTCATGATTTGATTTGTTCGAACATTAGATTGATCAATTATTTATACGCAATTTCATTACTTAATATTCAAATGAAATATTATTTTTATAAATTCTATGACAAAAATATTTATATTCGTGGACTTACGGACTCGAGTGAACATTTATATTCTATTCAATTCGGCTCGTGTGAATTCCTGAAGGTCTAAATTTACCTTTCGGTCTTTATTTTGATTTGATTCCATTCGATTCAATTCGATTCAATCCATCTTGTGTTGGATCCCATCTTCATATTTTTCCGATCTTCGTGTTTGATTCAATTCGAAAATACAAAAACGGTATTGAGTTTCGATTTAATCTGGCTCATGTTGGATTCCTGAAGTTCTAAAGTTTGACGTAAACACTCATACCTTTCAGTCTTCATGTTCGATTTGATTCAGTTCGATTTAATCTGGCTCGTGCTGAATCCCATAGTCATACCTTTCGGTATTCCTGTTTGATTAAGTTCGAGAACACAAAAACGATGTTGAATTCAACATGATTCAATTCGATTTCAATCTAGTTTTTGTTGGATTCCTGAAGTTCTAAAGTTTGATGTAAACATTCATATCTTTCAGTCTTTGTGTTTGATTTGATTCAATTCGAATCAATCCCGCATATGTTGGATCCCATCTTCATACCTTTCGGTCTTCGGTTTGATTCGGTTCAAGAACACAAAAATGGTGCTGAGATTCGACTTCATTCAATTTGTTCAATCCATCTCAAACTGGATTTGTGATGTTCTAAAGTTTGGCATAAATATAGTAAATAACCATCGGTACCCATTAGATTTTTTGTATGAGACACGGATCATAATATAATGGATACCCCATCCATCATTTTTAAATGTGTACCCGATAATTTAGGGTCAAAATGGATGGGTCAAATCAGATATCCGTTGACCGGATTGTTTTGATCTCCCCTACTTTGCAAGTATACATTTGAAGGATAGTCTTTTCAACTTAATTGAATCCTGCCCTAAACCATATTTTGTGATGTGATAAGTCAGATCAAGTTTTAAAAATCATCACGATGGATCTCTCAAGCACAAAATAAAAAGGAACATTATTATTGGAACTAACCAAATCTTAAATTTCTGTGATGGGTGATGCATCATACCTTGAGCGGGCTAATATGCAATCCAAGACTTTGCTCGATGTAGATGTTGTCAGATGGCGTGACTAGTATTATATGATTCCTAGTTGATAATATGACATTAACCGTGGTGTTCAAATATAACTGGGTCAATGAGTATCCGGCTTAACCCGTCCATTTTGACCCTAAACTTACAAGTACCCATTTCAAAATAATGGGTCAGGTACCCGTTTATCACGACTCATTCAAAAAACCTGTTTGGATTATTGGATATCCACGAGTACCCAGTTAGAAGCTTCCACTACTCAATTGATTATAAAAATGGAATAATTAGGTACAAATACCAATATATAAGCAATATTCTTATCTCTTTTAAAATATAAAAGAGGCTCCTCTCAGTTGAAGTGCTTCCGATCAAGAGGGTCATGAGGTGCTAAGGGAAGGGATTCAACGTCAATTGCGATTCTGTTAATAGTACTACAAGGGCAAGAACGATGAGGGGAAATTCCTCTCGCTCGACCCTTACAAGATAAAGCTCGTCATCCTGTCCTTCAGAGCCTTCTCAAACATTTTTGTCGACATCCAATGAGAAAAGGGAAAGATGATCCGGTAGTGCTTCGACGTCCTCGACTTCCATCAGTTATTTTTTTAATTCTTTGTAGGACAAACACTTGACTTAATTGAATGCAAATCGTATGAAAATTAATACATGCTTAACTACTTTTAATTTTATGTTTAAATTATTTATGAAATGAACACTTGCTTAACCACTTTTAGTTGTATGTTTAGATTATTTATGAAATGATCGTGCAAATCTAATTTTCCTTGTATTTTTGTAACAGATGTCATTGTTGATGACCAAATTAGCAAGTTGACGAGGAAGGTCCCATCCAGCCCCTTCAACTCGATCTTCAGAATTACGACCGATTCCACGCGATGCCTCGCGCTTGACAGCTACTTCATATCCTTTTTGACCTTCTCATCGATCGACATGCCCTAATCTTATCGAACCATGTTGTGTGAGCGGTCCCATTGACCTAGGTCATGGCTGGCCTTGCCAGGTAACTTCGTAATCAACCATTCTGCAACCACTTTGGTTAAAGAATTATTTTTTGAGCCATCAAATCGGTGACAACTCATATTAATTATGTTATATTGATAATATGATCTTACAATTTTTAATAAATATTCTTACTATATGTGATTACATTGTATAATTTCAAATAACATGTCGATTAGAGTGTTAATTAAGCATGTTTTTTATGCGAGCGTACATGTGTACGTTTCCATATTCATAGAAAAGCAAGGGACTTACATGATTTAATCAGGCAAGATGTGGCCTCGACGCAACAAGAATCTAAAATAAAAGTGGTATTTCCATGGGTATCCACGAGTACCCATTACCCTTTGATGTTAATCTGGTACCCATTACAATTGGATACCCATTGGAATGAAGCGGATTGACCCGTGTCCCAATAACAATGGATTATGACGGATCCCAATTTAATGGGCCAGATACCCGTCCCATGAACACCTCAAAACATTAGAACTTTGGGGGCATCGTTGTGTCAAGTGGCACTTTGAAATGGTGGTTCTATAGAATGCGATTAATGAAGAGATTGGGATTGTGTTATGAAGAGACGGACACACAACTCCAAGTCAACCTGAGACCAAAATCTTTTTAATGCTACCAAAGCATTGCATTATTTCTCTTGTAATACGAAATCCAACACTTACATAGTTTTGGTATTTAGAACATGAATCGAGATGAAAACGAGCACACTGAAAATTTTCCCATCACGACTTTGTCGGCCGCTCACAAAAAGACGACGAAAGCAGGGAGTCAACCCTCGATGTCCTGAAAGGAAAGAAAGAAAAATGGGAGGTCACTCAAAATACATCTTCTCCGGGAAAATACTTAAATAAAAACAAATGCAAGAACTCGAATGATGCCCTCCTCACCTTATTTTCTAGCACGACTCCGTCGGGCACTTCCAACTTCACTCCAGCCTTTGCAGCAACAGTCACCTTGCCCTGTTGTGTCATAAGAGAAATGGAATTCACAAGACAACACAAGGTGTCATGTCCTGGACCTTAAAATATAGGAAAAATTGCGGAAGCATCTCAAACAATGAAATTAATTTTTTTTTTTGAGTCTAGGAGCAAGACAAAAATTCAATAATCCAAAAATAACTTTCAGAGTGCCATACATAATGGAAGAATAAAGGAAATTAACCAATAAATAAAAGACTCAACAAGTCTGAACAACATAATAAAGTTAAATAAGTCTATCCGTACAATGACTTAAGAGGCTAGAAAATATCAATGAATCTTCAATCCAGCAGACGACCAATCCTTTTTCTTTCCTCTTAGCTGCAAGGTTGTAATTCAATATTAGTCAAACGAATTTGACTAAGTATGCACCAATAATTTATGAGACATACCATCATAACCATATACAATGAGTAGTAAAGAAAAATACGATGACAATTCCATATGATAATATAAATCAGTAAATAAGCAATGAACTATAATAAGACCTTTTCAATTATGCCAATCATCATGGGATAACAATGACAATTCAATAAATTTCTTTGAATATCACAATTTTATGACCATAATATCAAAATCCATATCAAATATAAAACAATCCCATCTGCCGACACCTGACAGCCCGAGCTTGGATAGAAGCCACCCCGTTCCCTTAAATCAAAATTTTTAAACTAAAACAAATATCAATACGAGGTCTCCTATCCAAACCCCAATGCAATGGACATCAATACTGAGTCAACCGCAGCAGCGGTAAATTGTTTGGAAGTAGTGTAGGATTACCCGCCTACAACGGTCAATTGGCGGAATTAACCGTCCGCGCGGCACCCGGCCAGGTCAAAGCCTCTAATGGACCAATAATGAACAATGTCTACTCACTCACAATGATGGTGTCAAAATCAACAATAATTTTTTCAATAAAATATTTGAATAAAAAAATAAATTTTAACCTATATATCAAAAGACAATAATGTATCTATCTCTTTACATTTAACAACTAATCCATGAATAAGCATTATGACTAAATATCAACTTGGCACCTAATTACATAAAGTTGTAACACAGAGATATAATCAAAGAAGTTTAATGTGATATTATAAAAACTCCATTGCAACAACTAATAAAATCAAATGTGGGGTATAAATGACAATGGTATGAAACATAGATTAATGTACATACCTTGATTACTATCAAAATTTCAGATTCCACAAATATGCGTACCACTCACGATGTTGGATTAGCACCTAAAATAATAATTGGTATCCAATTAGAGCGTGGACCATTTATGAAATATATTACTATTATTATTATTTTAACGAAATTATGTACAAAGTTGACGTTTTCCAACTTGATTCAATTTCGAGTACCTTGATTTGATTTTTTTATAACATAGGTACTTAAAACGCCCTACCATTAAATCTTTCTAGCAAAAGTTAATAGGCTACTAATTGTCATACGTACTCTTTTTTTTTTTTTTGCTAGAAATTCAAAAATTATTCCTCCTTTTTTTTATTCTCTGGTGAGTAAACTTCAATTATCGTTTAGAGTCTAATTGTCATGATGTTTTCTTCTTCTTCTAATTTGATATAGGATGCACCCCATAATCTAAGTTAATGACAACTTTGATCGCGTGGAGTTCATACACAGAAAATCCGATCAGATATTTTTGATAGTTGTTCGAGATACAAAAACGTGAATCACAAACATGAATTACCTTTCTTGCCAATACTGTTCTGCCCCAGACGTTGCTTCTACGCAGCCCAAGCTTCCATCACCATGGCTTATTTTCTCACGAAGGTTGAAAGGTTGAAAACATGGAGGCCTACTCGTCACGTTGGATTGTGTTGGATTGAAAAAATCTGATCTTTTGATTATGGTGCTAGAACGGATCAATTGGTATATATGGAATTGCGGCAACGAGATAAGGGCCGTGAGTTGGCAGGTCGTTACTCAATACCATTATCAAATTATTCGTATCACTTTCAAATTTCAAAGTTGTCGTCAATCCTTTAGCCTTAGGTTCATGGCCGTTGGTTTTTTGGTGCCTTTATACCCTTTTTTTTTTTGAAAAGTTAGATGGTTACATAATTTATCTCTTTCTTTTATAATTATTTAATTATCATTGTTTGTTTTTTTAATGATATTTATATAGTAACCTGGTATTCTTTCTATTTTGATTTCCTATTAAAGTTTTCAATTTTTTTGCAAAACAACCCCTACAATTTACTGGATGTTACAACTCTACCCCTCTTAAAAGAAATTTCGTCCACGAAATTTAAAAGACATACTTAAAAGTTCAGGATATTTTTCTCGAACTTCATCTTCAAGTTCCCATGTGGCCTCTCTATTCGAGTGATTATGCCAAGCAACTTTTACCATATTGATAGTCTTTCTTCGTAATTGGTATTCTTGACGATCAACAATGTGAGAAGGGCGCTCCTCATATGATAAATTTTTATGAACCTCGACGGGCTCATAATGAATTTGATGAGATGGATCGTGAATATATTTTCGCAACATGGAGACATGGAAGACGTTGTGGATGTGCGAATACTAAGGTGATAATGCAATGCGGTAGGCCACTTCTCCTACCCTATCCAACACCTCAAAAGGACCAATATATCTTAGACTAAGCTTTCCCTTTCGTCCAAATATCAAAACACCCCGGGTCGGAGAAATCTTGAGAAAAACATGATCACCAACTGCAAATTCCAGTTCTCTGCGACGGTTATCCGCATAACTCTTTTGTCTGCTTTGAGCTACCAATAGCCTCTTTTTAATCAAGTCGATCTTATCAGCGTACTTTTGCACGAGTTCCGATCCGAGCAATCTTCTTTCACCAACCTCGTTCCAACAAAGCGGAGATCTGCATGGCCTCCCATAGAGAGCTTCATATGGAGTCATTCCAATGCTAGCATGATAACTATTGTTATAGGCAAACTCAATAAGTGGAAGATTCTCATCCCAACTTCGAGCATAATCCAAAGAACATGTGCTAAGCATATCCTCGAGAACCTGAATAGTTCTTTCAGATTGACATCTGTCTGAGGATGAAATGCAGTACTAAACTTCAGCTTTGTACCGAAAGCCTCCTGAAGTTTTTTCCAAAATCTCCCGGTAAATCTTGGATCTCGATCAGAGACACTAGAGACAGGTATACCATGAAGCTTCACAATATTATTCATGTATAAATTTGCTAAGCTTGCAACTAACTCCTTTTTCTTCATTGGCAAGAAGTGGGAAGACTTCGTCAATCTGTCCACGATCACCCATATGGCATCATAATGAGTTGCATCGGTCTTCGGAAGATCCATCACAAAGTCCATGGTGATATGTTCCCATTTCCATTCCGGAACCTCCAACTGCTCCAATAGTCCAGCTGATCTTTGATGTTCAGCTTTGATTTGCTGACACACCAAACAATGAGAAATGAATTCTGCAATTTCCTTCTTCATATTTTTCCACCAAAAATTCCGTTGGAGATCTTTATACATCTTTGTACTTCCTGGATGCACAGAAAAATTAGAACGATGAGCTTCATTCAGAATCTCTTGCTTCAATTCTGCCTGTGAAGGAACCCATAAGCGATTCCTAAATCTAATGCCACCATCTGGAGCAATGAAGAATTCTGAATTCTCTCCTTGACTCCTCTTAGCTAAAACATGGTACTCAGGATCTTCCTTTTGAGCTCTCAATATTTTCTCTATTATCACCGACTGTACCTGGATGCTAGGTAAGATAATCTTGTCTCCTTCCTTGAAAGAATTCTAAGAAACAAAGTCATCAATCAACTTTCACTTTTTGATCATCAAGCTAGCCGACAAGGCGGGGCCCTTTCGGCTTAAAGCATCAGCCACAACATTCCTTTACCTGGATGGTAAGCAATAGAAAAATCATAGTCCTTCAGAAATTCCATCCATCTCCTTTGACGCATATTTAGATCTTTTTGAGAAAAGATGTATTTGAGGCTTTTGTGATTAGAGAAGACCTCAAATTTCTCACCATAAAGGTAGTGACGCCAAATCTTTAAAGCAAAAACCACAGCAGCAAGCTCTAGATCATGCGTAGGATAATTCCTTTCATGAATCTTTAGCTGCCTTGAAGCATAAGCTACAACTTTTTCATTCTTCATCAACACACAACCAAGCCATTCAGGGATGCATGAGTGTAGATGACAAAACCTCCACAATCAGAAGGTAAAGTCAAGACAGGAGCGGTGGTCAACCTTCTCTTCAATTCTTGAAAGCCGTGCTCACATGCAGAAGACCATTCAAACTTTGTTCCTTTTCTAGTCAGTTCAGTCAGAGGAAGTGAAATCTTCAAGAAATCATGAATGAATCTACGATAATATCCTGCTAAACCAAGAAAGCTTCTAATTTCTGTCACGCTCTGCGGTTGCTTCCATTCTGCGACTGCCTCAACCTTGGTTGGATCTACAGAAATCCCATCCTTGAAAATAATGTGCCCAAGGAACATGACCTTTTCCAACCAGAATTCACATTTGGAGAATTTAGCATAAAGTTGATTCTGCCTCAGAGTCTCCAATACGATTCTCAAAGTGCTCCTCATGTTGCTCAACACTCTGAGAATAAACAAGAATATCATCCACAAAAATAATGCTAAAGTGATCTAAGAATGGTCGAAAGACCCGATTCATAAGATCCATAAAAGCGGCAGGAGCATTAGTCAATCCGAATGGCATCACACAAAACTCGTAATGCCCATAGCGTGTGCGGAAAGTGGTCTTCGAGATATCTTCCTCTCGAATCCTCAATTGATGATAGCCTGATCGTAAATCAATCTTCGAGAAAACCTTTGCTGATTGGAGCTGATCAAATAGATCATCTATCCGTGGTAACAGATATTTATTCTCACAGTCACCTGATTCAGCAGTCGGTAATCAATGCATAAGTGAAGTGATCCATCTTTCTTTCTCACAAATAAAACAGATGCACCCCATGGTGACACACTGGACCTGATAAATCCCAAGTCAAGCAACTCTTCAAGTTGCTTCTTTAATTCCACTAGCTCGGCAGGAGCCATGCGATATGATGCCTTAGATATTGGTAAAGTTCCAGGAACCAACTCAATAGTGAAATCAATCTCCTGCTGAGGTAGGGGTCCAGGCAATTCTTCTGGAAAGCATCAGGAAACTCCTGAACTACGCCGAGATCAGATAAAGATACGGTTGATGGCTCAACCCTTAAAATGCTGCCAAGATAGGCTTCTCATCCTTTCAAGATCATGTGATGTGCCTTCATGGCAGAAATAATGCACCGCTCAGAGACGACACCATGCCCTCTAATAACGATTCCAGGGAACTGATGGCTTGCAACGATCACCCTTTTCTTGCAACAATCAATAATACAATGATATCGGGAAAGCCAATCCATCCCAAGGATAATATCAAAATATGTCATCTTCATGACGATGAAGTCACTAGGTAGCTCATGACCCTCAATTATCAATGGAGCATCTTGAATATACTCTAATGCTTTTACATTTCCCCCAGTAGGTGTGATAACCATCAAATCAATATCTAAAAGTTTTGGTTTGGCATCCATGCTTTTTACTAGAGCCTCAGAGATAAAGCCATGTGTAGCACCAGTATCAAAAAGAATCTTTGCATGAAAATTATCAATAAGAATGGTACCTTCAATGACCTTGTCCTCCTTAGCAGCATCATTCCCAGTGGTAAGAGCATAAACTCGAGCCGGAACCTTTGGCCTTTGATCTTTTCCTTGAGCAACGGGCTGCTTCCTAGGCTTCGGACAATCCCGAACAAAGTGCCCTTTCTCTCCACAGTTCAAACACTGACCATTCTTGAGATAACATTCTCCAGGATGAAAACAGTGACAGAAAGAGCATTCAAGAAATCTACTGTTTTGCCCCGACTTGGGGGCTTGCTTTTGCTTCAGAGAATTTTGGAAATTTTTGTTCCTTCTAAATTGATCCTTCCGATCATTGCGCGGCTTCTCCTCCTTTCTTCGCAAGAAATCTCGCTCCATAGTTGTGGCACTGGCTAGAGCATCCTCCATAGTCTTCGATATGTTGGAGAGAACCTTCGATCTTAAAGCAGGGTGAAGTCCCTCAATGAACTTCTGAGTCGTACGGTACTCATCAGGACATAAGTGTGGAGCATACTTCAGTAAGCGATGAAACTTATTGCTATATTCAACAACATTCAGATCTCCATGCTTCAGATTAATAAACTCTTTCTCCTTGATCAACTGCAAGTGCATCGGAATATAGTGCTCGCGGAAGAGTTTAACAAACTCATCCCATAGAATAATCTCGCCTTTTTCAAATTTCCGCAACTGGCAACTGGTCCACCAGTCCTTAGCAGGACCCTTCAGTTGATGAGTAGCGAAAGAGACCTTGCTATGATCCGGACATCTAATTGCATCAAACAATTTTTCTATCTCCTCCAGCCATCGATCTGCTACTTCAGCATCTACTACACCTTCAAAGCTAGGCGGGTTCACCTTTAAGAATCTCTCAAAGGTGATCTCATCCCGACGCTCCTCACGAAGACACCTTTCTTTTTCAAGACGCCTCTCGCGACGTCTCTGATCCCTGTCCTTGCTCTGGTGATGATCAGCTTGATCACGAATTAGCTGGGAGAGCTCCTCGACCGTCTTCATTAATTTGGCATTCTGGGCTACCAAATCCATGGAGCGACGACTCCGCTTATGGTTCGGGACGGTCAACATCTGCGAACAGCGACGATCAATTAGTCAGCTATTCCAACCATAGTCTATAAATATTATAAGTCATCCTAAAATTGGATAATATTCCTCTAATCTTCCATTTGGCTCTAATACCATGTGTAACGTCCCAGACTTAGGTCCCCGGTCCGTTATCGAAGCATTACTGGCCCTAATAACCTCATGGGATCGAGCCCATGTGGACCCGATTAACCACCCCCAAAATGCTCAAGCCGGGTTGTTCGGTAGTAAGCTCCTCGCTATTTATCCCACTCGGAAATTTCGTGTTCCACGGTATGGGACCTTTTTTTGGGGGGTGTTACAACCTCCCCCACTTATATTCGCAACGTCCTCGTTGCGACATGGCCCATCACTTATTGTCAGTGATAGTGGCGGTTGCACACTCCGAGTAGCCATTTCTTCCAACCTCTTTGTAGGGGCGGCTCCACCTCTCGGGTAGCTCTTTCTACTATCAGACAAAATTTGGCTCTGATACCACTTGTAACGTCCCGGGCTTAGGTCCCCGGTCCGTTAGCGGAACATTACTGGCCCTGACAACCTCTTGGGATCGAGCCCATACAGACCCAATTAACCACCCCCAAAATGCTTAAGCCGGGTTGTTCGGTAGTAAGCTCCTCACTATTTATCCCACCCGGAAATTTTGTGTTCCATGGTGTGGGACCTTTATTTGGGGATGATAACTGACATTGTGCGAGGGTCAACATTATGTTGTCGCTGAGGCGACCGCTCACAGAACATCGGTTAGTCAGCAATTAACCCACAATAAAAGAATAAAACAATTGAGTCCCAAAAGTGTGAATTAACATTTATTACTCTACCACAAAACGTACAGTGAACAAGCATGTAGAGGTCGAACCACAGAGAGAATTACAAAAATGCAGTAGCCTATTGTACATGTGCAACAGAGTCATCCTTGTGTGAAGCCTATTTTTGTGGATTTTCATTATATATATATTTATTTATTTTATTTATTTATTTATTTATTTTCTTTTTTTATTTTCTTTTTCAATAGGGGAATATATATATAAAGGAGAGAGAACAGTGATACAATATTTATAAAAATATATAAAAACACTCAAAAATACAGAAATAAAATCTTTTTGGTATTTTCATGATTGTTTACTGTTTTTGTGATTTTTGGGTATTTTTCAAAATGTTTTTGATATTTTTAAATAGCAAAATAAAGGAAAACAGGGATTTAGCTACTGGCTGGGGGTAAAATGGGAATTAAAAATATCACACAGCCACAAAATTTTTCTAAACCATTTTTAAAGTAAAGAGGTTAAAATATAGAAACTACAGAACTTGAGTTTGCAATTTTTGGGATTTTCTTGAATTTTTTATATTTTTTAGAAGTTTTTGAGTATTTTTGAATTTTTAAGGTTTTTCTTTTGAGATTTTTAATGCTTTTCAGATCGACACTAAAATATGATAAAATAGACCATAGTTAATTTTTTGGAATTTTTCGAGGTGTTTTACTATATTTTTTGGTATTTTATGAGCTAGACAGTAAATAAAATGCATGTTTTTGATTTTTAATAAATGCAGAAATGCAACAAAATTTAAAACTAAAACTATGGCATGCAAAAGCAAGCTAACAGGAGCTTATTTCCATTTTTGCAAAATTTTTCGAGTTAATATGAGACACGAAATAAATGGACAAAGCATACAAAAATATATGGCCTGGTAGGGGCATTTTTGCAAATAAAAATAAAGTCAGGGGCTTCAGTGCAAAAACACACAAAAATATTACACGTGATTTGCAATTTTAAGGGTTAAAGTGAAATACAAAACCCGCCAGGGACCCCTGCGCAAAATGACCATCACGTTGGACTACACGTGATCCTTACCCACAGGGACCAAATAACAATTTCAGAAAGTCCAGTGTCTTTCATGCAACTTTTCACAAAAATATTATACTTGAATTTTTATTTTATGGACTAAACCTAAATGTACAAACATACAGGGGGTCATATGCAAATTAGCCACCTCACGTGGGATGACACGTGAGGTGATGTGGACTGGACCTCAAAGTAATTTCATGAAGATACAGGGGGGGTCCAGGCAAAATTTACATGATAAAATAAACTGCAACTTTTATTTACAGGGTGAAACAATAAATACAAAACAACCGGGGCTAAATGAGAGATTTACCCCTTATTTAGGCGCTGACGGACGGCGATGAAGGCTTGGCTTGGACACGCGTCACACATCCGACGGCGGGTACCGGTTCGCAGATGAAGGCTGAGATTAGATCAGCCTCGCTGATTGGACGGTGGGTGCAGGGCTTCATCTGACGGATCTCGTTCAATCCGGGATGCTCCTCCTTATCGGACGGCGAGGGAGGCGTCTAGAGGAACAGGGAAGAAGCTCGCCCCTGGCGAGCTTCGATCGTGGAGCATGGGCTCCTCCGGGCTCCTTCTTCGCATCTGAGGCACTCTGCTCGTAGCTGGAGACGTTCCGCGTCGGATGGTGGTCTCGCCATGGCTCCCGGAGGTCCGAAGAGCTCGGACGAGGTCGATGAAGGTCGGGACCTCCAGGAACCTCTTCCTGGTTGGAATCGAGCCCAGATGGGCTCTTTTCTTCGTTTGACCTGCATAGGAAGAACCGGGGGAGTGAGGGCTATCTCCTCGACCCCGGGTTTTGAAGCTCTGCAGCAAGGTGGAGTGAGGCGGAGGAGCTCCGGCGATAAGCGGAGGTGGAGCTCCGATTTGCAAAGACCACTGGTCCTTGGTTGAATAAAGATGATAGATAGATGGGGAACGCGATGGGAAACGAAGTGGGGTGAACGTGGCGGTCGGAAACGGTCGAGATCACGGTGAAGAAGTCGCCGGAGCGGAGCTCCGGCGAACTTCAAATTTTCAATTTCACGCTACGCTACTGATCTAAAAGCTAAACGAAGAATGGGAATGAAAAGCTAACACTAAAATATACCTAAAATGCAAATAAAGGGCAGCTCTTATACCCGGGGGCCACCAGGGAGCAAGACAGACGCCGGAGCTCCGCCGCGTCAAAACTTTCCCTCCTCCGGCCGATTCAAGTCGCTGCGATGCTCCCCCTGTCACGAGGAACCTCCCAGGATTGAAATCAAGGCTTTTGGGTGGATGAAATTGGCCAAATTTGAGGAGGGGGGCGAAGCTTCTTATTTATAGACATTGAGATGGACCCTTATTGACCGGCGATTATTGATTAATCCAATGAGCATCAAGTTGATCTAAGATATCGGCGGGTATCAGTGATCATCAGGGATCATTTCTTGTGAAGAAAGCGAGCACGATCGATGGACGAGATGGCCGTAAAATAGGGACAAAATCCGGGGAAAAGATAGTTCAGAGACGCCAGGTCCCGGGACAGTTGACCGGGCGGTCAACCAAGGCCGGCGCCCCATTGGTCCACCTCGGCCGGCGCCCCATTGGTCCACCTCGGCCGCTAGAGGACAAAACAGGAAATTTTATTCTAAAATGATTTATTTACCATAATAAATGATTTTATTAGAATTTTCTTATAAAATTAAAAATGTGTATTAATTCATGTAGTATTTGTTTATGATTTTTATTTAATTTTTCGAAGTGTTTTATTAAAGTTTTATGTGTATATGTATGTATTTACATGTATTTTGTGTATTTTATTTTTAATTTGTTTATTTCATTTTATTATTTTTTTGTCTTAGTTTATAAATTTAGAATTTATTTTTATGAGTGTGAGGGTATTTTTATTTAATTTTTATGAGTTTATTTTCATTTTTAAATAAATAGGGAGATGTATATGTAGGTATACTTGTAGGTCTTTTACCTGTATATTATATATACTTTATTTATTTAATGTATTTTCTTGGTTTTTATTTTAGATTTATATTTTTGATATATTATGTATAATATGTACATCATTTAAAAATATGAGAAAAGAAAATCATTAAAGAATGTTTTCCCTTTTTATTTATGTACATATGGGATCATAGGTATTTTGCCTACACTCTTGCATAGACTTATTTTATTTTGTAAATCCCCTTTAGTTTTATTCTAATTTCAGTATGTTTATGTATTATATACATTATTTACAAAATTCTAAAAATATAATTTGATAAAAATAATGGACAATGAATAATTTGAATATTTTAATCAGGCATGCTGCACAATGAAGGTCAAAAACCTAACTTTTGCAGATGGACTCCAAAAATTCTAAAACCATTTTATTAAATAGTTCTTGGAAAGCTATATACAATTAAAGGTGAGTTTGGGTGATTTGGAGTTTTTATTTACAAGATATGGGTCTGCGAATTTGAGATTTTGGTTTTTTATTCTGAGTATAAAATGTACACTGAGTATTATTTTTAGGCAAACTCAATTTTGTATTTTTATTTACATTATTATCTACAACTTTAATGTACAAAGTTTCTTTATTTGATGAATGAATAATTATATACAAAATAGGTGTCAAAAAGGCATAAATAAATGCATGAATAAATGAGGTATTTATTGTATACTGGCTCTTATCTCCCCCTACTTTATTCCTTGTCGACCAATTCCATGCTGGCCTTGGTCTCGGGGTTAGGGTCATAAAATATTTGCAATATTTTACTCCTTTTTCTTTTCTTCTCTTTGTTCTATAATTTTGGCATTGAAAACCTTATTTTATGTACAAAGAATACAATAAATAATAGGTGCTATTATGTACAAATTGATGCTATTTACATGCATTTGCTGGGGTTTTTGAGGCCAAAATGATAGAATAAAGGTGATGAAATGGAGGTTCATCACCCCCCTATACTTGCCTTTGCTAGTCCCTAGCAAATACTTATGCAATAAGTACAAAAAGAATGAAAAGAAAAAGGAAATTGCAAATAGAAACAGATAAAATGAATAAGATAGCTTTCAGTGAAATCTCTTGTCCTTACAAAATAGGACTTTGGAGCACAGGTTAGACCTTGGTGTGACAATGTGTGTGGATCTTGGTTGGGAACCAAATTTAAAACACAACAGCCTTCGAGAGTCACAGAACTCGGTTCAAATCTCCTCAATAGCCAGGTCAGAACTAGCCTACATCATACGCAAACCCTTATGACTATGAAGCTGACTTGTACGGTGTAAGTGATGGTGGCTCTCCCCAACGGAAATGACAAAGGGAGTGACTTCTCCAGAATGACAACCCAATGATTCCCCTATCCAGCCCTCGACCGTCGAGGAGCGAGGTATTCCCTTCTAAGTTCAAGTGACATCCAAATCAAGAGGAGGAGGTGGAGAAAAGAATGGATGGTAGCCGGTGTTGCTACCTATCCTGGGATGCAAGACCAGTGCAGTCATGTCATCCTGCTGCAGGCTTACATGGGATAACTCTGATGTTCAAGCTTGCTTATTTTCTATACAACATATATATATACACACACTCTGGAAGGCACTTTTATTTTTATTTTCAAGCCTTCCATTTTTTTGGAGAGATTTTTTTTCAACATGCTATTTACAGCAGCATTTACATAAGGACTTTTTCCTCTTGAGCCAGAGGACTATCCCTCTTTTGAAGCTTTATTGCAACCCGCACTCTCCTATCATTCGACTTCATTGAAACTGGACCAGGTTGGGGTGCACTTCCCTCCCTAGACGAGGATGAATGTTTCCACCCGTGTGCGTCTCAGACTGGCAAATCCACCCCCCTTACCACTCCAACTGAGTTGAGCCAAGTGAAAGGTGCAAGTGTCCAAGTTAGGTCACGGCCGACAAGAGTCATACGTGTGTCTCGAAAAGTTCTAGTTAGTCCACTGAGGTGACCTGAACCCAGCCCTGATTTCTCAAAGAATTAAGTCTGAATAGACCTGAAGTACCTTAAACCTAGTTCCCCTAAGGTTCCAGTGCAGTTAGGTGCAGTAAGGTCAAACCAAGCTCCAATCTTCGACTTTATTGGACTAGTTCAATCATCAAGCTCAATACAAAGAATATGAATGATATGCAAATGCTGTTTACAAATATGCAAAGAATTGTGCAATTTTGCAAAGAATTTGAAAACAGAGCAAGGAATTTTTACACAAAGAATTTACAAATAAAAGAATTTTGGCACTCAAAGAATAAAATATATACAACTACTTACACGGGCGTGCCGCTTTATTTTACAAGACTTTACAGGTTTTAACAAAGTAATTTATTTAAGTTGTTTAGCAAGAATTTTATGTATTTTATTCACGATTTTCGAGTACTTGTAATGATGCTTTTATTCCTCAGGCCTAGTTTGAAAATAATTTGGCAAACTATAGTACACGATAATTTTTGCAATCATTTACACACATTTGAAAACTATTTTTGCAAAGATTTTTCACACTATATATACATTTTCCACAATAGTTTTGACAAACATTTTTCAAAATATTTGCACATAAGTTTTCCAAATCCTTTATTCCACACAAAGAAAAGTTTTGTAAACCAAATGATTTTACACAGGTTGAAAACATTTCACAGCAAATTTTTCACACGGTTCGCACTATTTTCAAATCATACTGTATAGGTATCTAACCTGATTTATTAATCAGTATATACAAAAGAAAAAACTGTATTTGATGTACAACAGGGTTTTTGCTCTTAAAAGCTTTATTTGGGATTATTGCTTATTTACGAATGAGAGATTTTTGTGCAGACTCCTCAGACTTAGCAAGAATCATTTTCAAAAGATTTTAGAAAACTATAGTCCAAACTAATTTGGCAAACATGTTCACGCATTTGAAAATGATTTTACAAAGGTTTTTCACACAAGATAGATAGATTTTTCAAAGCAATTTGACAAACAAAATTTTCCAATCATTTGCACACTAATTTTCACATATTTTTATTTCACTCAAAGAAAAGAAATTTTACAAACGAAACTTATTTTGCAAAGGTTGAATACTTGTACATACTATTTTTCAAGCAAATTTTCAAAAGATTTTTCAAAGAGAATATTTTGCACAAAACGCTTTTCCTGACTTATTAATCAGTACAAGTAGTCTGAGGAGCTCACAATCATCTTTTATTATTATAGAATTACTTATTGCTTTTTAGATTGAGTTGATGTTTTATTTTTCAGTATGAGTTATGGCTTGTAGTATATACATGGTATATACGACCCCCCTATACTTAGCTTGAGCTATGTCTTCATAGGTCAAAGAAACAAGAGACGACATAACTCGTACTGAGTATAGACAGATCTAAAGAATATATGGGAATGAATGAATGAATGAGAAGTTGACCGTCCCCCCTATACTTAGGATCAAATAATCCTAAGTATAGCAGACTGTACACAAAGTAGGGAGGGTCAATGGTGGGAATACACAGATCGTACTCAGATTGTCTCCCCCTATACTTAGGGTAAGATACTCCTAAGTATAGACGAGAAGAGGAGACAATGGAGAGGATCGGAATGAAATGAAAGACTCGGGGTGCACATCCCCCCTATACTTAGGACAAAGTATGTCGTAAGTATAGAAAACTGTCTACAAGGGTGGCACCTTTTAGATACAAAAAGAAGATAGAAAAGGAAAAGAAGAAAAGAAGAAAAAGAAGAAAACCAGATAAACAGTTTTTGGAGTACATTGTCTGAATCTTCTGATGTCGTCACTGTTGTGGATATGTCATCATGGTGCACAAGCTGAATGGAGTCTACCACGGCCAAGAATGTATCTGGTTCAAGGTAAGGCTTCAGGAGTTGGCCGTTGACGACGAATGGCTGTGCGTCAGGGGACAATTCTGATATGGCAATACTTCCATTGTCACACACTTCACAAACGCGAAATGGCCCTGTCCACTTACTCTTCAATTTGCCCAGGAATATCCGCAACTTTGCATCAAATAACCACACCTTCTGTCCAATATCAAAGGTCTTTCGTCTGATGTGCCGGTCGTGCCAGTGTTTCACCTTCTCTTTGTACATCAATGTGTTATCATATGCATAGTCTCGGAACTCCAAGAGTCTGTTCAGATCATCCTTTCTTTTCTGACCACTTCTGCGTGAGTCCAAATTGCAACTGTTAACTACCCATAAAGACTTGTGAATTAATTCAACTGGCAGATGGCACGGCTTCCCATATACAAGACGATAGGGCGACATGCCCAAAGGAGACTTGTAGGCGGTTTTGTAAGCCCATAAGACCGAGTCCAAGAGTTGGGACCAGTCTTTCCTGTTTGGCCTGACAAGTTTCTGCAGAATAGTCTTGATTTCTCTGTTTGATAATTCTGCCATGCCATTGGTCTGAGGATGGTAAGGAGATGCGACACGATGGTCGATGCCGTACTCCTTCGTCAATTTCTTGACCTCTCTGTTAATGAAATGGCTACCCCTGTCTGATATGAGAATTTTCGGTATCCCGAACTACAAGATGATGTTCTTCTTCAGGAACTGACATATTGTTCGGTTGTCGACGGCTCGAGCAGGGATAGCTTCAACCCAACGACTCACGTAATCGACGGCAAGAAGGATGTGCTCAAAACCTTGACTGTTAGGGAAAGGTCCCATGAAGTCAATGCCCCATGCATCGAAAATGTCTGCTATCTGAATGATTTTCAGGGGCATCGAATCTTTGGCAGTGAGTGTACCTTTCAATCTCTGACAGTCAATACATCGCTTGACAAACTCTGCTGCATCCTTAAATAATGTAGGCCACCAGAAGCCACATTGAAGTACTTTAGCTGCCGTACGATCTCCAGAGTGATGTCCACCAGATTCGAGCGAGTGACAATGCTCAAGGACACTAAATTGCTCCTCCTGAGGGATGCACCTGCGCCAGATGCAATCAGCCCCTTCCCTGAACAGAAGAGGATCCTCCCATTGGTAGAAACGGATGGTCGACATGAATTTGTTCTTCTGATTCTTCGTCCAATCTGATGGCGTTACCCCAGAGGCGAGGTAGTTGACTATATAAGAATACCAAGGAAGAGAATCCACTACAAGGATTGATTCGTCAGGAAAGGTTTCTGTAATAGGTGCACTGTTCAGAAGAAGTCATGCTGCTCGATTCTAGAGAGATGGTCTGCTACCACGTTCTGAACTCCAGGCTTGTCCTTAATTTCAAGATCAAATTCCTGGAGGAGAAGGATCCATCGAATTAATCTCGGCTTGGCATCCTTCTTATGCTGGAGGTACCAGATAGCAGAGTGGTCAGTAAAAATTATGACTTTTGATCCCAACAAATAGGATCTGAACTTCTCAAGGGCGAAAACCACAGCCAGCAACTCTTTCTCTGTCACTGTGTAATTTCTCTGTGCTTCATCTAATGTTCTGCTGACATAGTGAATGGCATAGGGCGCTTTCTCTTTTCTTTGCCCAAGAACAGCCCCGACTGCAAAATCTGACACATCGGTCATTATCTCAAAGGGAAGAGTCCAGTCTGGCGGCTGTAAGATTGGAGCCTGAGTAATAAGCTCCTTCAACTGATTGAAAGCAAGGAGAACGTGCTGATCTACATTGAACTCGGTTTTCTTGCACAAAAGTTCTGTCAAAGATCGGGCAATGCGGCTGAAATCCTTGATGAATCGTCTGTAGAATCCCACATGCCCCAGGAATGACCTTAAATTTTTCACTGTCTGAGGTGGCTGTAGATTTGCAATAATATCCACCTTTGCCGGGTCGACTTCCATGTCACGTTTGGAAACGGCGTGACCCAGCACAATGTCTTCAGTAACCATGAAGTGGCTCTTTTCCCATGAAAGCACTAAATTGACTTCCCGACACTTCTGAAGCACTCTGTCTAGGATCTCAAGACAAGAATCAAAACTGTCACCATAGACAGAGAAGTCGTCCATGAACACCTCAAGAAAACTGCCTACCATCTCGGCGAAGACTGCTAACATGCATCTTTGGAAGGTTGCAGGTGCATTGCATAATCCAAAGGGCATTCTCTTGAAGGCATAGGTGCCGAACGGGAAAGTGAAGGTAGTCTTCTCTTGATCTTCAGGGGCGATTGCCACTTGGTTGTACCCAGAATACCCATCCAGAAAGCAGAAGAACTCCTTGCCTGCTAGTCTTTCCAGGACTTGATCAATGAATGGTAAGGGGAAGTGGTCCTTCTTTGTTGCGGCATTAAGACGACAGTAGTCAACACACACCCGCCAGGATGTTGGTACTCGAGTGGATATTTCCTCTCCTTTATCATTTGTAACCATGGTAAGCCCGAACTTCTTTGGAACTACATGCAGTGGGCTTACCCATTTTGAGTCGAAGATGGGATAGATAAAGCCTGCATCACACCATTTCGTTATCTCTTTCATGAAATATATTCATGAATATGCAATGCTTAGCAACCTACGTAGAGTTTTGCTTATGCAGATGCAATGCTTAGGCACCTACAGTGTTTCACTTGTGCAGATGCAATGCTTAGGCAACCTACGTAGTGTTTTGCGTATGCAGATGCAATGCTCAGGCAACCTACGCAGTTTTTCGCTTATACTATACGCACATCTAAACAAATTTACACTGAGCAGTCCATAGGCTGCCCAAGCAGGCCTTTCCAAATCAACTCTGCACATCAATCTAGTGACAGATGATTGACTTTACAGTGAGTTTTATCAGATCTATTCAGCTTCATCTCATTTTTATTTCGATTTATTTAAGTGAGAACCACAATTTAGGAAAAATAATAGATTACTTGGACCAATTTACAAGTCCGTAGTAAAAGCAAAACTTGTACATCAGCATCTTCTTTGATATGAAATTATGAAACCGCGAATCCATGGTGGTGAGAATAATTTTGGTACCCTTATTGGCATTCAGCAATCAGCAGTATAGTTATATCACTGTTGTATTCTGACGTTACTAACAACAAAATTGCTGACTTAATCATAAAAACAAATATTTATGTTTCGTTTCAATACACACCGTAATCTGTTTCTATAATCCATGTCTCACAACCCTGATTCGCTACATAGTAATGTATTTGCAATCAAATGAAGAATGAGGAAGAAATGCACAAACTGTAACTTGGGTATATTGCATTGAAAACTCAATGAAATATAAATTGGGTATACTAGCTTACTGTCATGTTCTTATCTTCTACATTTAGCAACACTTTATCAAAGATAAACAACACTGTATCCGAACTATTTAAATCCAAGATGGGGTGGCTTCCGTTAATAGCAAGCCAGAACTATAATCTCTATGTTCTCTGTCATTTTGGCTCTCGTCAAAAGCCATGCATCCGGAAGCGACTTTGATACCAAACATGTAAATATCTGTTTCCGGTCAAAAAGCTGATCACGACAAGCCACTACAAGTGACTTTGATACCAAACATATAAATATCTGTTTCCAGAAAAAAGCTGATCATGACAAGCCACTGAGTTTTCACATCTAACTTATCTAGTAAGGTCAAAATCAATTACATCCTTTGTCCACAATGGAACACCATAATTTGCTTTGATGGATCACAGTTTATATTCGTTAAATAACACTAAAAAGGATAGCAAATGAAGTGGTTCTATACATGACTAATACTTGTACATAACATAAGGCACATAGGCAGTGGTTTACATTTGAGTACTAAATATCTATGGTGGGCTATGTTTTTTTTATGGTAAATAGTTTTCTAATTTTAAAACTTTAATCCTTTAATATGTTAATTAGCAGCATCGCAGTCATTTTGTATTTCCAACTATACTTATCAGTTCATAAGCAGTATTAAAGTGCTTCATTAAATTGATTACATTAGCAGTGTAATACAAATGGTGACCAAAATCCATCTAATTGGACCAAAAAAATGTAACCAAGAAGTTTCGACCAAAATCTGTTGACATATTTCTATTTTGGTCCCTCCAAAGAATTAAAATCCGCATGTCACTTATATATGATTTGTTGGTGAAAGATAATCAACATAAAAGTTTATCTTAGTGTATTTTGACCAAAGATACTCTAAAAGTTTAGCTTAATGTATTTTATTGATGAAGTATATACATAAATGTCATTCAAATTAATGAACATTAAGGCATTATTTGAACGTAGATATTTGACATTTGCAAAAAAATATTCTTTATCTCATTAATGAAAGATCGAATAGTAGACTCAGCCTCAGACTTATTCTTCAATATGAAAATCCAAGAAAGTGTAGAAAAATCATCATCATCGAACAAATAAAAATGGTGTCCCTGGTAATCAGGGACACGACTTGAATCCCAAATATCTAAATGGAGGAGCTCAAACAAGTAAGAGCTGCTCTGACTCTGATGAGATGGAAAGGCGGAACGGTGGTGCTTCCCAAGTTGGCATGCCTCGCACTAGAAGGAAGATCACGTAGAAATCTGCGTGAGGACATGACACAACTTCTGCATAGGATGGTGGCCATAGATATGGAGAGACTGGTCCAATATGAATAGTGGAGACACCGACATGAGGAGGTTGGACCAGTCTATAAAGCCCCCGCTGCTCACGGCCTCATCCAATCACCCTGCCTGTGAGTATGTCCTAAAACGCAAGAGATGGGGGGGGGGGGGGTAAAATGGCACGACAATGCAGATCTTTAACAATCTGACCAATGAAAAGTAAGTTTATCTTAAATTCAGGGCATATAAAACATTTTGAAGGCACATGAATTGTGTCAGATGCACCTCCCCTTGTCATGTGACGGGTAAATGGACCCCATTAGCAATAACAACCCGTCAATAAGGAGGTATAGTCTTGTAAGACCTCAAATGGGCTCTGTCTCCACACAGATGGTGGCACGCACCAAAGTCCATGATCCACTCTGTCATATATGCACCGTTACTACCAGAAAAAGAGTAAGCAATACTTGAGGAGTTCGAAGAGGCTCTGACTGCAACAAAGGTATCTGTAGATCTTGTAGTGGAGGTGCCTGCAACTGGAGACATAATTTCTCGTATACAAGAGGTAATGTCATCCATTCGTGAATCGACAGGGGAAGCATGAGTTTTTGAAGGCTCAATATGTTTAGCCATACAAGCAGAAGCAGGATACCCATGCTTTTGGTAGCATGTATCCTTTGAGTGTCCTGACCGATGACAGTAGGTGCAAGGACCACGTTGACGTCCACTGTCTCTGTACGGGGGGTGCATCCTCTGAACTGGATGGACCCTACTCTACCGTGAGAAGCGACCATCTCTGAAGAGGGTTGTGGAGTGGCTGCAGGAGGAATAAGGAGCCTGTTGAGACAGCTATAGGCCTCCTCAATGGGAGATATGGTTGCTCTAGTGAGGAGCTGTGTACGCGCATCATCATACTCTAGGTTGAGCACAACTAAGAAAACTCCAACCATCGTGCAGTTCCTGTATGCCATTTGATGCTCTGTGGATGTCATAATAGGCATGAAGTTGTCAAGCTTCTCGAACATGCCACGGATGAGGAGTAGAACATATACAGAGGATGTCCTTCTGCTTGGCCCTGTAAATATCAAATTGAAGCTGAAGAATCTCGACCTCATTCTTCGCTTGGGCATAAGTGGATGCCAAAAAGTCCCACATCACCTTGATGGTGGGATGATTCACAATATCATTTGCTATCTCCATGGTGAGGATCCCAGAGATCCAAATACGTGCATACGCTTCGTCTTGCTTCCAAGAAGCATTGGTCCTGGTCTTATCTGTCAGCTCTGGCTCAGTCAGGGTGTGCTCCTTGTTATTGTAGTACATGAGGGTGAGAAACTGCATGGACCACAACTCATAGTTGATCCCATCCATCTTTACGATGGGAGCTGGGCCCTTGAAGGCACCCGACGAAGGAAAAATATCACCATTGTTCTCTGACATGATAGAAGAATGGTCATAAAATGGAACTTGATTGGGAAGTAGACCGATCTGAGCAAGTCTACATGATCATATGGAGGGTCGGTTGTATGTGTAGACTCACATAGCCATCCTCGTCAACCCTCGATCCGTGCTAGGGTCGGAAAACACGATTTATAGGTCTGAAATTATGTTTTCCAATCAGAATCATTTTAGGGTCAAATCAGACAATTGTGAGTCATGTGAAGCTGGAGGAAGGGTTGACAGTGCCCTCGACTCGCTGCAACAACTTGGAGGGGGCCTAGACGATGGTGCTGGGGCCTTGTAGAGTCCCTATGCGGTGATTCAGAGGGCTGGAGGCGGCACTGTCACTGGCGGCGACCCTGGACGCTGCTCGGAGGGCAACAACAATTCTGTGGCACCGCGTTGCTATTGTGCGATGGTGTCGGTGGTGGTGCGGCGCTGCTCTTGAGGTTATGGAAGGAGGCGATGGTGCCGGACGGAGGCCGCAACTACAGAGGATGGTGTCGGCGACGGCTAGGGCTGGCAGTGGGGTATGGATTTAGGTCAAGGCTCCGGTGTAGGACCATCGTTCAGATACCATGTGGAGATGAAAAGAAAGAATTGCATTACTGAATGACCCTAGGGTTCTCTTATATAGGAGAGAAATCTATTGGGTAAATTACAACAAGAAGATAAAGAAAATAGAAATACGTAAGCAATATAGAAGATAACAAATCTCTCAACAAATACAATATGCCAAATACCTTGTAGAAGCACAATTGAAATTGGAAATTCTGGATAGGTTAAAGTATACATGGGATCTCTTGCCATATGAATTGTAAGAGAGAACTGACATGCAAAAGATCATTTGCGAGGAGGACAAAAAGCAAGAGATTGAATGGAGACACCGATCCAAACAACACTAGATAAGGGAAGGAGATGCTAATACCAAGTTCTTCTACTCAATCACCAACGGGAGGGGAAACTACATCCAGTCAGTGTTAGTGGAGAGCGATTGTTTTGAAGGTGACAGGTAGGTGGGTCATGTTGTGGTAAAATTCTTCAAGAGAGCAAGCACTCGGAGTCCACATTGCGATTGGAGATGGAGGGGCCAAGGGGACTCCTCGTTGACGAGGGGTAGGGCAATGACGTCATCAAGGAGTTCAACATCGATGCAGTTCGCACAACGGTTTGGAAGTTCAATGCAGATGGGGTATCGAGATCTGATAGATTCCCAGTATTTTTCTTTAAGGGATTCTGGACCCCATCCACATTGAGCTTCCAAATCGTTGCGCGGGCCTCATCGATGTTGAACTCCTTAATGAGGTCATTCCCGTGTTCCCTCGTCGGCAACAAACCCATGATTTTCTGTCGTAAACTCCTAAAATACGTCCATAACGTTACTATCAAACAGAGACAAGATAGATTTCTAGTCTTTCTTCAACGGATTCTGGTCTCTATTTGATAGTAATGTTATGGACGTAATTTAGATGTTTGCAGTAGGAAATCATTGCACAAAGAAGTTAAACATGGTGTTTATTTTCCTCCTCCTAAAGGAAGAGGTTTCAAGAGAGGAGGACTTCTAGCTGATTGCTCTCTCCAACATAATATATTTGATAGTTGGAAAGGTTTTGGCCAACCAATTTCGCAATGTCCTAAAGGATCTTATTTATGAGATCCAAATTGATTTTATCCTTGATCATCCGATGATGGATAACATTGTATTAGTCTCGGAGATATTAGGAGGCTGGAAGCGTCGAAAAGCTCATGAATTTTATGAAAGATTGAGTTCTCAAAGGTTTACGATAGTGTTGATTGGCATTTCTCGTGGACTGCTTTGGAAAACGTAGTTTCTTGGATCTCTGGATAACCTGGATGAAATGTTGCATCACCACTACCTTGATGATGGTCTTGGGGAATGGGAAATCCGAGGAGGATTTTTTTCTCAACCGCAGTAAAGGGGGCAGGCAAGGTTGTTCGCTAGCCTTGTTGTTTGTGCTTGTCGTCGACGTTCTTGCAATCATGGGAGACACATGGCACAGAGAGGACACAATTCAAGGTACAGTTATGGTGATATTTCCATTCCATTGTTACAATATGCATATGGTACCTTCTTCCTAGAGGGATGATGCTCAAATATTAAAGGTATGCGCATGATGCTCCTCTTTTTTGGAGGGCTATCAGGTCTTGCTATGAAGAGATCCTTGCTATGAAGAGATCCAAATCCATTTTCTGTCGTTTGATTTTTTTTGAGGTGGAGGTTGCAAATTGCGAGATGATTACATCTACCTCGAGATGTAGTCTTCCCCTGAGCTACCTAGGATTATCGTTGTGCAGCGGAGGGTTGCATCAATCCGACTGACTAACAATGGTTGCAAGGCTGGAGCAGAAGTTGATAGGGTAGAAAGCCTCATGGTTGTCCAAAAGAGGTAGTATTGTGCTCTTAAAGGTGGTTAAAGCAACGGTCCTTGTGTTTTTTTATTTCTACACATATTATTCTTGTGGGGATCCGCTGTACCTTGAAGATTGTATGAGAAGTTTTCTATGGAGTTTATCTGATGGTAAAGGTATACACCTAATAAATTGAGACACTCACACCCCTTAGCTGGATGCGGGAGGGTTTGTGTTACGGTTTGAAAATGAAAGGCAGAACGAGATGTTTTCGTTGAAATTGAGGCAAGGCGTAGCCTCGAGGCAACCACGGTGTAAACCTCATTTTATAGAGAAATATGCATAAAATTATAATAATATATATATGTCCATATAATTATATATTTTCCGCCCAACATATTGCTATACTTAACACTATAAGATATGATGAAATAATAAAGATAAGAACACCAGAAAAGAATATATAACAACTTCATATCCCTTTCAACAATATTTTCACCTAATCAAAAGGGATACTTGTCTATAAATATCACGGAGAATTAAACAATACATATCTATCTTTGAAATATTATTGTAGATAAAAATACAATTAAATATGTCAAAGAAATTAATGTTATGTGTCTAACATATAATATATGGCAGAATGAGAAACCTTGAATCCCATCCATTTTGTTTTGCTTGATACATTACAAAGCGCATTAAGTTTACGGTTATTGTTGGATTTGATATTTTATATATTCCTTCATTAAAGAGTGAAATGGTAAGTTACTGAAATAGTTGGATATGATTAGTGGTAAGTATGAAGTTACGAGTATGAAAGAAACATCAGATTTAGGCATTCATCTTGTATAATCATTATCCTAAATAAGCAGAGATTTACAATCTTCTCAAACTACCAAGTAAAGCATTGAAATCATCACCAAAATGTTCCAAAAAAGTAAAAAAATGCCTCCATAAAATACCTCGCTGCCTCAAGGCATTCCACTTCATTGAATTGGATTGAAATGCACACATGGAGGCTAAATGAACCGCCTCGAGGCTAGATTTTTCATGCCATGGGTGCCAGTACGTTACTGAAATTGCAACTAAACATGGACTTGGCTTCCAAGATTGGAACTGGTTAAAACTCTTGAATCGTACAAGAATGTCTCCAAAGAGATGGAAATTAGATCCCATTCTAGAGTTATGCCGGAGGCAGGCCGGTGCAGCCCTTTCCAAGGATTTTTTTCTCCGATATAAACAACTTCATAATTCATTGACACGATAGTGAAAATTCCAAAAAAGTACGATAACAAGACCACTCTACCATTTGTACTCAACATCGTAAACTTCCTGCTACACGAAGGTTGGATGTTTTGCAGTCCTGCACCTGGAGCTGGGGCCCCTTTCTGTGAGGAGAGTAGGAGAGTATAAAATGAGGAGTTCTGTTGAGTACTCCAGTTACCAGTAGTTTCTCAACATTTTTGTGCGAAGTGAATAAATCATGATATAGTTCCTGTATTTGCAATGACCACTCCTTAAGGCATTTTCTCTCTAAGATGATTTCTCTTTAGATGTATGCAGATTAGGTGCAAGCCCTTCTGATCCCAACGGGTTTTCTCTAGAATGCCATTTTCAATCATGAGCATCTAAATCAAAGCAGAAGCATACACATCTACTTATCTGATGCACCCTCCCTGAAAATAGTCTCCCCAGAATTGTGCCTTCTTTCCATGTTGCATGTCTGTAATTTACGCAGCTGTCGCGGTTGCTTGCTTGTTTATTCATACATTATCACATTTACATAGGGATGCTGCTCATTCATGGTGTTAGAAGATTGGGACTGGCTTTATTTCTCTGTCAAATTAATCTGTCCTTTATTTAGAACGTAAATAAATGCAGAAATTGGTGTAAATTTGTGGAAAATTTGGGCGGTTACACTCCCAGTTTGCCGAATTCTACTTGTGCATTTGTGCAATCATGTGAAGTGATGATGTTATATTTCATAACCATGAGCCATTTTGTCTAAATGCATACGTGTTTGACACTCATCTACAGAGTCTTTTAAGAACATCTCATCTTGGCCAGAGCCAAGGCCAGTGTTGATCCTTTTTCCTTAGAATCGATATGCAGCTCGATTTCGTTGGAGCTGAATGATTACCGATTCTTGATGCTCTCACTTTACCTTGATTATACGCTCTATTGGTGAATGTATGTGCTGCCCTTGTTAGTTGATGAGATGGACTTTGATAGATTGCAGATTCGATCACAAACTACAAGATGTGACTTCAGAAATTCTTGGTAACCAGGTAAATAATATATCCGTCAGTTAGTTCTCTTCTTCAAAGCTTATAGATCTACAGAGATTGTTCTATTGCGTCGTTCATGCAAGTTCAAATTACATTCACGTTTGAAACCTTCGACATACACCATGAAAAGCTAGTTCCTTAAAGTACCAAGCTTAGAAATAATTTCTTTTCACTGCATGAGAGTAAGATAGAAGTTTACCCATCAGCTCAATCCACCATCAGTTGAATCATAAATGTAAACAAATCCTTGTAGAGAAATTATGACAAGGTCCAAGCCTCCCTCGACCGAATATGGTGTAAGCGATGCAGCGACTTCATATGAGTTGAGAATTGATCAATCCCTTATAAGATACGTCTTAAGCTGGTTTCTAAATGTTTTAGCATAATAGGCTTGGGTACATGTTGTACTTGGTGCATTGGATCATCGTCGGGTAAAATCGTTAAAATGAAGTTTTTCCTTGCTGAGGATGTTGTAGGATAGACATAGGATGTAACACCTTAGGATAGTCTCACATCAGAAATTCACGAAGTGAGAGTGGATATAAGCGATGAAAGTTACTACTTGACAACTTGGGTTTAAACATTTTGGGTGTTTGTCAACATTTTAATTTGGACCTGAATCAAACAAGTTTTCATAATCAGTTTTCCCAATAACAGTCTATGGACCTTAACCCGTGATGTTACACCTAAACTATACATTATGTTTCAATGTATAGTTTAGAAAGATAAAAGAATCAACTTAACATAATCAATCCTAGACCAAATACAAATATATTTTAAATATTGATGGTCATATTGTTACTTTTTAAACTTCAAGTTTACCAAATACAAATATATTGTAAATGTGTGGTATATTTCATGAATTTTTTTGCAATTAATTCTAGATTTAAAGTATGTATTTTGTTTAATGTGTGTGCCAACTTTGGGGTTAAATTATTGGCACTCTAGCTCACAATAGAAACTTTGAATGCTAAAATGTATGTTTCTCTTGTGGAAGGTGTTGTGAGTCATGGTATGGACAAAGGTTGCCGCGCCCCTATTTGAGGGCAAATCCAATCTTATAGATTCAAGAGTAAATTTACATAAAAATCCCTGAATTATACATTAAGTTTCAATGTATAGTTTAGAAAGATAAAAGAATCAACTTATCATAATCAATCCTAAACCAAATACAAATATATTTTAAATATTGATGGTCATATTGTTACTTTTTAAACTTCAAGTTTACCAAATACAAATATATTGTAAATGTGTGGTATATTTCATGAAATTTTTTGCAATTAATTCTAGATTTAAAGTATGTATTTTGTTTAATGTGTGTGCCAACTTTGGGGTTAAATTATTGGCACTCTAGCTCACAATAGAAACTTTGAATGCTAAAATGTGTGTTTCTCTTGTGGATGGTGTTGTGAGTCGTGGTATGGACAAAGGTTGCCGCGCCCCTATTTGAGGGCAAATCCAATCTTATAGATTCAAGAGTAAATTTACATAAAAAATCCCTGAATTATACATTTAATTTCAACGTATACTAGTTTACAAAGATAGAATTATCTAGTTCCAATCTAATTCAAGCAAATTGCATAGACCTTTTATTATGCAAGGAAGATGTTGAAACTAATTCTATCGATCAAGGTTGTAGTTTTTTTATTCGCGTAGATCAATATAAGTGTTAAAAAAATCGCAAACCAGTAAGATATTAAAAAAATTGGGTATGATCCACCAAAGTGGAGAGCCTTAATCGTATGTGTTTTAGAGAAGCCCAGAGGGCTGTTCCCATCCCTGTCAGTAGGGGTGTAAACGAACCGAACCTGAGCAAACCTATATGTTTTAGGTTCGGTTTGTTTATTTAATCGAGCCTAAACTTGTGTTCAGGTTTGGTTTGTTTAGTTTTGAATCGAATCCGAATCGAACCTCTTTTTAAACGAATCGAACCTAAGCGAATATCAAACTTAAGAATTCAGAGGGAGTGAAAAGAAGAGAAATGGAAATATATGTGTTTACAATTAGAATAAATATTCATTTAATTTTTTTCTTTACCTAACTTGTCTTCATCTTTTGAAAAATAGATTAATATGGATTCATCTCTTTGGAAAAAGTATATTATAATATATTTTTACATTTGTTCTGATGGGGATAAGGAATAAGAATAATATGGAGATATTCGATAAGTAAGGTTTACACTTGTTCTATTGATTTAAAGATAAAGAAGGAAAAAGTACTAGACACATAGATGATGGATGTTGTAAACATGATGTGACTATTTATTTTTGGATAGTTTATACCGAGATAAAACCTACTTATCCCGTAAATATCCAGCTATCTCTAGACAAAATTCACTTATCCTGGGACAAAATTGACTTATCTCAAAATAAGGTCCACTTCTATGGATACGAATATGTAAATATGTATATCTGCATGTTTATCGAGCTTTTAACGAATCGAATCTGAGCGATTCTATGATTACTAGGTTCGGTTCATTTATTTAATCGAGCCAAAACTTGTGTTCAAGTTCGGTTCGTTTATTTCCGAACCGAATCTGAATCGAACTTTTAGCGAGCCGAACCTGAGCGAATATCGAACTCGAGAATTTTCTTATAGCCCTATTGGTCACAGTTAGTAGTAAAACTCTTTTTTTGTTTTTTTTCAAATTAATTACCCACCCGATAAATACATATAGACTTAGGCGCAAGTACGAGGTATGGCTAAAATATATACACAGTATATATACAGATCTCCCTATACTTAGCGAGTGTTGTGTCCTCAGAGCACAAGAAGCGAAAAGAAGACATAGCTCGGGCTAAGCGTAAGAGAGTGAAAAGAAAAATATACAGGTCCGCCCCCCTATACTTAGACTGTGAACAGTCTAAGTATAGAAGAAGAGCGCACAAGAGGCGGTTAGGATATATAAATGAGGAGAGTATATACATATGAGCATCGCTTCCCCCTATACTTAGGCTTTGGTCAGCCTAAGTATAGGAGAAGGGTGGAAATGGAGCGATCGAGAGATAGGAGAAGAATGGTAGAAGCTGTACAAGGATACCGATGTGGTCGGGAGGGAGGGCGGGTAGCCGATGATTAAGACAGTTTAAGGCTGATCTTTTTGTGAGCCTGTGGTGGGAGATCGTAATGATGAGATGGAGATGAAGCATATGATTCTCAACTATTATCAGTGTCATCCTCAGAAAAATCATGATGGATAGTAGATGAAACATTTGAATCAGATGAAAGGTAGCCATCATCAGAGTTATCCTCATAGGAATAGTATTTGAAAGTGGACATACTCCAGATATTCATGTCTTTTTATTTCTTCAATTGTTTCCTCAAAATTCGTTCCTTTTTAAGATCAATCGGTTTGTCCTCAGATGAATACTCAGAAGCACCGGTCTCAGTCAGCTCATAAGAAATAATTCCAGTGTACTTGTAGAGGGTAGGACCGGAGCATCAGCTTTGGATGAGTAATAATTAGGAACGGGAGTTGTCCAACGAGAGTCGAATTTTGGATCCTTGCGAAGATATGGCTTTAGAGCTGCCGAACAGACTTCAGTCATGTAGACTACCTTTTCCGGACCTGGTGAGGGATCATCAACCGATTCCTCTTCCGAAAGGTCAAAGGTGACTTTCTTTCTCTTGTTTCGTGAAGATGTCGGTTCACTTGAGTATCCAGATGAATAGCCATTGGAATTCTTCTCCTTGGTCGGTTTTTGGGCTGTGTGTTTGTTCTTAGTCTCCTGAATATTGGTGCACTCTCGATTTGGGATAATTTGGTAAAGATAATCAGAGTAGGTTGCCCCTGGGTGTGACCATGCAGATGTGTCAGGAACGTAGTAGAAGGATTTGTCTATTTTGAGATCCGTGGGAATTGAAATACTAGGGAGAGTTTCTGCATGTTCGTTTTAAATTGATTCGATGTTGGAGCATTCTTGTGTCGAGTTGATGTAATCCATGTGTGCAAAATAGGTTGACCTAGGGTGTGCCTATGCATAAGTCTCTGGATCATTAGATTCATATGCTCGATTTTCCATGGTGAGCGCAGCTAGGAATGGAGTAGGGAGATTTTCTAAACCAATAGTCTCATCAACAACCGCTATCTCAGGTGTAGCTGCGGGGTAGGGCTCTTCTACTGTTTCACAGTTACAGTTGTCAGGGACTTCGTGGTTTGCCTCAGAAGATCGTGGTTCCTCAAAGACATGGTCAGATCTAAGTGCTTCCAATGCTTTAAAATTTATTTGCCGAGTCTCACAATCAATGATTGCCTTAGCAATGTTAAGAATGGCTTTCCGAGAATAATTGGAGACTGGGTGAATTCTTCTTGATGCTCAATATCAATGATCGTGAATTCTACTTTGAGCGGAGCACCTTGGAATTTCATGATGACAGAAATGATTCCTCTCGACCGCTTTATTGATCGGTCAGCCAATTGAACAATCTCTCGTATCTTCCGAATCAGTCCGAGCTTGAGTTCATGAAATACAGAGGTCGGGAGAATATTGATTAGTGAATCGTCATCAATTCGAGCATGGGTGAAATTTGTGTCTTTGATCATACAATCAAATCTGGGCAACCGCTTCACTATGCGGCTTTTGTTGTTTGTCCTCAACACCAAGGAGGAGACCATTGACAAGATATGTCTTTCAGTTTTTGTTATAATCCTTCCTGACTTTTTTATCATTAATTTGTCCACTAAAATTTTTTTAAGGTCGGGGAAGTGTTCAATGACCTTTATAAAGGGAAGTTCAAACATCAATATTTTATCCATTGCTTCCCGTAAAGCAGGATCCAAATTCTTCAGATCTTCTTCAGTCTCAATTTTTATGAAGTTTTCTGGATTTTTCATTTTTTTGGTATTTTTGAATATTCCCATTTTTTGGTATTTTCTGTGTGGTGTGGTGATGTGGTGTGTTCCTCAGATGAACAGGGCTTTGATGTTCAGAGTAAATATCAGAGGCATAGTCATTTCTAGGGGAATAATATGCAGAGGTGTCGATGTTGGAATCGTCCCTAGGTTTTTGAATATCCTTAAAATTTTTATCATGAGATTCAATCTTTTCCTCATCCAAATTTATGTCCGAGCTACCATAGAATGAGATTAATCGGTTGGTAAATTTTAGAAATCTTTCCTCCATTGATTCAAATCTTTTATTTATCCTCGAAATATCATCCTCAAAAAATTATTCATGATCAATCATGGGAGCAGTCGATGTGTGTTTTTGCGATTCAATAATTTCATCTTCCATTTTCCTATATGTGCTAGGAGAGGAGTCTCTTGGAATATCAAATATATAATCATTATTTCCAGAAAATATCTCCTCAATAATTATGGAAGGCGGCTGCTCATATGGTCCAGGCATGTGGAGTTGGTACGAGTATAATTTATTCCTTTGATCATGAGTGGTTGGACCTTGATATTGTGGAGTCAACATACATGGTTGATGTATGTGATTAGTACAATCCTCTGTATGAGTATCATGTCTGATGAGGGGTTTGTCATGGTTAATCCAACGCTGATGATCAATTAGTGCGGGTCTTTCCATCTGGGTTTGGTTTCTCGGCCCATGAGACTCAAAGGTATTTTGATCTTGAAATGTTTCATTAGCGAGAAACTGAGAATAAGACAGTTTAGTCCAACATGGTAGGTGATTATTTGCGGTCGGATGATTCGAGTAGGAATTAAATGAGGGGGCCGAATTCATCCACGGATCAAAGTTTCCCGCAAATGTTGGAGGATTATTGAAAGAAGAGGATGTAGTTGATTTGGGCCTAACCGAGACAAATTCATTTTTATAGTATAGCTCTGATGGATTTTCAGATGAATGTCCGGTCATTTTTTGAAAGAGTTGAAAGAAATGATGGGTTGGATCTGCAATTTGGAAAAAGTTCCATGATGAGATTTAAATCAAGAGATGAGAGAGATGATTGCACGGGATAGTCAAGAGAAATTTTATCAAGTGTGCGGCTATTGATCTTCGAAATCAGTTCACGCACACCAATGCAAACACAAATCAAACCACGGGTTCACCAACTCATAAATGAAGCCGTAAGAGCTATTATCTTTTCAGTTTTAAGTTGGTGATAAATCAATCTTGGAAAGAAATTAGCGAGCTGTTAGGTGCCGAAATCTTCTTAAAGACCGTCTCCAGTTCGTACGACTAGTTGCATCTACTTTCAGCCAGTATAGGTGTAAGTACGGACCGTAACCCGTGTTACTTAAGGACGGAGCCTTACACGGTGTCCTTTAAACCACCCACTCTGCTAAGGAAATTTGGATCGATTACCGGCTACCTGTATTCGTCACTGAGAAGTAGCTAATCGTTTTTAAAATCAGTAGTCTGAATGAAAAATATCAGAGCTTGGTTCTAAGCTTAAGTGTCGTCTCTCGCTCACTCAGAAAAATAAAAACATCCAAGGTCGGGGTTACTCTCCTGCTAAAATTCTTGATTTTATGGGTTAATTTAGAATCGGCTATATTTAGCAGTCTCAATTTTAATTAGGTGATCACTGAAGAAATTATGTGAGCAAAAATACACGTCTACCGTCCAATCCCAATTTTCTTTAAATTTATGTGGCAAAATAGGAGGGAGAAATCGGAAAAAGTCGATGCACGTGAAACAATGATGTATGCTCAGTTAGAAGACTTATAGTGAATCCTCGCAATCTCCATGTGGGATGCTAGACAGAAATTGAAAAATGAATGCAAGCTGATTGAAAAACCACACTTAAGCAGAAACTTCTATAAGCGGGGAAGAATTGAGTTAAATTTTTAGCTAAATTAAACGATCTATGTGCGTCTCAATTAAAGTGAAGTGTGGCTTAAATCCTACGAGTACAATCAAAAATTAAAATGCTCTGAGAGCTGTATGTGCAAGTCTATTCTAATCGCCACTCAAGTCGGGCCCTACCCTCACCGAAGAGTAAAACAAGCCACGACACACCACAGAATAAAGTTAGAGGTCCTGTTACACACACGAGAGTCCAAACGGACACTGCTGTAAATAAGCAATTAATTACAAGAACTTAAAAAATGCAGGAAAAAAACTAGACTCTACGCTCTCTCACGACTCGACTCGATCTTAAACTAATTGCGGATTTTCAGAAGTTTGGTGAAGATGCGCCGGTTTCTTGAAAAACCGCTCCACGTACATCGTACCTCGCAAGAAAATAAGAGAGATAATGCAAGAGATTGACTCAAAAATTATAAAAAATAAATGCTGAAAATAAATTGCAGGAAAAAAATGGAATTTATAATGAGAAATTCGGGGGCCAGATTACCCGAATGCGGAAAACCGAACGAAAATTTTCAAGACAAAAATCTAAACCGTTTGCCTCCTCGGCAATGACGCCATCTTACGAGTCCGAAATCGCAGCGTTAAAGATGATGTGTTTATTGCCGTGCGTAAAAATAATTTGTCGTGCATTGTAGGAGGCAATCGGAATCGGTCAAGAAAATAATCACAAATAATTTATTTAATTTTCAATCCCTTGGTTTTATGTTTATTTTACTTGGACAAGTCCCAAGGTCGAACTCAAGGAGACAAAGGAACAACCTAGAATTATGTCTGTCAAAGTTCATACACGGTTTTCGAGGCGGTCCCTTTTTTTGAAATTTTTAATGCAATAAAGGATGCAATATGTAAGTTTGGCCTATTTTAGGGACTAAAATATCAAATACATTCAAATGATGTCCGAAAAATATAAAACTTGGCCACAATGCAAAATATGGTGAAATGAATGCACTGCAATTTTTTTAGAATTTTAGGATGCAAAATGAATTTTTGAATGCAAACCAAATGAATTTCAATATTTAATTATGATAAATACTAAAGCTACTTATTTTCAAGGACCAACATTATCTAAGATCTATCACTAGAAAAATCCTAAAACTCGAAAATGTGAGATTTAATACTTATTAAAAATCAAACAGTGAAATATGCAAAATGATTTTTACAGGACAAGCTATGCATGCAAATCTTTTTGGGCATAATATCAAGAGCAGATAATTCTACAATATGTGATTTTTCGGAAATTTTTAAAGCAATGGTTAATAAATGGCGAATTTAAGAGCGCAAACTGGGCAAAATATGTAAATTTCCACAAAACAATTAATTATTAATTAATCATTAATCACAAAAATGTCCATAATATGTCAAAACATAGAGAACATCATGCTATTTTTGGAATAATAAAATAATGTCATGTAGAGGTCTAAAAGTAATGGGGAACACAGGGGTACAGATGTAATATTTAAATAAAATAAATATAAAAAGAACGCAGGGGGACGGAATTGTAAATACCAATAATATGGGGGGCGTCACTGAAATGCGCACGTGCCCTCTGGTTGGCGGGGGCTGAAGTGCGATAAGGAGGAGGACCGGGGGCCCCCTTGCAATTTGCCCAGGGGGCACGTGCGCAGCACGTGACCCGTGGGCTGAGCTCTTGCTGCTGACGTCCCCCACGCACAGCCCGGTCACTGGCTTGCGAAAGGCGGCGGAGGGCCGGTGGAAGCCCCTGGTGGTTGGTGGACGTTCGGCCAAGGTCGGGGAGCACAGGCGGTGCTCCCAAGGCGGAGGGGGCCTGAGGTGGTTGGCGTGATGTTGGAGACAGAGGCTCGAAGGTGGAGGAGCCCAAGCTGCTGGAGGTGGCGGCGGTTGACGATGACCGGCGGAATTGATGGCTCGATAAAGGTGGTGAAGCGTTGGGCGGTGGCTCGACGTCGAATCGGAGCAGATGAGTTGTCGAAGAGGAAGTCGATGGCGGCGTGAATGGCGATGGTGGTTGTTGACGTCGTGGGTCGTAGGCGAGGGTGGAGTGGCGGAGAAGATCGGTGGATGGCGGCGAAGGTTGAAGTTGTTATCGATGGAGTAGCGGAGGCGTAGGCTCGACGGTGGAGCACCAGAGCAGGGAAGGGACGGCGAGGGCTTCACCATGGGCTGTAACGAGTTGGGTAGAACTCGGATCTCGTCGGAGAAGGGAGATGAACGGCGCTGTCACCGCCGTCGTCTCATCGTTGTTTGAAAGTCTCGGCGGATGAGTTGAAGGTCGGGCGGCGACGGGGGTTTTATAGGATGAGGGGATGGTCGCCGAAGATGGAAGGTTGGTGGAGGGTGATTTGACGAGGGATTCGGGGAAGGTGAGATCGGGGAGGATATGGGGAATCACAGGTGTGACGAGATGCAGCGGAGGCGAGATCTGATTGGCGGAGATTTCGGGGGATTTGCGGCGGGCGGCCGCGAAATAGGAGGCGACGGCGGTTCCCAATTGGGAAAGGTGACGAGAGGGGGAAGACGAGGAAGATGACCAGCGACCGTCTGATCGGCCGAGATCGGACGACCGCGAACGTACCACGTGGCGCATGGGATGGAAGGGGCGAGTCACGTGCGGAGCACATGCCTGGGAGGCACGTGCGACACACATATGGGTGTAAACGGACCGAACCTGAGCGAACCTATATTTTTTAGGTTCGGTTCGTTTATTTAATCGAGACTAAACTTGTGTTCAGGTTCAGTTCGTTTATTTTCGAACTGAATCCGAATCGAACCTCTTTTTAAATGAATCCAACCTAAGCGAATATCGAACTTAAGAATTCTCTAGTAAGAGGGGGTGAAGAAAAGAGAAATGGAAATATATGTGTGTCTGCAATTATAATAAATATTCATTTAGTTTTTTCTTTATCTAACTCATCTTCATCTTTTAAAAAATAGACTAATAAGGATTCGTCTCTTTGAAAAAACATAATTATAATATATTTTTATATATGTTCAGATGGGGATAAGTAATAAGAATAATGTGTAGATATCCGACAAGTAATGTTTATACTTGTTCTATTGATTTGAAGATAAAGAAGGGAAATGTAGTAGACACATAGATGGTGGATGTTGTAACCACAATGTGACTATTTATTTTTGGATAGTTTTTACTGAGATAAAAACTATTTATCACGTAAATATTCAGTTATCTCTAGATAAATGTCACTTATCTTAAAATAAGGGGTGAAGAAAAGAGAAATGGAAATATATGTGTGTCTGCAATTATAATAAATATTCATTTAGTTTTTTCTTTATCTAACTCATCTTCATCTTTTAAAAAATAGACTAATAAGGATTCGTCTCTTTGAAAAAACATAATTATAATATATTTTTATATATGTTCAGATGGGGATAAGTAATAAGAATAATGTGTAGATATCCGACAAGTAATGTTTATACTTGTTCTATTGATTTGAAGATAAAGAAGGGAAATGTAGTAGACACATAGATGATGGATGTTGTAACCACAATGTGACTATTTATTTTTGGATAGTTTTTACTGAGATAAAAACTATTTATCACGTAAATATTCAGTTATCTCTAGATAAATGTCACTTATCTTAAAATAAGGGGTGAAGAAAAGAGAAATGGAAATATATGTGTGTCTGCAATTATAATAAATATTCATTTAGTTTTTTCTTTATCTAACTCATCTTCATCTTTTAAAAAATAGACTAATAAGGATTCGTCTCTTTGAAAAAACATAATTATAATATATTTTTATATATGTTCAGATGGGGATAAGTAATAAGAATAATGTGTAGATATCCGACAAGTAATGTTTATACTTGTTCTGTTGATTTGAAGATAAAGAAGGGAAATGTAGTAGACACATAGATGATGGATGTTGTAACCACAATGTGACTATTTATTTTTGGATAGTTTTTACTGAGATAAAAACTATTTATCACGTAAATATTCAGTTATCTCTAGATAAATGTCACTTATCTTAAAATAAGGGGTGAAGAAAAGAGAAATGGAAATATATGTGTGTCTGCAATTATAATAAATATTCATTTAGTTTTTTCTTTATCTAACTCATCTTCATCTTTTAAAAAATAGACTAATAAGGATTCGTCTCTTTGAAAAAACATAATTATAATATATTTTTATATATGTTCAGATGGGGATAAGTAATAAGAATAATGTGTAGATATCCGACAAGTAATGTTTATACTTGTTCTGTTGATTTGAAGATAAAGAAGGGAAATGTAGTAGACACATAGAAGATGGATGTTGTAACCACAATGTGACTATTTATTTTTGGATAGTTTTTACTGAGATAAAAACTATTTATCACGTAAATATTCAGTTATCTCTAGATAAATGTCACTTATCTTAAAATAAGGTCCGCTTCTACCAATAATGATTTGTAGATATGTATATGTGTATGTTTATCGAGCTTTTAACAAATCGAATCTGAGCGAACCTGTGATTTTAGGTTCGGTTCATTTATTTAATTAAACCTAAACTTGTGTTCAATCAAACTTTTAACTAGCCGAACCTGAGCAAATATCAAAGTTGAGAATTTTCTATCTCCCCTACCTATCAAGGAGATGCCAACCATCTCTCCAATTATCGTACACTAATAACTTTTCAGCAATTGTTATATATCTATAGTAAGAAGTTCCCAAACGAGCGATGTGGTGCTAACTTTCCTCCACTACCAACCCGCCTATTATAGTATTTGCCATAATGTTTGTAATTTTCCATTTGTTGAAAGGTTTGAGTACGGACAAACAGATCTCATCCCCAAATTCCATTGTTCAAAGCGAGAAGAGTTAAGACAACCCTTTTCTCATCGATTTCTGATACTTGGAGGAGATAGCACTCATTGTAACATATTCCGTTTTTTTTGCGATCCATTGATCAGGGAGAAAATCCTATGCTTTATATCGAAATGGCGTTTGCAATTTTTATACCCCCGTGTAGGGATGAAAAGGGTCTGATACATATACGAATATATGTATAATCATATCCTTCTATATTTTAAAATACGAATGCGGATATTAGAGAATGTGAAAATGTGTTACCATATCATTATAAACGAAAACGAATCGGATAAGAATAATAACAGAAAATTATATTTTATAGATTTGCTAAAATATACATATTTTATTAGGATGGTTTATACATAAAATAGATATACTAAATATATTCTTCTTATATCAATTATACAAAAAATGGTGAATGCAATCATAAAATTTCGTTAAATAAAATTATAAATAAATATGCAACTATATTTATATACTAAAATGGATATATGAATACGAATGCGAATATTCACGAATGTCATATTCATATCTATATATGCATCCATTTTAAAACGGATACAAATACATATGCCAGAGTCTGTATAGAAAGGATGAGATAGTGGATCTCATATGAATATATTTGTATTTGTTTTCATCCTTACCCTCGGGTGCTCTACTTGCTGCCTAAACATATTTTTTTCCTGTACCGGTGTAGTGGTTTGCGTTTAGATGAATGATACAGACCTTATGTTCTCTATGGTTAACTGGGTCATGTGGATGTGATCGCAACATTTACATATTTTCTTCGCAATTCAATTAATGGCACTGCATTATTATCTCTGCTGACTATTAACATCAACATTCTTATTAGAAAAAACGTCAAAGAATAGTCAAAACGATAGCATCATCCTTTGATTGTTGAGGCGTATACTCTGCAAGTCTCAGAAAACTTGCAAAATTCTCACACCAACCTGCAAGCTAAAAAAAAGATTTTTATCAGCAGATTTTAAAAACTTTACCAATTACCTCTATGACACCTTTAAAACACCTAATTTCCCCCTCAACCATGTAAACTTGTTCCAGCTTACTCTACAGACCCTACTATCATATTTAACTTTATTGGAGTTAATTAATTGAGTTAAGCTTGAGTTAATCAAACCAAAGAAAATCAGGTGGATCTTCAATCTCTCTCTCTCTCCTTCTTCTACTCTTTCTTCATCCTCTTCTTTTATACAATCAAATGGGAAGTTGCAGAGGACCTGGAGGGCAGCAGACCTAGCAGGTGAGGGTGAGGTCAGGAAGGAGGAGGTTTGGGGTGTCTACAGAGGCTCTGCCCTCGTCCTACACCACCTCCCTCCGCAGCGTCTAGGGCTGTAAACGAGCCGAACCTGAGCGAACCAACCCAGGCTTGGTTCGGCTCATTTAGCAAACTTTCAGGTTCGGGCTCAGTGCGGCTCGATAAAATAAAAAGTGTAATCAGGTTCGACTAGGCTCGGGTAAGATTCGTAAAGGTTCGGTTCGACTCGTTAAAGATTTGTTTAAGAATAAATGTTGTGCATATGTTTCTATTCAAAGGAAAAAACTGCAGTTGCATGGGAGGGTTTTGTGGAGTTTCATGAATAGGGAATATGGACTTAAGGAGTGTATGAGTCGATGGATTTAGAAAAATAAGTGAATGCCCTTATGTTAATATAGAATGTATTTTTTCCTTATATATACAATATAAATGTATATATACTTCTATGCATGTATGTGTGTATCTAGTCGAACTTTTAACGAATCAAACCTGAGCGAACCTATATTTTTGAGGTTCGGTTTGTTTATTTAATCGAGCTCAAATTCTTGGTCAGGTTCAATTCGTTTATTTTCGAATCAAATCTGAATCGAACTTTTAGCAAGTCGAATCTGAGCGAATGTCGAACCTGAGAAGACTCTGACAGCCCTAGCAGTGTCCGCGACACCCATGATGACTGTTGTGTGGTCATGTCCATCCTCGATGCACACCGCATTACCGTCGATGAGCATGACCTATCCGTGGACCCCTCCTTCAAGGTCGAGCTCTGTGCGCTCCTTGGTCGTGCCTCCACCCCTCCATTGCCCCAGGTCTTTATTGACGACACATGGGTCAGTTGTGCTGACGACCTCAAGAGGTTGGAGGAGAACGGGGAGCTCGGGGAGGTCTTGCATGGGGTTGAGCTTGAGGAGAACCCTTGGAAGGGGTGCTCAGTCTGTGGTGGTGCTAGGTTTGCCATCTGCGGGTGGTGCTGTGGGAGCCGGAAGGAGTTCTTGGAGGACGAGGGTAGAGCTACCAAGTGCTCATGTTGCAATGAAAATGGGCTGCATCATCCCACAATAGCTCAGCCTAGGGCGGAGGTGAGGGGGAGGGGCCGAGGGGGTCCCTGTTGGGGTGGAGGTAGGGGAGGAGAGCAGCGGGAGTGGAGGAGGCGGTGGAGGGGGAAGGGGCAGGGGCCCCTGTTGCGGGTGGAGGTGGGGGAGGAGGGGAGCGGGGTGGAAGAGACTGTGGAGAGGGATGGGGTGGGTTCGACAGATATGGAGGAGGAGGGAGGGACGACAGATGTCGAGGAGGTAGGTGGGTGCTGGGTGGGGAAAGGGAAATGAGGTGGACGGTGAGGGGAAGTGACACCAATGTAAATTTGTTAAACTAAATGGGTATAATGTAAAAGAACATAACAAAATCCAGTTAGTTTTAATGAGAAAATGGATGGAGGTCAACCACATGGTCTGTAGGATAAGGATTAGCAAGTTTACGGGATCGATAGGGAATTAGGTTGTTTCAAAGGTCATGAAGATAATCGGTAAAGTTTATAGGGTTTACGAGGCAAAAATACCTTAAAAAACATTTCTATCAATTTCGAAACTATCATAATGATTATATAATAGTAATGTTTTGAAAGATAAATCATGTCATGTATATTTTTCATGTGAATTTAGTGAACATTTCGAACTTATTTTATAAGATTCCAACCCTATGGATTGATACGACTCTACATGTATAACATATATTTTCCGGAGTGTATCTGATTTTTTTGTGAGTGATATAATATATCCTTTATATGTTTCATAAATTATTTGTATTTTATTATTTTCGATTTTTAAATTTCAATCTTATGCAATAATTCCCGACAACATAAACTATACTTGTTACCAATCTGAATTAAATTTAAATGTATAAATACATATCTTTATACTTTTAACCATGAATAACCAGAAATATCAATATAATGGACATGAAGAAAAATGCATTAATCAATGACATCTACATATCAGGCCAATTACATTATAAAAATGACAACTGATGAAAAATATATAAGATAAAACAATAAATTATTATTTTTAAATAAAGGATAAGATTTGATATCATGATTATATCGTGTAACTAGTTGGATGGTAATTGGATTTAAAAGAAGGGATTGTAAATTATGTTCTCGGCCTAAACGACATAATTCCTCTCTCGACCACGTAAACTTATTAACTCTTACCTCATGAATCCTGCAGTTAATTTGTTTGAAGCTCATGGGATTCTTGGGGTAATTTACAAAGTTTTTGCGAAAGTTCGTAAAGGAAATTTAACAGGTTTCCAATGTTTTAGGGGTAAAAATCCCTTAAAAGAATGTTGATCTATTATGTACAGTTTGATCTTCAAAATGTGCATATCTAACAAGGCAATCAAAATACGATATCAATTATATGTAGATCCATTTAAGAAATTATATGGCTTTGGTTGATCTAAAGGTAAATCATACTACCATTATGGTGGAAATTTGATACTAATCCTTTCATAAACTTTAATGCTAAAAGATAAATTATATGTAGGACAATCATCCGGGGGCATGTATGTGAATTTTTTTCCTTCATAAATTACAGCGGGGCATTATATAGAGGAAGGCCGCGTGAGTTTGTATTCCAAATATTCAAGTGCTTATATATATGGGTGTACTACTATCATCAAATCCAAAAGGGGCATTTACGCCTCACACTTAGGGCTGGCTATTGAGTCACGGCTCGATGAATCAAGCTCTGGCTCAGCTCGATGGCTCGTGAGCTCGGCTCATTAAGCTATTGAGCCGAGCCCGAGTCAGAATTTTAGGCTCGATAGCTTAACGAGCCGAGCTCGAGTCAAGCCTCGCTCGGCTCGATAACTCAATAAGGGGCTCGATAAGGAATATATATATATACATATATTATTTTATATATTTATAGATAATACAAATAAAATAAAATTAGTCATTTGTAATTTTCCCTCCACTAAATTTGACCCTCCAACGAGTCAATATAATGTTACAATATATAGCCTACTGGTAAGGAACACTATCACTGATAGAGTAGGTCTCAAGTTTGAACCCACACAATGCACTTTTCTACCAAAAAGTCCACATTTTCCTTAACGAGCTTGACTTGGGCTCGGGCCCAGACCATGCTCGATAAGGAGCTCGGACTCGATAAGGGGCTCGACTCAAGCCTTATCGAGCCCGAGCCAGCTCGATAAGGACTCGTGCTCATCGAGCCCGAGCTCGACCCAACTCGGCTTGGCTCGAACGAACCCGAGCTCGAGCCCGAGCCAGGGGCTGGCTCGGCTCGTTGGCCTCGGTAGCCAGCCCTACTCATACTCCTCCTTGGATCCGTCTTGCTTGCATTTTTTATGCATTTAATAATGCATCACAGATTCACACGATTATAATCATGCACTTCCGATTCATATCACAATTACAAAGTGCATGCATGAATGGATTAAACAATTTTACATCATATTAGGGCAAAATCCGTCAAAGTTAAAAGAGTAAATCAATAGCAGCAAACAAGATAATAAACAGGTCAGACTAGAGATCACTCAAACGTTCATGTAATGGACTGCCCTTAGATAAGATATCGCCTTCAAAATACTGATGTGTATGGTACTGGTGATCCGCTCACAAGTTTGACGTCACATGATCGTCGTCCACGCACACTGACGAGATCGTCCTCCAAAGCACCTCAGAGAACAACAACCGAGAGAGGAAGAACGAGTCGCAGTCGTGCTGGAAGAACAAAGAGCGAGGGGGAGAAGATTTTCTTGCGAGTCAATAAAACCAGCATTCGAGGATAGGTATAAGTAGACACATCGTGCGGTTTTTCGTTTTCCGAAAGCGCCCTTCAACGGGCGCTTCTCCGAATTCTGAAACAACGGCTACGTCAGAGCCGTTGGGTCTAGTTGAATTCATGTAGCGGTCGAATCACAATTAATCCGTAGGATTTATTTATTCGACTTGCAAAATGAAATGGTAGTAAAATTATCGAGATCTGAATCGACTCCCCGAGTCAGAGACGAAGAGGAACGCGCACGTGTGGCCCTCCATTTCTCATATCTACTATTGTTACAAGAGCCTGGGTTCGACCTCATATACAAGCACCGGATTTTTAGAACTACTAGATGTTGTACTAAAAGTCCACCCAAAACCCCCCTTATTTCAAATTTAGAAATTACCGATTTTCCTTCAACATCATTTGGTTTTCCAATTGAACCTAAATAGTTAATGCAATTGCAAAAGGTTACCAAGTTAAAATCTAATTAGATAATTTCAAATAAAACAAAGTCTTTTACGAGTTCTCCATATCATGTGATTGAGTTATATGTGTGAATGAGTATTGCTCCCATAAGGTAAATGATACAGTTGAGTGTTAGGGTATGTGCATGACAGTGAAGAGGGAAACGGGACTACCTTTGGGGAGTTTGAAAGGCTAAGAACCACAAACGTAAAAGGAAAATGCTAAGAAACCATGGCCAAGATTGAAGTTGGATACACCTCATGTCACATGTATACCAATACACTTGGGATGTAAACTAGTACATCTCTTCTTGGAAATATGTCTTTGGTCAATCAATGAGCCTTGCTAATAGGGGTGTCCATGAGACGGGTGCCCGTCCCAATCGATCGTGACCCGTCTCACTCCATTGTTATTAGGTCACAGATCGACCATCTTCATTCCAACGGATACCCAATTCTAATGGGTACCATGTTAATGCTAATGGATGTTGGGTCCTCGCGGGAACATGCAGCGATATCACCTTTAATAAAAGGGAATTGCTCATTTAATAGATAAATATCAATAAAAGGGAAAAATAAATAATTAGAATTTTTCATCAACTTTATATATCAACTTTCAATCTCAATCTCAAGCATTTTTTATCATCACTCCTTCATGATTTGATTTGTTCGAACATTAGATGGATCAATTATTTATACGCAATTTCGTTACTTAATATTCATTTGAAATATTGTTTTTATGAATTCTATGATAAAAATATTTATATTCGTGGACTTACAGACTCGAGTGAACATTTATATTCTATTCAATTCGGCTCGTTTGGATTCCCGAAGGTCTAAAGTTCAGCGTAAACATTTATACCTTTCGGTCTTTATTTTGATTTGATTCCATTCGATTCAATCCATCTTGTGTTGGATCCCATCTTCATATTTTTCGAGCTTCGTGTTTGATTCAATTCGAAAATACAAAAATGGTATTGAAATTCCATTTAATCTGGCTCATGTTGGATTCCTGAAGTTCTAAAGTTTGACGTAAACACTCATACCTTTCAGTCTTCATGTTCGATTTGATTCAATTCGATTCGATCCGACTCGTGTTGAATCTCATATTCATAACTTTCTGTATTCGTGTTTGATTAAGTTCGAGAACACAAAAACGATGTTGAATTCAACTTGATTCAATCTGATTTCAATCCGATTCGTGTTGGATCGTGAAGTTGTCATGTTTGACGTAAACATTCATACCTTTCAGACTTTGTGTTTGATTTGATTCAATTCGATCCAATCCAGCATATGTTGGATCCCATCTTCATACCTTTCGGTCTTCGTGTTTGATTCAGTTCAAGAACACAAAAATGGTGCTGAGATTCAACTTCATTCAATTTGTTCAATCAATCTCAAACTGGATTTGTGACGTTCTAAAGTTTGGCATAAATATAGTAAATAACCATTCGGTACCCATTACATTTTTTGTATGAGACACGGATCATAGTATACGGATATCCGATCCATCATTTTTAAATGAGTACCCGATAGTTTAAGGTCAAAATGGATGGGTCAAATCAGATATCCGTTGACTGGATAGTTTTGATCACCTCTACTTGCAAGTATACATTTGAAGGATAGTCTTTTCAACTTAATTGAATCATGCCCTAAAGTCCTAAACCATATTTTGTGATGTGATAAGTCAGATCAAGTTTTAAAAAACATCACGATGGATCCCTCAAACACAAAAGAAAAAGTAACATTATTGGATCTAACCAAATCTTAAATTTCTGTAATGGGTGATGCATCATACCTTGAGCGGGCTAATATGCAATCCAAGACCTTGCTCGATGTAGATGTTGTAAGATGGCGTGGCTAGTATTATATGATTCATACTTGATAATATGACATTAGAACTTTGGGGACATCGTCCTGTCAAGTGACACTTTGACATGGTATGGTGGTTCTATAGTATGCGATTAATGAAGAGACCGGGATTGTGTTGTGAAGAGACGGACACACAACTCCAAGTCAACCTGAGACCAAAATCTTTCTAATGCTACCAAAGCATTGCATTATTTCTCTTGTAATACGAAATCCAACACTTATATAGTTTTGGTATTTAGAACACGAATCGAGACGAAAACGACTACAACTGGAAAATTTCCCATCACGAGTTTGTCGGCCGCTCACAAAAAGACGACAAAAGCAAGGAGTCAACCCTCGATGTCCTGAAAGGAAAGAAAGAAAAATGGGAGGTCACTCAGAATACATCTCCCCCGGGAAAATAATACACCCAACACGAACAAGTGTGCTCTCGAGACACAGAGTCAGGACGTGCATTCAACTGAAGGTGGAGATTGTTTAAGTTCAAAAGAAGATGAACTTGCGACCGCCAGCGTGGTGCTTGATGATATACCGCTCCTCGACGACGACTCATGGAGCATTGACGGCTCTATCCGGGATGGAAGTTGCGACTGGCTCCTCGACTATCTAGACATGGGCGTCCCTAACTTTGTGGGGTTAGAAGGCAGCAATGTCTAAAAATTTGCTAAACTTGACATAGAAAGTGAGAAGTATTAGGGTGGAGGGTGATTAGATTATTAATTAGGGCGAGGCTAAACCAAAAATGTTTGAGCATCCTATGTTTTTATGTGTTATTAGTCGGGAAAATAAATATATAATAAATCTTGTAATAAATATGTGGTGTACGTACTAAATAGTAATTTTTTTCGTGAGTATCCATCGTTCTGATACCATGTGGAGATGAAAAGAAAGAATTGCATTACTGAGTGACCCTAAGGTTTTCTTATATAGGAGAGAAATCTATTGGGTAAATTACAACAAGAACATAAAGAAAATAGAAAATACATAAGCAATATAGAAGATAACAAATCTCTCAACAAATACAATATGCCAAATACCTTGTAGAAGCACAATTGAAATTGGAAATTCTGGATAGGTTAAAGGATACATGGGATCTCTTTCCATATGAATTGTAAGAGAGAACTGGCATGCAAAAGATCATTCGCGAGGAGGACAAAAAGCGGGAGATTGAATGGAGACACCGATCCAAACAACACTGGATAAGGGAAGGAGATGCTAATACCAAGTTCTTCTACTCAATCACCAACGGGAGGGGAAACTACATCCAGTCAGTGTTAGTGGAGAGCGATTGTTTTGAAGGTGACAAGGAGGTGGGTCACGTTGTGGTAAAATTCTTCAAGAGAGCAAGCACTCGGAGTCCACATTGCGATTGGAAATGGAGGGGCCAAGGGGCCTCCTCGTTGACGAGGGGTAGGGGAATGACATCATCAAGGAGTTCAACATCGATGTGGTTCGCACAACGGTTTGGAAGCTCAATGCAGATGGGGTATCGAGATCGGATAGATTCCCAGTATTTTTCTTTAAGGGTTTCTTGACCTCATCCACATTGAGCTTCCAAATCGTTGCGCATGCCTCATCGATGTTGAACTCCTTAATGAGGTCATTCCCGTGTTCCCTCGTCGGCAACAAACCCATGATTTCCTGTCGTAAACTCCTAAAATACGTCCATAACATTACTATCAAGTAGAGACAAGATAGACTTCTAGTCTTTCTTCAACGGATTCTGGTCTCTGTTTGATAGTAATGTTATGGACGTAATTTAGAAGTTTGCAGCAGAAAATCATTGCTCAAAGAAGTTAAACATGGCCTTTTTTTTCCTCCTCCTAAAGGAGGTTTCAAGAGAGGAGGACTTCTAGCCGATTGCTCTCTCCAACATAATATATTTGGTAGTGGGAAAGGTGTTGGCCAACCGATTTCGCAATGTCCTAAAGGATCTTATTTATGAGATCCAAATTGATTTTATCCTTGATCATCTGATGATGGATAACTTTGTATTAGTCTCAGAGATATTAGGAGGCTGGAAGCATCGAAAAGCTCATGAATTTTATGAAAGATTGATTTCTCAAAGCCTTACGATATTTTTGATTGGCATTTATTGTGGACTGCTTTGGAAAACGTAGTTTCCTGGATCTCTGGATAGCCTGGATGAAATGTTGCATCACCACTACCTTGATGATGGTCTTGGTGAATAGGAAGTCCAGGGAGGATTTTTTTCTCAACCGCAGTAAAGGGGGTAGGCAAGGTTGTTCGCTAGCCTTGTTGTTGTTTGTGCTTGTCGTCGACGTTCTTGCAATCATGGGAGACACATAGCACAAAGAGGACACAATTCAAGGTACAGTTATGGTGATATTTCCATTCCATTGTTACAATATGCATATGATACCGTCTTCTTCCTAGAGGGATGATGCTCAAATATTAAAGGTATGCGCATCATGCTCGTCTTTTTTTGGAGGCTATCAGGTCTTGCTATGAAGAGATCCTTGCTATGAAGAGATCCAAATCCATTTTCTGTCATTTGACTTTTTTGAGGTGGAGGTTGCAAATTGCGAGATGATTACATCTACCTCGAGATGTAGTCTTCCCCTGAGCTGCCTAGGATTATCGTTGTGCAGTGGAAGACTGCATCAATCCGACTGACTAACAATGGTTGAAAGGCTGGAACAGAAGTTGATAGGGTAGAAAGCCTCATGGTTGTCCAAAAGAGGTAGTATTGTGCTCTTAAAGGTGGTTAAAGCAAGGGTCCTTGTGTTTTTTTTATTTCTACACATATTATTCTTGTGGGGATCTGCTGTACCTTGAAGATTGTATGAGAAGTTTCCTATGGAGTTTATCTGATGGTAAAGGTATACACCTAATAAATTGAGACACTCACATCCTTTAGCTGGATGCGGGAGGGCTTGTGTTACGGTTTGAAAATGAAAGGCAAAACGAGATGTTTTCCTTGGAATTGAGGCAAGGCGTAGCCTCGAGGCAACCACGGTGTAAACCTCATTTTCTAGAGAAATATGCATAAAATTATAATAATATATATGTCCATGTAATTATATGTTTTCCGCCCAACATATTACTATACTTAACACTATAAGATATGATGAAATAATAAAGATAAGAACACCAAAAAAGAATATATAACAACTTCATATCCCTTTCAACAATATTTTCACCCAATCAAAGAGGGATACTTGTCTATAAATATCACGGAGAATTAAACAATACATATCTATCTTTGAAATATTATTGTAGATAAAAATACAATTAAATATGTCAAAGAAATTAATGTTATGTGTCTAACATATAATATATGGCAGAATGAGAAACCTTGAATCCCATCCATTATGTTTTGCTCGATACATCGCAAAGAGCATTAAGTTTACGATTATTGTTGGATTTGATATTTTATGAATTCCTTCACTAAAGAGCGAAATGGTAAGTTACTGAAATAGTTGGATATGATTAGTGGTAAATATGAAGTTACGAGTATGAAAGAAACATCAGATTTAGGCATTCATCTTGTATAATCATTATCCTAAATAAGCAGAGATTTACAATCTTCTCAAACTACCAAGTAAAGCATTGAAATCATCACGAAAATGCTCCAAAAAAGTAAGAAAATGCCTCCATAAAATGCCTCGCTGCCTCGAGGCATTCCACTTCATTGAATTGGATTGAGATGCACACCTCGAGGCTAAATGAGCCGCCTCGAGGCTAGATTTTTCATGCCATGCTTGAGATATGAAGGCTTGAAGATATGAACAAAGCCCTCCCCCTTAAATGGACGTCTAGAATTTGGGCCCTCGCTTGCCGTCTGGTTTGTAAGATCTATGATCTCCCGTCACATCCTTCCATTCCCCGAGAAGGTGCCTCTCGCCGACAACGGATTGGAAGGGAGTTTATGTAGTGACTCAAGAGCTGGCCCTACGTGTACGACCGGTGGTGGGAGAGTGGTTATCTTTCAGATTCTGGATTGACAATTGGATATGGGAGAGGTCTTTGAAGATGTGTTTCCCTCGGTTATTTGCTTTAGCTACTAATCACGAGGCATCTTTGCAGTGAATGCTGATTTTCTCATTGAATTTTTCAGACCAGAGTGAGTCGAGTCTTCAGGATCTCCTCAGAATGTTGGTTCTCACTTTCAGTTATGCATGTTCGAGTACGGGATGAGATCATTGGGTTTATGGGATGGGTACTTATGATCAAGAAGGCTTATGTTGTCCTCACTGCTCTGCTAAATCCCTCTCCAAGGATCTTGAAGAGCATCTTGAAGAAGGGGTGTACTTTCATCTGCACACTTCGTATTCTTATGAAGATAAAGGTTTTCCTATGGATTCAGCGGAGAGAGAAGAGCGGGGAAAGAAGACACTGAGCAAGGTGCGCCTTGCCATTTTTCATCTAGGAGAGAATAACCCATGTGTCACGTTCTCTGTTTATCTCTAGAGGACCTCAACCATATGTTCTATACTTTCCCCCTTGCATTCGTCAAGTTTGGGACTCTGTAGACATTCCTCGGTTAGATATATCATCTCATTCTAACTTTTGGGCTCTATCCTGCTTGCGAACCAGTTCAGATATGCAGTTTAGCCATGCTCGATAGCTTAACGATAGCTTAACGAGCTTAACGAGCCGAGTCCGAGCTAAGCCATGCTCAGCTCGATAACTCAATAACGGGCTCGATAAGGAATACATACATACATACATACATACATACATATTCTATTTGTGAAAGTACAATGATTTTTATTTGTATTAGTTTTGCAACATTGTTAATGGTGGATTATGTGTTTATGTTGTATTTGTAGCAACAATGTTAGGTGGACTATGTTGTAGACTTCGATTTTCTACCTTTTATCTATGTTAATCTTGGTTATAGTTAGATATTTAGTATTTTTTTCTTTTTTATTAACAAGCAGAATGTTACAATATATATTATAACTTCACCTCTATATACAACTCAGATGGTGGTCTATTGGTAAAGTGTATGATCTTTAAAAAGAAGGTCTTAGGTTCGAGCCCAGGTAAAATGCTTTTTCACCAAAAAAACACATATTTCCTGCACGAGCCTGAATAGGCTCGAGCCCAGATATGCTCGACAAGAGGTTCAGGCTTGATAAAGGGCTCGGGTCAAGACTTATCGAGCCCGAACTGGCTCGATAAGGGCTCAACTCCATCAAGCCCGAGCCCGGGTGGGCTTATCGAGCTCGAGCCCGAGCCCAGCCCTGGCTTGGATCGTTCGGCTCTATAGTCAGCCCTAGCTAGATCTCTTGGCGATTTTACTTTTAGACCATTTTTTATCATAATATGTAGTGGGGCATCATCGTGCCTATTTCTCCCTTTTTTATTAAAAAGTTTGAAAAAAATCGAAGCCTGGGGATACCATGATTTACTTGGTTAGAAACAAAAAAAAGCTGAAAGTTAAACACAAAATTATATTTTTTACCGGAACTGATAGACATGGTTGAGATGGATCGGTAAGCTCTTAGGATTTGGTTAAAAAAAACACTTGAATTTATCAAATTTATAAGTATGATTTACTAGATTCATTTGCATGCCACCAAAGTTGTCAAAAATCTGAATCCATAATTTATGGTATCGATATGTTACTGAAATTGCAACTAAACATGGACTTGGCTTCCAAGATTGGAACTGGTTAAAACTCTTGAATCGTACAAGAATGTCTCCAAAGAGATGGAAATTAGATCCCATTATACAGTTATGCTGGAGGCAGGCCGGTGCAGCCTCTTCCAAGGATTTTTTTTCTCAGAAATAAACAGCTTCATAATTCATTGACACGATAGTGAAAATTCAAAAAAAGTACGATAACAAGACCACTCTACCATTTGTACTCAACATCGTAAACTTCCTGCTGCACGAAGGTTGGATGTTTTGCAGTCCTGCACCTGGAGTTGGGGCCCCTTTCTGTGAGGAGAGTAGGAGAGTATAAAATGAGGAGTTCTGTTGAGTACTCCAGTTACCAGTAGTTTCTCAACATTTTTGTGCGAAAGTGAATAAATCACGTCTAAATTTGGGCGGTTACACTCCCAGTTTGCCGAATTCTACTTGTGCATTTGTGCAATCATGTGAAGTGATGATGTTATATTTCATAACCATGAGCCATTTTGTCTAAATGCATGTGTGTTCAAAGCTTATAGATCTTCAAAGCTTATAGATCTACAGAGATTGTTCTATTACGCCGTTCATGCAAGTTCAAATAACATTCACGTTCTAAAACCTTCGACATACACCATGAAAAGCTAGTTCCTTAAAGTACCAAACTTAGAAATAATTTTGTTTCACCGCATGAGAGTAAGATAGAAGTTTACCCATCAGCTCAATCCAAATTACTATCAATGTCGTAAACTCCTAAAATACGCCCATAACTGATAACATTACTATCATGCAGACACAAGATAGATTTCTAGTCTTTCTTCAAGGGATTCTGGTCTCTGTTTGATAGTAATGTTATGGACGTAATTTAGGAGTTTGCAGTAGGAAATCATTGCTCAAAGAAGTTAAACATGGCCTTTATTTTCCTCCTCCTAAAGGAGGTTTCAAGAGAGGAGGACTTCTAGCCGATTGCTCTCTCCAACATAATATATTTGGTAGTGGGAAAGGTGTTGGCCAACCGATTTCGCAATGTCCTAAAGGATCTTATTTATGAGATCCAAATTGATTTTATCCTTGATCATCTGATGATGGATAACATAGTATTAGTCTCGGAAATATTAGGAGGCTGGAAGCATCGAAAAGCTCATGAATTTTATGAAAGATTGATTTCTCAAAGGCTTACGATATTTTTGATTGGCATTTCTTGTGAACTGCTTTGGAAAATGTAGTTTCCCGGATCTCAGGATAGCCTGGATGAAATATTGCATAACCACTACCTTGATGATGGTCTTGGTGAATGGGAAGTCCAGGGAGGATTTTTTTCTCAACCGCAGTAAAGGGGGCATGCAAGGTTGTTCGCTAGCCTTGTTGTTGTTTATGCTTGTCGTCGACGTTCTTGCAATCATGGGAGTCATATAGCACAAAGAGGACACAATTCAAGGTACAGTTATGGTGATATTTTCATTCCATTGTTACAATATGCATATGATACCGTCTTCTTCCTAGAGGGATGATGCTCAAATATTAAAGGTATGCGCATCATGCTCGTCTTTTTTGGAGGCTATCAGCTCTTGCTATGAAGAAATCCTTGCTATGAAGAGATCCAAATCCATTTTCTGTCGTTTGACTTTTTTGAGGTGGAGGTTGCAAATTGCGAGATGATTACTACCTCGAGATGTAGTCTTCCCCTGAGCTGCCTAGGATTATCGTTGTGCAGTGGAAGATTGCATCAATCCGACTGACTAACAATGGTTGAAAGGCTCGAGCAGAAGTTGATAGGGTAGAAAGCCTCATGGTTGTCCAAAAGAGGTAGTATTGTGCTCTTAAAGGTGGTTAAAGCAAGGGTCCTTGTGTTTTTTTTATTTCTACACATATTATTCTTGTGGGGATCCGCTGTACCTTGAAGATTGTATGAGAAGTTTCCTATGGAGTTTATCTGATGGTAAAGGTATACACCTAATAAATTGAGACACTCACATCCCTTAGCTGGATGCGGGAGGGCTTGTGTTACGGTTTGAAAATGAAAGGCAGAACGAAATGTTTTCCTTGGAATTGAGGCAAGGCGTAGCTTCGAGGCAACCACGGTGTAAACCTCATTTTATAGAGAAATAAGCATAAAATTATAATAATATATATGTCCATGTAATTATATGTTTTCCGCCCAACATATTACTATACTTAACGCTATAAGATATGATGAAATAATAAAGATAAGAACACCAAAAAAGAATATATAACAACTTCATATCCCTTTCAACAATATTTTCACCCAATCAAAGAGGGATACTTAAATATCACGGAGAATTAAACAATACATATCTATCTTTGAAATATTATTGTAGATAAAAATACAATCAAATATGTCAAAGAAATTAATGTTATGTGTCTAACATATAATATATGGCAGAATGAGAAACCTTGAATCCCATCCATTTTGTTTTGCTCGATACATTGCAAAGCGCATTAAGTTTACGATTATTGTTGGATTTGATATTTTATGAATTCCTTCACTAAAGAGCGAAATGGTAAGTTACTGAAATAGTTGGATATGATTAGTGGTAAGTATGAAGTTACGAGTATGAAAGAAACATCAGATTTAGGCATTCATCTTGTATAATCATTATCCTAAATAAGCAGAGATTTACAATCTTCTCAAACTACCAAGTAAAGCATTGAAATCATCACCAAAATGCTCCAAAAAAGTAAAAAAATGCCTCCATAAAATGCCTCGCCGCCTCGAGGCATTCCACTTGAGGCTAGATTTTTCATGCCAAGATTGAGATATGAAGGCTTGAAGATATGAACAAAGCCCTCCCCCTTAAATGGACGTCTAGAATTTGGGACCTTGTTTGCCATCTGGTTCGTAAGATCTATGATCTCCCTTCGCATCCTTCCATTCCCCCAGAAGGTGCCTCTCGCCGACAACGGATTGGAAGGGAGTTTATGTAGTGACTCAAGAGCTGGCCCTACGTGTACGACCGGTGGTGGGAGAGTGGTTATTTTTCAGATTCTGGATTGACAATTGGATATGGGAGAGGTCTTTGAAGATGTGTTTCTCTCGGTTATTTGCTTTAGCTACTAATCACGAGGCATCTTTGCAGTGAATGCTGATTTTCTCATTGAATTTTTCAGACCAGAGTGAGTCGAGTCTTCAGGATCTCCTCAGAATGCTGGTTCTCACTTTCAGTTTTGCATGTTCGAGTACGGGATGAGATCATTGGGTTTACGGGATGGGTACTTATGATCAAGAAGGCTTACGTTGTCCTCACTGCTCTGCTAAACCCCTCTCCAAGGATCTTGAAGAGCATCTTGAAGAAGGGGTGTACTTTCATCTGCACACTTCGTATTCTTATGAAGATAAAGGTTTTCCTATGGATTCAGCGGAGAGAGAAGAGCGGGGAAAGAAGACACTGAGCAAGGTGCGCCTTGCCATTTTTCATCCAGGAGAGTATAACCCATGTGTCCCGTTCTCTGTTTAGCTCTAGAGGACCTCAGCCATATGTTCTATACTTTCCCCCTTGCATTCGTCAAGTTTGGGACTCTGTAGATATTCCTTGGTTAGATATATCATCTCATTCTAACTTTTGGGCTCTATCTTGCTTGCGAACCAGTTCAGATATGCGGTGGTCTGACGATCGATAGCTATGATGTGAGCTATTTGGTTAATTCGAAACAGAATCATTTTTAGGGAGAATGGTTTTATGTTGAGAATGTAATGAATATGGCTATATCTAGGGCTGGCTATTGAGTCACGGCTCGATGAGTCAGGCTCGAGCTCGGCTCGATAAGGGCTTGTGAGCTGGGCTCATTAAGCTAATGACCCGAGCCCGAGCCAGATTTTTGAGCTCGATAGCTTATCGAGCCGAGCCCGAGCTGAGCCCTGCTCAGCTCGATAACTCAATAACGGGCTCGATAAGGAATACATACATACATGCATGCATACATACATACATACATACATACATATTCTATTTGTGAAAGTACAATGATTTTTATTTGTATTAGTTTTGCAACATTGTTAATGGTGGATTATGTGTTTATGTTGTATTTGTAGCAACAATGTTGGGTGGACTATGTTGTAGACTTCGATTTTCTACCTTTTATCTATGTTAATCTTGGTTATAGTTAGATATTTAGTATTTTTTTTCTTTTTTATTAACATGCAGAATGTTACAATATATATTATAACTTAACTTTTATATACAACTCAGATGGTGGTCTACTGGTAAAGTGTATGATCTTTAAAAAGAAGGTCTCAGGTTCGAGCCCAGGTAAAATGTTTTTCACAAAAAACACACCTATTTCCTTAACGGGCCTGAATAGGCTCGAGCCCAGATAGGCTCGATAAAAGGTTCAGGCTTGATAAAGGGCTCAGGTCAAGACTTATCGAGCCCGAACTGGCTCGATAAGGGCTCGAGTCCATCGAGCTCGAGCCCGAGCCCAGCTGGGCTTATCGAGTTCGAGCCCGAGCCCAGCCCTGGCTCAGCTCGTTAGGCTTTATAGTCAGCCCTAGCTAGATCTCTTCGCGATTTTACTTTTAGATCATTTTTTATCATAATATGTAGTGGGGACAGGCATCATCGTGGCTATTTCTCCCTTTTTTATTAAAAAGTTTAAAAAAATCAAAGCCTGGGGAAACCATGATTTACCTGGTTAGAAACAAAAAAGCTGAAAGTTAAACACAAAATTATATTTTTTTATCGGAACTGATAGACATGGTTGAGATGGATCGGTGAGCTCTTAGGATTTGGTTAAAAAAACACTTGAATTTATCAAATTTATAAGTACGATTTACTAGATTCATTTGCATGCCACCAAAGTTGTCAAAAATCTGAATCCATAATTTATGGTATCGGTATGATACTGAAATTGTAACTAAACATGGACTTGGCTTCCAAGATTGGAACTGGTTAAAACTCTTGAATCGTACAAGAATGTCTCCAAAGAGATGGAAATTAGATCCCATTCTACAGTTATGCTGGAGGCAGGCTGGTGCAGCCTCTTCCAAGGAGTTTTTCCTCAGAAATAAACATCTTCATAATTCATTGACACGATAGTGAAAATTCCAAAAAAGTACGATAACAAGACCACTCTACCACTTGTACTCAACATCATAAACTTCCTGCTGCACGAAGGTTGGATATTTTGCAGTCCTGCACCTGGAGCTGGGGCCCCTTTCTGTGAGGAGATTAGGAGAGTATAAAATGAGGAATTCTGTTGAGTACTCCAGTTACCAGTAGTTTCTCAACATTTTTGTGCGAAGGTGAATAAATCGTGTATAAATTTGGGTGGTTACACTCCCAGTTTGTCGAATTCTAGTTGTGCATTTGTGCAATCATGTGAAGTGATGATGTTATATTTCATAACCATGAGCCATTTTGTCTAAATGCATGTGTATTCGACACTCATCTACAGAGTCTTTTAAGAACATCTCATCTTGGCCAGAGCCAAGGCCAGTGTTGATCCTTTTTCCTTAGAATCGATATGCAGCTCGACTTCGTTGGAGCTGAATGATTACCGATTCTTGATGCTCTCACTTTACCTTGATTATACCCTCTATTGGTGAATGTATGTGCTGCCCTTGTTAGTTGATGAGATGAACTTTGATAGATTGCAGATTCGATCACAAACTACAAGATGTGACTTCAGAAATTCTTGGTAACCAGGTAAATAATATATCTGTCGGTTAGTTCAACATATAAAGTTCTCTTCTTCAAAGCTTATAGATCTACATAGATTGTTCTATTGCGTTGTTCATGCAAGTTCAAATTACATTCATGTTCGAAAACCTTCGACATACACCATGAAAAGCTAGTTCCTTAAAGTACCAAACTTAGAAATAATTTTGTTTCACTGCATGAGAGTAAGATAGAAGTTTACCCATCATCTCAATCCACCGTCAGTTGAATCACAAATCTAAACAAATCCTTATAGAGAAATTATGACAAGGTCCAAGCCTCCCTAGATCGAATATGGTGTAAGCGATGCATCAACTTCTTATGAGTTGAGCATTGATCAATCCCTTATAAGACACGTCTTAAGCTGGTTTCTAAATGTTTTAGCATAAGTGGCTTGGGTACATGTTGTACTTGGTGCATTGGATCATCATCGGGTAAAATCATTAAAATGAAGATTTTCCTTGCCGAGGATGTTGTAGGATAGACATAGGCTAGAACACCTTGGGATAGTCTCACATCAGAAACTCACTAAGTGAGAGTGGATATAAGCGATGAAAGTTACTGCTTGACAACTAGAGTTTAAACATTTTGGGTGTTTGTCAACATGTTAATTTGGACCTGAATCAAACAAGTTTTCATGATCAATTTTCCCAATAACAGTCTATGGACCTAAACCCGTGACGTTACAGATATTATTGTGCCCTTTTTCTTGGTCAGATAATGTTAAAAAATAAATTACATAAAAATACCTAAACTATACATTAAGTTTCAACGTATAGTTTAGAACGATAAAAGGATCAACTTAACATAATCAATCCTAAACCAAATACAAATATATTTTAAATATTGACGGTCATATTGTTACTTTTTAAACTTCAAGTTTACCAAATACAAATACATTTTAAATGTGTGGTATAGTTCATGAACTTTTTTTGTAATTAATTCAAGATTCAAAGTATGTATTTTGTTCAATGCGTGTGCCAACTTTGGGGTTAAGCTATTGGCACTCTAGCTCACAATAGAAACTTTGAATGCTAAAATGTATATTTCTCTTGTGGATGGTGTTGTGACTCGTGGTATGGACAAAGGTTGCCGCGCCCCTATTTGAGGGCAAATCCAATCTTATAGAGTCAGGAGTAAATTAGATAAAAATACCTGAATTATACTTTTAATTTCAACTTATACTCGTTCACAAATATATAATTATTCAGTTGCAATCTAATTCAAGCAAATCGCATAGACCATTTAATAAAAAAATTTGGGTAAGATCCACCGAAGTGGAGGGCCTTAACCGTATGTGTCACAGAGAAGCCCAAAGGGGGGCTGTTTTCGTCCCTGTCAGGGTAGATGCCAACCATCTCTCCTTTTATCGAACACGGAAAACTTGTCAGCGGATGTGTTATATGTATAATAGAAATTGCTTAAACGACCGGTGTGGTGCTAACTTTCCCCCGCTACCAACCCACCTATCCGTGGACACGTTCGGGATGTTGAAGGCGTTCACGGGGTGCAGCCGGATTGCCTCACGGGTGCATGCCTTCACGTAGCGGAGGTCGGGGAAGTCCGATTCCTGCACGAGCCGCTCCCTGCCGACCACCATGTCCAGCTCTTCCACGGCCTTCTTTAGGATGTGCGGAGCCTTTAGCATCTCCGCCAGCGCCCATTCTGCTATGGTTGATGGGTTGTCCACCGTTGCCAACACAAGCTTCTGATCAGTTCAAGATTATCTTGCAGTGAGTAAGATATCTTATCTATATGCACTACGTTCTCTACAAAAGAGTTTTATGTTGGCGTTTTGGTTATTCGGAGAAAAATTTTATTATGACAGTGGGTTGTTCGTAGAATATATCGACCACTATAGATGCTTATTATTCACCATATGAGTCTCAGACGATACAAGGCTAGTTCGGATTGAGGGTTGCGTAGCGTATAACTCCAAGCTACTTTTTATGCAAATTCATTCTGTATTAACTTACCGAGAGCTGTGCCTTGATCTCATCAATGGTCAGGAGTGGCTTCCCCTCGGAATCTTTCAAAGAGATCATGATGTCAAGAAGGTCCTCGGGTTCTCTCTCCTTCATTGTTTCATGCCTCCACACGTGCACCCTCTCCTCCACGATCGGGTCGTGGTACTTGTTGATAGTCCCGGTCGATATCTTGGCGGACCTCTCGTGGCCTTCCAAGTCGAGCCACCTCAACCACGGGAAGTAGTCAGATACAGCAAAGCCGTACAACACATTTAGAATATCAAACGCTGCCTCGACGTGCTCCACCTCCTCTTTCCCTGGGCCTCCCGCTTCCCGACCTTCTCCGAAGTGCCTCCTCCCGAATAGCATCCTCCTCACCACGTTGCCTCGTAAGCAGCCTCACGTTCACTGTCGCCTTCCCGCCGGAGGCCCTACAGAGGTGGTAGATGTACCTGATGTACGTACGTAGGAGAGGAGCTCGAATGATGCCCTCCTCACCTTGTTTTCTAGTACGACTCCGTCGGGCACTTCCAACTTCACTCCAGCCTTGGCAGCAACAGTCACCTTGCCCTGTTGTGTCATAAGAGAAATGGAATTCACAAGACAACACAAGGGATATAAGCACAAGAGAGAGAGAGAGAGAGAGAGAGATTACCTTGAGAACAATACCAGAGCCAAACCACACATCGCCCGTTATCTTTAAGCTATCAAGCCCAATGATGCTGGGAATGGACTTGAATCGGGCAAGGAAGTTGGCGACCTTAGGTACCCAAATCGACCATCTGTTAGTTATGGAGGAAATGCATATGTAAAAAACAAGTATGATTTTACCTTCTTAAATTCCGGACTCGGATCAATAGAGGGATTGGCTGGATTAGTTCTCTCCTTGTTGCGGATGACAAAGCCATCGACCAAGGTATAAAGATCAGACTGCAAATCATATAATTAAGATAGAGGTGATACCTTAATTCTTGGTTCGTGATATATATATACACTAAATGTAGAGGTTTCATCGTGTATCTACAGAACCTGAACGAGGAGCAAGTCTGATGTTGCTTTCACCGGAAGGAATCGAGATCGAGGAACATTTATTCCGATAGCATTATCAAAGAACTGGCAATAAAGAAGATCAAGTAAATACCAGAAACGAATCATACAGACCGTTCAAATGTGATGTGATAATCACCCTAATCGCAGCCCCAGCAGCTGTTTCCAACTGGAGAACCTTCACCCCATCCACTTCCTGAACAATTTTGATGTGTTAAAAACTAATTATGGGAATTAATTAAGACGACAAAGTGACTACGTTCCTCCCCTATAAGGGGACCTTATCCTAAAACTCACATATCGTGTCCCTGAACCAAATAGAGGAACAGATGTTGAGGGACACAATCTATTGCATGATGTAGTTGCATGTAAACGCCTATTGATGAGATATGTACGCATAACCATCAACTAACCTTGGGATTAGGAATGATCTCCATTTTAAGAGCATCTTCCTGAACAAGACGTTTTATGGCCTTCAAGCTCACCCACCTGTTTATGGATCCAACTAGTTATGTAGGTAACAATGAAAATGCTATTTAAACATGGGAAAGTTGAAATCCACATACAGGTTGTTGGTTTTGAAAATCTTAAATTTTTCTATGGACTTGAATTCACCAACCTGAATGCCAGAAAAAAAATTAGATTGTATTAGAGATAATGAACATTCTCACGAGATGGACAGATGCATATTTCCACAATAAACTTACATGTGCATCGGGAACTTGGGCAATTTCCAGCAGCTAGACATTCAGGAAAATATAACACAGATAAGCTTAAGTCATTTCATAAGAGAGAAACTTGTTCTCTTTACATCTGGATTATGATGATCTCTGGGATAAATGCTGTTAAAATCATTTCAATTTTCCCTCAATATTTCCTTGGCCATAGAGATTTTAGATTCGGATTAAACAAATACTGGACCAGCTGTATGTTAGATGACCGGGAGGATTATAACTTGAGTTAGTAAAGAAAACCCTACATTATTTTATTGCCTTCTGTAATAACATATGTGTGAAGGGGCTCCATTAGGGATGAGCATCGGGCCGGGTCGGGCCCACCCCAACTCAGCCTGAGCCCGGTTCTAATTTTCAGGCCCACGGGTTGGGCCTATACCCGCAATATTTCAGAAAATATGGCCCAAACCCGAGTCCGACCCGTAAATACATGTGTCTGGCCGGGCTCGAGCCGACCCACTATACTAAAAAAAGATTTCACTAACTAGGATTGAAACCTCATTTGGAACCAGAGTCTCACTATTTAACCCATCTCCATTACAACATGCACGTTCGACATCAAATATATTCAAATCAAAGATATGTGGATCATTATAATGGGTCTATATGTGGGCTGGCCTACGGGCTTTGAGCTTATATGTGGGCTGGGCTTGGGTCGGGCTTATGATGGGTCTATATGGGGGCCGGCAAACGGGCTTCGGGCTCGAGCCCATCGTTGCCCGAGCCTGGCCCGAAATTTGATATGGACCAAAAATTAGACCCAAGCCCACTCGACTTTTTGTTTGCTATTTTATCTTAATGGTCAAACAATTGGTCAAGATCTAAGCAACTTGAATCATTTAAAAAAGAACCGAATCTTGAACTGTTAAGATAAAATAGCAAACAATATCGGATTTAAGTGAAATTTGTAGGATATGTAGATCATTAAGCTAAGATTAAATCTATAAGGTTGGATTTTAGAATCCAAATCACAAAAAAAAATTATTTCAGTTTACAGAACCTCTGCTGCAAAAACCACTACAGCAGAGGATCCTCTCCCTGATGGTGATGTGCGTGGTGAAACACGTGGAACGTACGTGTTAGTCCCCCCTTGTTTGCATGAAAACTGTAGAACATGTACCTTCTATCAAATACTGTAAACAATAGAAGAGCAGATTCATAAGAAGCATTCCGAACTCAAGAAAGGAGAGGAAAAATGCCAAAGAAGAGGGGGAAATAAGAGAGAGAAAGAGAGACTGTGAGAAGAAGAGGAAAAAAGAGAGAGATATTCCTAAAATCAGGCAAGGATATTGTCACTGATATGGTTCTTCTTATTTTGTAGGGTCACTTTTCACTTTAAATTCTTCTATTTTATTTTATCATTATTATTTTTAATCATGTTAGATATTTTATTATGTCATGGTAACTATGCTTAAATAATAGCATAATTTCAATTATGTATGATTTTGTCAGGCATCGACCATGAAAGGACAATTGTTATATGTCATTGTCGTATCAATTCAACATGAGTCTAAATTATTATGTAAATAATTTAGTACGCTATAAGTATATTATGTAATACAATTGATTATAGAAGAATAGAGATGTTATATATATTATTACAATTGGGGCAAGGGGTATTATTATATAGTACTAAGTTAAAGAAGGGTACATATGGTTTAACATTATGTATACGATAAGTGCCTATTAATTTTAATGTATGGTGTATTTAATTAAATATTATCAAGATAAGATATGATCTGAAGAAGGAAACTCTAAAATAGAGTATAATAAGGATCGGCACCATAACGACACATGGAGCTAAGTGCTACACTAAGACAGGAGCTACCTCTAGAGTACATTTGTCAGGTCTAAAGGGACATTATCAGCCTAAAGGACAACACCTTCCGGAGGTGTCGGGTTTAATGGAACATTGTGGAAAAAGTCCACCATTGACTCATCAGTTGTTATCATCATGTATCATAGTGATTGACCATCCTGCCAGTGGTAAGTAAAATGCACCCTATATGAATATATAAGGGTAGTATAGATCGAATAATGAAAGTACAAAGGTATGTATGAAATATTGATCCTGAAAATATTTATGAAATATGAATCATGAAGATATGAAGGTATACATGAATCATTCAGCAAGAAGTCATGTTTTAATTATATTATTATATTGTCAAGTGCACAAGATTTTCTGAATAGGATATATTAAATTTTCTCATAATTGATATTGTCATTTTTTCTTGAATTGCATCAAGTTATTATGAAGTTCATTATCTTTTGATACCATACTAAGCTATTTTGCTTACGAGCATTTTTGTTCCGCTCCTGTGGTTTGCCCTGCCGCAGATACAATGGAGGAGTGAGGAGCTGAAGATGGAATAAGTAGAAGAATACAAGACTTAAATTTGTAGTGGTAGTATAAACTTTCTTATTACTAGTTTTTGTATTACACTGACTATTTGTGACTTTGATAAATAAAATGAAAGAATATCTTTTATGGCCTTAGCTGTGATTATGAACTATGGTATTGATATTCGCCAGTAACATCCCAGACCCGGTGTGATATTATTACTTAATTGCTTCCGCTGGTTACCGAATCCGTGGGTTGTTACACCTTTATTGATAACACGTAGCATCGATCCATTTCAAGAGTGTCCATTCAATAGTGGGAAATTTAAAAAGAAAAATCCCCGTAAGCTCTTATTCATTGTTATTCAGGATATTGGGTATGCAACAATAAGTTCAAAATGATTGCCTAGTCATTACAGTGAAAGCAAACTTATTACTTAGAGGCAGCATGCCCCCACTACTTAATAGTATGGTAGTGCTGAGTTAGTGGGAGTCTGAGTTGGCCGGATACTCCAACCCAACCCGACCCACCTAGAGCAATGAGTGCCAAGCAGCCACGTAGATGAAACAACAAAAACTAATTATGTATACCTGAACTCTTCCTTCATATGAAATAAGAGTGCCACCTTTAACGTCTGCCAATGTCTTAGGGGTCACCTCCATGCAATACTCATTCTGGTTGTGAATCAAATGGTTTAGGATTTCTGTCAGCTACGCCAAGGATTACAGTTGAGAATCGTCTAACAACAACTGAAGAAAGATAATCTGTTCAATTTGGAAATGGGAAACACTGCAAAAGATAATGAATACCGACATATACCCATTATAAAAGGATACTCAAGTCAACAATGGCACCAAGGTTATCCGAGTTGGCAACAAAGACATACTCCTTTCCCTACATAATGGGAAAAGCACGTGAGAAAAATGTGACATGAGGATTCCAGAAAATGCAGCAGTCTAAGTAGCCAGAGAAGACCTGAGACAGTAATGCATCAAGTTTCCCACTGTTCAACAAAGCAGGGAAGACATCGCCATGGCCAGGAGGATACCTGAATAAGACAAAAAAACACATCTCAGTGAAAAAGTGATTTTCTTTTTTAGATTTATTATATTTTCCCGGATTTATTGTTTTTCCTTTGTGCGGAAAACTTTTAGTGGATATCTCTCAATAAAAAGATCAAATATACAAGTGTTTGCAAATGGTGATAAAGTTTTCCTATGGGAATGTATTGTAAATTGATAATATACATAGTTTAAAAAAGCCCGAGGTGGGCCATTTTATAGTGCATGCTATCGGTTATGTCTCTGAAATCACCACCAACATGTTAATGCAAAGTTGAGCTCATGTGCCCCTCCGTTACTTTGGCCGTTAATGAGTTGAACTTAACCATAAGTTTTTCAAACCATGGTTTGGGTAGGAGAGGTAATATTGGAAATACTCCTCTTCTTCCTCATATTCTCAAAATGATCACCTCCAAGATTGAAACCCACAATTGAAGATGGATATGACGACAGAGTACCGATCATCCTCCATGTTCATCGTCATCGTTGTCCGAAGAGAGTTCAACTACGAGCCACAACCATCTTCCACAATACTCCTCGATCCTAGGACCAACAAGGTCGTCCGTTCTCATCCCAACTCCTCCGACGCCCTCAACCTTGGCCTCCAGCCCCTCACCTTCCTCCTCCAACATCCTCCCTTTCCTGTCGCAGCCCCCGCTCCTCTTCCGTCCACAATACCCTCTCCTCCAGCTCCACTTCCCACCCTCCGCCCGCAGACCTGCTCCTCCAGCCACTCCGCCCCTTACTCGAAACTGCTTTCCACCAAAGCCTCATCTTCCTTCCGTATCTCCTCGTCCAACAACAGTAGGAAGCAGCAAGCCACAACTCCTCCGCCTCCTCTTCCTCCCTTAGCAGCAAATAGTCGCACCCTCCCCCTCATCGTCTTCCTCCCCTTCCTCTTCCTCTCGCTGCAGTAACAGCAAGCCAAAGTCTGATCTTCCTCATCCTCCTCTTTCTCAGACAGCAACAAGCCTCTGCCTCATCTTCCTTCATTACCTCAAATTTTCTCTACCTTGCAACCATCCACGAGCAGATGCATTTGCGCAATCATGTCAAGTGATGATGTTATATTTCATAACCATGAGCCATTTTGTCTAAATGCATACGTGTTTGACACTCATCTACAGAGTCTTTTAAGAACATCTCATCTTGGCCAGAGTTAAGGTCAGTGTTGATCCTTTTTCATTAGAATCGATATGCAGCTCGACTTCGTTGGAGCTGAATGATTACCGATTCTTGATGCTCTCACTTTACCTTGTTAGTTGATGAGATGAACTTTGATAGATTGCAGATTCGATCACAAACTACAAGATGTGACTTCAGAAATTCTTGGTAATTAGGTAAATAATATATCTGTCGGTTAGTTCAACATATAAAGTTCTCTTCTTCAAAGCTTATAGATCTACAGAAATTGTTCTATTGCGTCGTTCATGCAAGTTCAAATTACATTCACGTTCGAAATAATTTTGTTTCGCCGCATGAGAGTAAGATAGAAGTTTACCCATCAGCTCAATCCACCGTCAGTTAAATCACAAATCTAAACAAATCCTTGTAGGGAAATTATGACAAGGTCCAAGCCTCCCTAGACCGAATATGGTATAAGCGATGCAGCGACTTCTTATGAGTTGAGCATTGATCAATCCCTTATAAGATACGTCTTAAGATGGTTTCTAAATGTTTTAGCATAATTGGCTTGGTACATGTTGTACTCGGGTAAAACAGTTAAAATGAAAATTTTCCTTGCCGATGATGTTGTAGGATAGACATAGGCTGTAACACCTTAGGATAGTCTCACATCGGAAACTCATGAAGTGAGAGTGGATATAAGTGATGAAAGTTACTGCTTGACAACTTGAGTTTAAACATTTTGGTGTTTGTCAACATGTTAATTTGGACCTGAATCAAACTAGTTTTTATGATCAGTTTTCCCAATAACAGACTATGGACCAAAACCCGTGACGTTACAGATATTATTATGCCCTTTTTCTTGGTTAGGTCCAATCTTATAATGTTAAAAAATAAATTACATAAAAATACCTAAACTATACTTTAAGTTTCAACTTATAGTTTAGAACGATAAAAGGATCAACTTAACATAATCAATCCTAAACCAAATTAAGTTTCAACGTATAGTTTAGAACGATAAAAGGATCAACTTAACATAATCAATCCTAAACCAAATACGAATATTTTTAAATATTGATGGTCATATTGTTACTTTTTAAAATTCAAGTTTATCAAATACAAATATATTTTAAATGTGTGGTATAGTTCATGAACTTTTTTGTAATTAATTCAAGATTCAAAGTATGTATTTTGTTCAATGCGTGTGCCAACTTTGGGGTTAAGCCATTGGCACTTTAGCTCACAATACAAACTTTGAATGCTAAAATGAATATTTCTCTTGTGGATGGTGTTGTGACTCGTGGTATGGACAAAGGATGCCGCGCCCCTATTTGAGGGCAAATCCAATCTTATAGATTCAAGAGTAAATTTACATAAAAATCCCAGAATTATACATATAATTTCAACGTATACTAGTTTACAAAGATAGAATTATTCAGTTGCAATATAATTCAAGCAAATCGCACAGACCTTTTAATGTGGAAGGAAGATGTTGAAAGTATTTGTATAGATCAAAGTTGTAGTTTTTTATTCGCGTAGATCAACTTTCGTGTTAAAAAATGTCAAACCAGTAAAATATTAAAAAATTTGGGTAAGATCCACCGAAGTGGAAAGGTTATTTTAACCGTATTTGTCACAGAGAAGCACAAGGGGCTGTTTCCGTCCCTGTCAGGGAAGATGTCAACGATCTCTCCTTTTATCGTAGCTGTTTAACTTTTCAGCGAACGTTATATATTTTTAGAACAATATTCCAAACGAGCGATGTGGTGCTAACGTTCTCCCGCTACCAACCCACCTATCAGACCATCACGTATATAGTATTATCCATAATGTTTGTAATTTTCCATTTGTTGAAAGGTTTGAGTACGGACAAACAGACCTCATCCCCAAATTCCATTGTTCAAAGCGAGAAGAGTTAAGACAACCCTTTTCTCATCGATTTCTGATACTTGGAGTAGGGTTGGGCATTGGGCTGGGCCGGCCCGACCCGGCTCAAAACTCGACCCGTATAACCCGACCCAAACCCGAACCCGAAATTTAATGGGCGGGCCGTGGGCCCTAAAATGAGCCCATATTGATTAACGGGCCGGGTTTGGGCCTTAGAAGGCCCAAACCCGTTAGCTCGATAGCCCGATCCATTCTAAAGCAAGTATATTTATATCCAGTACGGTATAATTATATCAATTACATTCATGTTCATTCCAAATAGCATGTTCTAACTTTACTATCCTTATTCAAGTGTAGAATAAATGCTTAGATACATTAATAATCATATCCAATAGTGGATTGAGGATATTATTACATTAATATACAAGATTATTACATTAATATGCAATAATGGAATCTGTGTCCTCAAGTATTACAGTATGTACAACTGTAAGTAACCAATTTGTATTGGGTCATAGTGCCCGCATCTACAATAGAATATGTAATGGTGAATTGAATGGTTGTTTAAGTCGCCATATTTTTACCACATTTGTATTTCCAACATACAACTAATGTTAAAATCACAAATTAGTTAGCATACTTTATAGTTTTAAACATGCACACATGCATAAGAAACAACCACACAAATGCAAGAAGAATGGAAGACATGATATTCGTATACATAGGTGTTAAATTGGGTCGGCCCGACCCGAACCCGACCCATTTTATTTGGGCCGGGTTTGGGCTTGGGCCTAATTTTTGAAAATAAAATGGGCCTAGGCCCGATCCATTAACCCATATTCTAAAATGGGCTTGGGCCGGGCCAAGGCGAACCCGGCCCGAGCCCGGCCCATGCCCAACCCTAACTTGGAGGAGATAGCACTCATTGTAACATATTCCGTTTTTTTTTGCGATCCATTGATCAGGGAGAAAATCCTATGCTTTATATCGAAATGGCGTTTGCAATTTTTATAACCCCGTGTAGGGATGAAAAGGGTCTGATATATATACGAATATATGTATAATCATATCCTTCTATATTTTAAAATACGAATGCGGATATTAGAGAATGTGAAAATGTGTTACCATATCATTATAAACGAAAACGAATCGGATAAGAATAATAACAGAAAATTATATTTTATAGATTAGCTAAAATATACATTTTTTATTAGGATGGTTTACACATAAAATAGATATACTAAATATATTCTTCTTATAGCAATTATACACACAATGGTGAATGCAATCATAAAATTTCTTTAAATAAAATTATAAATAAATATGCAACTATATATCTTATACTAAAATGGATATATGAATACGAATGCGAATATTCACGAATGTCATATTGATATATATATATGCATCCATTTTAAAACGGATACAAATACACATGCAGAGTCTGTATAGAAAGGATGAGATAGCGGATCGGATATGAATATATTTGTATTTGTTTTCATCCTTACCCTCGGGTGCTCGACTTGCTGCCGAAACATATTTTTTTCCTATATCGGTGTAGTTCTCTACGGTTAACAGGGTCATGTGGATGTGATCACAATATTTACATATTTTCTTCGCAATTCAATTAAGGGATATTTACACCCATAACCCTGAGTAATTGTGTAATTACCCCAAGAACCCTCGATAATCACTAAATACACCCAAGACCCTCTATAATCATTCCGTTCTACACCTGTAACCCTCCGTTAGTTTATGGCATTAACTCAACCAGATGTATGAGTTAATCTAACCCATTCGTGATCTAACGGTCCACATTAATTAAAAAAAGGAGGACGTGGCTTTGGAGCTTGCACAGGCGGCTGATGCACGGAGAGCTGGTGCGGGAGGGGAAGAGGCCGGGGGTGGCGCGGGAGGGGAGGAGGCGAGAGGCAGCGCGGGAGGGGATGAGGCGGGGGGCAGCACAGGCGGGTGATGCACGGGAGGTGGCTTTGGAGGAGGGCGGCGTGGGAGGGGAGGTGGCTTTGGAGGAGGTGGGCGCGGGAGGGGAGGAGGCGGGAGGCGGCGCGCGGAGGGTGGTGGTGGGCGCAGGGACGAAGGGCGGGGCGGGGGGGAGTCGGAGGGCTGCGCGGGAGGGGAGCGGCCGAGGGGGCGGCAGGGGTGGGGAGTCGGAGGGCTGCGCGGGAGGGGAGGGGATGGGGGGCGGCACAGGCGGGGTGATGCACTGGAGGTGGCTTTGGAGGAGGGCGGTGCGGGAGGGGAGGGGCGAGGGGCGACGCGAGAGAGCGGGTGGGGGGAGGCGGCACGGGAGGGACCCCAAGTGTGTGGCAACTGGAGCTTGCCCGGGTGGATGGGGGGCTGAGGCGACCAGACGCAAGGGAGGGGGGGTGGCGGCAGGATCAAATCCGGAATAGCGGAGCACCCGTACATGGAAATATCTGGAGAATCGAGCTGCAGTTCGATCAACGAGCAGCTCTACCCGCTTCATCGAACCGCTCATCTGAAGCTATTGCAATATCTGGACACGTGAACGTTCGAGTAGCAGAGCAGAACACCATCGAGGATCGAAGTATCATCTAGAGGTCGGATTGATCCGCGTCGGACTGTTCTCCTTGTTCGAGTAGCAGAGCAGAACATCATGTAGAGGTCGGTTTTCCGAACGAGCCGGATGCGGAGCTTCCTGGAGCTTCCGAACGAGCCGGACACGAGAGGGGGGCGGCGGGAGCTTCCGGGCAAGCGTGGGGAGGGGGGTGTGCTGGAGCTTCCAGACACGGGAGGAGCATTCTGGCGAGCGAGGGCTCGCGGGGAGGACTCGTCCTGTGCATACTATAAAGAGATGGCATGATTTGTAAATATGATTGAGCATTAGGGATAATTTCGTCATTTGTTAACGGAAACCGTCAAATGTAACGGTCATGTCAAACAGAACATAACACAGGGGCATGTCATGTAAGAGTTAAAAATTATTCGGGGTTATTCATGTAATTCGTGATTATTGAGGGTTCCTGGGGTAATTATGAAATTACTCAAGGTTATGGGTGTAAATATCCCTTCAATTAATGGCACTGCATTATTATCTCTGCTGACTATTAACATCAACATTCTTATTAGAAAAAACGTCAAAGAATAGTCAAAACGATAGCATCCTTTGATTGTTGAGGCGTATACTCTGCAAGTCTCTGCAAGCTAAAAAAAATTTTTACCAGCAGATTTTATAAACTTTATCAATTACCTCTGCAACCTTTAAATAACCTAATTTCCCCCTCAATCCTGTAAACTTGTTCCGTCTTACCCTACAGACCCTACTGTCATATTTAACATTATTGGAGTCAATTACTTGAGTTAAGCTTGAGTTAATCTAACCAAAGAAAATCAGGTCGATCTTCAATCTCTCTCTCTCTCTCTCTCCTTCTTCTACTCTTTCTTCATCCTCTTCTTCTACACAATCAAATGGGAAGTTGCAGAGGACCTGGAGGGCGGCGGACCTAGCAGGTGAGGGTGATGTCAGGAAGGAGGAGGTTTGGGGTGTCTATGGAGGCTCTGCCCTCGTCCTACACCACCTCCCTCCACAGCATCTAGGGGTGTAAAGGAGCCGAACCTGAGCGAACCAACCCAGGCTCGGTTCGGCTCATTTAGCAACCTTTCTGGTTCGGGTTCGGTTCGGCTCGATAAAATAAAAAGTGTAATCAGGTTCGGCTCAGTTTGGGTAAGGTTCGTAAAGGTTCGGTTCGACTCGTTAAAAGTTCGTTTAAAAATAAATATTGTGCATGTGTTTCTGTTCAAAGGAAAAAATGCAGTTGCATGGGAGGGTTTTGTGAAGTTTCGGGAATAGGGAATATGGACTTAAGAAGTGTATGAGTGGATGGATTTAGAAAAATAAGTGAATGCCCTTATGTTAATATAGAATATATTTTTTTCCTTGTATATATACAATATAAATGTATATATACTTCTATGTATGTGTGTGTGTGTGTATAATCAAAATTTTAACGAATCGAATCTGAGCAAACCTATATTTTTGAGATTCGGTTCGTTGATTTAATCGAGCCCAAATTCGTGTTCAGGTTCGGTTCGTTTATTTTCAAATCAAATCTGAATCGAACTTTTAACGAGCCGAATCTGAGCGAATGTCGAACTTAAGAAAATTCTGACAGCCCTAGCAGCGTCCGCGACACCCATGATGACTGTTGTGCGGTCATGTCCATCCTCGCTGCACACCGCGTTGCCGTCGATGAGCGCGACCTATCCGTGGGCCCCTATTTCAAGGCCGAGCTCTGTGCACTCCTCGGTTGTGCCACCACCCCTCGACTGCCCCAGGTCTTCATTGACGACATGTGGGTCAGTTGCGCCGACAACCTCAAGAGGTTGGAGGAGAACAGGGAGCTCGAGGAGGTCTTGCATGGGGTTGAGCTTGAGGAGAACCCCTGGAAGGTGTGCTCAGGCTATGGTGGTGCCAGGTTTGCCATCTGCGAGTGGTGTTGTAGGAGCCAGAAGGAGTACGTGGAGGACGAGGGTAGAGCTACCAAGTGCTCCTGTTGCAATGAAAATGGGCTGCATCATTCCACAATAGCTCATCATAGGGTAGAGGTGAGGGGGAGGGGGCAGGGGTCCCGGTTGAGGCGGAGGTGGAGGAGGAGAGGAGCGGGAGTGGAGGAGGCGGTGGAGGGGGAAGGGGCGAGGGCCCCTGCTGCGGGTGGAGGAGGGGAGTGGGGTTGTAGGCAGAGGCGGGGGAGGAGGGGAGCGGGGTGGAAGAGACTGTGGAGAGGGATGGGGTGGGTTCAGCAGATCTGGAGGAGGAGGAGGGAGGCACGGCGGATTTTGAGGAGGTGGGTGGGTGTTGTGGGGAAAGAGGAATGAGGAGGAGGGTGAGGCCGAGTGACAGCAATGTAAATTTGTTAAATAAAATGGGTATAATGTAAAAGAACATAACTAAATCTGGTTAGTTTTAACGGAAAAATGGATGAGGTTCAATCACAAGGTCTGTATGATAAGGGTTAGCAAGTTTGCGGAATCGGGGAAAGAATTAGGTTGTTTCAAAGGTCGTGAAGATAATCGGCAAATTTTATGGAGTCTATCGAGCAAAAATACCTTAAAAAGCGTTTCTATCAGTTTCGAAACTATCATAATGATTATATAATGGTAATGTTTTGAAAGATAAATCATGTCATGTATATTTTTCATGTGAATTTTAGTGAACATTTGGAACTTATTTTATAAGATTCCAACCCTATGGATTGATACAACTCTACATATAACATATATTTTCCGGAGTGTATCTTATTTTTTTTGTGAGTGATATAATATATCCTTTATATGTTTCATAAATTATTTATATTTATTATTTTTGATTTTTAAATTTCAATCTTATGCAATAATTCCCGACAACATAAACTATACTTGTTACAAATCTGAATTAAATTTAAAGGTAACATATCTTTATACTTTTTACCATGAATAACTAGAAACATCAACATAATGAACATGAAGAAAAAAAGCATTAATCAATGACATCTACATGTAAGGCCAATTAAGAATGACAACTAATGAAAAAATATAAGATAAAACAATAAATTATTATTTATTTTTAAATAAAGGATAAGATTTGATATCATGATTATATCGTGTAACTAGTTGGATGGTAATTGCATTTAAAAGAAGGGATTTTTACCTCCATGAACCCTATAAACTTTGTAAATTACGTTCTCGGTCTTTGAAACAACATAATTCCTCTCTCGACCACGTAAACTTATCAACTCTTATCTCATGAATCCTGCGGTTAATTTGTTTGAAGTTCGTGGGATTCTTGGGGTAATTTACAAGGTCTTTGCAAAAGTTCTCAAAGGAAATTTAACAGATTTCCAAAGTTTTAGGGTTAAAAATCCCTTAAAAGAATGTCGATCTGTTATGTACAGTTTGATCTTCAATATGTGCAGGTGATTTTTTTTTCCTTCATAAATTACAAGGGGGCATTATATAGAGGAAGGCCGTGTGAGTTTGTATTCCAAATATTCAAGTGCTTATATATATGGGTGTATTACTATCCACAAATCCAAAAGGGGCATGTACCCCTCATACTCCCCCTTGGATCCGTCTTGCTTGCAGTTTTTATGCATTTAATAACGCGTCACATATTAACACGATTATAATTATGCATTTTCGATTCATATCACAATTACAAAATGCATGCATGAATGGATTAAACAATGTTACATCATATTAGGGCAAAATCTGTCAAGGCAAAAGAGTAAATCAATAGCAGCAAACAAGACAATAAATAGGTCAGACAAGAGATCACTGAAACGTTCATTAATGGATTGCCCTTAGATAAGATATCACCTTCAAAATACTGATGTGTATGGTACGGGTGATCCGCTCACAAGATACGACGTCACACGATCGTCGTCCATGCACACTGATGAGATCGTCCTCGAAAGCACCTCAGAGAACAACAACTGAGAGAGAAAGAACGAGTCACAGTCGTGCTGGAAGAACAAAGAGCGAGGGGGAGAAGCTTTTCTTGCGAGTCAATAAAACCAGCATTCGAGGATAGATATAAGTAGACACATCGTGCGGTTTTTCATCTTCCGAAAACGCCCTTCAACGGGCGCTTCTTCGAATTCTGAAACAACGGCTACGTCAGAGCTGTTGGGTCTAGTTGAATTCCTGTAGCGGTCGAATCATAATTAATTCGAAGGATTTATTTATTCGACTTGCAAAATGAAACGATAGTAAAATTATCGAGATCTGAATCGACTCCCCGAGTCAGAGACGGAGAGGAACGCGCACGTGTGGCCCTCCATTTCTCATATCTACTATTGTTACAAGAGCTTGGGTTCGACCTCAAATACAAATCCACCAGATTTTTGGAACTACTAGATGTTGTACTAAAAGTCCACCCAAAGCTCCCCTTTTTTCAAATTTAGAAATTACCGATTTTCCTTCAACACCATTTGGTTTCCCAATTGAACCTAAATAGTTAATCAATGTAATTGCAAAAGGTTGCCAAGTTAAAATCTAATTAGATAATTTCAAATAAAACAAAGTCTTTTACGAGTTCTCCATATCATGTGGTTGAGTTATATGTGTGAATGAGTATTGCTCCCATAAGGTAAATGATACAGTTGAGGGTTAGGGTATGGGCATGACAGTGAAGAGGGAAACGGGACTACCTTTGGGGAGTTTGAAAGGCTAAGAACCACAAAAAACGTAAAAGGAAAATGCTAATATACCATAGCCAAGATTGAAGTTGGATACACCTCATGTCACATGTATACCAATACACTTGGGATGTAAACTAGTACATCTCTTCTTGGAAATATTTCTTTGGTCAATCAATGAGCCTTATGAGACGGGTACCCGTCCCAATTGATCGTGACCCGTCTCACTCCATTGTTATTAGGTCAAGGATCGACCAACTTCATTCCAACGGATACCCAATTCTAATGGGTTTCATGTTAATGCTAGTGGATGTTGGGTAAAAGGGAATTGTTCATTTGACAGATAAATATCAATAAAAGGATAAAATAAATAATTAGAATTTTTCATCAACTTTATATATCAACTTTCAATCTCAAGGATTTTTTATCATCACTCCTTCATGATTTGATTTGTTTGAACATTAGATTGATCAATTATTTATACGCAATTTCATTACTTAATATTCAAATGAAATATTATTATTATAAATTCTATGATAAAAATATTTATATTCGTGGACTTACGGACTCGAGTGAAATTTATATTCTATTCAATTCGGCTCGTTTGGATTCCCGAAGGATTAAAGTTCGACGTAAACACTTATACCTTTCGGTCTTTATTTTGATTTGATTTCATTCGATTCAATTTGATTCAATCCATCTTATATTGGATCCCATCTTCATATTTTTCGAGCTTCGTGTTTGATTCAATTCGAAAATACAAAAATGGTATTGAGATTCGATTGAATCTGACTCATGTTGGATTCTTGAAGTTCTAAAGTTTGACGTAAACACTCATACCTTTCAATCTTCCTGTTCGATTTGATTCAATTCGATTCCATTCGCCTCGTGTTGAATCCCATATTCATAACTTTCGGTATTCGTGCTTGATTTAGTTTGAGAACACAAAAACGATGTTGAATTCAACTTGATTCAATTCGATTTCAATCCGGTTCGTGTTGGATTCCTGAAGTTGTAATGTTTGACATAAACATTCATACTTGTCAGTCTTTGTGTTCGATTTGATTCAATTCGATTCAATTCGGTATATGTTGGATCCCATCTTCATACCTTTCGGTCTTCGTATTTGATTCAGTTCAAGAACACAAAAATGGTGCTGAGATTCAACTTCATTCAATTTGATTCAATCCATCTCAAACTGGATTTGTGACGTTCTAAAGTTTGGCATAAATATAGTAAATAACCATTCGGTACCCATTGGATTTTTTGTATGAGACAGGGATCATAGTATAACGGGTACCCAATCCATCATTTTTAAATGAGTACCCGATAGTTTAGGGTCAAAATGAATGGATCAAACCAGATATTTGTTGACTGGATAGTTTTGATACCCCTACTTGCAAGTATACATTTGAAGTATAGTCTTTTCAACTTAATTGAATCATGCCCTAAAGTCCTAAACCATATTTTGTGATGTGATAAGTCAGATCAAGTTTTAAAAATCTAAAAATCATCACGATGGATACCTCGAGCACAAAAGAAAAAGGAACATTATTGGATCTAACCAAATCTTGAATTTCTGTGATGGGTGGTGCATCATACCTTGAGCGGGCTAATATGCAATCCAAGACCTTGCTCGATGTAGATGTTGTTAGCAATGTGAGCCCCGGGCGAACCATTTCTACAATAAATGTTATTGTAATGAATAAATTATCAATGAAAATTATTGATTATTTTTTCACTCCCCTTTCTGAGATTAAATGAATGAATGCACTATAGGATCCCTCTGTACAATAAGGGTTATGTACCATGGCCAACTTGATGATCATACAGCTGTTGATTCATTGGATGGATCATAGAGGCTGATGCTTGGATGAATATCTAAGGAGTTAGATAGAGGACTCATCAAGCATCATCAAATGATCATTAAGTGATGATCTCCAGTCTGAGTAGGAGATGGCAATCCTATCTCATATGACTGATATCTGACTGACCTCTTGATGCAGGTCCTCTGCATGGGAATAGTGATTCAGAGGTGTCAGGTTAGTCAAGTCAATGGGTTGACTTGACGAGATCGAGATAACCAAAGACCTACGTTGAATACTGTCACAACATAGGCATGCATCCTCTGACTAGAGACAGATGTATTGCTATATGTCTAAGTATGTACATTTGGCAGACCAATAGGTTGATGACCTAATCAAGGTCTATATACCGGCGAGCTGGTGTGCATGTAAGGACATATGAGTAATGCGATCTCTCAAAGGGATCATACAGGTTCACTTGTGAACCGGGAGACATGAGCTCACTCATGAGGTATTGGGACTGAACAAATTCCATGCATGGTCGTCGTGCTTTGGAAGCATGACATGAATTTGAAGGTAAGATATATGCTTTGTGAAAGCATATGATCTATACCAAATCCCGATGACCAAGATTGAGAAACTTAATGATCTAACCCTGAAGATGACAGTGTAAAAGTGATCTTTATCTTCAGGATGATCATGAGTCTTCCAGTATGTAGGATGTGCAGGTATTAGGAATACCTGAAGGGTGATTTGATCATATACGATTGTATAACCATGACGCTTCCATTCCGAGGGAGTGATGAAACAGGATTGGATTTTAGTGACTCCTCTCATTAGAGAAGTGACCTGATCTTAGTCCATGAACTGGACATTGATCTGAATGAGATTCAGATGCAATGAGAAGATTAAGTCTACGGTCTTGATTTGATCAAGCATCAGTGGGAGGTCCATAGGATCTGGAGTTGAGATATGATCTCAACATCCAAGTCACTATACGTGGAACAATACAATCGCCCTGTCCTTATCTCCAAGTATCTGAGGAGAAATAGCATTGTTCTTAAATGGTTTAAGAACAATTCCATAAGATCTAAGCAAAGAGAATTTGATAATTAAAAGTGTTTTAATTATCATGATGTATGAGAAATTATCCAATATGATTAAATGTGATTTAATTAGTTTGGATAAGAATAATGTGGATAGAGATATCCAATTATTCATGATATATTATAAATGTGATTTATAATGTATTAGAGAGAGTTAATTATAATTTATATGTGTTGATTAATTATGATGTGTATTGGATACACATTGTGTAATTAATTAACAATATGAATTACATGTTGTTTTGGGTTGTGAATATGATTCACAATTATTCCATGGCTAGATTGCAATTTCCTCAAAGATAATTATGAATTATTTTTGAGAAATAAAACCCAAATTATTTTGTTGCAAATAAATAAGAGAGATTACATGGAGATTTGCAATCTCATGGAGATTGAAATCTCCATGCAATCCATGGTGGGCGGCACACCACTCCTAATTGGAGTGGGTGTGCGCCTACATGGAAGGCACATGGAGATGAAATCTCCATGTGTCTTCTCTCCTTATTTGTTGGGTTAATTTAGGAGCAAATTATATTTTATTTTATTAAATATATTTTGACCTAAATTTGTTGCTTTTGACAACAACAATCTCAGCCATTGGATGAACATAAATCAATCTCATCCATTGATTTTATGTGTCCCATGGATTGAGATCCATGGATCCCAAAACCCTATAAATAGAGAGGCATTCTTGGCTCTCTCTTTACACATGCTATTGTAGCAAAACTCTCTCTCTCTCTCTCATATACACGACAGCCCTCTCTCCCTCTCTTCTTGATGGCCGTCCACCTTGGTGGAGAGAAACGTCGTCGCCCGCACCATCGTGCTGCCGCTTCGACTCTCTGCGGTTCTTTGTCTTCTTGGAGTGCTTCACTCACGAAGGAGACGTTTGATCTCGTGCGACGAGATCAGGAGCAACCGCGCTTGGATCATCTTGGATTGCGAGGACACCGCGACTCATCTCCGCGCTCGCAAGCCGTCACTCCGACGATCGGACTTGAGACAGGAGGTCTCTTTTCGTAGAGACTCGATCAACCACGCTTCAAGAGGTATTGCATTATACTTGATGTGGTTATAGATGAAACGATTTGAGAATGGTTCTCGGATCATGTGGTTTCATCGGTTTAAAAATTTTAAATTCCGCTGCACCGAACAACTAGTACGACTAGTCGTTCTTCGTCGTATTCGATACGACGATCACGCTTCCGTGATGCGCTTAAGGATTTCTCCATATCCTTCAAGTGGTATCAGAGCCTTAGGTCGACGGTTTCGAATATGATTCGAAAAACCGAGGACGACTTGGGTTCGTTTAGGTCGCGAAAGTTTTCATCGCATTTGATTTCGCAGATCTGTTTAGTAAATAAATTCGGTACTGTTTAAATTGTTTAAACACGAATTTAATACTTGGATTTTGTTCCCCATTAAATAAGGAAACCATAGGAACTGAGTTTGCGTAAATCGGATTTCGTATGCTCTAATTATGGTTGTTTTAATGGACATGTATGCACTGTTGCGGGAACAATAGATTTTAACATGATTAAAGAGTTAATTACTGTTATCATCTGCCTCGAAATGCGTGCAAATCCACTTAGGTTCTGTTGTAAATCAAGTTAGCAATCTATGAAAATTGAGTTTGCTTAATTTGGATTTAAATTGATTGAGATATGCCAATTTTAGTGAATAGGGGTCTATACTGAAATTGCATTCCTAATCTAGAACCAAGTGATTGTCAATTAGTGAAATTAATTGTTAATTTCGTGAAATAATCTTGAATAATATTTGTGAAATATTGAGACATGATTATTTGCCTAATTGACATGGCCCCAACCAATTAATTGATTAAGATGTGATCTAAATCATAAATTGGAAACAACAATCTTCAAACTTGATGCTTGAATAGGGTTTGGGAATTTTTCTAGCAAATTTCCTTATAATCAAAAAATGTTTTGATTATTACTATATGGTACAATTTCAGTTGAAAAACCGATGATCATCTCAAGTACAAATTAATCAATTTGGCATTATCCTTTCCCGAGGCGGATGTGGTGCCTAGTCGGAGAGCATTGGGGTTGCGGGTTGCAACGTATGTGGTCCGTCCCACTCTCGTCGGTACTGGCCATGACAGCGGGTAGGGCCGGGATAATGTCCGAGGGATTAAGATGTATTTTTCTAATTATTAAAATTCGAATTAATACGTATTTTGAGATACTACCATATATGTATTCAAGTAAAATAATCAAGTTTGATTAATTGAATTGGATTGATAATTAATTTAATATGATTAAATTGATTATATCCAATTGAAATACTCTAATATGATTAGAGTTATTAATTCCCTTGGAAGAATTAATTATGTGAATGTGATTCATAATAATTAATTAAAATTTGAATATGATATGGAGGATCACATAAGTGACATCCATGGTCTCCCGTCAAGGCGAAGAGTTCCGTCGCCAGACATCGTATGAAGGAGACGCCTGTACGAAGTGACAGCTCCTGCATACGATCCGTTTGGATCGGGCTCGTCGCTTCTCGAAAGAGTAGGGACGTGTGCGTAGTGACCCCAATATCGGGTCCTCATATTATTGGGGCGATATTGGATTGCGCATAGCGAGTTGTATTCCTGTTGACGGTTGGTTCAATTAATAACGGGTCAACATTGCCTTAGGGGTGGTGGGCCCGGGTATTAAAGACCGAATTGGGAAATGCAAGTTGGACTTGCAATGCGGAATGTGTTCCCGCTTCTTTTTATTGGAGTCATAGGTTCTCATATTATTGGGATATGACAAAGATAAGGAGGAGATCCCAGTTCTTGCTTGAGATATATTGGTAAGTATATCTCTTACTTTGAAAGTGAATAAGGGAATAAACTTTCAAGGTTGACATAGCAAGAACAATTTGATTTAAAATGCCTTAATCAAATATTATAAATTTGAATATATAATTTTTATATTCTAATATAGTGCATTCTTAATTTCAGAAAATGAAGTCTTTGAACCCACTTAGTAGGCTTCTTGAGGTCAAACAATTGACCGGCCCAAATTACTCGGATTGGATCCGAAATTTGGAGCTTGTTCTCTCTGCTGAGCGCATTAGTTATGTGCTATCCGAGGACAAGATTGAGAACCCTAAGTCCAAGGAAGAAAAAGCATTTAATGACAAGTATGATGAAGATCATGTCTTGGCTAGGTGCTATATCCTAGGTTCTCTCTCCAATGTTCTACAGAAGCAACATGTGGAGATGAATACCTGTCAGGATATAATGCAGAATCTTAAGGATATGTTTGGTGACATTAACCGCACTCAGCGGTACAATGTTATGAAAGACCTCATTCGCTGTAGAATGCAGGAAGGGACTTCGGTCCGTGAACATGTACTCAAAATGTTTGGGTACTTGTCGGAGCTGGAGACTCTTGGGGCAACGATGGATGCAGACATGCAAGCTGACTTCATTCTGCTGTCATTGCCCAAGTCTTTTAATAACTTTGTAGTGTCATTCCACATGAACAAGTTGGAATTGACAAATGCTGCTCTCCTTGCTTCATTAAAGTCCGCAGAGGACGTAATGAAGAAGGATGGTCCCAGTGGCAGTGCAATGGTTGCACAGGTCAAAGGGAAGCGCGGTCGGAAGCATGGTTCTCGGAAGGGCCCGGCCCAGAAGAGAAAGAAGAAGGGACAAAGTGTTGCCTCTTCTTCCAATGCATCCACTCTCATGGCGTCGAAGAAAACTGACGTCTGTCACCACTGCAAAAAGCCGGGGCACTGGAAGCGTAACTGCCCAGATTACCTGAAGTCCTCAGACAAAGGTAAAGCTCCAGCAGGTATAAAATCTACTTTCATCATTGAAACTAGCTTTCTCGTCGGACGAGAAGGAAGTTGGGTTGTAGATTCTGGTGCTTCTGTTCATGTATGCAATTTGTTGCATTTGTTTCAGGAAACTAGAAGTCTTGAGGAAGGGGAGATAGTCATCCAGATGGGATCTGATGCAAGTGTTGCAGCAGTCGCCGTCGGGACATGCAGACTATCATTATCTAGTGGAAGAGTCCTAGTACTTAAAGAGTGTCTTTATGTACCTGAAGTTAGAAGGAATCTGATATCTGTATCTAAGCTAGTTAGAAGTGGATATTCGTTCCTGTTCTGTAATAAATTAGTCATAAATCATTATGATAAATATATTGCAGAAGGTGTTTTAACTTCTGGAGGACTCTATGAATTGTGCATTAATGAGAATGTCATGAATGTTACAACCACTAATAAAAACCCTAAGAGATCCAGGGAGAATAAAAATCATTCAAATATGATTTGGCATCAAAGGCTTGGTCATTTGTCTGTTGATAGGATCAACAGATTGATAAAGGATGGACCTTTAGATTTCCTGCAGGTCCAATCTTTGCCTACCTGCGAACATTGCATTCGAGGTAAAATGACTAGGATGCCTTTCCGTAACAAGGTTACAAGATGCGAAGGTATTATTGACCTAATACATACCGATGTATGTGGTCCCTTCAGTACCGCGACTCGAAATGGATACCGATATTATTTGACGTTTATCGATGACCATTCGCGATACGGGTTTATCTTCCTATTACGTCACAAGTCTGAAACCTTTGAAAAGTTCAAAGAATTCAAGGCTTTGGTTGAGAACCAAACCGATAGGAAGATTAAACGAATTCGATCTGATCGAGGTGGCGAGTACCTATCAGATGAATTCAAGGAATACCTTAAGGAGAATGGAATTGTTTCAAATCTCACTCCTCCTGGAACTCCCCAATTTAATGGTGTTGCTGAAAGACGCAACAGGACCATCATGGACATGGTCCGTTCAATGATGAGCAAAGCACATTTACCTCTTAGTTTCTGGGGATATGCAGTAGAGACTGCAATATATATCCTGAATAAGATTCCTAGCAAATCTGTACCTAAGACTCCTCATGAGCTATGGTATGGAACCAAACCTAGTGTCAATCACTTAAGGGTTTGGGGTTGCTTGGTCCATGCGAAGAATGTGGACGCAAGTAAGCTGGAATCTCGCACTCGTGAGTGTTACTTCATTGGGTATGTTAAAGATGGTATTGGATACCAGCTTTATGACCCTGAGACCCAAAAGGTTTTTGTCTCTAGAGATGTAAAGTTTCTGGAGGATGATTTCCTTAAAGGTCAAGATAAAAGTGAAGTAGAGGAGCTCATTGAATCCCAAGAGGATTCTGAGCTTCCCAGACCAGAAACTGAAGAAGTAAATAAAGATGAAACACCCATACCTCTTCGAAGGAGTTCGAGGGTGGTTGCACCACCTGAAAGGTATGGATTCCATGTGTCAGGTGAAACTGACATTGATCCTACTTCATTTGATGAAGCACTCGCGGATCAAGACATGGATAGATGGATGCTAGCAATGAAGTCAGAAATTGACTCCATGCATAAGAATGGTGTATGGACCCTAGAGGATCCACCTAAAGGGGTAAAACCCATTGGGTGTAAATGGATCTTCAAGAGAAAGAGGGGACCTGATGGGAAAGTAGAGACTTTCAAGGCACGGCTCGTAGCCAAGGGCTACACACAGAGAGAAGGCATCGATTACGATGAGACATTCTCTCCTGTGGCTATGCTTAAATCCATCCGGACATTGCTAGCTATAGCTGCATATCTTGACTACGACATCTGGCAGATGGACGTCAAGACGGCTTTCCTCAATGGATACCTCGAGGAGGATATCTACATGGAGCAGCCCCAGGGCTTCATGACTGAGGATGGTAAAGTATGCAAGCTGAAGAAATCCATCTATGGGCTCAAGCAAGCTTCTCATAGTTGGAACATCAGATTTGACGAAACCATAAAGAGTTATGATTTTGTGCAGAATCCTGATGAACCTTGTGTATACAAGAAGCTTAGTGGGAGCGCCGTTGTATTCATCGTGCTTTATGTAGATGACATCCTTATCATTGGGAATGATACAGGGATGATGACCAGTGTAAAGATTTGGCTGTCCCATACCTTTGAGATGAAAGATCTTGGAGAAGCCTCTTACATCTTAGGCCTGAAGTTGTTCAGAAACCGAGAAAAGAGGATTTTGGGATTGTCACAACATGGATACATTAAGAAGATTCTTGAACGATTCCGTATGGATAGTTCTAAGAAAGGATTCCTACCCTTGAGACATGGTATCCACCTGTCTAAAGGAATGGCTCCTCAAACTGTTGAGGAAAAGAAGGCCATGGCTGGATGTCCTTATGCATCAGCCGTAGGAAGCTTAATGTATGCCATGATGTGCACTAGGCCAGATATCTGCCATGCAGTGGGAGTGGTAAGTCGTTACCAATCCTGCTATGGAGAACAACACTGGAATGCAGTAAAGAACATATTCAAATATCTAAGACGGACGCAAGATTACATCTTGGTCTATGGAGATGGTGATCTCCAAGTCTTGGGATATACAGATTCTGACTTCCAATCGGATGTAGATGATCGAAAGTCGACATCGGGGTTCGTGTTCTTGTTGAATGGTGGTGCTGTGAGCTGGAGAAGCAAGAAGCAGGACACTACTGCAGATTCAACAACAGAAGCCGAATACATTGCCGCATCAGATGCTGCAAAGGAGGCGGTGTGGTTGCGCAAGTTCGTGCTGGAGCTTGGCGTAGTTTCCTCTGATACTCCCATCCCGTTACTCTGTGATAACACGGGAGCCATTGCCCAGGCAAAGGAACCCAGATGGCATCAAAAGAGCAAGCACGTGGAAAGGAAATACCACATCATTCGGGAGATACAAAAGCGTGGTGACATCATCATCACCAAGGTGGCCTCTGCCGACAACGTTGCTGATCCTCTTACCAAACCTCTGACACAGAAGGTTTTCGACCAGCATGTAATGAGTATGGGTTTAAAGATTGTACCTGAATGGTTCTGAGGGCTAGTGGGAGATTGTTAGCAATGTGAGCCCCGGGCGAACCATTTCTACAATAAATGTTATTGTAATGAATAAATTATCAATGAAAATTATTGATTATTTTTTCACTCCCCTTTCTGAGATTAAATGAATGAATGCACTATAGGATCCCTCTGTACAATAAGGGTTATGTACCATGGCCAACTTGATGATCATACAGCTGTTGATTCATTGGATGGATCATAGAGGCTGATGCTTGGATGAATATCTAAGGAGTTAGAGAGAGGACTCATCAAGCATCATCAAATGATCATTAAGTGATAATCTCCAGTCTGAGTAGGAGATGGCAATCCTATCTCATATGACTGATATCTGACTGACCTCTTGATGCAGGTCCTCTGCATGGGAATAGTGATTCAGAGGTGTCAGGTTAGTCAAGTCAATGGGTTGACTTGATGAGATCGAGATAACCAAAGACCTACGTTGAATACTGTCACAACATAGGCATGCATCCTCTGACTAGAGACAGATGTATTGCTATATGTCTAAGTATGTACATTTGGCAGACCAATAGGTTGATGACCTAATCAAGGTCTATATACCGGCGAGCTGGTGTGCATGTAAGGACATATGAGTAATGCGATCTCTCAAAGGGATCATACAGGTTCACTTGTGAACCGGGAGACATGAGCTCACTCATGAGGTATTGGGACTGAACAAATTCCATGCATGGTCGTCGTGCTTTGGAAGCATGACATGAATTTGAAGGTAAGATATATGCTTTGTGAAAGCATATGATCTATACCAAATCCCGATGACCAAGATTGAGAAACTTAATGATCTAACCCTGAAGATGACAGTGTAAAAGTGATCTTTATCTTCAGGATGATCATGAGTCTTCCAGTATGTAGGATGTGCAGGTATTAGGAATACCTGAAGGGTGATTTGATCATATACGATTGTATAACCATGACGCTTCCATTCCGAGGGAGTGATGAAACAGGATTGGATTTTAGTGACTCCTCTCATTAGAGAAGTGACCTGATCTTAGTCCATGAACTGGACATTGATCTGAATGAGATTCAGATGCAATGAGAAGATTAAGTCTACGGTCTTGATTTGATCAAGCATCAGTGGGAGGTCCATAGGATCTGGAGTTGAGATATGATCTCAACATCCAAGTCACTATACGTGGAACAATACAATCGCCCTGTCCTTATCTCCAAGTATCTGAGGAGAAATAGCATTGTTCTTAAATGGTTTAAGAACAATTCCATAAGATCTAAGCAAAGAGAATTTGATAATTAAAAGTGTTTTAATTATCATGATGTATGAGAAATTATCCAATATGATTAAATGTGATTTAATTAGTTTGGATAAGAATAATGTGGATAGAGATATCCAATTATTCATGATATATTATAAATGTGATTTATAATGTATTAGAGAGAGTTAATTATAATTTATATGTGTTGATTAATTATGATGTGTATTGGATACACATTGTGTAATTAATTAACAATATGAATTACATGTTGTTTTGGGTTGTGAATATGATTCACAATTATTCCATGGCTAGATTGCAATTTCCTCAAAGATAATTATGAATTATTTTTGAGAAATAAAACCCAAATTATTTTGTTGCAAATAAATAAGAGAGATTACATGGAGATTTGCAATCTCATGGAGATTGAAATCTCCATGCAATCCATGGTGGGCGGCACACCACTCCTAATTGGAGTGGGTGTGCGCCTACATGGAAGGCACATGGAGATGAAATCTCCATGTGTCTTCTCTCCTTATTTGTTGGGTTAATTTAGGAGCAAATTATATTTGATTTTATTAAATATATTTTGACCTAAATTTGTTGCTTTTGACAACAACAATCTCAGCCATTGGATGAACATAAATCAATCTCATCCATTGATTTTATGTGTCCCATGGATTGAGATCCATGGATCCCAAAACCCTATAAATAGAGAGGCATTCTTGGCTCTCTCTTTACACATGCTATTGTAGCAAAACTCTCTCTCTCTCTCTCATATACACGACAGCCCTCTCTCCCTCTCTTCTTGGTGGTTGTCCACCTTGGTGGAGAGAAACGTCGTCGCCCGCACCATCGTGCTGCCGCTTCGACTCTCTGCGGTTCTTTGTCTTCTTGGAGTGCTTCACTCACGAAGGAGACGTTTGATCTCGTGCGACGAGATCAGGAGCAACCGCGCTTGGATCATCTTGGATTGCGAGGACACCGCGACTCATCTCCGCGCTCGCAAGCCGTCACTCCGACGATCGGACTTGAGACAGGAGGTCTCTTTTCGTAGAGACTCGATCAACCACGCTTCAAGAGGTATTGCATTATACTTGATGTGGTTATAGATGAAACGATTTGAGAATGGTTCTCGGATCATGTGGTTTCATCGGTTTAAAAATTTTAAATTCCGCTGCACCGAACAACTAGTACGACTAGTCGTTCTTCGTCGTATTCGATACGACAATCACGCTTCCGTGATGCGCTTAAGGATTTCTCCATATCCTTCAGATGTTGCCAGATGGCGTGACTAGTATTATATAAATCATAGTTGATAATATGACATTAGCCGGGGAGTTCAAATATAACCGGGTCAACGAGTATCCGGCTTAACCCGTCCATTTTGACCCTAAACTTACATGTACCCATTTCAAAATAATGGGTCAGCTACCCGTTTATCACGACTCATTAGAAAACCTGTTTGGATTATTGGATACCCACGAGTACCCAGTTAGAAGCTTCCACTACTCAATTGATTATAAAAATCCAAATACTTAGGTACAAATACCAATATATAAACAATATTCTTGTCTCTTTTAAAATACGAAAGAGGCTCCTCTCACTTGAAGTGCTTCCGGTCAAGAGGGTCATGAGGTGCTTAGGGAAGGGATTCAACGTCAATTGCGATTCTGTTAATAGTACTACAAGGACAAGAACGATGAGGGGAAATTCCTCTCACTCGGTCCTTACAAGATAAAGCTCGTCATCTTGTCCTTCAGGCCCTTCTCAAACATTTTGTCGACATCCAATGAGAAAAGGGGAAGAGAATCCAATACTGCTTCGATGTCATCGACTTCCATCAGTTATTTTTTTAATTCTTTGTAGGACAAATACTTGACTTAATTGAATGCAAATCGTATGAAAATTAATACATGCTTAACTACTTTTAGTTGTATGTTTAGATTATTTATGAAATGAACACATGCTTAACCACTTTTAGTTGTATGTTTAGATTATTTATGAAATGATCATGCAAATCTATCTTTCCTTGTATTTTTGTAACAGACGTCGTCGTTGATGACCAAATTAGCAAGTTGATGAGGAAGATACCATCCAGCCCCTTCAACTCGATCTTCAGAATTACGGGCGATTCCACACGATGCCTCGCGCTTGATGGCTATTTTATCTCCTTTTTAACCTTCTCATCGATCGAGAGGCGCTAATCTTATCGAACCATGTTGTGTGGGCGATCCCATTGACCTGGCTAGCCTTGCCAGGTAACTTCGTAATCAACCATTTTGCAACCACTTTGGTCAAAGGATTATTTTTTGAGCCATCAAATCGGTGACAACTCATATTAATTATGTTATAATAATAACATGATCTTACCATTTTTAATAAATATTATTACTATATGTGATTACATTGTATAATTTTCAAATAACATATCGATTAGAATGTTAATTAAGCATGTTTTTTATGCGAGCCTACATGTGTACGTTTCCATATTCATAGAAAAGCAAGGGATTGACATGATTTAATCGGACAAGATGCGGTCTCGTGCAACAAGAATCTAAAATAAAAATGGTATTTCCATGGGTATCCACGGGTACCCATTACCCTTTGATGTTAATCGGGTACCCATTACAATCGAATACCTATTGGAATGAAACGGATCGACACGTGTCCCAATAACAATGGATTAGGACGGGTCCCAATTTAATGGGCCCATGAACACCCCAAGAGTCACATTAGAACTTTGGGGACATCGTCGTGTCAAGTGACACTAGGGCTAGCTATTGAGTCACGGCTCGATGAGCTAGGCTCGGGCTCGACTTGATAAGGGCTCGTGAGCCCGACTCATTAGGCTATTGAGCCGAGTCTGAGCCAGAATTTTGGGCTCGATAGCTCAATAAGGAAAATGAGTACTTTTTGGTGGAAAAGTATTTTGTGTTGATTCGAACTCGAGACCTGCTTTATCAAAAACAATGTTCCTTACCACTAGGCTACTATCCAAGTTGTATATAAAATCTTAATTACAATATATATTGTAACATTATTATTTGCTTATAAAAAAATTACTAATTTTCTAATACGTGTACAAGGGGCAAATGTGTGGGCAGGAATGGGATATGAGAATTGGGTCACGACTCATGGGAGGGTCAAAGTTAGTGGAGGGAAAATTGTAAAGAGCTAATTTTATTTTGTTTGTATTATATATAAATATATAAATAATATATGTATATATATTTCTTATCAAGCCCCTTATTGAGTTATCGAGTCTGAGCCAGAATTTTGGGTTCGATAGCCACAAAATACTTTTCCACCAAAAAGTACCCATTTTCCTTATTGAGCTATTGAGCTCGATAAGAGTATCGAGCTATTGAGCTCGAGCCGGCTCGGCTAGGCTCGAACAAGCCCGAGCCCTGCTGGGCTTATCGAGCTCGAGCCCGAGCCAAGGGCCGGCTCGGCTCATTTGGCTCGTGTGACACTTTGAAATGGTATGGTGGTTCTATAGAATGCGATTAATGAAGAGATTGGGATTGTGTTATGAAGAGACGGACACACAACTCCAAGTCAACCTGAGACCAAAATCTTTTTAATGCTACCAAAGCATTACATTATTTCTCTTGTAATACGAAATCCAACACTCATATAGTTTTGGTACTTGGAACATGAATGGACATGAAAACGAGCACAACTGGAAAATTTCCCATCACGACTTTGTCGGCCGCTCACAAAAAGACGACGAAAGCAGGGAGTCAACCCTCGATGTCCTGAAAGGAAAGAAAGAAAAATGGGAGGTCACTCAAAATACATCTTCTCCGGGAAAATATTAAATAAAAACAAATGCAAGGAACTCAGAATGGTGCCTTCCTCACCTTGTTTTCTAGTACGACTCCGTCGGGCACTTCCAACTTCACTCCAGCCTTGGCAGCAACAGTCACCTTGCCCTGTTGTGTGATGAGAGTTTAATGGAATTCACAAGGCAACAGAAGGTGAAAGAGGAATGATATAAGCACAAGAGAGAGATTACCTTGAGAACAATGCCAGAGCCAAACCACACATCGCCCGTTATCTTTAAGCTATCAAGCCCAATGATGCTGGGAATGGACTTGAATCGGGCAAGGAAGTTGGCGACCTTAGGTACCCAAATCGACCATCTGTTAGTTATGGAGGAAATGCATATGTAAAAAACAAGTATGATTTTACCTTCTTAAATTCCGGACTCAGATCAATAGAGGGATTGGCTGGATTAGTTCTCTCCTTGTTGCGGATGACAAAGCCATCGACCAAGGTATAAAGATCAGACTGCAAATCATATAATTAAGATAGAGGTGATACCTTAATTCTTGGTTCGTGATATATATACTAAATGTAGAGGTTTCATCGTGTATCTACAGAACCTGAACGAGGAGCAAGTCTGATGTTGCTTTCACCGGAAGGAATCGAGATCGAGGAACATTTATTCCGATAGCATTATCAAAGAACTGGCAATAAAGAAGATCAAGTAAATACCAGAAACGAATCATACAGACCGTTCAAATGTGATGTGATAATCACCCTAATCGCAGCCCCAGCAGCTGTTTCCAACTGGAGAACCTTCACCCCATCCACTTCCTGAACAATTTTGATGTGTTAAAAACTAATTATGGGAATTAATTAAGACGACAAAGTGACTACGTTCCTCCCCTATAAGGGGACCTTATCCTAAAACTCACATATCGTGTCCCTGAACCAAATAGAGGAACAGATGTTGAGGGACACAATCTATTGCATGATGTAGTTGCATGTAAACGCCTATTGATGAGATATGTACGCATAACCATCAACTAACCTTGGGATTAGGAATGATCTCCATTTTAAGAGCATCTTCCTGAACAAGACGTTTTATGGCCTTCAAGCTCACCCACCTGTTTATGGATCCAACTAGTTATGTAGGTAACAATGAAAATGCTATTTAAACATGGGAAAGTTGAAATCTACATACAAGTTGTTGGTGTTAAAAATCTTAAATTTTTCTATGGACTTGAATTCACCAACCTGAATGCCAGAAAAAAATTAGATCGTATAAGAGATAATGAAGATTCTCACGAGATGGACAGATGCATATTTCCACAATAAACTTACATGTGCATCGGGAACTTGGGCAATTTCCAGCAGCTACACATCGAGGAAAATATAACACAGATAAGCTTAAGTCATTTCATAAGAGATAAACTTGTTCTCTTTACATCTGGATAATGGTGATGTCTGGGATAAATGCTGTTAAAATCATTTGAATTTTCCCTCAAAATTTCCTTGGCCATATAGATTTTAGATTCGGATCAAACAAATACTGGACCAGCTGTATGTTAGATGCCCGGGAGGATTATAACTTGAGTTAGTAAAGAAAACCCTACATTATTTTATTGCCTTCTGTAATAACATGTGTGAAGGGGCTCCATGTAAAGTTTCTATGGAATATACAAAAGAAAAGAAAGATAAGGATGAGATGAGCAGTTAAAGATGATGGATAGCAACATAAATTTTCCATAAAATAATAATAAAAGAGGATAAGAACGAGGAAGACTCCTGCATGGCAAAATCAATGAGAAGAGAGCTGCGGCATGGCATGTACGGCTAAGGGTACCAACGCAAATTTTACATAAAATAATAATAAAACATGATATTTATGGAGAGTGGCTAGAATTGTTGCTGCGCATGGTGAAACACGTAGAACGTATGCATGAAAACGGCACAACACGTACCCTCTATCAAATACTATAAACAGGAGAAGAACAGACTCATAGGAAGCATTCCAAACTCAAGAAAGGAGAGGAAGGAAATGCTAGAGAAGAGGGGGAAATAAGAGAGAGAAAGAGTGTGAGAAGAAGAGGAAAGAGAGAGATATTGTTAAAATTAGGGAAGGATATTGTCATTATGATTCCTCTTATTTTGTATGGTCATTTTCACTTCAAATTCTTCTGTTTTATTTTATCATTATTATTTTTAATCATGTCAGATATTTTATTATGTCATGGTAATTATACCTAGATAATAGCATAATTTCAATTATGTATGATCTTGTCAGGCATCAACATTAAAAGGGTAATTGTTATATGTCATTGTCGTATCAATTCAACATGAGTCTAAATTATTATGTAAATAATTTAGTATGCTATAAGTATATGGGTAAAATGGGCTTGCCCCCAGGGAGTAGCCAACTTGGCTACTCCCACCCCTATTTTTCCCTCATTTTTTATTTTTTTGGAAAATAAAAATTTGTATATTCATCATTATATCCCTCTCACATTCTATTAAAATTTCGTCAGAAATAGAGACTCCTAAGCCCTCCATCCAGACGTCATTTTTTTAACGGTCGCAGGATTTTTTAAATCGACCATGTTTGGATGGAGGCTGTAGGAGTCTCTGTTTCTGACGAAATTTTAATAGAATGTGAGAGGGATATAATGATGAATATACAAATTTTTATTTTCCAAAAAAATAAAAAAATGAGAGAAAAATAGGGGTGGGAGTAGCCAAGTTGGCTACTCCCTAGGGGCAGCCCCATTTACCTCTAAGTATACTATGTAATACAATTTATTATAGAAGAATAGAGATGTTATATAGATTATTACAATTGGAGCAAGAGGTATTATTATACCGTATGAAGTTAAAGAAGGGTACATATGTTTTAACATTATGTATACGATAAGTGCCTATTAATTTTAATGTATGGTGTACTTAATTAAATATTGTCAAGATAAGATATGATCCAAAGAAGGAAACTCTAAAATAGAGTATAATAAGATTGCCACCATAACGACATATGGAGCTAAGTGCTACGCTAAGGCGGGAGCCACCTCTAGATTCCATTTGTCAGGTCCAAAGGGACATTATCGGCCTAAAGGACAACACCTTCCGGGGGAGTCAGGTTCAATGGAACTTTGTGGAAAAAGTCCACTATTGACTCAGCAACTGTTGTCATCATGTACCGTAGTGATTGACCATCGTGTCAGTGGTAAGTAAAATGCACCCTATATGAATATAAGGGTACTATTGATTGAATAATGAAAGTATAAGGGTATATATGAAATATTGATCCTGAAAATATTTATGAAATATGAATCATGAAGATATGAAGGTATACATGAATTATTGAGCAAGAAGTCATGTTTTAATTATATTATTATGTTGTCAAGTGCACAAGATTTTCTGAATAAGATATATTAAATTTTCTCATAACTGATATTGCCATTCTTTTCTTGAATTGAATCAAGTTATTATGAAGTTCATTATCTTTTGATACCATACTAAGCTATTTTACTTACGAGCATTTTTGTTCCGCTCACGTGGTTTGCCCTGCCGCAGATACAACGGAGGAATGAAAAGCTGGAGACAGAATAAGCAGAAGAATACAAAGACTTAAATTGTACTGCTAGTATAAGCTTTCTTTTTACTAGTTATTGTATTACACTGACTATTTGTGACTTTGATAAATAAAATGAAAGAATATCTTTTATGACCTTAGTTGTGATTGTGAACTATGATATTGATATTCACAAGTAACATCCCGGACCCGACGTGGCATTATTACTTAATGGTTTCCGCTGGTCACCCGGATCTGTTGGTCGTTGCACCTTTATTGATAACACGTAGCATCGATCCATTTCAAGAGTGTCCATTCAATAGTGGGAATTTTAAAAATAAAAATCCCCGTAAGCTCTTATTAATTGTTATTCAGGATCTTGGGTATGCAGCAATAAGTTCAAAATGATTGCCTAGTCATTACAGTGAAAGCAAACTTATTACTTAGAGAGGCAGCATGCCCCCACGACTTAAGGGGCTGTTTGGAATGGGGGCTAACCCTTTAGTGTGGTAGTGCTGAGTTAGTGGGGGTCTGAGTTGGCCCGATACTCCAACCCAACCCGACCCACCTACTGAGAGCAATGGGTTCCAAGCAGCCACGCAGATGGAACAACAAAAACTAATTATGCATACCTGAACTCTTCCTTCGTATGAAATAAGAGTGCCACCTTTAACATCTGCCAATGTCTTAGGGGTCACCTCCATGCAATACTCATTCTGGTTGTGAATTAAATGGTTTAGGATTTCTATCAACTACGTCAAGGATTACAGTTTACAATTGAGAGTCGTCTAACAAGTAACAACTGAAGAAAGATAATCTGTTCAATTTGGAAAAGAAAAACACTGCAAAAGATAATGAATACCAACATATACCCATCATAAAAGGATACTCAAGTCAACAATGGCACCAAGGTTATCCGAGTTGGCAACAAAGACATACTCCTTTCCCTACATAATGGGAAAAGCACGTGAGAAAAATGTGACATGAGGATTCCAAAAAATGCAGCAGTCTAAGTAGCGAGAGAAGACCTGAGATAGTAATGCATCAAGTTTCCCACTGTTCAACAAAGCAGGGAAGACATCGCCATGGCCAGGAGGATACCTGAATAAGACAAAAAAAACACATCTCAGTGAAAAAGTGATTTTCTTTTGGGATAATTACACCCATAACCCTGAGTAATTCCTCAATCTCAATCATAACCCTCGATAATCGCGAATTACACGAGAAACCTTGGATAGTCACTCCGTCTCACGCTCATAACCCTCCGTTAGTTTGATACGTTAACTCAACCATATGAGTGAGTTAATCTAACTAATCTATGATCTAACGGCTAGGATTAGCTAAAATAAAAAAAGGAAAGGAATAAATAAATAAACGTCACGACGGGGTCGGAGACGGAGACGTCGACCGCGACTTCCACGCCCTCTCCCTCTCCCTTCCCCGCAGCAACCAAGACCAACACGATGACCTCGACTTGCCCTGGAGGCCGCCGAAGCTACCGGAAACCGTCGGTCATCCCTGCTGCCGTGGAGAAGGCCTTGGAGGTCTGGCCGTGTGGATTTTGGCATTTTCTTTGCCATTATCGCACCCATTTGCGCAGGACCAATTGACAAGCGAAAACGGACAGCTTATGAGCTGCAGAGGCCGAAATTGGAGCAAAGGCGGGCAGATATTCCAGATATGGATCCTATTACTCCCCCCGGCCTAGAGGATGGCGGGCAGATATTCCAGAATTGGAAGCTTCACCAAGTGACGATGGAGCTGGTCGCAGCCTTGCATCCAGGTGATCCGATGCCTGGTGCTTCGTCGTTGTCAGAGCTCCGCTATTACCGACGCTCGACGAGGATTGAGGGAACTACTGGAAGTGGGCGGAATCGTCTCCAAAGGAGGACTCTCGAGCTTCTTGCACACACGCAAGGGCTTTGCACACTGATGAGGGAATGTGATGTCGTTGGCAGGATGGGTGCCAATGGAGTTAGCAGTGGTGAACGTCGATGTTGTGAAGGTTGCCGGTCACCTGGAGTTTGCGTGAAGCGGTGCGTTGGCGCACCTCGAGCACCGACTCTCCTCGTCAGTGCATCACGAAGCGAAGGAGGGACCCAAATTAGGAGGGCTGGGTCGGTCGGGGAAGGGTCGGTCGGTCGGGGGAAGGGGGAGGTTAGTCGGGGGAAGGGGGGAGGGTCGGGGGAAGGGGGGAGGGTCGATCGGGGGAGGGGGGAGGTTGGGGGGAGGTCGGTCGGGGGAGTGGGGAGGGGGGAGGGAGGAGGGTCGGTCGGGGGAGGGGGGGCGCTTTGAGTTCGACGGAAGGGGACGGTCTAGCAGGGGCTTTAGAGCTCGACGGAGGGGGGGTGTCGAGGTGGTCGGTCAAACCGGCAAGCGGGGTGAGGGTGCAGAGGTGGTCTGTAACCGGGGAGAGGGGTGGGGGAACAGTTGATGCCATATTTTTGCAAATAAGAATGAATGTCAGGGGCATTTTCGTTCTTTTAACGGAAATCGTCAAATATAACGGGTACCTTAAACGGGACATAACATAGGGTTATGTCGTGTAAGAGTTAAGCATTACTCGGGGTTTCTCGTGTAATTCGCGATTATCGAGGGTTATGATTGAGATTGAGGAATTACTCAGGGTTATGGGTGTAATTATCCCTTTTCTTTTTTAGATTTATCATATTTTACCGGATTTATTATTTTTCCTTTGTGCGGAAAACTTTTAGTGGCTATCTCCCAATAAAAAGACCAAATATACAAGTGTTTGCAAATGGTGATAAAGTTTTCCTATGGGAATGTATTGTAAATTGATAATAAACATAGTTTAAAAATGCCCCGAGATGGGCCATTTGATAGTGCATGCTATCAGTTATGTCTCTGAAATCACTACCAAGATGTTAATGCAAAATTTAAGCTCACCTTTCAAAATACATGATTTTTATAATAACGAAAATAATATCCCTTTTCCTTTTTATGGCAACTAAGACGTAGAATTATTGATATGGTTATTTGGGGATAAGCTAATTTTTTTTAGGGTTTTTATCAGTTGGCCCTTCAAGATATTAAAATATCAGTTATACCCCTCTCTTTTTGGTAATCTCAGTTGTGCCCCTGACTTCTTGTCGTTCTATCACTTGTGCCCCTCCGTTACTTTGGCCGTTAATGAGTTGAACTTAACCATGATTTTTTCAAACCATGGGTTGGGTAGGAGGGATAATATTGGAAATACTCGTCTTCTTCCTCATGTTCTCAAAATGATCACCTCCAAGATTGAAACCCACAACTGAAGATGGATACGACGATGGAGTATCGATCACCCTCCAGGTTCATCGCCATCGATCGTTGTCCGGAGAGAGTTCAACTACAAGCCACAACCATCCTCCTCCATCCTCCTCGATCCCAGGACCAACAAGGTAGTTCACCCTCATCCCTCCTCCGACGCCCTCAACCTTGGCCTCCAACCCTTCACCTTCCTCCTCCAACATCCTCCCTTTCCTGTCGCAGCCCCCGCCCCTCTTCCACCTGCAACACCCTCTCCTCCAGCCCCCCCTTCCCTTCCTCCGCCCGCAAACCCTGCTCCTCCAGCCACTCCGCCCTTACTCGAAACCACCCCCACCAAAGCCTCATCTTCCTTCCGTAGCTCCTCATCCAACAACAATAGGAAGCAACAAGACATCCCTCCTCTTCCTCCCTTAGCAGCAAATAGTCGCACCCTCCTCCTCGTCTTCCTCCCCTTCCTCTTCCTCTCGCTACAATAACATCAAGCCAAAGCCTGATCTTCCTCTGCCTCCTCTTTCTCCGGCAGCAGCAAGCCTCCGCCTCGTCTTCCTCCACCACCTCGAATTTTCTCTACCTTGCAACTGTCCACGAGCAGATGCAAGCTTGTAGCTGCCACCATCTCATTGTCACGGCAGCAACATTGTTGCATTCGCTCATGTCGTCGTCGGTGCACCACATTCCAAATCAATGTTCTTCATGTCCAGATCATCAGGCACATGCTCGACGCTCCTCTAATCAACATATTCTCGTGACGGATAGTGCCTTGGTAATTCCCTTCATCTGATAAGAATTGGGGTCAAAATTCATCTGATCAGAGGTTCGCTCTCAGACACATTGGTTGATGTGGGATTTAGTACCTGTTATTAAGTATCTCATGTGACCATCTCTCGCTCATTCAAGTATCATCAATGATCAATCCATTCACCAAAAAAATTGATATTATATCATACCAAATCCTGGTGATTTTGGAATAGTTTGTTGGAGTGGCTTTTATTGGTCTGACTTGAAGAGGGAATCCGAACTAAGTTTGATAACGATAATTGAATCAATATGATGTTTGATTTTCTTACCCCTGTATTTGCTTCTTGAGGAACCTGTCATTTAGGATTTCGTTTGTTCTGAGATCATTTACAATGGGATAAAAATTTACTGTTGTAGGGTTGGGGAATATTGCCAATGCTTTGAATCGTCCATGGCGGTAAGAAGCACAGGAGGGTCTCCCCCTCGTCGCCAAGCTCGAGCACCATCATGTCGTCGTAAATGCGTTCGCGATGAGCCCCAATGACCCCGTCTACTGCACCCTCCACCTAATAAAGGCGACGCGGTGGTGAGGGAGGGGGAGGGTGGCAGCGGAGGGAGGGGGGTGGCCGGACCCAAATCAGTAAGGAGGATGAGAAGAAGTGGCATCATTTGTAAATAAAGTGAACTTAAAGGGTTGATAAGCTGGAGGCCGAGGCTGAGGACTGGAGACCATTCAACCCCCTGTTTTAAATTAATTCCACTTATGTCCACAAAGTTAACACATGTTTGCACTTTAGATGAACAACAACTAACCCGATGGGCACAAGTGATAGAACGACAAGAAGTCGGGGGCACAACTGATATTCCCAAAAAGAGAGAGGTATAACTGATATTGCAATATCTTGGAGGGGTATAACTAATAATAACCCTTTTTTAAGGTAAACAAGCCAAAGTATTACCTGACTATATATGAATGTACTATATCATGGCTATATAAGCCGCAACTGAAATAGGTTGCTGCTGGTCCTAATTTCCAGGCCTCTTGATAGTATAGGAAAGATGAATCTCAAGACAGAAATAACCTCTCTTTGATCGAGGAGTGTGATCACAAGCATAAGTTCAATTAACACAAGAAACCTTTTAGTTTCATTTCTGTATGAAAAAAAAGATCAAAGAAAGAAAATACACGACCGATCACTTTGTCAAATGGCTTGTGTATTTCAGTTTAACCGGGTAAACTTCTTCTTGTACTTTTATAAGGCAGCGGATGTATCAATTTATCACAAACAGAAAGAAAATGAGAACCAGACAATATTTGAAATATATTCATGAATATGCAATGCTTTTGCAACCTACGTAGAGTTTCGCTTATGCAGATGCAATGCTTAGGCAACCTACGCAGTGTTTCGCTTATGCAGATGCAATGCTTAGGCAACCTACGCAGTGTTTCGCTTATACTATACGCACACCTAAACAAATTTACACTGAGCAGTCCATAGGCTGCCTAAGCAGGCCTTTCCAAATCAACCCTGCACATCAATCTAGTGACAGATGATTGACTTTGCAGTGAGTTTCGTCAGATCTATTCAGCTTCATCTCTTTTTTATTTGGACTTATTTAAGTGAGAGCCACAGTTTAGGAAAAATAATAGATTAGTTGGATCAATTTACAAGTCCGTAGTAAAAGCAAAAATTGTACATCAGCATCTTCTTTGATATGAAATTATGAAACCGTGAATCCTTTGTGGTGACAATAATTTTGGTACCCTTATTGGCATTTAGCAATCAGCAGTACAACTAAATATATCACTGTTGTATTCTGACGTTACTAACAACAAAATTGCTGACTAAATCGTCAAAAACAAATATTTATGTTTCGTTTCAATACACACCGTAATCTGTTTCTATAATCCACGTCTCACAACCCTGATTCGTTACATAGTAATGTATGTGCAATCAAATGAAGAATGAGGAAGAAATGCACAAACTGTAATTTAGGTATATTGCATTGAAAACTCAATGAAATATAAATTGGGTATATGTCATGTTATTATCTTCCACATTTTTTTTTTTGAAGTCAAAACACTTCGGGGGAGACACAGCATGGTGTTCGCCCCAAAATTTATTGATTAAAACAGCGAAGCAGAGTAGGAGGAGGAGAAGGGATACAGGTAACAAGGATCGAGAAGATCCCAAACCCCAAGATAACACACGGCCACATCATTACATCATGAGCCAGTCATGCAAAAGCATATCCATATGAAAAAGGACATTCTCCTTATAGAATCTTTGCGCCTTGAAAATCTTCGCGTTCCTGGCGAGCCACAACGCCCAAATGAGAGCGAAAGGACGCAGTATCTCCCTCCTTGAACGATCAGCATTCGAGCGCAAGGAGTCCCAGAAGGAAGAGGCCGAGGAAGCGTTAACCCATGCGACTCCTACATCCTCCCAGATCGCGGCAGAAGTCGTACAGCAGAAGAAAAGGTGCTCCAGCGTCTCCCAAGCGCCTTCACACAAAACACATTCCATAGATTCCATAGATTCAACACCTGAGAGTAATCTGGCACACCTGTCCCGCGTGAGTATCCTCCCACGTCGCAGAAGCCAAAGGAAGAAAATCACCTTCTCCGGCAGCCTAATGCGCCACAGCCAGCCCAGATCAGCGCGTAAGGTGTCCCGGACAGGACTGATTTGCTGTGAGAGTATCCTGAAAGCCCGTCTAGAGGAGAAGGCGCCGTCGCGCCACACTTTATCAACACATTTAGCAACACTTTATCAAAGATAAACAACACTGGATCCGAACTATTTAAATCCAAGATGGGGTGGCTTCCGTTAATAGCAAGCCAGAACTATATAAGTATCTCTATGTTCTCTGTCATTTTGGCTCTCATCAAAAGCCATGCATCCAGAAGCGACTTTGATACCAAACATATCAATATCTGTTTCCAGTCAAAAAGCTGATCATGACAAGCCACCACAAGTGACTTTGATATCAAACATATCAATATCTGTTTCCAGTAAAAAAGCTGATCATGACAAGCCACTGAGTTTTCACATCTAACTTATCTAGTAAGGTCAAAATCAATTACTTCCTTTGTCCACAGAAACACCATAATTTGCTTTGATGGATCGCAGTTTAGATTTGTTAAATAACACTAAAAAGGATAGCAAATGAAGTGGTTCTATACATGACTAATACTTGTACATAACACAAGGCACATAGGCAGTTCTTTACATTTGAGCATGGAAGGACATATCGATATCGGTATCGGTACTATGTCGATACCGATATATCGCCGATATATCGACGATATATCGACCCATATCGTCGACATCAGACCAAGATTGTGCATTTTTGGTCTGTCGATACCCGATATCGACCATATCAACGATATATCGGTGACCTGTCGATACCGATATATCGTCGATATATCGACGATATATCGGGATACGGCCTTCCATGCATTTGAGTACTAAATTTCTTTGGTGGGCTATGTTGTTTTTATGGTAAGTAGTTTTCTAATTTTAAAACTTTAATCCTTTAGTGTGTTAATTAGCAGCATCACAAACAGTCATTTTGTATTTTCAACTATACTTATCAGTTCATAAGCAGTATTAAAGCACTTCCTTAAATTGATTACATTAGAAGTGTAATACAGATGGTGACCAAAATTCATCTAATTTGACCAAAAAAATGTAACCAAGAAGTTTCGACCAAAATCTGCTGACATATTTTTATTTTGGTCCCTCCAAAGAATTAACATCCACATGTCACTTTTATATGATTTGTTGGTGAAAGATACTCAACCTAAAAGTTTATCTTATTGTATTTTGACCAAAGATACTCTAAAAGTTTGGCATAATGTATTTTATTGATGAAGTATATACATAAATGTCATTCAAATTAATGTAAATACAGAAACAGAAAAAAAATTCAAGTATGAGAATTATTTTATCTACAAAATTATTTATAAACAGCAGTACTATCTCCATTCGCCCTAAAATGGGTTGTTCATGATAAAAACTTCTTTGCAACAATACCATCAGAAATGGTTAAAATATGAAAATAGGGTTACCAGCCATCTTTTCCAGCTACGCCCTTGGATGGTAAGGGCGAAAAATCTTCAACAACCAAACGAGGAAACTGGCTCTGTCAGATCAGCAGTTACAGAATCAATATAAAGGAGGTATCCTTTTAAACGGGTGAAGACCATGTACGGTGTAAAAAAAGGAATTCAAGTTTGGTTAAAACCTGATTGAATGTATGGATGTCGATTTTTGAGTTTGCATATTTCTCCACAATCTTCAATGAAAATTTTCCCTACGTCAGTATAACTATCGAACAATACATGTTTCCATTCGGCAAGTGTAATTATATATTGAATTAATAAAAGAAATAAGACAACACCATTATCCTTTTACCTTCTGAGTATCGTCATGTGTATTGAAAGAATTCATCAATAGAAGTGGAACGTTGCATCCATATTTGACATTGAGAGACTGAAATTCAAACAAAAAACGTATATTGTTTACTCAATCATGCTTAATTTCTTGCTGATAGGAAGACATGATTTTAAAATGATTAATATATTGCTTTTTCAAATAAATGTTTATGAGCTGAGATTAATAAAAGGGTTAGATTGACCTCGATCTGTATGACAATTAGGTCAAGAAATGTCAAACCATTTCGAACTTCGATGACAGACCTGCAAAGGGGCACACAATACATCATTTTTTCACTATAGAGGAAGAAGTTTAGTAAGAAATCAAATACAACACATTCAGAAAGATTATATCTAAAAATATCTATTTAGGTAATCATAGTATGGCACAACAACAACCAAGCCTTTATGGTATGATAAATCTAAAATATTAAAATACAAAAATATAACAACAAGAAATTAAGTTATCTTCAGAAATAATGATTGTTTAATCAAATTGCAAATCCATTTTAGCGGTTGAGCAATGTGTCTTCCAGAAAAAGGATCAGGGGTCAAATCTCACCGATTACATTTACTTTAAAATCTGGTTTATATTACCAGGAAATGCAAGAGAGAATGATCATAAAAGTTCTCTCTATATTGAAAATTGACTGCTATTCGTCGTTTAGGTCGAATATCCACTTTCAACTATTTTGACTATAAGAAAAGCCAATGATCAAAGTACTTAGACTATAGCCTTCGCTATGATGAAACAAGGAATTCACATTCTAGGAACACAGCCATATTTTGATGTACATTTTTTTCAAAATAACCTGAAAAATTTTTATCGCAAAGTAGATCCCAGTCGAACTCGTCCTCGATAAACATATTAATGTTGTCCTGTGCATTACACTCGAAAATCAGGTCACTAGTTTCTCCGTTTTAGTTCTCCTAATTATTAAACAACAAGACTTTTTAGCCAATGAAGGGAGGATCGTCCCCTGATAAAAGCATTTATCTTCATCATTTGCCACAAAAGGAAAACATACATTTTCAATCGACGACCAGTATGTTCAAAGAACAAGATAAACAGTCCCTGTGAAATCAGTTTAATTTCAAAGAATTTTGCAATGAGACAAGCACCGAATCGGTGCCTAATCTATGAAACAAGTCATTTGCATTGAGAAACTATGGGTGAAAACTGAAAAGCCCATAAAACAATGTAAACTTTTAAACAAAAATGTTATACTCCAATGTCCAAAGTTCCAAATTATTTATTTCTTAATTAAGTTTGTGTAGAACTACATTGTTTGCGACTAGATGCATAGTTTAAGTTGCAATCTTACTTCGGACCGGTGCAACCCATCGTCGTCCCAAGACCTCCATTGAGCTTAAGCACAACAAGCTTATCAAGGAGTTGTTTGGTCGACGCAAGATCTGCATTTTCCCCGCGAGTACAAGGAGACAAAGGTATCAGTGTAAAAAATCAGCTTTCCAGCCAAAATCAAGCTTATCAAAACCCTCAGATTTCCCACGGCGCACAGAATCCGACCTTCGGGAGCGGAAGCCAAGCTGTCGTAAGGGACCACGACCTCATCCGTGGGCGTCTGGATCTTCGCCCACTCAATCTGCTGGGCCTCCCCGCTTCAGGTCATCATCGCAGCATCGGAAAACCAAATAAACCATCATAACTAGCAAATGCGGGCGATTTCTACCGGACATCTCCGAAAATCGAGACAGGAGAAGGTCCACCCTACCTCAGGTAGCGCGACACAAGGCTGATGAATCCTGATTTCTCGTTCTCGCTACAATCGCACGCAAAACGGTTAGTTTCGATCAGAAACAGAAAGGGCGAGGATCCAAGCCCTTGTTGCAGCTGCTTGCTCGCGACGAGGACTCGTAGATCCGATCGATTGGATACGGGGGAGGGGAGACTGGCGCTCACCTGATCTGATCGAGAGCGGCGACGGCGGATTGGAGCTTGGAGATCTTCTCGACCTCGACCGCAGCGGCCATGGGAGCACACGGGAAGGGGTATGAGGTGGAGGTCGGTGCTGTTACCTGAAGATGGCGATGGGGGTCGGAGAGGGAGGGGAGGGCTTTATATATAGAAGACGTGACGCTGTGGGCTTCAGGGCGGAAGAGTATCCTCTGCTGTAGAGGGGATTGCAGCAGAGGTGCTGTAATCCCCTTTAAATTTTTTTGTGATTTTGATTTTAAAATTCAACCTTATAGATTGAATCTATTATTAATGATCTATAAATCTTCTAAATTTTGCTTAAATCTGACATTATTTGCTATTTATTTTAATGGTCAAACATTCGGTCAAGATCTAAGCAACTTAAATTCCATTTAAAAAAGATCCGAATGTTTGACTATTTAAGATAAAATAGAAAAGGGATATTTACCCAGCAAACCCTAAAATCTTTCGAAATTACCTCTACGACCTTTGAAACATCGTAATTCCTCCCACGACCCCGTAATCTTGCTCCGTCTTACCCGACAGACCCTCACGTCAATTCTAACTACATTTGAGTCAGTTACTTGGGGTAGTCGTGAGTTAATCTAACCAATTAACCATTGAACGGAGGGGAGGGGGTGTTGCAGATCGGGGTGGGGGGCATCCGTCGGCTAAAGAGGAGCAGGGAGCTCCGTCAGCGGCAGGGGGGTCCGGAGCACCATCGGAGGGGCGTCGGGGGGGTTGCAGCGGCAGGGGGTGGGGGCGGGAGCACCATCGGGGGTCGGGGGGTGGGCAGGGCGGTGCCCGGGAGCACCATCGGGGGTCGGGGGGGCAGGGCGGTGCCCGGGAGGCGGGGAGCAGCATCGGGCGGCGCGGGGGGTTGCAGCGGCAGGGGGTGGGGGGCAGGAGCACCATCGGGGGTTGGGGGGCGGGGCGGTGCCCGGGAGGCAGGGAGCAGCATCGGGCGGAAGACCTCAGCGATTCCCCAGCCTTGAGATTAATTGCCTTATTTTTGTTGTTCCATATCTTCTTCACGGCTACGACGTCCCCCTCGCGATTCCCCAGCGATGCACGGTAGACCTCACCCGCACCGCCGCTGCCCACGCGGTTCTCGCGACTCCCCGGAGAATGCGTTGTTGCTCGCGCAGAGGACGTTCAGCTGCCCAGCAGATGTCGGGATCCTCCCAGCGAATCTGTTATTGGACATCTCCAATCTCGTAAGATTTATCGGGAGCTTATCGGGTGGCTCACCAGAGAGATCATTGTCGCTGAGCATGAGCGTGTTAAGGTTCGGCAGCGACCATATCTTCGCCAGGAAGTCGCCAGATAGTTGGTTTTGCTGGATTTTGATGACCCCCAGTTGCCCATTTGCACAGAGTGTCTCCGGCAGCTCCCCGGTGATGTTGTTCTCCGTGATTTCGAAGTTATAAAGCTGTGAGTACTTGCCGAGATCAGGCGGCAGCGTACCCGAGAGCTGGTTGCTGAAGAGACGGATGTCGAAGAGCGAGGCGATGCGGCTGATGCCGGTGGGAGCACCATTGTGGGTCGGGGGGCGGGGCGGTGTGGGGGGTTGCAGGTAGCGTCGGGGGTGGGGGGGTTGCAGGTAGCGTCGGCGGGAGGGGGGGTTTGCAGGTAGCGTCAGCAGGGGGCAGGGCATGGCGGGAGCAGCATCGACGGGTGGGACTCCATCGGCTGAAAAGGAGCAGGGAGCTCCATCGACGGCAGGGGAGCCGGGAGCACGTTGGAGGGGCGGCGCGCGGTGGTGGGGGGCAGGGGCTTGAACAGGGGACCTGGGCTGGGGGTGGGGGATGATGGAATGACATTCAATGTAAATTTACTAAACAAAATGGGTATAACATAAAAAACTTAACGGGATCAGGTTACTTTTAACGGATAAATGAACGGGAGTAAACCACAGGGTCTGTAGGGTAAGGGTTAGCAAGATTACAGGGTCGTGGGAGGAATTATGATGTTTCAAAGGTCGTAGAGGTAATTTCGAAAGATTTTAGGGTCTGTTGGGTAAATATCCCTATAATTTCAGATTTAAGTGAAATTTGTATAATTTGTATATCATTAATATAAGATTCAATCTACAAGATTGGATTTAAAATCAAAATCATAAAAAAATTAAAGGAGATTACAGCACCTTTGCTGCAATCCTCTTTACGCAGCTTCCAGGGCTAGGATTGGGTAGTTTCGGCTCAGGTTCAGCCAATAAAAGCATATGGATTTCTGGGTTCGAAGACAGTGTGGGACCACAGTGCTTTGCAGCTTTTTTTAACAAGATGAGATTTTTCTTCAAGGGCCCCTGGAATCTTATTCCGTTGCTCTAACCCTCATAGTGTTTGTATTTACACCTAAACCCTTTTGAATTACACCCCAACTCTCCGAGGGTCCATTGGTTACTGGGTTGGGCTGGGTTGGGGTATCCCTCCTGTGAATAGTAGCTGTTTGGAGGGTTGTGATGGTTGGAATGATAATTGTGATGTGATGTGACATTGATTATGTGTTATATTAACTTTTTTAATTATTATAATATGTTAATGTGTACTTGAACAAGGTTAAAAACCATTATACCAAAGAAAGTGTAGGTTCAATACAAGTATTCCCAATCAAAGAATACAGGGTTGGAGCTAGGGATATGCCTGAGTATCCGAGATACCCTGGCAACCAAACAGGCCCTTGGGAAATGAAGTAACATCTGAGGGGTCATGATGTGATTACAAAGTTGAAAGGGGTTACAATGCAATTAGACCTGATTTTAGGGGCATCTTATAACTATTTCATTTTATTTCTTTTGTTCTGCAGGACGGGAATATTGTCAGAATATCTTCCGGGATAAAAGTGAGATATTTTCTGTGTGTTGATTAAATAAATGGGACGGTTATGATAAAATCTAGAATATATTTTCTTTGCATCGTCAAAATAAAAAAATCTTGTATCGTAAAAAGATAGATCCTATTTAACTCCCAGCCCATTTAAAAATGGGTGGAAGGTCTAATATTTTAGACACGACCTCACTTTTTTTCATATAATTCAAAAAAAAATGGGACAATATTTTAGCACTTGTAACCTGTGTAATTGCAATTCGTGAGACTGGAATGTTGAACTATTCTATGAAATGGATAGTAGAGTATCTATTTATTTAAGAAAACATGGAGCAGATGAATAGAAGAGAGATTGAAGTATGACTGTTCATCATTATAGTTGAGACAAAAGAACAAATAAGGACAACATTGGTTTTCTTTTTTAAATGATTATTTTTTTCAAAAAAAAGTCCCTCTTGATCCTGATTTTTGGTTCCCTCATCGAGTTTGTTGACAGAGAGAAGTGTGTATTTTGGCGAACTTGAGGGACTTGATATCTTTAGCCATGGATAGATATTCGCACGCAATCTCTTTACATTCTTTTAAATGATGTGTAGTGAGATCATCTTCAACTTTGGTCTAAAAGCTTCCACCATAGGGTATCATACTTTTTAATACTTCTAGCAAAAGTAACAAGATTGTAGCTCAAGACTTCGCGCACTCATATGGCATCTAACATATCCTTCTTTTGCCAATTGATGATATATAGAGTTAGTTCAACACACTGATTGCTTCACAAAAACACCACTTTTCATGTCCTAAATATCACAAGCTTGGACCCTAGATCATGGAAAGCAAGCTTTCTTTCTTTCTTTCTTTCTATGAGCAACAAATTCGAGAAAAAAACAATCGATTTTGGGAGAAAAATTACAATATTTACAATTTGATAATATATTCGGAAATATATTGGTTTAAAACTACATTCAAAGACATAGTTATTTGGCATGATTCATGTTTTTATGCTATCCATTTTGATAGTGTGGGGGTGGAGATGATCTCAATTCATCGCTCGACATGTCTCTCGAAGTTCATTGTGAAGCTTAGCATTTGGGACATTGTTAGAATTAGGAGTAATATTAGAACTGATAATCCTAAAGGAAGTGAGCTCTTAATCCTAATAACAATTGAGTTCTATTCTATTTAAAGTCCATTTAAGAATAGGATGATATGTTTTGTATGTTGGCTATATATAGAGGGATGGGGGCGCAACAAAAAAATGCCATAATATGAGTGAGAGGAGGAGGAGATGGAGGGAGAGAGTGTGGTACGAAAAGAGTTTCACTCATCCTTTTTCTTAATGAATTTTCTTCCCTAATGGTCATTGGCGGTGGTCAATTGTTGTCATATCGTGTTTTCTTCTTCTTCACATGCTTCTGTGATAGTGATTGATTCCGCGTCCAATTTTTATCTCCGAAAAATACATCACAAATCCGACATGACTATGGGTTCATTGATAGTTAAACTAACCAAAATAGCCTCATACAATTGAGGTTGGTTTTTGATCACTTGATTTGCCCTCTTGTATAGATGAGTTTTCTTTAAACTTTATTTTATATTAGGGATTTTTACCTAGGGTTGGCTATCGAGTCCAACGAGCCGAGCCAGCCCCTTGCTCGGGCTCGGGCTCGATAAGCCCATCTGGCTCGAGCTCGGGCTCGATGAGCTCAAGCCCTTATCGAGCTGGCTCGGGCCCGATAAGGCGCGAGCCGAGCCGCTTATCGAGCCCGAGCTCCTTATCAAGCCTAGTATGGGTTCGAGCCCAAGTCAAGCTCGTTAAGGAAAATGAGTACTATGGTAGAAAAGTGTTTTGTGCGGGTTCAAACTCGAGACCTGCTCTATCAAAGACTGGGTTCCTTACTAGTAAGACACTATCCAAGTTGTGTATAAAATCTTAATTATAATATATATTGTAACATTATATATGTTTGTAAAAAAATTATTAATTTTCTAATGCGTGAGGGGAGGGGGCAAATGTATGGGTGTGAATGGGATTGATTTGAGAATTGGGTCATGACTCGTGACTCATGGAAGGTTCAAAGGTAGTGGAGAGAAAATTGCAAAGGGTTAATTTTATTTTGTTTGTATTATATATAAATATATAAATAATATATGCATATGTATATTCCTTATCGAGCCCCTTATTGTGTTATCGAGCCGAGCGAGGTTTGGCTCGAGCTCGGCTCGTTAAACTGTCGAGCCTAAAATTCTGCCTCGGGCTCAATAGCCCATTGAGCTGGGCTCACGAGCCCTTATCGAGCTGAGCCCGAGTCTGGCTCATCGAGCCGTGACTCAATAGCCAACCTTATTTTTACCCCATAAATCATATAAACTTTGTAAATTACCTTCTTGATCTTTGAAACAATGTAATTCCCTCATCGACCCTGTAAACTTGCTAACCATTACACCTTTGAACCCGACGGTTAATCTATTTGAAAGTCGTGGGGGTTATTGGGGTAATTTACGAGATCGATGTCTTTTAATTACGTTGTGCAAAAAGTCGTAGAGATAATTTAACAAATTTCTAAAGTTCGTGGGGTAAAAAATCCTTTATATTTTCGTATGGTCTGGCTTTTGGTTTATCTAACTTTCTCAAATTTAGTTCTTTCTTCTCATTTTCACCAGTCTCAAGATCAAATATTTAATGTTTTATGATAAACTACGATAAGGAATCAGAAAACAAAATGTTGCTGATAAATCTTATTCGTTAACAGATTATACAAGTTTGGATTTATCGTGAGGTCTTTTGAAGAAAAAATAACTTGAATAATCTAATACATGTTATTACAATTGCTTGCTCATTGTTATAAAAATAAATATACACACACATTTACTAGAAATAAGATGTTATTAATGATATTGTAAATAGTTATACAATTTACAATCATTTAGTACAATGTTTCTTTTTTTAAAATAGTACTTTTCTCCCATAAAATAATACTATTAATGATACTTCTTGATATTAGAATATGAGTACCAGTTGCAGCATATATTAATTAAAATTTGCAATCGATTATAAGTGCATACTTGTTTTTTTTAAATTGTAATGCAAAATTTAATTAGACTCCTATTTGTTAATTTATTCACAAAATTTAGATATTGATACAGAGTTCTACGAAATAATTAAATTGCACTTAATCTAAATATCATGTGTGTCTTTATGAGCGATAATTGTCTAATAAAATTCAGACTGCTATCAGTCGTAAGTATATATTCGTTTTTAATAATACGCAAGTAATCGTAATATTATTATGCATTGTAATTTATCCGCAAATTCTTGCTTTTTAAGTACTTTATAATTAATGTGAACGTGACTAGAAAGTAAGAATCCAATTCGAGATAACTTTTAAACAATTCAAATACATGTGATATTTCCCAACATGTATAAAATGTTCTTCACATGTAAAGCGATGAATGCCACCTGTGAGGAATCGTGAAGAGTCTCGTACAACAACTTAATTCCTTCTTATCCTGTATCTCACTATTGAATGGTCTAAAGAGAATCGTTGTTTTATACGAAACTTGAATGACATAATATAATGATATAGTTATGAAAATCTATGAAAATTTTTTTCAAAAAAAATAAAAAAAATGAGAAAAATAGAGTGAGAGAGCTAGGTTAGCTTCTCAAAGAACAACATCATTTTACCTATATGTGTATATATATATATATATATATAGAGAGAGAGAGAGAGAGAGAGATCACGTGAGAGCAAAAAAACTGTGAGAGTATGAGAGCAGTGATTCTAGACAACTAAATTCAAACAGGAGAGAGAAGACAGAATCTAATAGTCCAAAATCACTACCATCATACTCTCACAGTTTTTTGCTCTTACATGATCACTCTCATATATATATATATATATATGGGATTTTTATCCAGAGGGCACTGTGCCCATTTGGTACGAGATGAGCCTCTAATTCCAACCGTCATATTTGTATCTCTCAATCCCTAAAAAATAGGAACCATAACCAAAATGGAAAGAGAAGCTAATTGGAAATATTAAGCAATTCTTAAATTAGTATACGTTTATGGAAACGTGTTGATAGATCAACGAGAGGCGATTGATCTCGCATATTTTGATCTAGCGAATTGCAAAGTGAGGCGATGAATCGTGGAAAGAGAGGCGATCGTTTTTTATCTAATGCAAGGTATTGTATTTCGATTAGATTTTTATTTTTCGCATTTTGATTTGAATCTGATAGTATGTAGAAAGAATTTTTTTTGGACATTTTGATTTGAATCTGACTGATTATAGACCAGATTTTGTTTTTTTGTTATGTTTCTGGATCATGAGAAAGTGGGATTTGCAAAGATGAATATTGCATATTTCTGCAAAGATCAAAACGAGTGAGATGATGAATTCAATAATTTCTACTTTATGAATACTGCATATTTTTTATCGTAAGCAATATTTATTCGAGAAGTATGATTGAATTTGATACACGATTTGTAGTCCATTGAATCATTTCAAAGGTATTTTGATTTCATACAATAAAAAGTTACTGATGTATTTAAGTAATTTACTTACAAGATATATTTATGTTACTAATGCTAACACACTTATTACTTTTAATGTGTTACTTTGAAAATATACCGAGTTACTGATGTATTTAAGTAATTTACTTATAAGATATTTTATGTTACTAATGATAACACAATTGTTACTTTTAATGTATTACTTTGAAGATATACTGAGTTACTGATATATCTACTTAATTTATGTTACTAACATTTCATTACAAGTTACTTGTCATTGAATAATTCTTACTGAAGCGAGTATATTGCTGAGTTACTAACAATTCATTACAAGTTACTTGTCATATAATAAATGTTACTAACAATTCATTACAAGTTACTTGTCATTCAATGATTCTTACTGAAGCGAGTATATTGCTGAGTTACTTTCCTTTATACAATTCTTACTATTCACGGATATAAATTAACTTATTGTTTCTTGCAGAACAATGCACAATTTGGTGTCTTGAAGAAGCTGCTATTATGCTGAGGAGCGAGAGCAAAACAACATCATCTAAATGAACTAGAAGACAGTTGAAATTTGGATGTTCACCATATAACTATAATTAAGTAATTTATGTGTGACTTTCAGTAACACTTGACGTCTTACAAGTAATTAAATAGGCTACATAAGTAAATAAGGTGTGATTCGATAGTAATTCAAAACAAAGAATAAAACAAGTAAAATATATAGAAGCATCAGTAACATTTAATAAATTGTACGTAAAAGAAGGTAATGGAATAAGTAAGTTGGAATAAGTATAAAAAATCACGTAACCAGTAACTTATGTATTGCTATCAGTAACACTCGATACATTATAAGTAATTAAAAATGTTATATAAGTAAATAAGAGGTGCTTCAGTAAGACTCAAAGTATTAAGTAACTATAACATTATTAATAATCAAAATGACTTCAGTAAAATGGACATTTGTAATCAGTACTTATTGTATGGACATTAGTAATTCACATACTTAATTACTGATCCCACAACAATAGTTACTTGAGAACTGAATATGTATTACTTGAGTAACATGAATGAATTACTGATCTCTGTACAATGTAATATTACAGATGTAAAATAACTATAAATTCGGTAACAATCATAATGCGTTCAGTAATATGTATATTTGTAATCGGTAATTATTGTATGGACATTAGTAATTGACGTAATCAATAATTATAATCAGTAATTTATCTTTTCTAATCCAAACGTGGAATGATCATTCCATAAATAGAATATATGTCGGCAATAATTTAAATGCGTATTTTTTATCTTACTAAAACCGACCACCTATTTTTAAGGAAATGATTTAATTCGAATTGTTATTATGTTAATAATGCATGCACATTGTTATTGCCAAAACCGTCCCCTTCCAAATAGAACCGACACATACACGTGGCGAACCCACGTTTGGTGCTCCCCACAACCCAAATCGTCACAGGGCTCTCTGGATATGCCCTATATATATATATATATATAATTGTGAGAAAAAGAAAATATAATAAGATATAGGGCTACCCCCTCATCTGCAACATCAAAATATACTTTCACATGTCATGAACTACAAAATATATTTGAAAATATTATTTCAATTATAGTTTTTCTGCACTAGTGCCCTTTCGAGTTTTCACGGTAATACTTATAATCATATCTTTTTTGCAATTATAAACATCCCTACAGTTACCCTGTCACCATTCTCGAGCCAGTTAACACTTCACTTCAGTTAGGAGAAATGGATCCAGATAACTAAGATCCTTTATGGGTGCCTCAAGTGATGGGGTGGGTCAACAAACTCAACCTACAACATTAGTCGGTGCTAAGACGCAACTTTCAATATAGCATACTTTTTTTGCTCGGTAAAAAGTAAGCTATATATTTCACAGGTTAAGAGAAGATTACAAAAATTGAGGCCAATAGACGTAGCCAAATTGAAAATACAGGGAGAAGGACTCGATGTACAATATAAAGATCCTGAGGAAGGCCAAAAAACTCAGGGATCATCCATAATTTTAATCTGATTGTAAGTGCTCATGATTTCAGCAATGATGCGATCAGTGGGTAAACATGTCGAAGTAGACCATAATCGGTTGCGTTCGTGCCAAATATGCCACACTGTCGTGGCCAGTAGAACAGCAAAGGAGGGGCGTAGACGATGAGGATGCAAAGAAGTTACCTAGTCCACCACGATATCCAACGAGACTTGATGAAAAGGTGGATTCGGGGTCATGCTGCTACAGATATTCATCCACACGATATGGGAGTAAGGACATTGGAGAAACATATGTTCGTGAGATTCAGGTTCCATGTCGCAAAATCTGTAAGTGAGGGAAAGGCTAAGCCCAATCTTTGAGAGCCTATCCAAGGTAGGAAGTCTGCCGTAGAGAACTCTAAACAATGTGAAGGAAAAGGAAGGTGGAGTGCTGTTGTTCCATACCACAGGAAACCAGGGGACCGGGGAATCACGAGGCCTTAGGAGATCGAAGGCCTTAGCGAATGAGAAACCCCGACAAGGATAAATCCAAATCGCATTAGGATGGTCACCAAGGATACCAGGGCGCAGATCTTCACGGCACTTTAACATAGCGCGCCAAATTTTTGAGGAGGTTGACGTGGCATGAGAATCCCAAAGCGAAGCATCCTTTAGATATTTAGATCTCAAAAACTCAGCCCAAATGGAATTGCCTGCCGAGAGAAGCCTCCAAACCCAAGAGGCAGTCATGGCATTTTGCAGCGAGTGGAGCGATTTCAATCCCATCCCACCTTCCTTGGAAGGCATAATTTATCCCAAGCAATGTCGTGCCGAGTGCGGCCCCACAGGAAGTGCGCGCAAAGCATGCCCAGGCACTTGACCACAGAGGAAGGAAGATGAATACCCGCAATCCAAAAGAGGAAAATTCCACGAATGACCAAATTGAGCAATTGGGCGTGCCCATCCATAAATAGGCACTTTGCAACCCAACCATCGAAAAGCCTGCAAATCCTGTCTTCCAGAGCACGCAAATCACAGCAGCGAGAGGAGGAGGAAACCAAGGGCAGCCCCAGGTATAGGGTGGGGAGCGAATGTTGAAGCATCCCCATTTGAAGATTGACAGCAAAATCTGCGACAACCCATCTTGGTCTGAAATTTTTGCTTTTGGTAGGGTTCAGCTTGAGCCCGGAGAAAGTCTCAAAGTCAAGCATAATATCTTTTATCACTGAGAGGGCGCATAGCGAGCCCTTACAAAAGAAGAGCAAATCATCAGCGTAAATGAGATGGGAAGGAGTTTGACAGCGCCCATGGCTCATATGTTTGAAACGGCCTTTAGCCGACGCAATATCCACCAACGAAGTTAGGAATTCCATTCCAATTGTAAAAAGAAGCGGGCTTAGCGGATCACCTTACCTCAGCCCGCGAGTGTCACGGAACATCCCATATGGAGAACCATTGATAAGTACAGAGAATGAAGTAGTGGAGATGCAATTTGCAATCCACGAGACCCATTTGTTGCAAAATCCCATAGCCGTTAAGGCCTTCCGTTAAATGGCTTCTGTTAAATGACTTCTCTTCATCTTCGACAACATGATAAATTTTGTCAGCTTTACAACCGAAAGGCATCTATTTGGTGGTTGACCTGGAAAGCACATTGTTTGTAATCACAAGAGGGTATCTCAATTTCCGCTCTTCTTAATTATTTTTCATTCAGGATTATTATTGTTTATAAGTTAAGCTCGTGGAGGTATATTTGTCTCTTTAACGCACATATAAAGAGATATTTATGCACCCATTCTCTATGGGGCTGTTCGGCTAGAGGGGTAAACCCCTCTCCCCTTACCCTATATTTTCTCCCTCCATGTGGATCCTATTTTTTATCTTTTTAAAAAATTAAATAAAACAATTCTCCGTCATCAATTCCATCAAAAAATAATATACTATACCATCATATCATATAAAAATTATAAACTACTCAACTTCTACTCATTTTTTCAAACACAAATACAATCACATCACAATAACTACTCATTTTTTTAAACTCCAATACAATCATATCACAATAAATCCACTTCTAAACCAAAAAATAAGTTACCTGCTACCAGTTTAACCCACCTAAACCCAAATATCAAACACACCCTATATCTTTTTAGTCAAAGGTATTGTAGTAGTACTCTTTCTCTCTCTTTTTCCCAACGACCACAAAATATAATGTGAATATGCAAATTTACGAGTCCATAGGCGAAATTTGTAGCATATGATTATACCATTGAAGGTAAGGAATTAGAAATATCCATATTCTACCAAAGTCTTCATGCGTTCCTACTTAATAAGAAAAACCCCATGTCGTGAACAGCAGTCACACAATATTTTCTTGCTTATTTAGAGGCACGTCGCACCTCATGTGAATTTATATAATCGAGTCGTTTATTTATCTTTGCTCCCCCAAAGTTTATATCTTTTCGTATTGACAATAAATTAAAATCGAGAAGAGAAGAGATGGATTTTTTTAAAAAAAAAGCAAGTTAAGTACAGATTAGACTAAGCTTAATATATGAAATTAAGAAATCTTCATGTGAGATAATATTACAAACCAACCAATAAAGTAAATCGTACTACACCCATACTTCAAACATAGTCCCACATTTAAAACTTACAAAAGTGTGAGAGTGAGTTATAAGTGGTGAGGATTACTATTTGACAACCTGCACTTAAGCATTTTGGGTGGTCGTTAACGAATTCATTTGATCATGAACCCAACAACTTGTTAGGGTCAATATTTCTCGAGAACAGATTACAATGTGGTACCCTATTCTTTAATATTTCTCAGTATTGTTTTGAGCTATTACGATTTAAGATTAGAAATATCAAATGATCAGTTGAATTTTAATAGTTAAGGACCGCATTGAGACAAATATCAAAGATTGAATACTACATTGTTACCTTTTTAAAATTCAAGTATAACATTGAAATCGGGTGTGGAGTACCTTCTGTGTAATTTACTCTTGATTGAATGCTCCATTGTTACCCTTAATTTGTTTTCTATTTTATTGGTGCTGTAATGTGCATTACCTAATTAATAAATAATAAAAGGCACGCTTACGCTTTAAGGAATTATGGCATCGCTAATTAATATCGCAATCATGCTTTTCTTTTTTAATTGCAACCATCACAGCCATGCGCCTATATAAAAATATAACTCAAATTACAACAATAACAATAATAACTCACCGAGATACGATGTATTAAAGAATGTTATATTGGATTTGACGGAGGTTCGACTTAATTGGAGGAATCGGACTGAACTGTTGCCATTCTAATAGTGTTTTATTCATATTAATTTAATCATGCACTGCTTGGCAATTGATATTGTATAGTGACATCCGTTATGCTTAACAATAAAATAAAAATGGAACACACAGTCAACCGATATTAGAGAATAATACAAATAATAAGGAGGGTTTAAAAAATCGGACCGTATCGGACGGTCGGACCGGGAACCGACCCCGACCCGGTCGGTTCGGCCGCTTTTAGGTAATTAATTTTAAAAAAAGAAAATAAAAAATCGGGTCAGATCGGCGGTGAGACCGAGTTGACCCAGACGGTTGGACCGGATTGACCCGAATTTGATGGTTTAGTATATTTTTAAAAAATAAAGATTTAAAAATTCTACAATTTCAGTTACGTCCCTCTCTTTTTTTGGAATTTAACTTGTGCCAATACTTTCTTTGGATAATTTTCTAAAAGCAACTATATATAAATTATTACAATATTATATTCATATATAATGCTAAAAAATGTGACTACCTTTTGTAGAGTTTTATTCGAAATAGACAATCATGTTTTTATGTTGAAAGATTTGACATTTTAAATGATTTATTTCATTGATATATAAATATATATTTACATATATCTATCCGGTTTTATCGGTTCAAAAAATCGGTTCGACTGGTCGGACCCGTAAATTAAGCCGGTCCGATTTTTTCCAAGTCGATATGATTGATGACTTCATGCTGACATCATCACCGGTCCGATCGGTTTGGACCGACGGTCCGCCCCGATCAGACCAAACCGAAGACCAGCCGGTTCAATGTCCGGTTCGATTTTTAAAACCTTGATAATAAGACTGCGGTATACGGTGGTCAATCGCCTCTTGCCGCAAGAAAATTTTATTGATAAGAAGAGCAAGTAGAACCTTTTCTGTCGGTACCAAAAAAATTCTTTGCAAAATAATGGCCTGGCAAACATGAGGATGCACATACTCAATTTGATCAGGCTTCAAAGAAACTACTGAGTGATTAATATTTATGCATACAAAATCAGAGGAGTGATCCTATGATAGCGAAAAAATGTGAGAGCATCAGAGCATGCATTGGACCACATGATTCTGTTTTCTCTCTCATGGTCTTCTCTCTCTTGGTTGGATCATGTAGTCCATAATGCATACTCTCATGTTCTCACATTTTTTTCCCTATCATAGGATCACTCCTCTACAAAATCATATACAAATATATGATATTATATTTGGTTCATGTTTCATGTGAGGTGGAGGTGCATGTTGCATCAAGGAAGCAATCACCAATGAATCTGATTTAAGGTCGTATCAATATTTCCAAACATGTATCCATTTATGAAATCGTTATCCAAACCAATTCATTTTTTAAACGTGTAATTCATAGCAGATTTCCATATACCCAATGGATACTCATGCACCAAATGAGTACATGTAAATATTTCTTAACTATTTTTTAAAAAAGTATCATTAGTTATGTATATTAGTTAACTACATTCTTTAGTTGTCTCTCCAATATAACATGTTCAATGATTTACATTCCCATTGGAAGTAATTATTTGAGTTCTTTAAATCCAAAAAAAGAAATTCACAATCCTGTTTAGTCTCTTTAAAATCAAACTATTGTCAAAAATACCAAGATTATATTGCAAAACTTGCTTGGCCCCTATCTATGCCTTATTTTTTTTACCATTGTATAAGTTTATTTGAAGCGCGTGGATCTTGTTTGTGAACAACGGATTAATAAATTCAGTCATTTGATGCATGCAAAATCTCGTTTTCATTTCGACACTATTGTCGGGATCTAACAATGCCTAGTCAGTTCTTATATTTGTTTTCTTCACTTTGTTTTGATTTCTAATACATTTAGTACACTTTGAGCAACTCATTTTCTTAGCTTTTCACAAGGAAGCCATGGCGAATCGATTCTCCAAAGCCGCTACCATGCTCAGAGTTAATTTTCGCATTTCATTTTATTTACGTGCTAAAACTTTAATTTTAGAATGAGATTATTTTATAATTATCATAGTAGAATCTTATCTCTCTCCATCCATCTCTTCTTTTTTATTACCTTAGAATTTGATGATGACAAAGAGTTAGCTTAAGTTATTTGTATTTTGCTAGATTAAATTTTAGAAGAAAGCACATTTCTTGTCAAATCTAATTAAGGCAAAGTAGTACTATTCTTTAAGTTGAAGATTAAAGCATCAACATCACATAAGCTCAAAGATACAACGCTCAAAAAATCGAATGTCAAAAACTTAATTTAAATAGAATTAACAAAAGAAGTCAAGGAAGCTCAAAATCGAAGAGAGATTAAGCGAGATGTTTTATATAAGAAAGACGAAGTCTAAGCATCTACATTATTTTTGTTTTTGTCAAAAATATCTTTGAATTATTATATATTTTTTAAACATAAGCAAATCCCATCATAATAGATTGGTTCCATGGACCACTAAAGATTTTAATCAACTGAATCAACATTGAGCTAATTAACAAGCCCATCAGTCGATTAGTCTTGAAAGCCTAAACTTCACTCTATATATAAATCCACCAATCCTTCATTGATAGATTAATAAAATCTTTAGTCGACTAAGGTATGTTTCATACACTCCTTCGTCAATGAGTAATCGGATATTGCATCGATACATATATGTTTTCATCTACCCCTTCGATCCATTACCATCATCATAAGTCGATTGACTCCACCTTCAATCGAATAATCTTGTTATCAACCAAAGACCTAACAACCACTTGCATTTAATATTTGAATGTTGTTCTTGAATGTTGCTTTACCACAATCATCATTTGCCTAACTTGTATTACAAATCGACTGCAAAACACTTTCCTCGACTAATTGATTTGCTAACAAAATGTGATTATTTGTTCTAAATGCTTCCTAGTTACTTGTAAATCTAACTTAATGATCCTAAGTACTCATAAATTCATGTTCATACTACTTCCTACACTCTAACTGAGTTTTGAACTATAAATATGACTCCTAAATTCTCATAGAAACTTATAAATAGAACTCATAAATACTCATACACAATATTTAATTATAGGGTAAAATAAAAAAAGAGGGCTCAACTATACTCGGATTCCCCATTGAGGATCTTATTTTTCAGTTCAACCTTTAATTTCAAGTTTTAACGTTGACATATAAGAGTCTGGGAAGCTTACAGAGGCATGTTTTTGGGACAAAATAATAAGACCAAACCCCTTTTTTACATTTAAAAAATGGGGCTCTTAATTGAGAATTGACGCATAGTTGATGTCTTTTTTTTGTAATTTACTCTTAATTATAAGTACATCTAAGCACTATAAAGCTAACACTACTACTTCCGACACTCTAAGTGAGTTTTGAGCTACAAAATTGGCATTAGTTGTGTGTATTCTCAAGTGCTAAGTCTCTCAAGTGTTTCATTATACTCAATAGCTCTTAAGCCGCCAGCACCACTCAAATAGAATCTTGCACCTTATTTCATATCAACTAAGATTAGATAATTCTGTCTTTATGCATACATACTAGCAATGTATTTTTATTTTTAAGCATTTTATGAACTGTGGATTTTTGTTATAGGAGATAAAGTCATTGTGGGTTGTCCAAGGAAGGGAAGCTCGTAGAAGAGGTTGTGCTACCCTTCATTTCAAGTAGCATATAGTGGAATGAGACTTTGCCAAAAGAGTAAAAGAGAAATCCTAGAATGAGAGTTCTAGGTAGTAGTCTTCTCTTGCTTGGACTTCCATATTAAAATTATCAAGTATTGTGGTTTACATATACTGCACTTTATCGTTATATATTGTAAATCTTAATTTAATTTAGTACTAGATTGTTATACATTATACAATTCACCTCTTTACCCTCTTATACCAAACTCAAGCTCTTAATTTATGATCTTAATTTTTTTATTATGCCTACTTTCGGTTTTACAAGCATCTAGGAGCTACATAATAAAAGTCAATAAAATAGAAAAGAACGCATGAATCATTTATATGCTAGATTTCAATTTCTATTTATGGTACATTTTTTTCGTGTACCATACACAGCAATTAGGGATGAGCATGGGTCAGGCCTGGGCCGGGCCCTACAAGGTTCAGGCCCAGGCCCATTTATGTTTGTGGGCTTTGGGTCGGGCTTAGGCCCACTAAAGTTTTTTTTGAAGGCCCAGGCCCAAGCCCAGTCCAATTAATATGGGTCGAGCCTGGGTTGGGCCAGCCCATAATGTCTCAAAAATCAATTGGGCTTCGACCGTCCCAAAACTTATGAGTCTAGACTTGGTGGGCCCATAAACTTGGCGTACCCTCATTTGGTTATTTTGATTGTAATCTTCGTTATGAAGTATTTATTAGTTATTTAGTTCTTTATTATTTAGTTATCCTACTGTTTTGCACGAATTTGGTCATATCTATGATTCTACAATATCTAATGGAAATAGTTTCATAGAGATATTATAGAAACATGTGCAAATAATAGTAAACAAACAGATTGAAAATGTACCTCTAGTAAATTAATCTGTCGACGTCAACTCCCTCATTAAATCAAGATGAATATATCAAAGTGAGAGATCAAAGTATAAACACATGGGCTCTATGCGGGCCAGGCTATCGGGCCTAATTTTGGGCTTCTATGCGGGCCGGGCTATCGGGCCTAATGGGTTGGGTCGGGCTAAGCCCGACCCAATTATTAAATGGGCCTACATCTTTGGTCCAAATCCGGCCTATAAATAATTCGAGTTCGGACTGGACCGGGCTTTGGGCCGGACTTTGGGCCAGGCTAGGCCGGCCCAGCCCAATGCTCATCCCTAACACCAACTTGAAGATCAAATAAATGTTGTATGGACCAGGTAATAAAGTCAACTATTTTCTCACAAATAATTAAAGAACATTCATAAATTTCACTTGTGTTTTTCTCCTTTGATTGACACATCATTACCATGCCACTTTCACATACAACCTAAGGATAGAGATCAAATTTGGTATTCAATGGGATTGCAAGGAGATCGTAATTTCTTAACGTGTTGGACACACGTTCTGGTTGGAAGATCTGATCCTCAAGGATCCGAGTACCCATCCTAAATCTCAAATGGATGAGAATATTAGTTTCACAATCTTCGAATCGCCTCATTTAGTTTATGGTTGCAACTTATGTGGAACTTTTGCGTTTACCAAATGACAAAGCAACAAAAAGATTCTTACTACGTAAAATTTAGTGAGTATGATGTATCAAACATCAATAGAATAGACAATAATAGAGAAATTAGAACAATAAGCATAATAATGAACGGCATATGTATATAAAGTATCGTCCGATCATGGTGGGTTGATATATGAAAACATAAAATAGATTACAACTCTTTGATGACTCATAGATTAATCATCTCAACCTTAAATTACGCAAAAATATCTGAAATCATTTCATTTGCCCTCATTTTATACTTATTTAGAATCACACTCATCTCATTAACATACGGAAAATAACAAAAAAACGTCCAACACCACATGAACTTCATGTATACCAGATAATAATTGTACTTCATAAATTGTAGGGGAGAATATTACGTAAATTAGTAAATGATTAACTAAATTTAAAACTCATAAGTACTTATCTAAGCTTTGTTCATATAAGGTTTTAAAAATTGAATCGGACAACAAATCGAGCATGTATCGATTTTTTATTTTTATGGTCAGATCAATGGGACCGATTAATCGAACCGGTGATGACGTCAACAATTCAAAGAAATCGGAAAAAAGTGAACCATTGTATTGTTGATTTGATTTATGCGGTTCAAACGGGTCGAACCGAGTTAGACCAATATATCATACAAATAAATATGAAAAATGCTACATCATATCTTTCGAGGATTTGTTTACTCTTGTCCTTTCAAGTTTTTCCAATAACACTTATATCCTTATTTTTATTACAATTACAAGTGTCCCTTGTATTTTTACAAAATCAATAGTAGTGGTCTTTTATTAGTACATTTATGTTCCCATTTTATACCAACATAAGGATGATATTGTGATTTTTTTAAGAAGACATAGTATCATAAGTGAAATTACTTAAAAGTTAGGGAGTATAAATGTTCTAAAAAAATCTGAAAATGCATAATAATCATATTTCATAAAATTGATATAAATACATATATGTGATGCAAATAATTAATAATTTTAAAACTAATTAAACTCTAATTAACGACAAGTGTTGTTAACTTATTGCTTCTCATATTATGACTATGACAATATTTCGTTTATTATTGTTATAAGTGAACAACCTCATACACAATATAAGAATAGATGCAATGCTCATATGGCAGGAAGGGACAAGCGATAATAAGTCATTGGCACATGCTAAGGAGAAGAGATAAAGGATACTATATTATGCATTAGAATGAGACTAGATTATGAATATTTCGGAAAAAGTTTGCATTTTCTTAATTTATTGGAAGTTATTTTTTGTCAAAAAAGTGGGCGCTTGAACCATGTTTGGTTCAATCGGTTCAACCGAGTTTATGCGGTCCAATCGGATTTTGATCGATTTTGACTGGTTTTTTCGGAATAAAAACAGGTTGGTTGGACCGTTTTCCCTCCGGCTCTTGGTTAAACCAGTTCAACCGATCGGTTCGGTTCGATTTTTAAAACCTTGGCTCATATCTTTATACTCACAGTATGACATATTACATAATACCATTGCAAAAATACTCTACATCTCTAACATAATTACCCATTTTTATAAACAATGTATAAGATAATTATAATTTATAGCATATACATATATAAATTAGACTTCATATTTCTACAAATAACTATAACGAGCAATGGTACAATTAGCCTTACCGAGGGAAGCAAACGACCAGATGCGGATATGGATATAGGTGTTACCATATTCTCCTCCGTTTTTAAATATTAATATCTGGATGCAAATACATATATTCACGGATATGAAAACTATGTTACCATGCATATCTTCACAAACGAATACAAAATGTAAAATAAATATTTATCAGATATGAATAATATTAGAAATCCTCTATAAATTAGATTAAATATACATGTATCAGATGAATTAAACATGACAAACATGTGTTAAATATATTTACATCGTAAGAAGATATAGAATTATGTTACATATGAATTAAAGTATGAGTTTTTTATTAGTTGTGCCCCTTCAAGATATTTTAATATCAATTTTAACCCTCTCTTTTTGGAAGATTGGTTCAACCTCCGACTTTCTTCCACAATGATCACTTATGCCCTTCGGTTAAAGCCCATCCCCACCTCAAAAAAACATCGACATTGGGGACACAAGAGTAATTAAAATAGCAAACAAAGGGTAAAAATGTAACTTCATATTCACCTTCTTCCTCCTCCGTAGACCAACCCCCACCTCCACTTGCAGCAACCACCCCCTACTCCCACCTCCTCTTCCGTGCGCATCACCCCGAGCTCCCCCTTATGATACAGTTCGAGTACCCAACACCTAATCATTAATGTTATCTGAGTTTCAAAACTCGAGATCGGTGGAGTTCATTTGTAAGTACATTGGAGCCCCGCTGCCTGGACTCGAGCACATAACCTCTAGACCGCTACTTCTCGTCATCCACAGCCATGCTGTCATCTTCTTGGAGGACCACTGTGCACACCCCTTCTTTTGGTTACGATACGTAGCAGAGAATAGAAGAGGGGCACAAGCATCAACCCAACCTCATCAGCAACACGTCGATGTCAGTACTGCATCACATAGCTAATGTACATCCATCTCGCCATCACCGCATCAAGATCCCCATTCACATGCCACCACCTCCTGCTCCGACCCTCCTCCTCCTTCACCTCGAGCCATCCACCCCTTCCTCTTCTGCCTCATAACTTCCAACATACCTCCACCGCCCCCACATCCTCTATAGAACCAAAGGAGGTAGCAGACTCACAAGGGAGATGGCTAGATGCTGTGGAGGAGGGTTGTTGATCCAGTCCCAGCTGCTTGATGGTTTGCAAGGGCTTTGAATCTGAAGATGGAGATATTACTCAGCAAGGAGAAGGAAATGGGGGTGAAGTTGTCCTCTGCTGATGTGTTGGGTTCCCTTCCAACGAGGAGAAGGGAATAGGGAGGGTCTAACGAGGTTGAAGCTCCCCAGGAAGATGGGTCTATGGATCAACAAAGGAGCTTAGACAAAGAGGATGACTCCATCTCAGGCCCTCCAGCTCCCTCCTCCACCTCTGCTATCCCTTAATCCTTTGCTTTGAGCCCTCTGGTTCTTCCATTCATGCTTTTCCTCTTTATTTTCTCTCCTAACTACACCTCTATCTGTATACTAAATCATCAAAAGTTTTGTATTTTTACAGATAAATCATCCATCTCGATTGTGAACATGATTTTTTTACGAATTTTTTCGGAATTCTTGGATCGATTAAATTATCATTTAAATCTGCTAAATAATATCTATTGCAACAAACAATCCTTGGAAGTGTAGGATGTACTGGAAGAGGGGGTGAAGTTTTTTTCATGTTATACCCCTCTTAACTACACCATGATTTGTACAAATTATGGTTTAGTTCAACTCTTTGACTGCCAAACAAAGGGAAGGACAAAGTGATCATTGTGGAAGAAATCAAGACTGAACTGATATTCCAAAAAAAAGGAAGGGCATAAATGATAAGGAACACAACTGATAAGAAAACTAAACTAAATATGCCACTATATTTATACACGAAAACATATATACTGATACAGATATTTGTGTCCATGTCGATACGGTAACGGATCTCATTAGGGTACGCATTCGGATCCCTAGCCTTTAGGCCATAATCATAATGGATAAAATGGCCTTTAGCCCTAAAAATGGTATTTTCCATTGCTCCCTTTTCATTTGAACCCCCATCGTCGTATCGTCTCCGAGCATTGTTCTCATCCGTCGTGGCAGAGCAAAGCTCCTTCTTTGAGCTTTGATGTCGCCGTACCACCGTGGCTAATAGAGCCGCTGCCCCTATTTTTGGCCTGCGATGAACAACCACTGACGCCCCTCTGCCATCTCGGTACCTATGTCATCGGAGCTTGCTCGCCCTCTACACGATCCGCCCTTGGACAACCACCGCCGTCGTTCTTTCTTCTACACTTTTCTACCTACTGCCTTTACATCTCTACTTGAAAGTTGAAACAATAAATATTCTTGTATAGCAATCTCCATCTATAGACCGGTTGCCAATAGAAGGGCTGATGATCGCAATGATTGAAATTTCCTTTGAGCTGGTCACCGAGATGGTGAATGAAATCGATATTTAAGTCACTGCTATAAAGTGATATTGCCTCTAGTGGAAACCAAGAGATCCATGTGCATCGGATTTATTGGGTTTAGCCCCATTTTCTTGCACGTGTATATTTTGGTGTTCATATATACACGTATGCATGTTTTTAAGGGTTCCTATCAGTTGTGCTCCTTTGAAATATTGCATTATAAGTTATGCCCTTCTTTTTTTTGGAATATCAAGTGTGTCCCTACCTTCTTACAAAATTCACAGTTCTACCTTTCTGTAATATCAATTTTGCCCTTACTCTACCTTGACAGAAGGATAAAATTGTGAATTTTACAAGAAGGTAGAGACACAACTGATATTCCAAAAAAAAGAGAAGGGTATAACTGTTATTGCAATATCTCATAGAAGCACATCTGATAGAATTTCTTTTTTAGACAAATGGCCGAAATATCATTTCATCGAAAAAAAGAAGCTCTCCGACCTAAGGACCACAATGCCTCATCAAGCAGCTAAAGATAGGTATATTGAGGGCCACTGTATATAGTACAACCGTCATTACCACCTCAAGGGAAACAAATATCATAACTAAATTAGTTCTTTGGAATAAAAGAAGCAATAACAAAATGTAGTGAGATCATGACTACGCTACGAGCTTCTTGGGTCTTGAGATCTAGTTGTTCGGGGTTCATTGTGGTGCTTTCATCTTCGCTGCAGTCTGTTGATGGGTGCTGGAGCGACCGCTCAAGAGGTTGGAGACTTCAATGCATTTATTGAGGCAAAATAAATGTTGCTTATTTTTTAGGAAATCAACAGATAAAGGATGGGATGCATAATATAGGGGGTAACTTGGCCAAGTTTTTTAGACCGAGTGGGTAGGGTATTGAAAACTTGTGCATCTTTAGCAACAACAGAGGGTGGTCGGGAATTACTCGTAAATATCCATGTACAACGCTCCCTCTAGATCAACCACGAAGCTGACGCTTGATTGGGAACCATTTGCCAATGTTTTGAGGAAATTGGTCATGAATTATGAATTATGAAAAAAATCACCCAAACTCCTATTGAAATTTGAATATTTACTATGTTTAAGATTTCAAGGGTGTAGGGACAATTAAGGAATATGTGGGTTATGGTTTCAGAGTTGGAGAGGTATTGAGGGCATGCATTTGTGGATGGGATATCTGGGATTAAGGGACGGTCAGGGCCGGTCCTGGGCATTGTTTTGAAGTGCAATTGCCCAGGGCCCATTAATTTTAGGGGCCCAGGTTTGCATGTAATCTGATTTTTAGGTTAGGAATAAAATAGAATTTGTCAGTGAAACAACTTACTGAAAAATAAGCCCCTATAAATTAGGGATGAAAACAGATATGATACGGATTGGATATGCCTTATTTCTATACCCATATTCGTTTTATATCTATCGAATACCGATATGGATAGATTCGGATGTGCATTAAGGAAATCATATCCTTAAAATACCGATACGAATTCGAATCCGAGGACGGATCAAATAAAAAGTGGACCCAAATGTGGATCGAATAAAGAGCCAATCCGAATATGAATCAAATAAAGAGTGAATCCAAATATGGATCCAATAAACATGGAATACGAATACGGATAGAATAAAGACCACATACGGATACGAATTGAACTTCTAGCAAAGTTCAAATGATTTTTTAAAAAATGACAGTGAAATATAAATAAGTTGCATCATGACAAGAGGTAACGTCGAAGTAACATTTGTTCTTGACTGGAAGCAGAAGGGAGGATAGTGTTCCGTAACTTTTGTTAGTGCCCATTCCCAAACAAACGGAAGTTTATTGATACCATTAATATATTATATTATATAATATATAATGCTAATAAATACATGATGTTGTGGTGTGTATTATATAAAAATATATTAAATATTACATTCGAATATCTGAATCTGGATCAGATATTCAAGCCATTACCATATCTGCATATGTATTTGGAAACTTTTTACAATCCATATCCATATTCGATTAGTAGTCGAATGCAGATATCTGTATCCAGTAGTTTTTCGAATACGGTAAGCAGATAGTCCGATATATTCGTATCCGTTTCATCCCTACTATAAATTTGAATTTTCAGTGAATAACTCAATGCTAAAGTCAAAATTTTAATGAGATTATATATTGATTGTTCTCCAAAAAAAGAATGTTTCATTTTATACTTGATGGTAAACACACTAGGGAGATTTTGCTCTTATTAAAAAATTTTAAGGGCTTCATTTTTTTCTTTTGCCTAGACCCATGAAATGTAAGGGACGGCACTGGGGACAGTCTTCTGCCCACAGTTTGTTGTGGCACAAAGATACTCGAGGATGTAAAGAGCATCGTCCAAAAGTTTGTTGAGTTTTGATCCCAGGCTACTGTGACAAATCGAGTTGTAGATATTCTTCGTTAATCTTAACGAAGTCCTTTTGGAATAGTGATTAGGCCCTTTGATGATGGAGAGGGGGATGGTTGGTGATGACATTCTTACGTATTTATGTCTATAGATGATTTTTGACTCCATGAATAAGGGATTTTAGCCCGTTTTGTCTAACATCGAGAGTAGCATGGGTCTCGACAAAGGTTGAATGTTTGTTTCTTACGAGTTCTCATAAAGAAGGGAGGAGATGTGATACGTATACATTTGTATGTGCTGTTAAGGTTGTCTAGACGGCTTTCGGATCACCGTTATGTCACTTAGGGTGTGTTCGTTTGGGGGTTACCCCCCACTTTGGGTGGGTTACCCCCCAAAACCCATATTCCCCAACCCACTTGTGGGGTCCACCATCTTTTCATCAAAAAAATATATAAAAAATCATAAAATACTCTACTTCTACTCATTATTTCAAATTTCAATACAATTACATCACAATAACTACCCACTTTTTCAAATTCCAATACAATCATATCATAATAATTACCCACTTTTTCAAATTCCAATACAATCATAATAATAACTACCAACTTTTTCAAAATCCAATACAATCACATCACCCAAACCCTCTCAACCCTTAACCCACCAGCCAAACACACTAACACAAAACCGGGTTATCTACCCCTGGATAACCCACCAACCAAACGCACCCTTACATACTCAGGTTTACGAGTGCCATTTTGTATTTTGTAAAAGGCTATACATTCTTGAACATTTCACTAACTAACTGATAAGCCGTTGGACGAAAGAAGCGTCATAACAAGTCACTGGATGTGATAGAAGCCATCATGTAAGGGTGCATCTTGTGTTGTCTCTCTCACCTTCTATGTAGAGGGATGCACAATGAATGGACCCAACAGGACGGAGGTAGCCTTTGGAAAATGGCAAGCCCATGAGACCGACCTACAAATGGAGCCCGTGAACTCACCGGTCCGGCCCAAATAGTGGTCAAATAAGATGATCCGAAACCGGCATCTCGACCGTCAGGATTTAAGCAGAGAAGTACAGCCAAGTGTGCCGGTTCTACTCGAGTAGGAGATGGGGACGACAGACGATTGCGTGGCCCACGAACTTAAAAAAAATCTCACGTCCAAATGCTCCATAAATGGGACGCATCGGAATCACACAAAGCACAAAATATCTGATCCGTCTTTGTGGTGGAAAATGGACTGAGGTGGAACCCGTGGTGTCCATGGAACCCATCACCTCGAGCGGCCTCCGCAGCCACAACTCCCGTATCCCCAAACCCCCCTCACCCCCTCTCCCAACTTGCGCCGTGGGACCCATGTTATCTTTACTGGGGATTTTACACCCAGACCCCTGAATTCTTCTCTAATTACACCGCAACCCCTATAATCTATTGCTCATCCAAGGGCTGGGGTGTAAAAATCCCTCTATCCCACCATGCAAGTGAAGATCAGTTGAGAAGTTTAGTGACTCCATTACAAGAAAACATCAATTAAAATCTAAGTCAATATTAAATCGATTTTACATAGCTATATAACTATATTAGTTTAATAAGATTGTCTTAATCATATAATTGTAGGAATTCAGTATTCCTTTATAATTCAATGGTGTTTGTTATCTACAATTGTCTTATGTGAACTTATTCCATTCATAGCATAATTTTTTTCTGCAAAAAAATATAAACTAAGTCTTTCATAACACTTTAACTTTTTTTGTCATTGTTTTAATGTTTAAAATAAAATAGTAAAAGTTCGTATTTTTAAAAATCATATCAACTCATTTTTTGTTCCGCCGCGAAGCGCGGGGTACATCCTAGTTAGATATAATACGACGGTAGGGTGGTGGGTTCAAGTTTTCAACACATGTTTTGAGGTGGAATCGTGGGTTTATCTTTTTAAATAATCTCACAAATGGAAAAAAAAGATTCTTTGCCACCATAACGGGCTCGTGACTTGGCTTGACCCCACGCACCCACCTGAATGGCCTCGCATCCGTCCGATCCCTATCCGACGTGGATCCTGCGACCGCGGTAAAGGTCCGCCGCTGGATTTGCCGTCGTGGGGTTGCGACAAGCGTGACTCGGGCAGCACACGAGGGCAATATGGGAAATAAAAGAATGGGTGGCTGAGGAGCCCTCTTCGGTCCACGTCCCTTTCTGGTTAAAAGAACAGGTGGCGGGAACATGTGGCCGAGAATGCTCCATAATTAACCCGTTTATTTGACTAGGGTGGCTCATGGGCCACCAAGTCATACCACATGTGAATTGCCCACTTTTGGTCTCCTGGAAAGTTTTCAACAATCCTTCCCATTTTTTCCCGTAGGTTAAAACAGTGTTAAGCAAGGTTTTAAAAACCGCACCGGACATTAAACCGGTTAGTCTTCGGTTTGGTCCAATCGGGTCGGACCGTCAGTCCAAACCGGTCGGACCGGTGATGATGTCAGCATGACATCATCATTTATATCGACTCGGAAAAAAATAGGACCGGGCTTAATTTATTGGTCGGACCGGTCGAACCGGTTTTCTGAACCGATAAAACCGGATAGATATATGTAAATAGGGATTTTTACCCGGTAGACCCTATAATCTTTTGCAATTACCGGTACGACTTTCGAAACATCATAATTCCTCCCTGGACCCCGTAAACTTACTAACTCTTACCCTAAAAACCCTGAGGTTAACCCACATCCATTTAGCCGTTAAAACTAACCAGATTCTGTTATATTCTTTTATATTATACCTATTTTATTTATCAAATTTACGTAAATTGCCACTCCCACTCATCCTCTTCCTTTTCCTCACCACCCAGTACCCACCACCTCCATCCTGAGCTTCCTTTCTCGCCGGTGGCAGCCGACCTCGAAGAACGGCGTCAGGTTGAAACCTCCCCCCGGACTGGCGCCCCGCTCCCCCCTCCCCCCGCACCGCCTCTCGCACCCTCCCGCTCCGCCCGTGGAGTCCCCCACCCGTGAAGCCCCTGCGCCTCCGCAAGCCCCCCGCGCCTCCCGCTGACCCCCCCTGCACCGCCTCTCGCACCCTCCCGCCCCGCCGTGGAGCCCCCGCGCCCTGCGCCTCCCGCAAGCCTCCCGCCCTGACCCCCCACCCCCCTGCACTGCCTCTCGCACCCTCCCGCCCCGCCATGGAGCCCCCTGCTCCTCCTGCAAGCCCCCCGCACCTCCCGCACGGAGCCCCCCCCCCCCCCCCCCCCCCGCACGCCTCTCGCACCCTCCTGCCCCGCCGTGGAGCCCCCCGCGCTTCTTGCACTGACGCCACCCCCCCGTGAAGCCCCCCACGCATCCCGCACTGACCCCCCCACCCCCCTGCACCGCCTCTCGCACCCTCCCGCCCCGCCGTGGAGCTCCTGCACTCCCCCCCCCCCCCCCCCCCGTGAAGCCCCCTGCGCCTCCCGCAAGCCCCCCGCGCCTCCCGCCCTGAAACCCCCCCAGTGGCTCGCACCTGCGGAGCCTCCCCTGTGACCCACCTCGCACCTCCCCGCAAAAGCGTCAGCTTCAGCCAAAGCCCCCCCCCCCCCCACACCTCTCTGCCCCTGCAGCTGGGCTTGTATTGGTTCGATCCTCAGTTGATTGGGGAAGTGAAGTGAATTGAAGATGAAGAAGAAGATAGAAGAAGGAAGGAGGAAGACAGAAAGAATTCCAACCGTTAGATTTTATATGGTTTGATTAACTCGATTTTAACCCACTCAAGTTAGGTCAGGATGTGTCAATTTAACGGCAGGGTTCGTGGGGTAAGACGGAGCAAGTTTACGGGGTCCAGGGAGGAATTATGATGTTTCGAAGGTCGTAGCGGTAATTACAAAAGATTATAGGGTCTGCCGGGTAAAAATCCCATGTAAATATGTATTTATATATCAATGAAATAATCATTTAAAATGTGAAATCTTTCAATATAAAAATATGACTGTCTATTTTGAATAAAACTCTACAAAGGTAGTCATATTTTAAAGCATTATATATGAATATAATATTGTAATAATTTATTGGGATTTTATCACTTGTGCCCCTCCGAGATATCACAATATCAGTTATGCCCCTATCTTTTTGGTAATATCAGTTGCGCCCCTCACTTCTTTCTCCGTCATCAGTTGTGCCCTTCCGTCAGATTGACCGTCAAAAAATTAAAATAACCATGGTTTATTCAAACCATGGTATGTTTAAGAGGGGTATTATGGTCATCTTTGAGGCTTTCCCTCCCCACTTCAAGTTTTGATGTCCGGTGCCCTCCCCTCGTTCAAAGCTGCGAGTTTTTGGCATCTTTGAGGGATTTGGGTTTGTGGGTACCTGTTGTTTAGCCTCCAGTTTCAGTTCTGGATTTGAGATCACGAGATGCATCTGTCGCTATGGAAGCCCATATCCCACTGTGCCGCCATGTTCTTGGACAGGAAGAACAGGTGGAGAGATGGGTCTTCCTTGAACGATGACAACAGCAAACCGAAGTCCTCAGTTTTGCGCAAGCTTCAGGAGAAGAAGCTCAGGGAGGCTCTCGAGGAGGCATCTGAAGATGGATTGCTCTTTAAATCGCAGGATGTGGACTCTGATGACGCATCCATCAATGTGGACGGCTCGCTCATCGGCCAGTCGAGATCGCTCGCCCGGCTCCACGTGCAGAGGGAGTTCCTTAGGGCCACTGCACTTGCCACCGAACATGTCTTTCAATCTCTGGAATCGATTCCTGATCTCGAGGAGACCTTTTCCAAGTTCCTTACTATGTACCCGAAAGTACCAATCCTCTGAGAAGATCGATAAGCTGAGGTCTGATGAGTACTTCCATCTGTGTGAGTCATCTGCTAAGGTATGCCTTGATTACTGTGGCTTTGGTCTTTTCTCATATCTTCAGAGCATCCAGTACTGGGATTCATCGGCATTTAGCTTGTCCGAGATCACTGCTAACCTTAGCAATCACGCTATGTATGGTGGTGCTGATAAGGGCACTGCTGAGAATGATATCAAGACCAGGATAATGGAGTATTTGCACATCCCTGAAAATGAGTACGGGTTGGTGTTCACTGGGGCGGAGGGGCGGGGGGCAGGGGGCGGCGCCGGGGAGGGGAGGTGAGGGTGGAGGGGCCGCAGGGGATAGAGGGCGGTCGGGGCCGCCTGGAGGCTGGGGCGGAGGGGCGGCAGAGGGCAGCGCCGGGGAGGAAAGGGGAGCTCAGGGCGGAGCTGGGCGGCACGGGGCAGGGGCGGGGGCGGAGAGGGAGGAGGAGGTTGGAGGAGGAGGAAGAGGATGGGGGAAGAGGAGGAAGAAGAAGAGGATGGGGAAGAAGGTGTAAAATGACCATAAAACCTTATTTTAAAAATTAATGCCGCTTATGTCCTCAAAGTTAATGTCCGTTTGCACTGTGGATGGACGGTCACTAACCCGAGGGACACAAGTGATAAAATAGCAAGAAGTGAGGGGTACAACTGATATTACCAAAAAGATAGGGGCATAACTGATATTGCGATATCTCGGAGGGGCACAAGTGATAAAATCCCTAATTTATTTATAGTTGCTTTTAGAAAATTACCCCAAGAAAGTAGTGGCACAAGTTATATTCCAAAAAAGAGAGGGACATAACTGAAATAGTAGAATTCAAGAAGGGTACAAGTGATAAAAACATATTATTTCATTATTTAAAACATTTATTTTTTAAAAATATACTAAACTATCAAATCCGGCTCAATCCGGGTCAACCCGGTCTAACCGCCCGGGTCAACCCGGTCCGACCACCGGTCTGACGCGATTTTTTATTTTCTATTTTAAAAAAAAATTAATGACCTAAAACCGGCCGAACCGACCGGGTCGGGGCCGGTTCCCGGTCCAACCGGTCCGACCGGCCGGTCCGGTCCGGTTTTTTAAACCCTGGTGTTAAGTGTGCCCTCTATCTATTTAGAAGAAAGAGTTCATCCTCACAAAAGCTTTTTCACTTTTGGGTTTTTTTTACATACTAGCTCTTGAAATCTTCTCCCATCATAGGGTAATTCCTTAAATCCGTGTAATTATATCGTGGCCCATGCAAACTTATTTCTTCTTACACCAGACCGCTTGTCATCGATTTAATCCACTAGCTTGAATGTACTCGGGTTATTCCAACTGCGCCGATGAAATACATGTTCTTGAGAAGTATAATTGCAATTGTTCTTTTATTCTTTCTCGATCCTTACAATGTCGAGCTCCCTCATTTGAAATATGATCTTCTGCTCGACCCATCAACCGTGCTGAAGCACGGCCCTACGTATGCCATTAGCATAATCTATGTTCCTACAACATTCTGCTTTCGTGATGTCCACAAGCACCCTTGGGGTAATCATGCTTTTGAGATCCACAACCCTTTAAGCATGCATGAATAAGACCTAGTACTTTTGACTCTTCCAAGGATGCTTCTAGGGTCTATGATATCGTCATCGTTGCCTTCTGTGACAGGCAAGACAAGCCGATCCCACCCTTAAGGATCAGTTCACCTTTGATAGTATCAATAACATGGTTAATGCCCTTTAACAGATGCCTTTCTACGCCTTCACGAAGGCCTATCTTTAAAGATATACATCACCTTGCAAAGGTAGCCCCCCGAAGGTTGTGGACTGTGTGAGTGATTGTGAACTTCAGGAAACTTTAGTCTCTACTCACTTGTTTGAACTCGCATTCAAATGGACAACCTTTATTTTAGATAGAGTACAATCTAACCCAATGTGAACCCCAACTCTTGGGATTTTCTTGGTCTTATGACTCATTAGTGTATACTTACCCTTTTTTCAAGTATTTAAGATGTGTTTGAACCCCAACTCTTGGGATTTTCTTATCATCTTATGATTCATCAGTGTATACTTACCCTTTTCCAAGTATTTAAGATGTGTTTGAGTAATCTACAATATCTTTTTGGAGCTAAAAATGAAGTTAGAAGCAATATTGTACATCGTTAGCTAATAAAATTGTAGTCTTGCTCATCTACTTGCCAATTATTTTTCAATGGATTTTCCCAATAATTCATCCTTATGAACGGGGACAGTATTTTATTAACAACCATCCATGTGCATATATATATATATATATATATATATATATATATATATTCTCAATTTGTTGAATTCATTTTATATTGTAGATTAATCCTAAAATAACTGCAGCAATATGCAAGTGAATTAATATAAGTTGTAAATATAAAACAAAAAACAGGTTTGAATAAATATGACGTTCTAGTAAGTATGTATTCTTAACTCTAATCGTCATGGTTTGTTTGGTTATTGGGATGGAGTGGGTTGGAGTAACCTCTTGTGAAAAGTAGGGATTCGTTTGGTTACTGGGTTGGGGTAACCTGATGTAAATAGTAACTGTTAGGGATGGTTACGAGGGTTGAAGAGGGTTGGAATAAGGAATGTGATGTGATGTCACTATGATTTCTGATAGAATTCCAACCCCAGAATAGAGAGTAAACCGGGTTACCTCGGAGTAACCCGATTACCAAATGGACCCGAGATGTTTGAATGATTATGAGGGCTGGAGAGGGTTTGAATAAGGAATGTGATGTGATGTCACATTGATTGGTGATGGAATTCCTACTCAGAAATTATGGGAAGTAAATCGGATTACCTCGAGATAACCTAGCAAACCCCCTGCTCTATCCCTGCATTCATAGGTTGGAATTAGTTGTATGGACCACATATTTTATTTTTTATAATATTTTTTAACTATGTTCAAATAAAAAATATATTATAATCATAAAAAAGTTAATATAACATTAATAAATGTCACATCACATTTATTATCCCAACCCTCTCCAACCCTCCCAATCATCCAAACATCTACTATGCACAAGAGGGTACCCCCAACCTAACCCAATTATCAAACATGCCCTTAGAACATAGAGAATGAGTTTATCTACATGGGAGGGTTGTGCATTCCTATTCCTAGACTTGTAAGCTTAACCAAGAAAAGAATATTAATAAGGTGTGATATCACATAATATAGATATAATTTCTATGTATCACAAGGAACTATAAGCACATATATATATATATATATATATGAGTTATCCTATGAGAGCAAAAAGTTGTGAGAGCATGAGATGAATGATTCTGGATCACATGATTCTGTTTTCTCTCTCCTAGTCTTATCTCTCCTGGGTGAATTATGTGGTCCAGAATTATGTGATCCTGTGAGAGCAAAAAATGGTGAGAGCATGAGAGGGGTGATTCTGGACCACATGATTCACCCAGGAGAGAGAAGACTAGGAGAGAGAAAACAGAATCATGTGGTTCAGAAATCATTCCTCTCATGCTCTCACAACTTTTTGCTCTCATAGGACCATTCCTACACACACACGCACACACGCACGCAAGCACGCACGCGCGCGCGCGCACACACACACACACACACACACTTATATGTCGAAAAGGCCAATTTCTACCTCATGACGAAAATGTATGGATTCATAGATATTCTTAAAGCTATGCTTGTTCAATAATAGAATGCATACCTTAGTGAATACATGCTTAAAATGAACTCACATGCTTTACTTAGCGTGACGTGACTTGTAATATAGATTTGCTTAACCCATCATCTGATTATTTAACTTGAGATGTAGATGGTATAAAGTATTGTAAATAGTATTTGGAATACACCACTAGGAATGTAGGTCTACATATGGTGATGCCTACTTAATTTACACTCTTCTTAGTGATGTACTTTACAACCATACTTGACAAATTATGATAGGCTGTTGTAAGAACTCTAGGGAAAGTCTACCGAACACTTCCACTACAAAGCCTTAGAATAGTTGGACAAATATGGGGTTTGTTGTATACATTATAATTTAATATTAATACTTAAGTACATATTAATTAGACTATTAATTCATATTCATCTTGTTTATACATGATTGTTTAACTCTACTAGAATAGTTTTCTTGCTTATATTTTACAACCCGCCTTGGATAAAAATGTGACGACAAAGCCTTCATTGGGTTCTTCCTTCACACATTAGGTTTATTTGGTTAAACTCGGTTTACCCTCCTTCATTCTTAGGTTGGAATTCCATCACAAATCAATGTGACACCACATCACATTCCTTACTCCAATCCTCCTAACCATTCAAAAAACTGTTATTCATAGGAGGTTACCCCAACCCGTCCCATCTAAGGGCCTTTCATACTTTTGCGATACTGATCTCTATGTTAACATACTTTCTCTGTCCAAAATAATGTAATTAGTTGTAATATTTGGCAGATGTTAGAGTCACATTTTTTCATTATAAGAAACACTTTAAGTAGATGGTTTAACATTTCTATTAACTCTTTGATTCCATATTATACTAATGAGAATTGCGATCCTTCTATTCCTTGCATGGTTGTGTACTTACATCAAAACTCAAAATCATGATTACACTTTCCATGGATGATATAGATCTTAAGAAGATGGTCTTGTGGTATATATGCGTAGCTCGAGTAGGACTTAGTTAGGCTGAATGGATAGGGAACTATTTTTCATTCTTGTTTTATCGGCCACGTCAAATAGCTTGTAGAGCATCGCCAATCGTTCTTTTACCACTGCTTGTCCTGGCTATCGTCAACTCTACCTAAGTTAGGATCATAGGTGAAAGTCTTAGGAGAACGCATATGACAAGCGACCGGTCGACTAGGGTTAAGTATCAACAATAGACACAGGTCGTTGTGACCTCAATCAACTAGCCGAACTCAACAAGAAACCTGAAAGTCTCGGGAAATAGTAACAGCATGGTTCCAAGCATATAGCTCCGTAGAAGAGGAGGTCAGATAGTCTAGTATAATCAAGACCACATCAACAAATCAATCAAATCACACAATATAATGTCAGCAGTTTATTTAACATGGTATAACGTACAGGGTCGAACACAAGGAGCATGAAAATGTACGAAGTAGTCAGAAATCAAAGGAATAAAAACATATTTTTGTGATTTTTAATTGGCAATTTTTTATATTTTCAAAAATAAAACACAAATAAAACAAATAAAAAGAACAAGGTAAAAACAAGCTTCAACAATTTTTATTAAGACTAAAAATACTCAAAAATAGGAAATAAAAATATTTTTATGTTGTTCAGATATTCAGATTTTTTTAATGACTGTATGGGATTTTCCAATTTTTCTTTGATTTTATAAAAATGAAATAAGACCAAAACAGTGAAACAATGTACAACCTAGATCAAACGGTAAGTTTAAAATAATAAAAATACCTTGGCATCTTGGAGTGCAATTTTATGAAAAAGCAAATATAAATATCTAACTACATAAATCGAAAATCTTTTTTTTTATTTTTTAGATTTTTTAATGATTTTTATAAGTTTTTTTGAGTTTTTAACTTTTTAGGGTTTTTATAAATAATTTTCAAACAAAAATACTATTGAATACAAAGCATTTAAAAGCACATACACACAAATTTTCAAAGAATTTTTTAGATAATCTTTTGAATTTTATTTTAGAAATTACACAGAGCAGTTTTTGGGTGTTTTTTGATTTTTAGAAAATATCAAATAAAATTAAATTAATTCAAAAGATTATTATAAATATTACATGTTAGAAGGAGCTAACTGTAATTTCTTTGGAATTTTTGAAGTTGATTTAGTAATTATTTGATTAAAAATAAAGCACACAGTACATAGGGACCTAGATGCCATTACCCTAAAGTTTTGGGCCAAATAGTAGCAATTAAAAATCTAAGGCCTAAAATGCAAAATATCAAGGCAAACATGTGCAATACACGTGACACATGCTTAAAGGGGCATAATTGAAAATACAAAAAAGTTTTCATTCAAACCAGAATCATACATGAAGTCCAAGGTATAAAATGCAAATGAACCAGTAGAGCACGTGGCACAACACATGAGTTCACATAGACTGGACTAAAATGTAAATATTGATAAAACTAGGGTTTGATTGCAAAAGGTCAAAACTACAGCTTTATTTTCAGGGCTTACTAAGAAAGCATAAAAGTGCGGGGTAAAAGATGCAATATACCCTGCAGGGGCACGTGACACACGTGGGAGGCTTCGTGGGCATAGGATATGATGGCTGCCTCCTGTTGATTTGACGGTGCAGACTCTTTCATAGACGTGCATCTGGATCTGGCGCTGCAGCTCTGATCTAACGGCCGCGACAACTTTCTATCAGGCGATTGTGATACAATCTGGTAGGAGGTGTGGATATCCAACTCCAGACGAGAATGGAGGAAGAACACCCTCCAGGTGAACTTCGATCGTCGACTAAAGGAGATCCACCGGATCGATGAGCTCTCCCAAGAGGTTTGGAGTGTCGTGGAGGTATTCCACGTCTGGTGGCAAGCTCCGATGTGAAGGAGAACGAACGGATGGCTGTCGTGGTGGAGGTGCATCTAGAGATGCTCTGCCTGAGCAGTCGAGGGTTGAATGAGGGTCTTCTGCACGAACTAAGACCTGATATGGGTACTCCGCTCGAAGGCATAGATCTGGTGAGGGTTATTGCTTGACGAAACACAGAGAAACAAGGGTGGATGGAGTTTGACTCCTGGCGAAGGTGAAAGAAGGGAGTCACGACACTAATCTCGACCAGGAGGTCGAGCATATGGATGATCAGATTTTGGTGCGAAGGTGAGCATTCGTAGGGGTTTCGGTCGATACGGGTGTGAAGGTGAGATGAGGCTCTGACGATTGGGGCGGAGCAGATGAACGCGCAGCGGTGTGAAATGGAATGAGTGAATCAAACAGGGAAATGAAGACGATATGAGGGATACCTGAAGGTTGGAGTGAGTTCCTGAGCTCCAGGCGAAAGTGGTCAATTGGTTTGTGTCCTCGACCAAGCTGTGGAAGGCTGGGAGGCTAGACATGGCCACGTAGTTGAGCTGCGTGAACCACACGATCAAACTCCACTCCAAGAGTGGAATCCGGTAATTGTCACTCAACCAAAGGTGTCTTGGGGTGGAAGGAAGGGCGAGGTACGAGCTAGGGATCTGGGTAGGCAAAAGAGATACTATATAGGATGCTCGAGGGTCTAGAAGGATCGATGAAAAGTAGAAATCCGAGAGTGGCCCAGATCATCCAAGGAACCCGCGAAGATGTCAGATGTACGAGGATTATCGGGTCCAAGTTTCGAGGCAAACGGAGCTCGGAGGTGGGTTGGAGGAAATCGAGAAGCGGGTCTGACGAACACTACCAGGTCTGACACGGGAGGGGGAGACATTGACCAGGGGTCAACACCCGAGCTGCTCCTATCAGAAAATCCGATTTTACAAAATATTTACAAAATCAATAAAAAATATAAATAACTTCCAAATAAAAAGTGTATAAAATAAAAAATATTTATTATTTTTCAAACTATTTTCCTGTGATTTTTAATTATTTTTATGAAAAATAAATTAATTTATATACAATATATAGTATTATTTACATGTATAATATACCTATGTACTTTGTACAATTATTTTTATTTTGTTATTTTTACTCAAATACCCCAATTTTGTATTTTATTTATTTCTCAAATATTTTTAGGGGTAGAAACTAATTTTTATTTTATTTTTATGATTTATTTACAGGTATAAAATAAATAGGGAGTGAATACAAGTGAGAAAGGATTTTATTTTTATTTTCTGACTTTTTTTATTTTTTTTATTTTTAGGACGATATACTAGGAGGTAGCAAAAATATTTTATTTTTATTATCAAAAATAATTATTTACATATATAGGTAGTATGTACAACAAAGAGTAGATCCTATCTCTCTCTACTTATTTTATTTTGACGATCAGGTCAAGGCTTGACCTTCTCTTGGGATTTGGGTCACTCTCTATTTATTCTAAATACCTCATTCCTTTTTTTCCTTTATTATTTTTTTTGCACAAATATATGCTAATTATGCAACATTAACAAATGCATGATGAATGGTAACCTATTGTATTTACACCTATTTACATGATGCTTTGCCAAGATAAATAGCTAAAATAAAAGAATAAAGAATGAGAATCAGGTATTCATCGGCATGTGGTGTTATATATTGTTGCTGGACTCCTATGTATATGGGATAAGGGATTGATGACTATCGTAGCGTTAAAGGGGTGCTTGAGGAGGGAAATATCCATAATTTATGATAATATAAGGTTGATACTACAGTGGATCGACATGAGCATGAGGATTGCATCGAACTAACTGATGCCAGGAAAAAAATTTGACAATCGTTAATTAGTGAGAGTGATTTATCGAGTTTGATGAATTGTTTTCAAGAACTGCATGATATTGATCACCTTAAAAGATAATGTCATACCGGAGTATTCCGAGCTCGGATTTTCAACTAACCAAATCAATCAATCATTCCCACTATCAAGATACTTTGAATAAGGGAATCAGCCCTTCCCACTATCAAGATACTTTGAATAAGGGAAGCTCCTTGCTCAATAACACCTTGTCAACATTAGAGACCACTAGTGCCATACTTCTTTTTGGAATTGGAAGAACCTCACAAGTTGAACACCATAGACCTTAAAAGTACGAGGAATTAAATCCTCACCATCTCAAATGATATAATATGCAATATGAGGTATAACAAAAATGATCTTATAGTTTAATTATGCAAGATTAGTACACTAAAGGATTAATGCGCAAGACACCTTCTTCTTCTTCTCTCACAAAGCATAGAGTTGAACTCAACGAGAGATCCTCTTCTTTCGACAGGAGAAGATGGGGGTAAATAGCTTGAGTGTGTAAAGAACGTGTACAAGAGTAAATAATTCTTCAAAATGAGCACCCTTGACAAAATTAGTCAAATGAGATAATTTTTCATCAATTAAAATACATATTAGTTCGATGGTTCGAATGGCCAATCGACAAACAAGTTGTCCGATGGATGCCACTGATCAAGTGAATTTTATTGGTTTCACCTTTCACCAAACTAGTTGATTGGTCAATATGTCGGCTGGAGAAAAAAGCAATCGACTGAAAATCTCATCAGTCGACAAATCTGATCTAAGAATTAAAATTGAATTGGAGTAACATGTTATGAATATGCATGGGGCTTACAACACAACTCTCTCAGTAAATTAAATTGCAACACTCAGATTTCTCTGTCTTCATCTCCTATTGGTCTACATTATAACTTTGGCTTCATAGAGTAGCTTCTTAATGTTCTTTCTCATGAGCTTGTAGATTCACTGACTTGATTGTAGAATGTAAGAACTTTAGATTGAGCTTCATCAAAGTGACTTTTGTCATCTCTTTCTTTTCTAGATAAATTACAAGCTAAGAAAGAACAAAATGCTTGTTATCATTAAAATTATGCATGCTTGCATGCATACCGCCAACAAACACTTGTATGATATTTTAGCATTGTTAGGTGTTAAGATGCTATATTTGTGCATGACTCTTTATATTAACAAGTCTTAATGCATGCATAGATGCTCCTTAAGTAAATACCTAGCTTATAACTACAACAATGCATTTGTGCCATTTTTGCAATGTTAAATGCCGCCATTTAGTAAATAAATGATGAGAATGCACACATGTTGTGCTTAGTAGCTTGATTAATAATATTGCTTGTTATGTACATGAACACGGGCTTATGATGTATATTATATGGACATGATAAGCACTATTTTAGACTCTTGATAATTTATATATAATGTGTGATGCTTAAATGATAAATGTAGTAGTAGCATGCCCCACTTGAGTATGTGATAAATACTTGTAAGAGAATTGATGCTACTAGTAGTTAAGGGATGGATTATGATTAATATCTTAGATTAATAACAAGATTATGCTCCAAGTGGTCTCATGAATCTTGAGGACCTTGATTGAGTATATGATGACTACAAGTTGAGAAAATACAACAAGAGAAGGACCTCGATAGATGAAGAGGGAATGGCTGCATGGACGGGTCTCAACTTATAAAAGGAAACGAAAATATAGGACACGACTAAACTAACAAATTGGAGCCATGACAACAAGATGGGGAATAACTCTTAGGGAAAATAGAATATAGTCTCCCTAAAAATTCCATATCGTATAAAGATTTATACTTGTTAATAAACACTTAAAGGTCAAATTTCTATCTCATGATGTGAATGAATGAATATGAGAGGTTAAAAAAATTGATGGCTACATCATAAAGAAAGTGTACTCATTTCTTGTCCCTTTAATGAAGAATTGTTTATCTCTTAGTGATTGCATGTTTCGTGATGCAAATATCATGATACATGATGATTAGGTAACAAAAAAATAGAGTATAGAGTTATATATAGTGAAGTATAAGATGCGTGCGCACGCACACACACTAGAACCAATTCACTCTACCTATTGGTGTCATGACGATGATAGTTGGCGACTTAGGATCAAGCTCAAGAACTATAGGGTGAGAGCGAATATATCCATTAACACCTTAAGATAGATGCATGTGCATATGTTGGGTTTGCAACTTTACTTGTCAATCACTTGTTAAGTCTATGTTAACATATATTCATCTTGATTATATATGATTATTTACCTATGCTGAGCTAGTTAGATCACCTTCTTTTGTGGCGCACCTTATATAAGGATATGATGATGGGGTCATCATTTGGGTCATACCGATGATGGATGCTACTAGACACACCAAAGACCTCATATCATTTAAAGACTAGAGTTCGAGAAACCTTTAGGATTCGAGGTTTGCCTAATCCTCACATACCTCATCGTAATTAATAATTGATAAAAGAAAAAAAACTGATTTTGTGAGGCATCGAAGATTATATGCATTGGTAAAGAAAGTCATTGTATTATCATAATTTGCGTTAACTTCTTGAAAACCCTAAATCAGAACTGTCTATTGACCAAAGTATAATCAACAGTATCATTGACTACGATCATTACCATACCAAGTTAATCTATTATGGTCTAAAAACTCAAGATTGGCAGCTTAAAAATATAATATAATAACTGACAATCGAATATCTAAGGATAATGCATTTTTTCTAATGTGAAGACCTCAAAGAATACAAAATGAATAAGAAATTACCCATGCAAAGGAGAAGTAAAAGGTCCTACCTATCAAGCCAACATATGATCCTTATTTTATTCATCTAGACATTTTTCGATTCTATGCAAAAAAAAAACATAATTTGAAGCATGAGTCCCTCCAGGTCAAACCAAGCACGTTATATTTGTAAGAAGACTAAGCAATCCTTATTCTTTAGGTCAGAGAAATGAAATGAATGTTCACTTGCAAGCTATACCATCTACATCTTACTAAGACACTAAAATGAGATTTACTGATATTTGGCGACATGAATGTCTATAATCATATCTGCCTTATTGGATTATTACCAACTTCGATTCTACTAAATTCACTGAGTTGTCGACTCTCCTAGGAGAAGTAGTTAGATTCTTGTTACTTTATATATGCATTAGAGTTCTATCTCTCCATCAACTATGATGCACTGGTAAAACTTGATATATATCCATTTGTCCCTATGATGAGTTGTATGTTCACCTTCAGTCTTTTCTTTTGATGATGATAAAATACTTTTCCTAGTCGCAAAAAGTATTCAACATAATCGGAATATCGTTGAATATATATTTGACAATGGACATCTATATTCAGTTAAATTTCATGCTAGTCTATATACCAATGGTGTTTACTCAAGGGCTACTTTAGGTATTGTTGGCTCTATATTTCTTTTTCTTTGTAGGTTAACTAATATATAAGTTTATTTTGGGGACTTGACCTAATTGTTGGAGATGAATGGATGTACGATTAGCCACCACATGGAAGCACCTGATGAATAAGATGAATGTGGTAGGTCACCTCACATGGCCACAAGGAAAGATAATTCACTCATAAAAAGAACAAGTACAACTTTCTTTTTGTCATCACTCTCTTCCTCTCTTCTTTCCTTGTCTCTCAGTGTTGTCTCCAATGTCTTGTGGTATTACGGTGATAATGTCTCCAACCATGTATGTGTGTATGTCTATATGTATGTATGCATGTACATACACATACACACATAATGTATATACATACACACATAATACTAAAAAACACACATGTGTGGCACATGCACACACACATATCAAGCATAATCTTTATAGTCATATTCCAAGCGATCATAAAATCTGATTTGATTCCTACTAGAAATAGAAGCATACTTCCTTTATGACTGTTAATCTTACCATGTTCGAGTTGAATTCTAAAATGATCTCTACATATGTATTTTGTATTATTCCATCCTCATCACATGTAAACTCCTCTCTCGAGTTGTCACTGAAGGAAGTAAATAAACTTTTTACGAACTTCATATCATGGAAATACAGAAAAATAGCAAGCAGCTTGCATATTCAAAGTGTTCATCGTATGAACGCTATATTTAGCATAACAAAAAATTTATGCAAAGAGAAATTATATACTTAAGGAAATAATTTCCAAACATGATTTCAAATATTTTAATATATTAAGAAGAGATCATGTTATCTCTTGAAGCATGAGTCTCTAAAGCAAGAGACCTCACGAATGAAGTCCGATCCGAGGACTATTCTCTCATAGGTGCGATGATGAGTCACGTTGCTTCTCACGAACTTTGATATCTTCTTCTTTTTCTTGAAGTTGCCCATCCAACAATGCGACCAAGAAGATCTCAAGCTTCTGATTTCATCTCATGAAATCGAGTCCTCTTATGCGTACGCGTAGCACAATGAAGAAGATGGTCCTCTTTATCTCTCTCTCTCTCTCTCTCTCTCTCTCTCTCGTAGTCCCACGCCTATGAAGAGAAGATGCATGCTTGATGGTTGGCTTGTAGGGCTGCAGAGAGAGGGGGAGGGCATGTATTAGAGAGTCTTCTACTCTTTAAACTTCCCTTTAAATGATCGAGGCTACTTAGAAGGCAAAGGCTATCATCTTTTTCATGTGTTAAAAGAGAAAGGCGTGCCCACTCTTTTATACTCATTGTAGATTCTCCCTTAGAGTCTTACTCTAAGAGGGCACGTCTATGATGATAGACTTTGGATGAGGAATCAATGGTTATAATCTAATTCTTATTTAACAAGAAATAGAACTAAATTTATTTTTTTAGTTACCAATTAAATCAAGCAATAAATTAGACAACAAATTCAACAACAATTGGGAGTCAATGACTCTCATAGGTGGCAGAGACTCACACATACACGCCTCCCCTTATGTTTCCAAAATTGTATTGAGTTTATTGCTTAATTATTATCGTGATAATATAATTATCATAATTGGTAATTTTATGAGAAAGACCCTCATAACTTATGAATCATAATCATAAATCCAAATAAAAATGTAAATCCAATTTACATAAAAAACAATATGAGTTATATTCACACATCTTCCTTGAAATAATGGTGTGAATCATATTCATATAAACCAATATATACTAATTATTGAGAATAAATAATCATACTAATTATATAAAATAAGATGTGGATCATATCCACAAAAATCTACATATACGCATATTCATGATAATAACAATTATTATCATATTATTGACATCATTAAGTACGAGGACTCGTGAGCAGAAATCTCATATACTTGTAGATAATATCGGGAAAATCATACTGTCCACATATAGTCACTTGAAATTTGGATATCTAAGTAATTCATGGTTTATATCATTTTTAGCAAAAATTCGCCACTTATGAATGTTGAGCCCAAGCTGAAATAATTCACACTCTAAGTAAGCTCAACGAAACACATCACATTCTCCATGAGCTGGAGGAATTATCAGTGAGCAGAATTCAACTTCCATGATCATTTCTTATCAAAGTTCAAACCACCTGAAGTTTAGAAATGTGCTCAAGGAGTGTATTTATTCTATTTCCATCACCATTTCTCTTTCAAATATTTGGACATTGAAATTGGATTGGAAATTGGACATTGTATTCAAATGAGATGAGATTTATTCTAATTAACTCTCAAATCATTAAGTTAAGAGATGGTATAACTTAAATCCATCTGATTTTATCATTCCCTTAGAATGGAAATGTCATGGTAGATGATCTATTAAGATAGATTAACCCTGAGTATTTCTAATGCCCATACATCATACATACCGGAAGACTTTGATATATCAAAGATTCAAACTCTAGTTTAACTATCTTCATTGGAACATATCAATAGATTTCTCATTCGATAATTCAGCAACAATATTAATCATATACTTTCCAAAAGCATATATTAATATCTTGAATTTGTGTCTTATATCATAAATAAGATGAACATGCATGGAATTTATTTTGACCCTGAATTATCTCATGAGTGAGCTCTATCTCCCGATCCATCAACTATGAATCGGTATGATTCCTTTGAGAGATCATACCTCTTATATGTCTTCATATTCACACTAACTCATTAGTATATAGACCTCGGCTAGGTCACCAACTTATTTGCATTTCAAATGTGTACACTCAAGCATATAGATGTATATCTGTCTCTGATCAAAGAATGTGTGTCTGATCATGAAAGTTACGATTCATGTCTTAGTTTATCTCGACCTCATCAAGTCAACTCTTTAACTCGACTATTCTGACGCCTATGAATCAAATTTCATATGCAGGGGACCTGCACCAAGAAGTCAGTCGAAAATTAGTCTTTAGAGAAAGATTGCCATCTGTTTCTCAATTTGGAGATCTTTATTGAATATCACATGTTAGTCAGTTATGTCCTCCCAACTGTGTGGTATTCAATATGACCACAGTACATAACCCTAATCGTATAAAGGATTCTTGATATTAAGTGCATTCACAATCATTTATTTCATATGGATATGATAAAATAATAACTTTTTATTTCATTAATGACTCATCACGGGTTTACAAGTCCAACAGTCACCGCCACTAGGTTTCATACCATAACAGGTCCTTAACATGCCTTCTCTTGGGCATGCTTGCATAAGTTAATGTTGTGCTTTTTAACATGAAACCACACACCTTTCATGACTAGAGAATGTGCCATCATCCTCTAAAAAAGTGAATTACATGCTTTTCTCCTTCTTGTTGCACACTTTTGTAAGAGAACCAAAAAATACAGAGCAAGCAAAGCGAAGAAGAATTTTCCAAGCGAGTATCACCCTAAGACATTGAGGACTTTAAAACAAAGATGCCCACAAATATCTTGAATGGTGTCCCATTCTCTTTAAAGCAGTTTAATGGAAAAAAAGTGTTGTGCTTAGATATATCTATTTATTATATTTAATTCACTACTATATAAAGATGTTAAATAATATGAAATATGTTGTTCAAAATGCTCACACCAATTATAGTTTAGAAATTAAATCAACAACCTACTACTATCTTCTCATACTTCTCATCTTGGGAAATCTAGACCTTCATCACCTATCATGACCCTTACCTCAATCGTGTATACTCTGTTGGATATCCTCATTCCTCACATTATAATGTATACTCCTTGACTCGATCTGAGAACTCTCCCTCCAATGATGATGTGATATCCTTGTGACTCGATCATTCTCAGTAGGTACATGTTTAACGCCTCTCAAAAGTTCTCATAGTATTGCCAAGCTTGCACATTTTCATTGATCTAATCCCTTTGATAGGTGAATTTCTCCATATGCTATTTTGACCATGCAATCATCACATACTTTGTATATATTAAATTGCTTCCATCTTATTTTTATTCAATTTTTTTGATCTCCAGTGGACCCCTAAGTAGAATTCAAAAACTAAGATGAAGTTTCGACCATTTATCAACTAAAAAAGAACAAATTGATCTTGTGGGATTCCTAAGAAATTCTTCCGTTTCTTCCGAAAATGGTTGCTCATGATTATCACAGATGATCTAAGCAACCCAAGTCAGCCATCCTAAACTTTTCTTTATCTCTCTTAAGCACGCTAATAAGTATATGCCACTAACTATGGTGGAATCCCCTTAGTCAAAGTCTAAATCAAAGACGTTCTTCTTCTCATGTCTAGGCTAATTATTAACCTTGTAGTCCTCCTTGTTACATAAGAAGCATCTAATTTCACCGTGTAATTAAGATTATCCTTTGAGCCTCATCTCCCTTGATCAAGAATGTGTGATGTCAGTCGTCAGTACATGACCTCCATCATTTGTTGCCTCATCTATCAATTTCTGTCAAGGATCTGTTGCTGCTTTTTTCAAAGCAGGTCTTCTCATTTAAAATCATTGAAGTAATGGCCCCGTCAAATATGGTCTCCTTGCCGCAGAGAAACATTATCACACTATGATCATAGAAAGATGGAAGAGATCTCAATAAGATTCGTGCCTTATAAGAAACTCTCCTTTATTATTTTTCTCCTTAAGTGTGAGCATCTTTGTCAAACTGAGTTCATCTAAGTGTACCTCCAACTTTGTCCTTTCGCTCATCTTTAGACTATAGATATTCTTATTCAACAATAGCTTGTTTGCAAGGGATCTAGACTTATATTATACCTCAAAATTTTCTCGACCTCTGTTAAATCATCTAGGTCGATGACTTTGCGAAGAATGTTCTACGACAAGAGCATTCACATTGTACTGTTCAGAATATCATTCAACTCCTACTCTTCATCTTTCATCTTTTATAGTTTTATCTTTGTTGCCTGAAAAGCTTTCACAAGCCCCTCTATGCGAGTATATTCTTCATTGTTTCTTCCATAAGGTGAATTTGTTCTTCGTGCTGTAGGGTTACACAAAGAATTATGTACCCTTAGGTGTGAACTTTACCATCAAATTCAAATGATGCAAATGTAATCTTTCTCCGGTACAAATCGTTGAATACCTCGACTGAATTTGATCGCCACATATCATTTCGAAAGAGGGTGGAATTTGGATTATTCTAAAAGATCTAAAAGTTGTAGTGGAATCCTTCTAATCCGAACTATCCAACTTATTTAGAGCATGAAAGAAGCCATATATGAACTCAAACTTCGCATAACCATTGATTCTTCACGATTTCTGAAGATTGTGCACTAGTCACATCACGTCTTCTCGTCGATGTCAGACCTCAATATAATACCAGTTGTTGGGGACAAATGAATGTACAATCAACTACCTGAAAGCATATAAATAAGAAGACACGATATAATGGTGATCAGTCATCTGTCAAGACCAACAGATTAGAAATTTACTAAAAAGAAGAATAAGTACATTTCTCTCCATCATTTGCTCTCTTCCTTCCTTCTTTCGCTTTCTCTTGTTATTGTTTCTTGTGATCCGCTCTTCTATTTATAACCCAACTACACTATCCATAATTTTGTTGTTACAAGGGTTGTATATTGAATACAACATAGGATTGCGAGCTCATTTCCTTTAACATTCCTAATATTCATATAACGAACAATCCTAACACTAATTACTTGATGGGATAAGCCATAAGTCAATGGGTGGATTATACAACATCTATTTCATCCACGTTGACCGTTCCATCTCATCATTATTTCATCATTTAATTCTCATAAACCTTCTTTAGTCGATAATTTTGTTATTCATAGTACGTTACACACAATTTACTTAATATTTTTCTCTTTCTCGACTGATACAATACCATTTAACATATCTTCATCAATCTCTTAATTTTATTCTAAATATTTTGTGTGCATCAACTGCCACATTAGCATTGATATGATCATATTTCTTTCCAATATCATTATAAAAGGTGTCATTCTGCTTTCTAACCTAACGTTCCGGTGAGAAGATGAAAGTTGTCCAACCATGACCAAGGTAAAATGGGTAACCGTTTTATGGGTAAGTGGTAGGGATGAAAATGGTCGGATACTGATACGAATATATGTATAATCATATACTTATCCATTTTAAATTTCAAATATGAATGTCGATGCGAATATTGACGGATGTAAAAAATGTGTTACCATATCCTTAAAAACGAATACGAATCAGATACGAATAATGACAGAAATTTTTAATATATTAACTAAAATATGCATGTTTAAGATGGTTTACACATAAAATAGATATACCGGATATAGGAATTTCATAACAATTATATCAACAATTGTGATGCAATCATAAAATGTTATTACACACAGTTATTAATAAAAAAATATTACTATACTTATGTATGAAAACGAATATAAGAATACGAATGCGGATATTAGCGAATGTCAAAGTGATATCCATATCCGCATCTATTTTAAAAAGAATACGAATACGAATGTCAAAAATATGTATAAAATGAATACGATAATGGATCAGATATGGATATATTCACATTCATTTTCATCCATAGTAAGCGGGCTGAGTTGGTCAAAGTAAACTTTGTTTGGAGGGTTGGTAAAATGGGTAACTTTTTTTATGAATTTTAGCTGTTTGGATAGTCGAGAAGATTGCGGTTAATATCATATGATATGATGTGTTATTGTTTGTGAGCGGTAAAACACATTCATTTTTAACGTAGATTTGATAAATAATTATGGGGGTAATCTGGTCCCAAATAGAGAAGTTCGAATTCATATAATACCATCCGATAAACCAGCTAAGAAAGGAGCCTATTTGGGAATAATGAATAGTGATACTTTTATAAGTTATTATGTATATAAGGACTGTTTTGTAAATTTCCTATATTTTATCGGTATCTTTGCATTTTGGTACGTTGCTTTGATGGCATATATCTTTTTGGTATTACCTTATTTTTTGCATTTAATAAGGTTTATTTTTCCGATGGTGAAATTGGGCAAATACAAACATGAGGTTCCGATTTTTCAAAAGATTTTTATCAGTTATGTCCTTTTGAGATATTGCAATATCGATTATGTCATTTTTTTAGAATATCAGTTGTGCTTCTGACTTCATGTCGTTCTATCACATGTACCCATAGAGTCAGTGTCGTCCATACCCAACACAAACAAACATTAACTTTGAGGACACAAGAGGAATTATATTTAAAAAAGAGGGTAGGAAAGTTATCTCTGTCCTCTTCCTCACCCCCCCCCCCCCCCATCTTCTTCCTCGTCCTCCCCTTCTCTTCCTCCTCCCCGACCTCCTGCTCTTCCACCGTCTCCTCCCCTCACCCCCAGCTACTCCTCGTGCCTACGCCTCCGCCCCCACTCCTCCTCTACCGCCTCCTCTACCCCGAGCTCCTCCCTCTCACCTCCACCGCCCCCGCCGCCTCCTCCACCGACCATCTCCTCCCCAACCTATCCCTGCACCTCCTCCTCCTTCCCTCCTCCCCAGTCCACCCCTCCCTCCTCCCCAGCCAACCCACCCCCTTCCAGCCCCTACTCCCCAACCTGACCACCTCCATCCACTCCTTCTCCTATGTCTCCCCTCCTCAACCCCTCCTCCCTAGCCCGCTCCCTCCATTCCTCTACAGACCACCTCCTCCTCCTCCTCTGCCCCTAGCCTCCTCCCTCCTCTAGATCTACATCTTTGTTCCAATCCCTTGTGACAGACACCAAATCAACCCCCATCAAACCCACGCCGGCCTCCATCATCTCGTCTACCTTCCATCTTCATCAATAAAAACCCCAATCTCCATACCTAATCCCAATCAAACCCAATCGAAGATGCATGCAATCCCAACCATGACCCCAATCCAATCTCCAAATCTTTTTGAGATCTCAATCAGAATCCAAATCAACATCCTTTAAATCCATCAAGAACTCATCTTACTTCTTACGACTCGAACTCCAGATCGCCACCTTCCTATTTCGTTTCCTCTCCATTGCTACAAGGGAGAACTCCCATGAACATTCATCTTCATCCATCGTTCTCTCTCGTCATCATCCCTATACAAATAGAGAGTGAGAGCTGAGATCCAAGGCCAGTGACAATAGACTTGTTGACCTCCGACGACAACCACTTCCAGGCATGATTCATGTAGGCACCCCCTCCGTGGTTCATCGTCGGAGGCCCACGCATAGAAGGCATCGAGGTTAGAGGGGTCAAAGAGGTGGAGGCTTTTCTTCTGGATATGTCCCTCTTAACTACACTATGGTTTGATTATACCATGGTTAAGTACAACTTATTGACCATCAAATAATGGAGGGGTACACGTGACATAACGACAAAAAGTCGAGAACACAATTAATATTCTAAAAAAAAAGAGGCTCGACTGATATTATAATATCTCGGAGGGATACAACTGAAAAATCTTTTTTTAATGATTGCATCAAGATGCGTTTTGAGGGTCATTCGAAATATCAGAAAATCATTCAACACTCGTTGACGTGAAAAAAAGAAAAGGATGAAAAAAATCTAGCCATTTCAGGCAACAACGAGTTGCCACGTGTCTGGAACCTTCGGTATTCTCAGCCACAAATTAAAAGAGCACTCCAGAGATTTCTATGGCGAAAAGCGGTGCTTATTTTAACTCGCCGCTGACGTGGTGCCCCCTCTTCTCCTTCCCTTTCCTCCTCTCTTCTTCCGTTCTCCTCTCCTCTGCTTCTGCTTCTTCTTCTGCTCTCCTACTTCGCCTTCTCTTCTCGTGCCTTCCTTTGAGATCACTCGTCGCTGATCCCCTTTATCACATCTGCGAAAAAAGGTACATCTTTCTCGAACCTTCCTCTGTGATTTTTTTCCCAATTTATCTCTTCTTGTATCTCCTGGAAGTGTTGCTTGCATTTTTGTTCTTGGTGATCTCTCGAGAAAGAAAGAGCCTTTTGTGGGGTTTGGGTTTGTTGGTACTATTTGTCTTATTTAAGTTGAACGTTGGCAGCAAGTTTTTTTTCACAAGATTTACTGGAGTTGGGTAGGAAGGTGAGTTTGGTTAATCAGAAGAAGATGGCGGCGAATGCATTGAGCTAAGACCAAGCATATTGGATCTGCGTTTCTTTTTCTTTCTGTTATATATTTCACTTTATTTTGCATTTTTATGGTAATGGGTGGTGGGATTTTATGGGCAGTTTGCTCATTGCTTGTTAGCGTGATGGGTTTCCATTCCAAGAATGGCATGATGATGATGAAAGGTGGAACCTCTCAGCTGCTCATAAAGAGCAAACAAAAAGGCGGCAATTCTGAAAAATAGATAAAATTGGATTCTAGACTCCCACACCCAGAGGACCGGATATGATCAAAGCAAATAGCTTGTAGATGATACTTTACGTGGCAAGGATGTGCATAGCTACATCTCGGCACCATCAACACGCCGTTCTAAATTGGCAACACTTTTAGATTTGTATGGTTTTTAGTGCTGGAAGAAATTGATCTGATAGCGTTATTTGTGCACCCTTGCTTTCTTTCTTTGTCTAGTAGCATATGATCTATGTTTGTTTATTTCTTACTTTGTCGACTTGGATTTACTTGAGTAAGTAAGACATATCTGACCAATTCTTTTCTTTCTGAATTCAGAGTATAGTGGTATGCACATAAGACATAATACCGCATTTCTGTGGATCGGGATTGCGTAGAGCAAGCATGTCGTATTCAACCAAGAATCTGTCAAATGGGTCTTTCTCTGTTGGAGATGAACAGTCCTTCAAGGTTTCCAATCTTGTCCTCAACGATCTTTAGTTCTATTTGCATGATTGGAAGCCTATCATCTTCCTGTTATTATAATTTGCTCGAATTCTTGTTGTGCCATTTGAACAGGTGAGGAAACCATATACGATTACTAAACAACGAGAAAGATGGACAGATGAGGAGCATAAGAAGTTTGTCGAAGCACTTAAGCTTCACGGGCGTGCTTGGCGCTGCATTGAAGGTACAATTAGATTGTTGATTGGTATTTTCGCATCACATACGACACCACATACAATTATATGGAACCAATAAATCTGAATCGATGGGCTGCTATTTCAGAACATGTGGGTACCAAGACTGCTGTCCAGATAAGGAGCCATGCTCAGAAGTTTTTCTCTAAGGTGTATATTAATTTGAAAACTATTTTAAAATATCAAATCCGTTTTCAAGGTTTTTCTTGGATATCTCCATGTAAGTAAAGTTATGGGGTAAAGGGTACATAAGTGTTCTTGTATTAGGTAACTCGATATGTTGGAGCCTTTCTTTATACCCCTTTTTCGCTATGTCAGGTTGCCCGTGAATCTGCCTGCAGCGAGGAGGATGTCTTAAAGCCTATTGAAATACCACCTCCTCGTCCTAAAAGGAAGCCTGCACATCCATATCCTCGGAAATTAGGCAATATCCCAAGCAAAGAAGTTCCACTTCCAACTTCTAAGATCTTGGAGCAATCCCCACCACCATCGGAATTTGTTGTGGATCAGGAACATGGATCTCCAACTTCTGTGTTGTCTGCTCTTCCTGACTCTCGAGTTTGTGTGGTTCCACTGAACTCGTGCACAGATGGGTCAACACCAGATATCTCTGGAATCGAAAGTGGATGCCAATCTCGCTTGATGTCTGCAAGAGGAGAGAATGAATCCCCTTTATCCCAACCATCTTCGTCTGCCAATGCAAAAAACCGAATTTCCATGGTATACGCAGCAGCGAATTTTCGCTTCTTTAGTCTGCAAATATCTTTAGTGATCCAAACTGATGTACATTCTTCTGAAATGTAGGATGTGGATGATGACTTCTCAAGTGTGGCACCTGAATGTATAGAAGCTCCATTAACAAGTCTTAAGCTTTTTGGTCGAACATTGGTAGTTAATGATGCAGAAAAGATTTCTCCTGTTCCTGGCTGTGTAGAATGGGGAAACAAGTCAGTATCATCAAATAATAGTGAATGCTTACATCAAGCTAAGAATGCGCATGCCGCCTCTTCATCATCGATTGGAAACTTCTTGCAGAGAGGGGTCGAGGTTTTAGGCGGAGGGCCATGGAATCCGTGGCCTTTTGGGATTCCACCATTGCTCTATTTTATGCCCATGCAGCAAGAAGATGCAAATGCAAGGGATGGCACCGGTATAGTTCCTATTCCTTGGTATGCTCTCTATGGTAATCTGCCTTATTGTGGTTTTGCCATGCAACAAGCTCCTCAAAGAGAAGATGGATCAAATGCAACTGTTGGCGATCAGCTGAATGTTGTGGGCAGCTGTTTTGATGTTGGCAACCAGTTAAAACCTGATGAAAGTTCCGTGGCCGTTGATAAGAAGCCCATAAGCAGGAGTTTGGGTTTTGTACCGTACAAGAGAAGTTTCTCTGAAAGAGATGAGGAGGACCGTCAAGTCCGGTCACATGTGCAGCTCCATTCCTGACTTGTTAGCACCAGGTTTTCTTAACTTCAATGTGCATTATAATCATTCTTTTGCGCAGACACGATTCTTTCTTTTCCCCTTCAAGAATCAGGCACCCACATTGTAATATCATTGCCGTAGAATTAGGTGAGGGTGGGCGTATGGTTCGCGGTGCTTAGAAGGCTGTTTAAAGGCACGCTGATGCTGCAGTTCGTAAGCTAATCCGCCCTTGTAACATTTTGTTCTGGAAATGAAGTCTAACCTATGGGCGTCTTTGCCGACCTCTAAATGTCTGTTTCCAACCAACCCCAATTGTTGTTGGTTAGGTGAATGCCTCTCCCTTTGTTCCTTCTGTTTGTCTTGAGGATTTGGCTGCTAGAACAATGGATGATGCTTTGTAGATCGTTGAAGGCGCATCCGTTTTGATTAAGCATATGAGTTACAATTATTGCCGTGCAGTTGGACTGATGTCAAAATGACTCTCCTTGTACGCTACGAGAGAGCATAGTTGTTTTCCTCGTACATACATGTATCTATATATGTATGTATATATGCATATGTAAAACATAGAATTTAATCTTCCTCATTTTAGCATCTCATAATTTCTTCTTCCCCCTCGTTGCCTCTAATGCAAAGCAAGGGCGAGACGACCTTTGAATGAGAGAAGAGATCAAGCAAGGGTTGAGGAGATCTAGGCATCTCGACATAGCATGTATTGTGCATCGTAGGCATCTTCGAGCTTTTGCTTCTTAGGCATGAGTTGACAACTTCTGATCAGAGCATCATGATGTCCAAGCTTTCGTTTGATTCATCAATGCGGTTGCGCTTTTGTGTAGGTTTTCTGAATCTTTATGTTCGATCTTAACTTAATTGGATACAAATTCAGATCGAATATCTATAAAATAATTAACAAATAGAAGTATCGATTGGCTCAAGTTCAAATGCATATATGTTCTTATAAAAATATTTTACAACTTTGAATCAAATTATTATCAAAGAGAAAGTGATCTAAAAAATTTAAGTTAATATATACATAAGAATATTTATCCTATCAATTAAAGATATAATTGTATGTGGTCGCTCTGATAGATATAGTCAATGAAGGGCTATAGCCAGCATGAGACATATTCTGTTATGATTCCCATAAAGTTGTCGAGACAGATGCATACTAGTTGTTAAAAGTCGAGGGGATGCACCCTCTAATATAAAATATTAATATTCTGTGTTCGGATATTCGAATCCAAATTCCGATCTTTTTGGTGTTACGATATCCACATCCATATCTGAAAATTTTTAAAATTGATATCAGCATTCGATATATATTTGACTAATATTCAAATATTGATATATGTATTTGGTAATTTTCGAATATTGTAAGTAGAATTTCCGATATATCAATATCCATATAGGTCGATAAAAAACATCCTTAGGTGTCGCCCGTGTCAATGTCATCGTATTGTCATCGATCGATTGTGTGGATTACAATCATCGAATCATTTTCATTCTAATAATGTTAAAATTAAATGTACTAATGTCGAATTGAAAATTGAATAAAAAAATTTAAAAAATAAACGTTAGCATTTTTCCTAACTGTCATAACACCTCCATTGGCACCATTTTTCTTCATCTTCAAGAACTAATAAGCCTGAGCCTCGCGACTCCTAGATTGAGTTAAAAATAAATGAAAATAAATATTTCATCATCACCATCAAATAAATTTTTATTTATTGACAAAATTAACTAATCAACACTTTTCCTTGTCCATGATGGAAGACAAGAAACTTTTTTGTCTTTTGTATGATAAATAATATAAATTAATTAAAAATCTAAAATTGTATTAGTATAACACCAATGAATCTTATCACAATATATTAACAGAAAACTCTCATGTGCCAGTGGTTACACGCAACTATCAAATCTTCCTGACCAATGTCAAGAGGTAAAAGATGATAGGTCTCAACGAAATATGAAGTCGTATGCTAGATCTAAATAAAAGCTAAGAAAAATTCTATTTATATATATATATATATATATATATATATATATATAAAAGTGATGTCACCTAAAAGTTATGCTTGTTTTATCTTCCTGATCCTTATGCATCTTCTCCACGTGAGAATAGAGGTGTAAACAAATCGAATCTGAGCGAGCCTACATTTTCTTAGGTTTACTTCGTTTATTTAATCGAACATAAACTTCTTTTCAAGTTCGACTCGTTTATTTTCGAATCGAAACTAAATCGAATATCTTTTTAATCGTATCAAATCTAAGAGAATATCTGATAAGAGTAAGTGAAAAGAAAAGAAATGGAAATATGTGTGTGTGTGTGTGTGTGTGTGTGATTAGAATAGACATTCATTCCGTTTGTTTTCCTTTATCTATTTCTTCTTCATCTTTTGAAAAGAATTAGATTAATAAGGATTTGTCTCTTTAAAAAAATATAATTATAATATATTTTTATATCTGTTCAGATGAGGATAAGGAATAATGTGGTGATATACGATAAGTAAGGTTTATACTTGTTCTGTTGATTTAAGGATAAAGAAGAGAAAGTACTAGACACATAGATGATGTTTGTTGTAAGCGATGCGACTATTTATTTTGAGATAGTTTATAATGAGATAAAACCTACTTATCTCGTGAATATTCAATTATCTCTAGACAAAATTCACTTATCTCGGGATAAAATCCATTTATCTCAAAATAAAGCCCACTTATGAGGATAATGATTTGTATATATGTATATGTGTGTATTTATCGAGCTTTTAATGAATCGAAACTATTGTTTTTAGGTTCGGTTTGTTTATTTAATCGAGCCTAAACTTGTGTTCAGGTTGGATTAGTTTATTCTTGAGTCGAATCAGAATCGAACTTTTATCGAGCCGAATCTGAGCGAATATCGAACTTGACAATTTTTTGACACCCCCACATGAGAAGACACCGGATCGAACACGAGAATCAGTATCCTATGATATAATTTATAATCAAAAGAAAAATATATTTACTTTAAATAACATATTTATAAAATATATAGTAAATTACAAAAAAGTTCCTGAACTATACATCTGATTTTAATGTAGTCCCCAAAAGTAACATAAAGGTACCTAATGTATTGTTTCGATCACGATGTAGTCCTTTTCCAACGGGAGTAGGAGATATCCATTTACTTATGGAAAATTTTGATCAAATAACCCCAGAAACATCCCTAATAAAATTTCTTCCAAGTCCCTAATGACAGTGGACGAAATAGGTTCCCCACCTTCCTCCATAACCGCTGCCTCCTTCTCCTCTGCCATCCAACCACCATCGCTGCTTCCACCAGGTCCTCCCACTCCAAGGAAAGTTCCTTCGAAGAAAGCTCCTCTTGGCCACCACTGCCAGGATTCGCCTCACTAGACTCATTCCCAGAGATTCCACACCTTGCAAAATCCCAGAGTTCCCAGAGTACAACATCCCATTACCACCAACATCAGCCATGGCATCACTTGGACCTCCTCTAATGCTTCCTCCACTCCTTGGAGGCCGAGAGACCGGTCTTGGGCGATTGGAGTAAGGATCAAGGCAAGGTTGGTTCAAGTCAAAATGGCCCTCCATCGAGGTACATTTCCATCAAAATAGGATTCCAGCTGATATCGGATCTGGGGGCATTAGATTCATAGAAGTTCAAGTTGTGTGCATTGAGTGATTGATCCCAACAAGGAGCAGGGCACATGGAATCCATCTGGTTCCCGTAGCGCCAATCAAGAGGAATCCACCTTGGTGGTGGCTATGGTTATCTCCATTCCCTTTCTCCATAACAAAGAATTGATCTTTTCCCTCACACACAAAATAATAAGAAGCCCAAAATCAAGGAAAGATAAGATCTTTAAAGCCGAAAGCTTCAAGACATGAAATGGTCAAGGAAGAATAGATTGAAAAGATTCCAAACTACAGGCTGTGTGAAGAATCTTCAGAAGCTTATCAATCTAGTTTGAAGAGCCCCCATTTCAAGCAAAGATCCTCCCGTCAAACGAATTTATGCAGTGCAATAAAAGCCTATCCACTTCCAGCTCCTCCCTCTACTCCCGCCCCCTCATCTACTCCTACCTCCGCTTCGTTGGCATTTCCCCCAACGATCTCGATTGCCTCGACCTCCCCACATCGTTTACATCATGTGCAATTGTGTCCAATTCCTCCTCTCCTCCGACCTCCCTGTCCCGACCTCAACTCCTACACCCTCCTTGCCGGGAGCAACAAGCAGAACCCCATCCTCGACTTCCTCGACAACTTCAATGTCCATTGCCTCCTCCTCCCCGCCCTCCTCCGTCGTTATCCCTAGGTCCTCCACTCCAACATTATCGTCAACCTCGCACCCATCGTCCAATGTCACTAGGGATTTGGGGGCAATTTCATTAGGGATGTTTCTGAGGGTAATTTGGTCAAAATTTTCTATAAGTATACGGACGTCTCCTACTCCTGTTAGAAAATGACTACATCGTGATCGAAATAATACATTAGGTACCTTTATGTTACTTTTGAAAGTTCAAGGACTACATTGAAATTGAGTGTATAGTTCGGAAACTTTTGTATAATTTACTCTGAAATATATGAAGATAAATCTAACATCAATGTAGCAATAAGATACTTCACCTCTTAATGTACTTCTCCAGCCTTTGATATAAAATAGGATGTGCAATCATGCTATAGTTGATAGAGACAATTGGAATATACATCATCAAACGTTTATATGGAGAAAATTTTGGGTTTGGGGGGGGGGGGTAATGTTTATGTGTAATAATGATAAATTTAGACAATAAGCTCAAAGAGTAAAATTACAATAACTAAAGTACAAAGATTTAATCAGATTCAACTTCAGGATACAACTTATGCATGAGCTTGGTCTACCAAGGGTTTACAAACATCCACTATAAGAACTACTTTAGCGTAGTTCAAACCATTTACAAAGAAAACAATTTACCAAAGTTTATCTTTTACACAATAATAAATGTTCTCACACAAAATACCTTCTATTGTACGCAACCTCAACAAAATTCATGTTTTACGCAAGAATTTCACATACAACTTCGCCAATGATTAATCTTCCTTTTAAGTGAAGATGATGATGCTGATGATAGTGGAGATGATGATCCTTATTTTTTTAAGTGGTGATGGTGGAAAGAGATATTATAAGAGTGATAGTAGATCACATGATATGCAGTTCAAGGACGGATTGCAAACGAGTAGATAATTTATGGGAAAAAAATATAAATGTACACAAGCAGTTTATGTTAAAACAAAATCCATGTCATATATAATGTTTGGATTATGACAGGTACCACATCTATCAAAGTTATTGAAACATGTAAAATTCAATATCTCCATGATCCATTGAATATGGATTATGAGGAAAGTCGGTTACATTATTGAGATACACATTAAGTCCTCTAGGTGGATGTAGATCTCAATTGTGAAAATTATACAATTAATTATATGCTCATAACCTACGACAAGGAGAGACTCTAATATGAGAATAGAGATGATGATGATGATGCTGCTTAATTTTTAAGTAGTGGTGGTGGACATACATATTCTAAGGGTGGTAGTGGATTGCATGATATGAAGTTTAAGGAAAGACTAGAAAGGAGTCGAGAAATTATGAAAAATGTATAAATGCACACATGCAATTTATGTTAAGCCCAAGTTCATGTCTCGTAGAGTTTATGGATTATGATAGGTACCACAACGACCAAAGTGATGACAACATGTAAGATTTTATATCTTCAGGTGACCCATTGAATATGGATCGAAGGAAAGTCAAGTTAGAATGGTGAAATACACATCAAGTCTTCAAGTATATAAGATCTCAACAAGAAGAAAACTCATATGGTACATTCCTTAAATACTTTCATGCTCCTTCTCCAAGGACTCCTCTCTTTTATGACTACTGGTTTGGTTACATCAGTCAAAGCTATTAAAGTAGTCAATAATATGTTGATGATATGACCATCTTATAGTCATGGAGTGAAACAATCAATTGTAATGTTAGCCACTTAATCATAATGCCTCCTCTAACCAAGAACCCTAACTTCTATAGAGATTGTCTCATACTTCTTCGTCATCTTAGAATATGCAAACTCCTTTTCATTCCCGTAGTACCATATGCGATACTAGTTCTAATGTCGATGTTGACTTCCTTACACATGCACACTTACATACATGGATAAATTTGAATATAAGGACCATGCGATGCATTTCAAATCTATGTATCCTTATATAATATGTTGAAATTATTTTGACAACATAGTATTAGGATTAAGACTTTTTTGTTAGTGACTTAGATTTTGCTAATTAATCCGTTGCAAAATTATTTTGTAGCTTGATTAACTTTTCAGGTAGAAGCTTATAGAAGCTCTTCGATGAAAAGTATAGAAAAACTAGAAGCCGACTCAAAGCCTAAAAGTGACTGAAAGATCTACTCGAAGGCTCAAGATTCGAAATCAGATTTATGAAAAAAAAATCAAAGAAAGACTCGATTCCAAACGGTCAAGTTTTGAAGACTTTGGATGTTGTGTGACATATTACATACTTTTTATTTTAATATTAATAACAATCTTATATTTTTTTGCATATTCTTGATCGGCAAGCAAACTTAAGCCAAAATCATCAATTTCATAAATTCTATTTTTGGACATATGATTGATCACCTTGACACTTTTGATCGATCGCTTATGATCGACCATATTGCTTCTCATAATTGATCAACCATGATCGACCATCCTCTTTACCATGATCAATCACTTTTTGAATTTCAGGCCATCAATCAAATATGATCGATCACTTGTGTGACATGATCGATCACGCATGATCGATCACCATGTTTCTATGATCAATCATTTCACAGATTTTGGAAATCAGATTTGTTGAAATTTCCATTTTTTGGAAATCAATAGCTCTTTTAAGGCCAATCCTATATAAAAGATCCTATAGTTCATTGTTTGAAACATACAATCAAGAGGAAAATCCTCTACTCTCAAAAGAAAAGAAAGAGGGATCCTTTTGTGTAATATTCGACTTCCTACAATGTTTTTGCACTCTCGAAGTTTATTCAATCCAAAGTTTTTTGCTATTGAAGTTGTTTGTGATCTACTATGATCATCATCATCATCATCATTCTCAAGCATATTATGCGCTTAAAGTATGTAAGTTTAAGTTTGTGAATCCAAGCTTAGTGCTTAATTATTTTCTATTTCGCATTTTTCTATATAGGTATCCGAGTTGTGAATTCCTTTCTCTGTGAGAGATAAAATCTTCATTAAGGAGTTGTCCAAGGAAGGTTATATGTTGTACATGAGGTTGTGTTATCCTTAGGTTAAAGTAGCACTAAAATAGTTGAAACATTCTTCACCGAGAGAGAAAAGGGGAAATACTAGAACATGGTTCTAGGTCATGATTTTTACCTGTTTAAGTTTCCTTGTAAAAATCATTGTATCTCTGTAGTTTGATGTTCTTCTATCTTTGTGATTTATGAATTATTTTTAAATCAGATATTGATATTACGATAAATATATATTGCATAATTCACCCCTCTTGTGTCAGACTCACATTTTCTACTTGCAAAAAAATTAGAAACCTAATATGGTAGAGCTGGATGTTAAGGAGAGTTGTACAAGCATATTCATACTCGATAGTTCTTTAGTAGGATAATGCTTAAACGGGGAAGTCTACGATGATTTTGCGAGAAAATATCCATGTAATCCATGAAGGAGATTTGTTCATATTTGATCAAATTTCATTAGGATCTTGATTGATTGATATTGATTCTTACAATTAATTTAAGATTGTATTTAGACCTGTTTTAAAAAAGAATGGCTAGATTTATTCAACACAACACAAGATGAAACAACAAAGGGGAGGAGATAATTTGGGAACATAAAGATTTGTATTTATTCTTTTTCTTAGTGATTTTTCTTTCTCTAGAGGTTGTGAGATGTAATCAATTACCATCTTATCACATATATTATTCTTCATGTGCTTATGTGGTTATTACTTGTGCATATGGTCCATTTTCACCCCAATAATTGGTATCAGAGGTAGGTTTGACACTGACGAGAAAATGCAATATAATATAATTAGTGCTCGTGAAGGGTTTCACTAATGGTGGTTGACAGCGAGCATGTGCAAGAAGGCATGATAATAGATCTGAAGGTAAAGTTCACATCAAAGGGTGCGCCATTCTTTATGAAATCGTTCAATGAGAAGAATGGTGTCACCTTATGACATTGACAAGTGAAGAATTTTCACACAAGAAGGGATTTTAAAAGTTTTCGAAGTAGTAGAGAATAAGTCAACGAATATAAATGAGGAACCATATAAGGCTATTGAATATTACAAGACAATTGTTTTTATTCCTCGTGAATTCATTGGTTTGGATGATGATCAAAGGTCTAGAATAAACTGGACGGATGATGCAATCCAAATACAACAACAACAACAACACAACCTTTTCCCACCGTTAAGCATGATCGACTACATGGATTTTCTTCCTCCATTTAGATCTATATTAGTTCATTCATGGGCTTATATCCAATAACTAAGATCCCTTCAGATAGTCTTATTCCAATACTTATTGGGCCTTCCTTGCCCTCTCTTAACCGGCTTAATATCCCAAATCTCACATCTTATAACTAGTACATCAATCGACCTCCTTTGCAAATGGCCAAACCATCTTAAACAGTTTTCTCTCATCTTATCCTCTATTGGAGCTACACCAGCTTTCCTTCGGATCACATCATTCAGAATCCAATCTTTCCATGTATGACCATGCATCTACCTTAGCATTTTATTTATGCTACTTTCATTCTCTGCACATGTCTATGGTTCACGTGCCAACATTATGATCCATAGAGCATAGCAGGTCTCACGATTTCTTTGTAATACTTTCCTTTGACTTTAAAAGGGATTTTATTATTATAAATAATGGTAGAGGCTCCTCTCCACTTTAACCAACCTATGTTTATTCTATGAGTAATATCCCCATCAATTTCCCCATCTTGTTGCAAAATAGATTCCAAGTATCTAAAAGAATCCTTGTAAATGTTATCATCTCCAATCTTCACTTCGAATCCTTCATTGTTATTTCCATCAAAAGTGCACTCTATATATTCAGTGTTAGCTCTACTTATATGAAATCCTTTAGTCTCTAAGGCATGTCTCCAAACCTCCAGCTTCTCATTTACTCTATCTCGTGTCTCATCAATCAACATTATATCATCGATGAACAACATACACCAATGTATATCATCTAGAATGTGACTAGTCAACTCATCCATAATCAAAGCAAAAAAATTGGACTCAAAGTTGAACCTTTATACAAACCAAAGATGATTTTAAAATAGTAAGTCTTCCTAGACTGGATCCTTACAAAAGATGAAACCCCATCATACATATCCTTTATAAGGTTAATATATATGATAGGTACTGTTTCTCAAAAAAATTCACAATATCTCCCTTGAGATTGAATCATAAGCCTTCCCCAAATCAATAAAAATCATATGAAGGTTCTTCTTTTTAGCTCTATAAATCTCCATTATTCACTACAACAAGTGGATATCTTTAGTAGTTGAGAATCCCGATGAGCAACCGACTAACTAGGGTTAAGTATCAAAAAAAATAAAGGTCGTTGCGACCCTAATCAATCGTCTGACTCAACGAGAAAACTAAACCACTCAAGAAATCAAGCAAGGAATGTAAGCGGTATCTCTATTTTATTTATGGTATAGCGACCATGGTCGAACACAAGGAGCATGATTTACAAACTAAGTAGTCAAATCTTGAATGAAAATAATTTTTTTAGTGGTTTTTAATTTTTCAGTTTTTTAATTTCAATAAAAAGTAAACGAGCACAAAATGTAAAGAACACACACAACACTCTTTTTGGATTTTTCGAAATAACAAAAAATACTCAGAAAATTAAAGCAAAGATATTTTTGGGTTTTAAGTAATTTTAAGTATTTTTGATAATTTTTATAGAATTTTAAAATGTTTTTGTGAATTTTTAAAATTCAAATAGTGATAAAAATGCAACATAGTGCATAACCAAGACTAATATGTAAATTTAAAATATTTAAAATTCCCAAAGGTCATGGATTACAATTTTATAATAAAATAAAGGGAAAACACTACAAACAAGAACTGAAAAATAATTTTTAGATTTATCTTTGATTTTATATGATTTTTATAATTTTTTGGTTTTTTATGATTTTTAGGGTTTTTATAAGGGTTTTTCAAACAAAATTATTACTAAATGTAAAATACAACAACAAACAACTCCAGAAATTTTTGTGGAATTTTTAAGACTTTTCGAATTTTTATGATTTTTGTAACTTAGACATTATACTTGTTAGTGTTTTTTCAATTTTAAAAATAGAAAATACAATCAAATTTATCCATGAAACTTACCAGAAGTATTACACACTAGCATAAGCTAACACTAATTTTTAGGTAATTTTTAGAATTAATTTAATATTTATTAAGTCCAATATAAGACAATGAGTTAGATATAGTTGATAGGGACTAAATCGTAAATATTTTAAGTTCCAGGACCAAACAATAACACTCGATAAAAGCACAGTAGTCAAGTTAAGAATTTATCCAATCAGAACACACATCACGTGATCCAAGCTCACATGGGCATACATGCAAATACTAAAACATTCCATTCATTTCATAACAACAGAAAATATTCAGGAATAAAATGCAAATGACATAGATAAGCACGTGGGGACATACATGACTTCAACTCTGAAGGACTAAGCTATAAATACTAAAAAGCACGAGGTCCAAATTGTAAATGTTTTAACAATAGATTTTATTTTCTAGACTAAAGCAAAATAGGGAAACATGCAGGAAAAAAGCGAAATATACCCAAAGGGGGGCACGTAAGCAGGCTCTGACATACATCTCTGATTATCCTCTGCAACGCATCTGATAGCTCTGATTCTACCGCTGACGTGCATGCCAGATGCGTTAGGGGGTCTGATCTAACGCCTCAAACGTTGCAATGGCCGGACGACTCTGATCTGATCTGGCGGAGGGGTGCTCATCCAATGGTGGGAGGAAGGTCTGCAAGAACACGTCCCAGAGGAACTTCAAACGAGCGAGGGAGGAGCTCCGTTGATCAGAAGAGGTCACAAAGGAGTCCAACAGTATCGTGGAAGTGTTGCGCGTCCGGTGGGCGGTCTCCAATGAGGGAGACAACGATCAGATATGCGAAGTGATGAAGCTCCTCCTAGAGTTGCTCCGCTTGAGCAGCTGGGGGTCCGAAGGGTGCTCCTCCCACGTGATATTACCTACAGGGGATACTATGCTCAAAGGCGAGGCTATGGTAGGGGCTATGACACTGAACCAACAAAGGAAGCAACAAGGAGTGGAGTTTTGGGCTTTCAGAGAAGGTGAAGGAGGAAGACCAACCTAATTTCGGCATGATGGTCGAGCCTTAGGGTGATTAAATTGTCTAAGGAGATTGTAGATGGGTCGAGGGTTCGATCTGGTGGAAGATGGTGGGTAGCAGAGCTCCGACCAGCAGGTCAGAGTATAAGACCGACGAGATGGGAGAAATTAAAAATTAAAGTGAAGGGAAAATGTGGTGGGTAAGGAAGCTACCTGAGGACTCATTTTCAGAAGCTCCCAGGCGAAGGTGGTCGACTAGGTTATGGCCTCGATCGAGCTGCGACAAGCTAAGAGGCTTCTCGTTGTGGCTCTCCGGCAACAAGACGAGCTACGCTCACTTGGACCTCTAGATGACGCTCCAAGGGCACTCCTGAAGGATATGAAAAGATCCTTAAGCGCATCACGGAAGTGTGAGAATCACATTGTATGCGATCGGGAGCGACTAGTCGCACTAGTGGCTCGAGGCAACAGAAATTAAAAGTTTTTCATGCGATGAAACCACATGATCCAAGAACGCTTCTCGGATCATTTCATCTAAACCACAAACAAGTAATAGGATTACCTCTTGAAGCATGATTGCAATCGAGTCTCTAAACGAAGAGACCTCTTGTCTCAAGTCCGATCTGACAGAGGAGATGCTTGCGAGCGCGGGGATGAACCGTGTGATCCTCACAATCCCAGATGTTGAATCCAAGCATGGGAACTCCTGATCTCGTCGCACGAGATCAAACGTCTTCTTCGTGAGCAAAGCACAACAAAGAAGATGGAGAACCGAGAGTCGTCGAAGCGGTGGAGCACCGACGAAGCGACGACGAATACTCCTTCTCTAGGGTTTGGTGGATGACCACCAATGAAGAGAGAGGGAGTGGGCATGTGAATGAATGGGAGAGAGGAGAGAGCTTGTAGTTAATCTTCTTAAGCTCTAGGAGGGCAAGGGGTGCCTCTCCTTATATAGGGTTTTGGGAGTTCATGGATCACAATCCGTGGGATACACAAAATCGATGGTTGAGATTGATTTGTGCTTCTTTCAATGACCACAATGTTGTTGGTAAAAATACAACAACAATTGATTTAATTAGATTAAATACATATTGATAAATCAACATAAATTAATCCTCAAATTAAATCACCAAATCTTGGAGATAATGAAGATGGAAATCTCCCTTCCATATGGGAGAGGAGGACGACCACCCTTTCCATATTAGAATTGGTGGCCATGCCTCCTCCTAATTGGAGCACGAGATTTCCAATGAAATCTTGGAAATCTCCAAGATTCCATGTATCTCCAATATTTACAACAACATTTGTTGTAAAAATATTCTACAAAATAATTCATAATTATTTGAGAATATTGCATTCTTGCCATTGAAAATTTGTGAATCACATTCACAACCCAAAATAAATTGTAATTTACATTTTCAATTAATTATCCAATATGAATCCAATTCAAATCAATAATTAATCAACAAATATAAATCATAATAATCTCTCTCTAATACATTATAAATCACATTTATAATATACTATGAATAATTGGATATTGCTATCCAAATTATTCTTATCCATAATAATTAAATTACATTTAATTATATTGGATAATCATTCACATAAATCCCAATAATGTGAATCAAATTTACATTATTCAAGATAATTAAATCACATTTAATTATCCATTTCTCAATACTCGGATATATAATATCAACAATGGAATTGTCCATGAACTCTTTCAAGGATAATGCGCTTTCTTCGCGAATACTTGGAGATAAGGACAAGACGATTGTATTATTCCACGTATAGTGACTTGGATATTGAGATCATATCCCAAATCCAGATCTTGAGCCTCCCATAGATGCTTGATTAAATCAAGACCACAAATCTCATCTTCTCATTGCATCTGAATCACATTCAGATCAATGTCCAACATTTGGACCAATATCAGATTACTTTTCTACTGAGAGGAGTCACTAAAATCCCGACACGTTTCACACTCCCTAGGAATGTAAGCGTCATGGTTATACAATCGTTTATGATCACATCACCCTCAGGTATTCCCAATACATGTACATCCTGCATACTGGAAGACCCAGAATAAACCCGAAGTATAAGATCTATTTTATGCTGTCTACTTCTAGGTTTAATCAATAAGTTTCTCATTTGATCATTGGGATTTGGTATCGATCATATACTTTTCAAAAGCATATATCATACCTAGTTCTTGATCATATACTTTCCAAAAATATATATCAAACCTACAAATTCAGTCAAACTTCCAAAGTTAGACGACCGTGCAAGGAATTTGATTCTTCCCAATATCTCATGAGTGAGCTCATGTCTTCCGGTACAGTAATGAACCTGTATGATCCCTTTGAGAGATCGTATTACTCATATGCCCTTGTGTGCACACCAGCGCACCGATGTATAGACCTTGATTAGGTCATCAACCTATTGGTTTGTCAAATGTACATACTCAGACAAATAGTAACACATCTACTCCAGTCAGAGGATGCGTGCCTATATTCTGACAGCATATGACATAGGACTTTGGTTATCGATCTCGTTAAGTCAACTCTTTGACCTAACTTATCTAACACCTCTAAATCTCTATTCCTATGTAGAGGTCCTGCATCAAGAGGTCGGTTAGATATCAACCTTCAGAGAGAGGATTGCCATCTCCTCCTCAGGCTGGAGATCACCTCTTAATAATCATTTGACGGTGCTTGATTAGTCCTCAATCTAATTCTTTATATATTCATCAAAGCACCAGTCTCTATGATTCAATAATTGAATCAACAGCTGTATGATCATTAAGATGGCCATGGTACATAACCCTAATTGTAGTAAGGGGCCTATTATACAAGTTAGTTATTCTTCATTTCAGATTAGAGAATGATATTCGCAATAACATTTATCGCATAATGGCTCACCGTGGGCTCGCATGTCCAACACCTCCGAGAAGCCGTCACACTCTTAGAAGTAGCTAAGGGTCTATGGTGGCACGAGGAACGAGCTGAGGCGCTAGAGGAAAGGAAGAGGGTCTTATATAGGATGTTCCAGGGTCCAGAAAGATCGGAGCACGATGCGGAACCCTAGACAGATCTGGTTGTGCCTAGGAATCCGTGAGGATCATGGATCTTAGGCCCTGTTTGGTTGGAGAATAGGCCCTGGAATAAGGGGCCAATTCTCATTCTGACACGGTTCCCAGTGGTATGACTATTCCCCATTATTCTATCTTATTTCATTCTTATTCCTATCTTTATCCCACCTTACCTACCTTTATTTCACCTTATTCTCCTTATTCCTATCCTCCAATCGAACAAAGAATAGACCCTTAATCTCCTTATTCCCCATATTTATTCTTGCTTATTCCCGAACCGAACGTGGCATTAGGGTTTCAATCGAGCGCAGGAATCAAGACAAAAGGTGGTCGGGTTCGGGCGCTAGAAAATGGAGAAGGAGCTCTGGCGGGGTGGATGGTGACTAGACCCGACTAGGGGGTGATGTTGATCGGGGTCAACAAAACCAGGTGGACTAATGAGAAATCAACATGTACAAAAATACAAGAAAATTCAATAAAAAATAGTAAATGGTTTTAAATTAAAAAGTGTATAAAAAATGTTTATTATTTTATAAGATATTTTCTATGATTTTTAATTATTTTTGTGAAAAATAAAATAATGTATATATAGTATATAGTGTTATGTACATGTATAGTATACATATGTATTACGCATAAATATTTTTATTTTATATTTAACAAATAAAACTTTATTTTATATTTTATTTAAATATAAAATAATTTAAAGATTATCAAATGATTTTTATTTATTTTTATAAATTAATTAAAGTTGTAAAATAAATAGTTAATGCATTATATACATGTGTATTTTGTACAAAGAATTGGGATTTTATTCTATTTTTATTTTCTGATTTTTGTTTTAATTTTGTGTTATTATTAGAATTATATACAAGGGTAAAAAGAATAAAATATTTCCAAAAATAAATATATACATATTTTGTACAAGTATAGTTGACATGTACAATACATAGTGTACCCTTTTCTCTCTCTACTTATTCTTTTTGCAATCAGGTCAAGGCTTGACCTTCTATTGGGGTTTGGTTTACTTTGTATTTATTCTAAATACATCGTTCTTTTCTTTTTCTCTTTATTTTTTTATTTTTGTGAATTAAATACTAAATGTGAGATATTAATAAGGACATGCAAAATGCTAAGTTATTGTATTTACAGGTATTTATAGGTGGTTTTGCTAAAAGAAAGGGCTAAAGTAAAAGAATAAAGAATGAGAATCATAGATTCATTAAGACCTAACATGAATCCGAATTGGTTTTTAGTTACTTTGGAAACTTTTCTCAACCTTCTTTCAATCATACATTCCCAAATTTTCATAGTATGACCCGTCAATTTTAATATCTCTATAATTCAAACATTTTTGAATTGTCTCCTTTATTTTTATAAAGAGGCATCACAATGCTTCACTTCCATTCTTCAGAAATTTTATTTCTTTTCCAAATAACACTAAATAAATTTGTGATCCAAGTCAAACCCCATTCACCTAGAATTCTCCAAACATCTATTGAGATGTCATCTAGTCCTACCCCTTTCCCGAGTTTCATAAAATTTAAATTCTCCTTTGCTTCCTACCTTTGTCTCCGTTTATAGCTTGCATGGTTCATGTATCATTCACTACTAGCAATATTCCCAAATCAATTTCTTTATTTCCTTCCTCAATGAAAAGCTTACGAAAATAATGCTTTCATCTAGTCTCTATATCTTTTTGAGTAACAAGAATATGTCCTTCCTCTTCCTTGATGAATCTCACTTGAGAAATATCTTTGATCTTTTCTTCTTTTCCTTTGATCTATCTGAATATATCCTTATAACCCTCCTTTCAGTCAAGCTTTTTGTCCAAAATTTTGTAAGCTTTTGACTTAGCTTCACTTACAATCTTCTTTCTTTCTATCTTCACTATTTTGTAGTTTGTAAATAGTTTTCTCGATTCTATCTTTGTCGAAAAAGATATAGCTAAAGAAAAAAGATTATGCTCTAAAGATGACCTATGAGACACAAGTAGAGGCACACTTGTGTGACTTAACAAGCTTTTTGACAAATGTGCTCATAGTTAAGGAGAATAATAGTAAAAGGAGAGTCTCTCTCCAAGGAGGAGGATAAGGTGTTGATTTTGTGATTTAGGGTTTATGATAAGGAGGATCACAAGATTGTCAACTATTTGAGATGCAAGAAAGAGAAAGGGGAAGAAAAAGGTTTGTACTTTAGACTCAAATCAAATGGATTCCACCCTTGTGTGTGAGTGAGAATTGAGACCATACTTAAGAGATGTGGGATTTGTGATGATTTCTGGACTCAACATGTTCACATTATGTGTGCTAATCTAGGGAGAAATTCAATACATACCAAGCATGTGATGATGGCACGATCAAGATGACAAGTGGAGAGGTTCACCACATCAAAGGAGTTGGATCAGTGTAATTTCACATGTTTGATGGGATGTAGAATACTTTGAAAGGTGTTAGACATGTATCTACATCAAAAAGGAATATGACTTTCTTAGGAACAATTTAGCCACGAGGACATTGATCTACCATTAAAGGGGGAGTTTTCAAAGCAAGTAGATAGTGATGGTGAGGATGTCGAACATACAGTATAGACTTGAGGGAAAGGTCATGGTAGGTGATAAAGTTCCAGTTCCTATGATGAGTAGAATCAAAAGAGAACAACATGTTGTCGACATCACGCTTATAAGAGTATGCATGAAGGAGAAGTGAGTGTGGTTTCCTTTTCTAAAGGACGACGACACACTCTCTGGTTGTGAGACATGTGTGATGTTGCATCAAGGTCACAACAATGATTATTTTGGCATGCCCAATAGAAGGTACATAGAGGGCATCTTGTGATGGGTGCAAGACTCAGAGGTAGTGACAACTGGTGAGAGGAGATTGCAAATTACAAGGATGTGCTATGGTCTAATTGTAGTTATGTGGAAGCATATTATTCAAATTGATTGATAAATAATGTAAGTATCATTTAGCATTTCCAAATCATATCAAAAGCATAATATTGTTCCTATCACAAAGTACTCAAGCAAGCATGATGATATATATAATTTAATGAGAAAATCGAAATTGGGTAAAAACTTCGACTAGAGTCTTCTTGATGAAATCTCTTGATTCTTTCCACTAACAAGCTTCTTTGAACAACGAAAATATCTTGTCAATAACATCTTGCAAGATTAGGGTCATATAGCATCAAACTTTTCTTTTGAAGCAGAAGAGGGGCTCTTACACCTAAGAAACCCATATAGTAAAACATGAAATAAAATCCTCTCAATCTAAAATGACGTGAGATGCAATATGAAGTATAATAAAAACGATCTTAAAATCAACTTGCATATGGTCGACATAATGGGACACAAATATGGAAAATACTTTCTCCTTCAAATCTCAAAAGAAATGGAGTTGAAAAAAAAATAATTCTCTCTTTAGTACTTAGAAACAACGTACAGATTGTAGAAAATGAGTGGAAAGTGTGTACGAAATGAATGGTCTAAGGACTCTATATATAGGATATCATAATAACTATTTATGAGAGTTGGCAAACATTAATTGACGGAGGGATGTGATTGCTGGCTCAAGTTGACTTTTTTATTCAAGTGAAATACCATTAACGAAATGAATCGATTGAAGAATATATTAGTCGGTTAAACCACGAGAGCATACAACTGGTTTGAATGGTTAGATGGCTGGTAGATTGCCTACGACATGTTATTGGTAAATAGATATATAGTTGAATTGGATGTTCAACAAGATTAGTCAACTGATCAAAAACATCAATCGATTGGACAAAATCAGTCGCCTGGAACTCTGTCAGTAGCCTTATTGGTTTTGAGAACTGAAGTTGAGCTAGAGTTCTATGCAATGCATATGCACGATGTTTATACTGCAACTCTCTCAACAAATACAAGGCTCAGAATTCTTGTTCTTTGTCTTGTTCGTCTTTATTTCATTCTTAACATTGGTATTCATGTTGAAGGAGATTCGTATAGTCCATCCACTTGATCATTACTTTTAGCTTGAGCTTCATGGAGTCATATTTTTCACCATGTTCTTTACCAGAAAATGAAAGCTGATACGAGAACAATATCCCTTTCATCATGAAAACAATGCATGTATGCATGCATGTCATTTAACAAGATTGTCTAATATAGAATTAATGCATTGTGAAGATTGCGATGGAGTTCAAATCAACTGTGGTTATTAGGCTTAGAATTTTTTATTCGAAAAAAATAGAATCCTAATATCATAGAGTTAGATTCCACGCAATCAAGAAGGGGATTTGATTAGATTTGATCAATTCTCATCTGCTTTTCATTTATCAAGATTGATTGGAATCTTGATTGATCATTAAAATCAATCTAAAATTGTTTTTGACCTAAAAATAGAGGATGGGTGGAGCTATTCAACTTAACACAAGAGAAGACGGCAAAGAGAGATGAGAAGAGAGAAAGAGAGCGATGGAACAGAAAGACGGAGATTTGTACTCGTTCGTTTTAGTAATTTTTCTTTTCTAATGGCCATGAGAGATGATTTATGCATTAATCATGGAAGGGAATTGAACAAGTAATTACTAAAATGCTAAAGTGCAACTTTTGGAGGATTCCAGTGGAGAAAATACAAACATAAGAGAACCATGTTCATCTCTACAATCTTAATTTACTCTCAAATTTCAACAAACACCACCTCTGTTTTGTACAATGGCCAACGGATTCATCTGCTTTTGGTGCTCAGAACACACAGAAACGTCTTTGAATCTCTTTTCCTATACACAGTAAAGATGAACTGCCAGTCCAAAACCACATCAGCTTGGAGATTTGATCTCTTTCTCATCACTATAGATCTCCATCCATCTCATCCTTCCCAAAAAATTCCAAGCTTCTCCTGCATCATTTTACAATTTTCTGATTATTTATGAGTTACCAAAAATACCACTCCTCAAAATTCAACTACTCAGGCAATTCGCATCAAAGATAATGGCAAAGAGGACTCTGCTAAATCACCGATGATTCCCGCTTGCGTCATTAGTGATTGAGTCGCTAAGGGCTCGTGACAGTTATGGCATGGTGATGAAAACTTTGCCACTAGAACATCATGATCTCATGCCTTGGTTTTTTCCTGAATGAGTGATTCGCTCCACATGATACTTCTGGTAGACCCTTCTGTGATTTTCTTCCCACCATCTCCTCGCCTTCATTTCCGTGAAGTGCTTCTGACTGCATGTTTCATTGGCAGTTCGTCTGTTAATTCATGTTCTGAGCAAGGTGCAAGATATGCACTATCGTAAGGGAGTACAATTCTTTTTATTACCTGAATCTTATTCGTTGGAGGCCCTTCTTTCCGTTCGGCAATCTAACAAATGTTATGTAGACACCTAGTTCATCTTGTTCCATGAATTCTTCTTTCAGCCCTTTGTAAGATGATGGATCTATATTTATGCCATCAACAAATGCATTGTCATGTGAAGCATCAGATGGTCGAAGTGAGGGTTCGCATGATTGATTCTCTCTTCTGTTTCCCAGAACACGGTTATCAGATGATAGATGATTGATGTTGGATAGTATCTTCACATTGTTGGAATGCAAGAGATCACTTTGAACTGGTCTGATTTGGGGGCTGCGTAGGTCTAGCTTCTCACATAGCAAAGACTTCAAGTTCGGCTGCTTTTCAGCAGAAAGTTTGCCAGCCATGGCATTTATCTGCAACAAAGCAAGATCAGATAAAAGCACGACATCAATGATACCAGGAAGCATATTTTCATTAAAAAACAAGAAAATAAGTCGAACCATTAAAGATTAGGTTTGAGTTGGATTTTTCCTTTATGAAAAGTGTTGAAATATGCATTGAAGCACCGACTCATTTGCGATCCGAGTACATTCCGTAAATGGATCTTGGCTGACCTAATTAGAGACATATTATCCGTCTACCGATTATGCATATATGTATGTATTGTAGGGTTAAGGTGTGGGTCAGCAGAGAGTCTCATTACGGGAGAGCCACCACCTCCTAGGGTTCTTGTATTTGTACTCATGTTTTCTCTCATAGTGGGACATCTCTTTGCCTGTGATTTTTTTCCCCCTACACCGGTGGGGTTTTTCCACGTAAATCGTGTGTTCTTCGTGATTGCTTGCTTGTGATTGTTTTCGTGTTTGGATCTTCCACAGTCTCTTTACTAGAAAAATCCAACATTCTATGTATAATACTTAATGTTACTAGATGGTACCTGCGAGCCATTAACACATACAACAAAGAGCTCAAGGCTATTTGCACGATCTTGACAAAGATAAAAGTGGTATACATGTATCAAAGAAATTCCTATGAGAAGGCTGAAACATAGTTGTTGGTTAAAATTCCTGCTAATATGGTATATACCAAAGACTTATCTAAATTCAATGTCCATAGCTAAATCAGTAGTGAATATTAAGGGGACATAGGATAACTATTGGAAAAAAGGTGTTCTGGTGGTAGGATCCTCACGTACAGAAAAAGATTGCCGTCGGTTTGATAAATGTGAGTTGTAGTTGGATATAAGTTGTTTACATATGCATTTTGAATCTTCATACCTGACTTGCCAAGGCCTTTGCAATTTCCTTAGCTGCTTTACACTTAGCTGCTTCATCTCGGGCAACCGACCACGTTTCTTTAGTACGTTGTTTATAAAGTAGGAGTTTTTCACCTTTTTCTTGACATTGCTTTGTAAGATTCTTTACCTATAATACACCATCAGCATTAGAAAGAAACTATCCATCCTTCCTTTAGATACAAACGAAGTAGAATCACAATGATTGATAACACAATCAAAAGAAAATTACCAAGCACCTGATAGATAATACTGTTATTATGATTGACGAATATTTTCTGCTCTTTTTAATAGCTGAATAATCATGAGTGTATGCGTATGTACACATACACGATGTTGCCTAGGGAGTGGCATGTTTGATCGTGTGATATTCCTTGGGGGAAAAGAGTCTCCAGCGTAGTTTTGGACAAATAAATGGTTTGGTATATGGCTACTTAACTTGTAATCTTACAGTTAATGGGGGGGGGGGGGTTTCCTGTGGAGCGGACGAACACCGTAAGGTTTTGGATAGAAATACAAAGTTACACGCGTTCTTGTGTATTCCAATTATTTACACGGAACATAATCCAAAAACCATTTGGATTGAAAAGGAATATGTCATAAAGTTACTTAATTTACCTCGGTACGCAACCTTTCCAACTCTTCTGCAAGCATGGCATCTGTTTCAGTTATGCAGCTCTTCAACCTTATGGTCGTCATTTCTACGGATCGTGAAATTTGAATTCTATGTTCTGGGTGGGTATTGCGAAAATTGGACAAGTCATTGCTAGATACTGAAATAGACATCCTTGGCTCTTCCATACGCCATGTAATAAACTGAGATGGGCAAGAAACTTGTCCCCATCTCTGCACCTTATTGCTTAGAACCGGTACATCTTCAAGACAATCATAGCTCCTTCCTTTCTTTGCTGATGATTGCCGTTCAAGAAATTTGGAATCTCCGTGTCCATGGATGTAAGGAGAAACTTGGCGTGACCGTACTGAAATGGTCTCGATAACCTCTGATTTTGAATCAAAAAATTTTCGAGCCCAAGAAAGAGCTCTTGGAGTTTGGATGTCAGACTTCAAACTTACCGAAGGATGGATGTTTATTTGGGAAAAGCATTTATCGCAAACCCGAAATTGTCTACTTCCGTTGGGTGCTAATGATGCATTAACCGCTTTCTTTCTGGTGCATGAACTACAGAATGCAAAGCCACAGTTGTAACAGTTGTGCTTTTTCCGCGTAAAACTAAACACCACCTTGCATCCACTACAAACCGACTGGTTGAACCCCAATGTAGCTGTCTGTAAACATATAGCTACTGTGAAACCAGATCCACAGGAAGCACTGTCTACATGTCTGTCTTTCAGAACTTCTACCAAGCTAGGAGAATTCCGGTTCTCTGTGTCACCCAACCCCAGCCTTCCATTTGCGCCTTTTCCCCATGTGTAAACTTCGGCTTTTGTGGTCACAATGGCAACATGAGCTGAACCACAAGATATCTGCTTTACATGCTTATTTTTTAGATCCCCTTCAACTACGGTGATTGACCTGTCCGCCGCCAAAGGATTTCCTAGCTGTCCACTCTCCGAACTTCCCATTGTGTATACAATACCGGTAACCGCAAGTGCAACTGTCAACATGTCCCCACAAGCAACCTGAACAAAATCACAATCTACAAGTGATGACACGCATTTTGGCAGAAGTTTCTTTACCTTGTCCGCGTGACCCAATTTTCCTCTATCATTGTCTCCCCATGTGAACAACTTGCCACCATGAGAAATACTTCGGTGGCGTCCAAATGTAACTTCCACAATAGCAGCCGAATGCCATGGTCCGCATGCAACAGACTTCACCCTCAACCGTCTCAGGGATTCTACTTCTTTAGGTAGGCTAGTGCTTTGAAGATTACCGTGCCCAAGTGCACCAAAGGTTCCATCGCCAAATGTAAACAGCTGCCCGGACATTGTTACAACTGCAGTATGCCATTCACCACATGCAACTCTTGATATGTGTATCCCCTCCAAGAGACCGGATATTCTATGTGGTAACCACGGGCTTCTATCTTTCCCACTCCTCGAAGTCCCTTCAATCCGACAGCCACCACCCCATATGTATAATTCACCGGAGCTGGTAACTGCACATGTGTGATATGCACCACAAGAAGTTGCCTCCATGCAGACGCCACTGAGTGAGTCCACGACCTTAGGGGTAGACACATCCATGTCAATCTTGTGGCCCAATCTCCCACCGCTCTCTTCCCCCCAAGTGAAGACTTCACCGCGTCTTGTTACTATAGAAGCATGGTGTCTTCCGCATGAAATGCCACGCACATCTAGTGTTCTAGTAGATTCCAAGAGCTTTGGCAGCAATGCATCATAAGCCATGCCCCTCGTATTGGATCTATATGATCCACCAACTAATCTTCCTCCTCCAATTCCTTCACCCCAAATGAAAACATCCTTTTGAACATAACTATCATCCATTGGAGAAGCCCGAGAGAGGGATGCTTTTACCTTACTGGCCAAGTCCCGACTACCACCTTTATAAAGAATATCGGATATATCCTTTCCCTTAAATCTGTGGTGTACCATCTGAGGTAGTAGGGTTAGCTTTCTTTCTGATGCAGTCTGACTACTTGATAAAGGTTTAGGCATAGAACAATAAGTATGATTGTAGGAATATGGTACACTGACAGAAAAATGCCTTCGTAATAGCGATTGAGACGGGCTTCCACTTAAGCTATGTGCCTGACAATTTCAATAGACTGACTTGATTAGAACTAATCCAATTTCTGAATATTGATGAAAACATGTCTATAGAAACAGAAGGCGACATTCTGAAATTAAAAACCGGGTCAATACATATGAATTACCCGTGAAAATCTTGCTGAACCATCCAGATATCCTACGTTTTGCTTCCTCCAGCTATGGCTAATGGGGCTATTAGAACAAGTTTGACTTCTGTTACTGTTTCTGAGGATTGTTGGCAGAGGACGATGGTTAGAAATCACTGTTAAGGAGTTTAAGGCAAGCATCCAACATTCAGCTTGCTCCTTGTCCTTGCATATCTGAAAACAGGAAGCACAAGCTAAAGTTGATCAAATTAGTTATGAAGGGGAAGGTCATCTTGGAATAGCATTTTGGGGAAGTGAATACCAGATCAAGAGTTTTTCCATCGTTCTGATATACGAGCGAGAAAGATTGGCTTTCTTTCTCATGTAAATGATGGCGGAGGAAATTTGCCTGAGCAATAATATTTGAACTTATATTAAGCACTCTGATTAATAATAAGAATATCGAGCATATTGACTGCCTATATTTTGGGGTTAGTAATGTTATAAAGATACTCACAGTTCGCTGTCCTTGAATAATCTTTGAAACAGAACTCAACTTCAACCTTTTCTCAGCCTCCCCGGCAGACCAAATTAAAAACTCTTCATCCTGAATGAGAGGAGTCTATAATTTATATGATGTTTCCGATCAAATTATGGTGAAATTGGAAAATGAGGAACACATCATTCACTCAACCACCAGGACCCATATAATCCATTCCCACATTAAATGGGCTGAGACATGGATTCTTCAACTCTGAACGGATTTGCGCTAAAAAATTACATGATGCTTAAATCCAACATAAGAAAACATTTTTTACACAAAACAGGAAAAAAGTAACAAGTAAAGGTGCGTTATTATATACTAACGATCATTGAGTAGTTACAATAATGGTCTCTGTCAAATGACAACCATGGTTTCTATCTTTCAGTCAAATGCTTATCTCCTCGTCATAGCTATTGGATGACTATCCATCTTGGATAGCCACATTTTGGCTTTCACAAAAAAAGGTCTCACAAGGAACCCATCTCCCCTGTAGTTTTTATTGCATTTATTGTTGAAAGATGAGTGAGGCTCAAATGACCTGCCTATTGATATCACAATAGGATGTATTTATAAAAGTTATTACAGGAGCACGTAACAAAATTGTCAGACATGAGGAAGAAACTTATTTAGAGTGGAAATTAAAGAAGAGAAGAAGAAGGTGCTGGAATATTGGGATGTTATTTCTTTCATATCCCCTCAAACTGAAGGATCTGGTAGCAGCTAAAGTTTGCTTCTTAGCTATGTAAAGGTTTTGTTAGGAAGTGGCTTTATAATTGGCAATCTGGAGTGAAGATGGAACATGTGTTAGCAGCAACATGATCACGAACAAAGTGAAAATCAATTTCTAAATGTTTGGCCTTGGAGTGAAATTATAATGTCTCGAGCTTAGGTCTACAGTTCGTTAACGGAGAAAACTAACCCTGCGAACTTGTTGGGTACGTACCCAAATGGACTAGTTGACAATCATCCAAAATGCTTAAGCTCATGTTGTCAAATAGTAATCCCCACCACTTATAACTTACACCCACACTTTGTGAGTTTAGATGTGGAACTATATTTTTGGGGTTGAGGTGTTACAACCTCCCCCACTTATATTCACAACATCCTCGTTGCGACATGACTCATCACTTATTCTCAGTGACAGTGGTGGTTGCATGTGCCGGATAGCATTTTCCTAATATCTCTTTGTAGGGGGGAATCCACCTCTCAAGTAACACTTTCTACTATCAAAAAAAAACTTGGCTCTAATACCATTTTGACAAATATTGATTACTACAATTGCAGCTTAGTGGGGAGCGAAGTGGCAGTCGATCAACTGAATTTAAGAAGTCGTGGTTCCATTCTAGTCTATTATGTTAATGCTCATTTTTGTTATGTATTTAGGACTTTGAGTCTTAATAAGTGGAGCGACGATCAGTTGGACATGAGACCCAATCATCATAAGTGAACGCTGAAATGGATGTTGTTGGGAAGAACTTACGCGGATGTCATAGCTAATTGTTTCTTTCAAGTAGCGCACAATTCTTTTAAGCAGTTGAAAATGAGCTGAGCATGGAGACGCCATGAATGAGCGAGCTTATTGATGACAAATATGTCATGCCTTGTGAACATAGCATATTGAAGTCTCCTGATGAGTTGTCTGTAGAGGGAGGGCTCAATCATGGCAGGACCCGGGTTTGTTAAGGAGGCATATGGTTCTGATTTTAAGATGGGAGCCCGTACTGGGAGAGCACTATCGAGGCTAAAGCACATTAGTGTTCGTAATATATCTGCTATGCAACAGAAGGTCCATCGAGAAGTTTTTGCAACTGTATACCAAGGAAGAAAGATGGAAAACCCATTCGAGACAAACTCTAGACATCTGCTAATATGTTTGTTGAACCAGAACATTGTTGATTCCAATCAGCAATATTCATCAACATAAACAAGGAAATATAGTATAAAGCAAGGTTCAAAATCTCGATTTTGATTTCGTTTCGGTCACATCCAAAACCAAAGGAAATTTCAACCATTTTGGTGGAAATGTTGAACATGGCTCAAAAGTCATTTTTTGATCATTTTTTTGCAAATTAAGATCTTCCAAGTTATTACAACAACAAATAACTTACAAATACACACTTATATCACACATATTACTCATATATGCCCCTTGTATCGCACATATCGGTCATATCAACCATTTCACTGTTAATGTCGATTCTTTGGCTGATACATATTGGAAGGATATCATCAAATCCAAGTTTTTAAAACAAAAATAGCTTACAAATGCATACTTATATCACACATATCTCTCATCCATATGCATTATATCACAAATATTGGCCCCGTCGAACATATCATTGAGCTGACTAATAAATATTATAAATGGAAATCGAATTAATTAAGTTAACAACACTTAGAAGACGTCTTTTGTTCATAAAAATAAATGAGCATTTGATTCTAAAATCTAGATAATCATTAATGAGAAAATGTTTAGTTCATAGAGATAACTATCTTAGATAAAGTTCTAGTGAGTTAAATAATTAATAATAGACTTAAAGTAAAGATGACTTATTTACAAAGATATGACAAACATAACGAAATGAACAAGCTATATCAAATATCTAGAAGCTATAGAGCTGTTTCATCTCAACTACTAAACCCAAAGGAGGTGAAGCTCCCCAAGTTGAAGAATCACCGTATGTACCCCCCATCCCCCGTCGCACCATACCCTACCTAGGGTTGGGCATTGGGCTGGACCAGCTCGACCTGGCCCAAAACCCGACTCGCATAACCCAACCCAAACCCGAACCCGAAATTTAGTGAGCGATCCGTGGGCCTCAAAATGAGCCTGTATTGATTATCAGGCCAGGTTTGGGAGTGAGAAAGCTCGAACCTGTAAGCTCGATAGCCCGACCTATACGATATAATTATATCTGATATATTCATGTTTTCTCCAAATACCTTGTTCTAACTTTCATATCCTTATTTCGAGTTTAAAATAAATACTTAGACCCATTAATAATAATATCCATTGGTGTGGATTGAGGACATTATTACATTACTATACAAGATTATTACATTAGTTTGCAATAATGTAATATGTGCCCTCAAGTGTTAGAGCATGTACAACTGTAAGTAACCAATCTGTATTAGATCATGTCCGCATCTACAAAAGAATATATAATGGTGAATTTAATGGTGGTTTAAGTCGTCATTTTTACCACATGTGTATTTCCAACATACAACTAATGTCAGAATCATGAATTAGTTAGCGTAATTAAAGTATTAAACGTGTACACATGCATAAGAACCAACTAGATAAATGCAAGAAGAACGTAATACATGATATTAGTGTACATAGGTGTTAAATTGGGTTGGCCCGACTCGAACCCGGGCCATTTTTTTGGGCCGGGTTTGGGTTTGGGCCTGTAATTTGAAAATAAAAAGGACCTAGGCCCGACCCATTAGCTCATATACTTAAAAGGGCTTGGGCCGAGCCAACTCAAATCCGACCCGATACCCAACCCTAACCATACCAGACGGGGGTCTCGCTCATTTATGTGTTTTAATATAGGGAATTGGTACATAAGTAGTAAAATCAAGCTCGCATAGATAATATCATTGATTTACATAGGTATCGCCGGAATTTCACCTATATTGGTCGCAATCCGAGAAAGTTTGGATCGAAAACCATGAATTTTGACTGATATGGGTCGATATGTCAAAATATGACTGATATTTTGACCCATCCTGGTAGAAATCTCGAACATCAACATCTAGGATAGTTTCGATACCCAGGACCTTTCGAAACCAAAATTTCAGCAAAATTTCATAGAAATTTCGCAAATTTCAATCAACGGTATAATGTTCTCTGACTTCTTGATGAATAATGGCATATCAATCAATCTTCGGAGGCAGAAATCCAACATAAGTTAGATATGTTGAGAGCTTGTTGTATCATGCTCGAGTTCCTGCCTTACTCTATAGATGGAACAATGAAGCTTGCAAACGTGATTTGGTAACTCAAGACAAGTAATCCATGTGGTTGAGACATATAAAGTTCTTGAAGATCTCCATAGAGAAAGACATTGTGAACATCCATATGATTGATGGCTCAGTTGTTAGATATTGCAAGGGAGAGCAGAAGTCTTATAGTTGTGAGTTTGACGACTGAGCAATAAGTTTCATTGTAGTCTAGACCTTCAATTTGATGAAATCCATTTGCCACGAGTACCTTATACCTTATACCTGTCAAGAGTATCATCTGAGTAGCATTTGATTATGTTAGAGTCAAACACAAAAAGCACACAAAGAAGATGGAGACAAGGATTTACGTGAAAAACCCTACAGAGATAGAAAAACTACAGGGGCTCTCAATCACTAATCTCCCTCACTAAAGATTAGGGCTTTCTTAACTACGATGAAAAACAATGAGGGGGATGAGTACAATATATAGAGGAGAGATAAACAGTTCCTCGTTCAAAGATCTGTTTACCCATATAAGTATGATAACTCAACACCTCACCCCTCTAGTTGGGCATACATGTCCACCATGCCTAACTTGCCTACATTCAACTTAAATTGCATCATAGGCATCCTCTTTGTAAAGAGATGATCAACCTGATTGGAAGACTTCAAGTAGGGAAGACAGAACAATCCATAATCAATCTTCTTACGGATGAAGTATTTATCAATCTCCAGAAGCTTCACTCTATCATGCATTACAGGATTATTGTCAAGTTTATTGTAGCATTGTTGTCACAAAACATCTTCATTGATAAGCTAACCTCGATGTCCAAGTCATGGGGCATAATTTTTATCCAAAGAATTTATGTAATGCCATTCGCAAGAGCTTTTGATCTTGAAACTGCAGTATGCTTCTTACTTCTCCGAATAACCATATTTCTACATAGATATACCGCATAACCTGAGGCAGATTTTCTGTTATTAACGAAGCCAACCCAGTCAGCATTAGTGTATCATTCAATAGTGATATCGGGATTTTTCTTGAACATAAGACCTCAGGATTTGGGATGAAGCAGTCAAAAGGAAAGTTGGTGTAGCTATGATCGAGGATAAGATGTGAGAAAACAACTTAAGGTGATTTACCTGTTTGCAAAGGAGGTCATATGATGTACTAGTTAGGAGATGCGAGTTTTGTGATGTTAAACCGACTAAGAGAGGGCGGTGAAAGCCCAAGAAGTGTTGGAATGAGATTATACAAAGGGATCTTAGTTTTTTGGATCTAAACCTGAGAATGACCCAAGATAAAACTGAACGGAGGCAAAGAATCCATTTAGCCGACCCTACTTAATGTGAGAAAAGGTTTTTTTGCTGTTCTTCTGATAAGACCTTTTCATGGTGACCCTTTTATATAGCACATAATTCTATTTACCGCATTAGCATGAGTGGTGGTAGGAGCATGCATGAATTGACTCACCATTTACAATGTATGTAATATCTGATCTAGTAAGGGTGAGATAGATTAAATTTCCCACCAATCTTCGATACCTACCCTTTCTTGTATCATCAAGAAGGTCACCATCCTTTTTATTTAGTTTATGATTTTCCTCAATAGGATTAGTAGTATGGCTTGCATCTCAACATGCCACAGTCCTTCAATAAGTCCAGAGCATATAATATATATCATTTGTGTCTTGGGATCCTCCTCAAGGATCTATACAGGGGAAGTCTCCAAGTAAGGTGTTTGTTATCGAGGTAAACAAAGGAAAGCCAAAATGCAGGTCACCACTGATTGTTTTGATAAAAAAATCCTCAAGATCCATTGGTTTTGAAGGTTCAAAGTGTTAAATGTGTTGATATATGTTGAATCCTAACCATATATTCTCCCTGATACAAAATTATAATTTAGCATTTGGATCCATTTGCCTCGGGATTCGTTTGTACTAGGAGTCCTATATATGATCTCCATGGGGCTAGGGCCCTCTGTATCCTCTATTTTTTTCCCTCAAATATAGTAAGATGATCGCTGCTATACGAGAACGTAGGTGTTGATATGCCTTGAATCCTAACCATTTGAACCTGGTTGAAGAACCTTCGTATGCACCCCCTCATGTCGTATCATATGCCAACAAGACGGGTGTCTCCCGATCTCGGCCCGATCAGGGAGCCTGAGGGGGGTCTGGGGGGGCAGGTGAACTCATCCTCGAGGGCAGCGCCCCCGAAAAAATTTTGCATGAATGTTTCTATTTATATTATGATATATGGATCCGTTTTGTTTCAGGGATCCGTCTGTATAGGAGTAGTATATAAACTCCCTGAGGTTAGGGCTTTTAGTATCCATTGTATTCCTTCTTTCTCCACATAGTGAAAACCTATCACCGCCGTCCAAGGACGTAGCACAGTTATGGGTGAACCTTGTAAATCCATGCGTTTCGTTCTTGCTTGATTGATCTCGTCTGTGCATGCTTCCGCAATTCGCAACAATGAACTAGTTAAGGGTGAATCTCGCAAATCCGTGTGCACGTGGTTTTCTTGTTTGTGTTTATGTGTGTTTGCTGCTGCTAATTGCAACAAAACGGATCCTTGATCATGACTTATTAACCTTTATAACAATGATGACATCAAAACATTCATTTAACTAAATGTCAAATCAACATTATAACTCAAAAAATCTCACTGCAAGGAGTCCCCTTCTTTTTCAACAACATCCCTTTTCAAGGTTTCAATATATGTACTTGCTATTTTTATATTCTAAGCTTCAAGTGAAAATGCACTAGTAATGTATCGACCAGAAAGGAGGAGCCTTACGGATATTTTGTGTCTCCATTAATCCTAGATAATTATATACAATAAAAGCCATTTATTCTCCGAAGCTCACAAACTTCTCCTTGTTCCCACTGATGACTGATACAGGAAGACACATATAGGGTGTGGGTCAGATAATATGAAGTCGGTGCATGATTTGCTGCTGTAGACACCGTGACAGCAAGAGCATTTGCGCGAAAACAAGAATCAATCCTCAAAAAGAAACAATCACAGGGCCATCAAGCACAAAACACAGATTTTGCTTGGATTCTGGGTTAGAAGGAAAATATTCAAAATCCATGAATAGACCAAGAGAGATTTCAGTAAATATACACAAAACGAGCACTGTTCATATATTCAAATATATTCAAAAGAACTATTGCAAAAACTATATAATCAGAAAGAGTTTGAAATCACATGCATTCAAATTGATGAAAGATGCATATAAACCAATCATTGTGTCGGATAAGCATGTTTATTTAGATTGAAATGCATGATAAGCCGTGGACTTCGGCTAAAGATTCAGAATCATTTTTTATTTTTCGCAGCACCCTAGAATTGTAAAAGAACAGCACTAGTACATCTAACAGAAATAAAGCATAAACAGGAACAACAAACGGTAAATGCTTGGGAATCGCTCACCGCAGAGAGCCTAAATGGACGGAATTTGGGCTTTCCTCTCCTTCCACATTTCAAAAGATATGCTCCCTTCTTCAGACTGAGAATTGCCTTCAACCAAACAAAAAGGAGATTCAGAGAAATCTAAACGACAAGTGGAAGAGGAAGGGCACTGCTCTAGTAAATGCTAATGCATGTGATATACAAAAGTCCTGGATAAATCTTGTTTATATAAGTGAAAGTGTTGCGCCATGAATAATAAATTAAAAAAACTAAACCCAAATGCAAAGTTTGAAGAACAACATTGATTATACGAAAAAGAAACCCTCTCCCATTCCCAGTCAAGAAATATGGTAACCTCAAACATCACCTAAACGCTCTTACATGCAAGACCAGGGGAAGAACTACACAGGTCTATACAGAACGCAGCACTCCTCAAACATGACAGAATGGCGAAGAACACAAGGATACAAATAGCAAGAACATGCAGCACTCCTTGTGTGTTTGCATGGCATCTACACAACACCGGAAGTACCAAGAGAGAGTGAGGAGACGATAGATAGAACCTGTTCAACTCCTCTGTTAGAGAGATCCTTCCTCCTGAGGCTCACTTGAGCCATATCTCAGCAGTGTTGTGGGAGGGAAGGTGGTCTCTCATGGGAGGCAGAAAAAGCAAGAGATGGGTGTTGCTCTTTTTGGTCTTCTTGTTCGACAGGAAAGCACTCGAGAGAAATGGAGAGAAAGAGATGGGTGTCAGGAAAAGGAAGAGCAGCAGCAGCAAGAAGAAGAAGAAGGTTGGGTGAAGGCGTGACACCGCACTTGATTGAAACCTTCGCCCATGCTACCACCATTTCCCATCCATCTCCCCTGCCGTATAGATTGTGGAGGTAGATGGAAATAGATATGAATTATTGGGCTTGTCCCCTACGTGTGGTTTATGGTAATTATGGGAGAATGGGGGAGGAAGACAAAATGGAGAACAGAGGACAGGAGCGGAGATGCCACCTTTTGCTTTTCTGCTGCGGCATGGGAGTGGAGTCTTTAGGATCATGAGGCGCACGTGTGTTGCGGTTCTTCGTAGATTACGATTATGGCCATTCCATGTGTTGGTGGATCATTAGGGATTCCGGAGTGGGCTGCTCTTGTTCAGAGAGTGGGGAAATATTTCAGTATGAGATTTTGCAGGTATGGCTGGAACATGGTTGGATATGATTTCGGTACAAGCATTTTGATATTCATATTTGCTTTGTAATATTAAATACCTATATGGATAGGATATTAATCAAATATAAATTTTGAAAATCATGTCTTTAAATAATTAAACGTAAATTTGTACTTAGTATCAATCAAAATGTAATCGCATTGGAAACACTAGCATAAATGTTATGATTGTAGGTAGGGAGCTCGGGCGTCAATGGGATAACAGTCGTGTGACCCTTTAAAGAAGGGAGAGGCCATGGTTATATGAGTAAAATGTATATGTTAGTTGCAACTTTAACGCTTTAAAGATTAGGTTGTTGTCTATTATGTTATATATAATAATATCTAAATCTGAATATTTGGATCTAGTTTAAATTTTATAGTTATCATCTCGTTCCTATCTAGATTCGACTTTTTCTATAATCGACATCCAATTCTTCACATATATATAGTATTTTCTAAGATTTGTTATTGATTAAATCCGTTATATGTACACAAAAGAAGTGATTTCATGCCAATCATTGTTAACATGACTATATTAAAAATTAGTGAAATTTGTACCATATACATATATGTACATATATACACAAAGGATTCTTTTTTCCTAGATTTTCTTGTATTTTATAATTTTTATATGTCAACTCGATCATGGTGACCAAATCTCCAGAGATATGGTAGCTACTTGGGCTTTCAACCCAAGTATCTCTTATTCTTCTGGTCAGTATGTACAAGTACATCATTATCGACTTTTGAGTTTTTATATTTTCCTTTTTTGTATGATTTTTATGTTAATTATGCAATATCAACAGTTCATATGCAAATGCAAAAATTGTGAAATTAAATGTGAATGGATGTGTTTTTGGTCGATTTGAAGCTCAATTTATGATTTTTAGATAAATGAATTTTAGAGTTCATTTCTTTATTGTGATTTAAAAAAAAGAATTAATTGAATTGGACATAGTGGTTATTCTATAGAAAATAAATAAATTAGATACATATATTGTACAAATGGTTGATTAGGCTCGAAAGTCGAAACTCACATCTTTAACCTCTAAATTTTTATAATATTTTTAATAAATACTATTAGTTATAAGTTGAAGTTTAAATACGAGTTTGGTGAATTCAGACTTTTCTATAAATAGTTATGAACCAGGGAAGTTGCTTTTTACAACTTATTGAAATGTTGTTTTCTTCCATGATTTTAAGCATGTTGTTTTTTTTACAGATTTTTTATAAAATACTAATGATTATTATATAAATTTCGGTGAAGAAAGTTCAATAAAATATTTACACATATACTCTAAATAAACAAATGAAGTTTGTACAACGTATAAATAGTGAAATGTTATCAATTTTATGTATAAAGTTATTTCTTTTTATTTTCTTTGGTGTTCATTTTCTCTCTCTCTCTATGTTTATGGGCAAGTATATAGATATATACATATTCACACCTAGTTTTCTTTCTTCTACTTTTATATTTCTTTTATTACTTTTACGATTTTTTTTAAATGTTAGTTTCATTTGTTTATTCATGAAGCATGTATTTACAAAAGTATGATATTAACAAATATTTGCATATATTTGTTAAGGATTTTAGCATAAAATGCAAGAATAAAGTCAACGAATCCCGATTTCATCAAATATGCATGATGTAGGATATACTCTGATGTTCCTTACAATAGTAACAAAGTTACAAGTACATGATTCGATAAATGAGAAGCCTTCGACTTTATCTTAGGCTTGAGTTCTTTTCTTAAGCTCGAGCTTGAGTTCCTTATCCTCGAACTCCTTCGAGCTATGTTTTTCCTTCCTTTAAGTTGGAGATCCTTATGCTTGAGCTTCTCCTTTATCCTTTAACTTCCATGCATTTAACCTATCTTCAAGCCGAATACGCAAGTTTTGTTATCATCAAACACATGCCTGCTTATGCAATATTTGACTTGGGATACAAGTTTCCAACATCCAAAAGATATCAAAACGATGTACTTGAATATTCTTATCCCCCCTTTATTTCAAAATATTACTTTTAGTTAGATCTCTTCTTAAGTTAGAGATGATAGAGTTGAGGGATCATTGCCAATGCATGATATGCATTCAACTTAATGAAAAATGTTAAGAAGTCACCTGGAGTCCTTGACGATGGACTTCTAATCATTTTGTCTTTTCCATGGTGACATCCATCCTTGATTTTGCATTTGATAAGAATTTGACCTTGGTGAGGTTCATCTTGGATGATGATATTAATACAGCCTCCTACATTTGTTGTTGCTTTTCCCTTGATCTCTGGTAAATGCAAGATTTTCTTTTGATACCCTTTCTTTCTTGGATCCTTCAAGGTTAGATTTAAATGTACCTTTAGGTACCTAAATATTTCTATTTTCCTTTGAACTAGAAGTATAATTTTCTACTCCTTTTCCTTTTCAACATTAGAGGCAAGGCTCATCTTCCTTTTTAATTCTTTGATTTCTAATTCTAGTTAAGTAAGACTTAAAATTTGTTAAGATTATATTTAAGAAATTCATTTTCCTTTTCAAAACATCTAAGTAATATTTAATAGATGTCTATCATCAACTAATTGATTGTTAATTTACTTAAGACAACTTACTTCTTTTTCATATTTTATAACTTATCTAAAAATATATTTAGAAATATTATAAAACTCATCATATGAAAGTTGCTTATCTCATTGTCTAAGTCAGAAAAGTCAGTTTCGGTTGATCAGTCCAGTCACATGCATGGGCTTTCTCTTCTTCTTAACCAATGCTTGAATCTTCTCAAGTCACTTGCATAAATTTATGTTTGAACTTCTTCTCAAATTTAAAATTTTTCTTTACTCAAGGACAATCCTTCTTTATGTGTCCTACCTCGTTGCATTAAAAGCACTTTATTTCTCTTTCTCCCTTTCTCTATGCTCGAGAAAGGACTTGAACTTTTTGGTGATGAATGCAATATCACCATCATTGTCTGACTCTTCCCTTGTTTCTTTGTCAACTTCAAGGGATAGACTCTTTGACAGCTTTTCTTCATCTTTCTTTTTAGGGATTTTATCACTTGTGCCCCTCTGAGATATCGCAATATCAGTTATACCCCTATCTTTTTGGTAATATCAGTTGTGCCCCTCAAAATTTGATAATTTATCACTTGTGCCCCTCAGGTTAGTGACCGTCCATCCACAGTGCAAACGGCCGTTAACTTTGAGGACATAGGCGGAATTACTTTAAAAAAAAGGTTAGGAGGTCATTTTACACCCTCCTCATCTTTTCTTCTTCCTCCTCCTCCACCTCCTCCTCCTCCCTCTCTACCGCCGCCCCCGCCCCTGCCCCGCGCCGCCAGCTCCGCCTCGAGCTCTCCGCCTATCCCTTAGTGTTATGATGATGGAAAGAGGAAGGGGCATTCCATGGGTTCGCCCCCTCCTTTCGTCGAACTGCAACTGAAGGTGGCTGCCCTCAGGCGGTGTTCCACTGTGCTGCTCCGTAGAACGTCGAAGGCAGTGGCAAGATTCCAGCTACAGGTGGAAGGCAGAACATAGGAGGGTTCCCCCTTCTTCTTTAGTCCGCACAGACGAAAAGGCTCCGACTCCAGTCCTCTCCGGAGAAGGCGTGTGGAGAAAGACCAAACTTGCGGCTGCAAACATCCTCTTCTCCGTATGGCTAACGATGAACTGCCTTCTTTTTTTGTTATAATCGAGATCCGTAGAGCCGACATTTGCGGTTGCGTGTATCTTCTGTAGACCTGCAATGAACATGGGCTCGTGTCTAGGAGGACTCGGCCAACAATTTATTTGGTTCAGCTTACGATCAACAGGTACAGGAGTGTGGTGTTGGGTGGTGCTCTATGGTGCTGTGAGGGATGTGGAGCTTCGCTCCGGCCACCGTGTGTAGCCGGATGTGGAGGTAATGCAGGAGATATCAACAAGAAGCGGGAGACAGAGAGATGGATGAGTGAGGGTTTTGAGTTGGTCGATGTGTGGTTTCTCTTTTTTCCTTTTTCAGTTTTAGTTGAGTACAGCAGAGTGACAAGACAATGGGGAGAAGGGAGAGTGGATATGCACGACGAAACAGAGAAGAGAGAAGAATGGCGAAGAAGATGAAGAACAAGAGTAGAAGAACAAACAACAGAGGATGGAAATAAAAAGAAGAGATGAGGTACCTGACAGGGAAGAACAGTATCGAAGGTGGGTGAACTCGTCTGATGGTCGTGCTCGAGGAAAAGCATGGTGGTTCTCGCCTCTATCTACCCGCGCCGCCTCCTCGCCTATCCCTCCTCCGGCCCCCGTGTCTCCTCCGACCTTCCGCCCTCCTCCTCCGTCTGAGGTGGCTGAAACCGGAGTTGAGTTTTTTTTTGTTAAATTTTGATAAATTTTTTACTAATTGATTCATAAAAAGTCATCCAAAAATTAAATAAAATTCATCGTTTGATCCGTAACGAGTGATATGTCCGTGGAAATATAAAAATTTTAGAGATTCGATGGATGCATGAAGGTTTTAGTAAGAGAGAGAAATTATGAATAGAAGGAAGAAGAGCAAATGGAGGAGGAAGAAGATGAAGAAGGGTATGGACCATAATGCCCTTCTTAACCACACCATGGTTTGAATAAATCATGGTTATTTTAATTTTTTGACGGTCAATCTGACGGAAGGGCACAACTGGTGACGGAGCAAGAAGTTAGGGGCACAACTGATATTACCAAAAAGATAGGGGTATAACTGATATTGCGATATCTCAGAGGGGTACAAGTGATAAAATCCCTTCTTTTTAATTTCAAGTTTTATTTCATAGACTAACATATTACCTATGCGATCCTTCATATATATGATGAAGTTGGTTGCCTCATCTATTGCTATCACTTTGTGTTCCAATTCCATTGAAGTGTAATGTTGATTTTTCTAGGAAGTTCTATGGATAGAAAGGTTCTTCCTAGATTCCTTAGTTGTTCATTATTGGAGTGAATCTAACATGCATATCCTTGAAAGAGTCTCATTTTTCATCTTAAAAGTTTCATAATCAAGAGTTAACATTCTAAAATAAGAATATTTTATTTTAGTCATATTTTCGTGTGAATTCTCAAGGCATTTTCATATATCGTATGTTGCTTTCAAATGAGATACTCACTCGAATTTGGTTTATGATTGAGCATAATATAAGGCATTCATCACCTTTGAGTTCAGTGCCATTTCTTTATATGTATACCTTGTGTCTTTGTCCCTATAATTTTGAACTCTTTTCGTGTCATGTTGCATATGGTGGAATTAGATGGTTGGAGGAAGATTATCATCTTTATCTTCCAACTTAAATATTTTGTCCTATTAAAATAAGAAGGATGAATCATCAAATTCCCCTGAATATGCAATCATGAAATGCTTGTTATATGTGTGTTGGGGAGTTATGTCCATTATATGAACAAGGTTCTGATACCAAATATGGATTCAATGCAAATCAAATTGTGTATTTGGATCGCTACAATCGTGAAAAATCTCAAATAAGTAAAACATTATGTAGAACTTTTAATCTCAAGATTGTAGATAATCAATCAAACCACAAGTGAGACAATAAAAACACGAATCTTGTGGTGCTAAAGTGAGTCTTTAAGTGTTATTGAGTGCACAAAAGTCGAGATATTCCAGATAAATTTTTTACAACTGTAAGCCAAGAGTTATCAAATAAATCATAAATCAAGTAGAGCATCGATCCACGTAGACTCGAACATGTTACATGAATTTTTATTATATTTGCAACCATATTTTTTATTTTATTGATTCAAAATAATTTTTATTTCCTTTTTATTTTTGAGACCTTAAAATATTTGAAACCTATGTCATTAGATTCTTGACATCATCATGACTGCACAAAAAATTCTCATAATTTTTCAGATTTGTTGCTATTTTTTATTATATTTGGAAGTGCTAGGGAATATTTATTGATTAAATTCATGTGAATGTGACCTAATCTTTTATGCTAAAATAGAGGATATTCTTTTTAAGTCCCAAAGGCAATATAACGATGAGTAATCATCCAATCCAAACATATAGATACTTCTGTGCCAATCTCCTTTTAAAAATGTGTCCTCTTTTAGAACTTTAAAATAGTTCTTAGAAAAAGTTACTTTAAAACCATTATCACAATTATGATATATACTAACAAGTTTTGTTTCAATATCTTGAACAAGCCTACCCTTTTCAAAAGAAATGAGGGAGTTGCTAATCATACTTTGGACAATGGTAGTATATGTGTAGTTGTTGCCTTCTATCCTACCTTCATTGGGGGTTTATATCTTGACGAAGAGAGCTTGGCCCTCCAGTCATGCGCTTCGAGCATCTAATGTCCATAATCCATTTACCTTTCTTCTCTCACATGATATCGTGTGAAAGAGTGCTTGGTCATTTTACTATGTTGATGATGTCTCCAATTGTGATGTGTTTCTATCTTCTTCTTGAATTCTTAAAAATAATTTATAGATTCTTTAACCATCCATTTCTTTTGGGTCCTTAGAGGGATAGCTTGGATTTTTTATGAATTCTTCATTGTTCCTTAACCTTACCGGTTTCTTATTTTAGCTAAGTGTAAATTTAACAGATTTTGAAATTTTAGAATTAGTTTTAGCAATTCCAAACTCAGTTTTACATTGATACGAAGCACCTAGTAATTAATCTAAATTTTCTTTGCCTTTAGTGAATTTAGCTAGCCATATGCAAGATTCTTAGCTTTAGTTTTTAGTATGGAAATAATATATTCTAGTTTGTCTATGTTATTCTTGAATTACCTAATTTCTTTTTCATGCTCTTTGTCACAAGATTAAAAAAATAGTTATTAAGTTCATGAATATTTTCTATAAGAAATTCTACTTTAGACCCTTGTTCAACTTATCTGGTGCATGTAGTGGCTTTTAGTAACTTCTTTTCCTTTTTTCCATTTAGTAACTAGATCATGCAAATCGGATATTGATGACATGCCTGATCACTCAGGTAAAAGGTAATCAAGGGTCGTTGCGACCCGAGTACCCAAGCGGTGTCAATCAAGAAAAAATAGACCACCAAATCGGATAAAAATCAATCAAGCACAAATAGCGATCTTGCTATTATATTAACATGGTATAGCGACCAGGGTCGAACACAAGGAGCACGTGATGGCCTTGCGGCCTACGAAGTAGTCGAAAATAAAATAAAATAAGAGAAAAGGTGTTTTTGGTGGATTTTTTTAGTCTTTTTATATTTTTTTGAATTTTTAAAGAACTAAGAAATTAAGGAAAAGAAAGAAACAAGCCAATTCTACAATTTATTTAATGCATCAAAAATTACTCAAAAATTCAAATAAAAATGTTTTTATGTTTTTTTACTGTTTTTAGTGAATTTTTGGTACTTTTCTGATTTTTATTTTCTTTTCTAAAAATAAAACAATGCAAGAAAATGAAGGTATTGTCCAACCAAGCTTGAGGGACTTAGATAAAATATCTAAAAGCCCCTAAAAAGCTTGGAAGTAATTTTCCTGTATAGAGAAAGAAACAAGGAAAATTTAGACATTGGAATTATTGTATTTAGATTTTTAAATTATTTATTAGAATTATTATGAGGTTTTTAGTGTTTTGTAATTTTTATGAGTTTTATAAGTGAAAAATTACCAAAATTGGTCAGCAAATCAAGCAAGACAAATTAAACAGTAGCTAATTTTTTTATAATTTTTAGAAGTATTTTAATATTTTTTGTGAATTTTTAATTCAGACAGTGAAGAAAATGCATGTTTTTGAATTCTTAAAAATAGCAAATGAAATCAAAAATGTCCCCAAAAATTCTAGAAAATTTTACATCGTGGCAGGAGCCATGTGTCCAATTTTCATTGAATTTGGAGTTAGTTTGATATCTTATTAAAAATCAAAATCAAGACACAGTGCACAGGGACCTAAACGCAAATAATGAAAGTTCTGGGGGGTCCGGTGCAAAAATCCCAAGACATCACGCGCGAAGCACGTGTCTGGGGCACTCAGGGACCTAATTGCAAAGAAATAAAGTTTCTGGGCTAAATAATAACAAGTATTAAAAGCCCAGGAACTTTAGTGTAATTTACCCACTAATATAACGCGCATGCACATAAAAATCACTCACAGGGGCATATCTGCAATTTTCTAAAACATTTCATTCATTAAGTAACATCCAGAACTACAAGGGCGTCAATGCAAATAACCCAACAAAGTTCACGTGACGATGCGCGTGGTCCACGTAGACAGGGGCATAAATGCAAATAAAGAAAGTACGAGGTCCAAAGTGCAAAATATTCGGAATAAAATGAACGTGATAAAATATTTATAGGACTAACTAATAAAAACCGTAAACAAAGAGGCCTAAGGTAAATTTACCCTTTATTATGATCTGAGAGCTGAGATGGCGCCACGTACGTGATCGGACGGTCGAGAAAGCGCGACGCACAATGAAGAAACCCTCGGCGTGATCGAGCGGCTGGGAAGCTCCCACGTGAAAGATCTAATGGCTGTGGTGCGTCGTGGGTGAACGAAGGGCTTATGCTCTGATCGGACGGTGGAGGCTCAGCCACGTAGATGATCTGACGACTGGGGTGCAGCAAGGAAGGTCTCGCAGATCGGACGGTTCGGATCGCTCCTCAGATGGATCTGAGGCTGCTGGTGGCTCCTCGAATGAACGGTTGAGATGCAAACTGGAGGTCGAGGAGGATCCGACGGTATCTGGAGGTCGAGGAAGAACTGATGGCCGGCGACCTTCGCCGGCCCGCTTCGCGCGCTCCCGGCCTCCTCGCGGGACCCTGATGATCGGAGATGAATCTCTGTGGTCTTCCGCGTCCAATGGTGCTCTCCGATGGCCTAACGGAGCTCCGAGGAGCTCAGGCGGAGCCGGCGGAGCTCAAGCTGCTGCTCCAAATGGTCCAAACCCTCAGATGGGCTCGGATGTTCCTGCAAAGTACATCAGCAGACTCGCGGGTCGAGGGCAAAGTGCCTCGACCCCGTTAGGAGGGGTGACAGTGATCGGTGAGGCGGGGCGATCGAGCTCCGGCGATGCGATGGTGGAGGAGCTCGAGATCCCAGCTCCTGTGCGAGCTGGGTTGAATGGATGGGCGGAGAAGGTGCGCGGGAGAAGGGCGAACGTGACTGGGGATTCCGATGATCGAGTCTAAGGCTAAGGCGGTCGGAATCAAGGGTCGTCGGCGACGACCGGATTTGGGCGAAAACTGAAATTAAAGAACAGGAAGAAGAACTACGGCTACCTGGGTGGATGAGTCGACTGTGGAGGAGCTGGGCTTGCTCCTGGTCCTTGCCTCGAGGACCGTCGGCGTCCGAGGCTCTGGCGCTACCTCCAGGCGGCGCACGGCGGCGCAAGCTCGCCGGATCGATGGCCTCCTTGCTCCCTCCTCGCTGCAACACCCTCTGAGGCGAGCTGTCACTATCGCCAAGACGATGGAGGTCACTGGGTGGAGAGAAAATGATCCAAAGATGAGAAAATAGGTGGCGGAGCTTGGCTCTTATAGTCTCAGGGGTCCGGCTAGGGTTGATCGGGTAGGGCTGCTCAGAGCGCGGACCCCGATGCAATCCCCCGGGCGTGGGTCTCGGATGCGAGAAGAAGGGGTAGGACCCGAGGTTTACGCAAATGGCGGGCGGATCGAGCGCGGAAAAAGAGGAGAAGTCGGGTCGGGCGCGAGATCCGCAAGGGTTTGGTCCGCGGGGGAGAGTTGACCGGGGGTCAACATTCCCCGTGGACCAATGGGAATCAGCCACGTGGAAAATGTTTAAAAATTCAATTAAAAATAGCAAATGGCTGAATTAATAAAAACTTAAAACATGAAATATTTTTATTTTAATTTTTTCTATTTTTGGTGATTTTTAATTAATTTTTCAAAATAAAAATAGGGTATGTACATAGTAAGGCTATGTATAGGTATATGTACAATATAGGATTTTTATTTTTGATTTTTAATTAGTTATTTTTGTGCATTTTTATTCCTATTTTATATTTTATTTATTTATAGTATAAAATTAGGAATAAAAGGCTATTTTTATTTTATTTTTATTATTTATATACAATAGTGAAATAAATAGGTATGTACATCTATATACAAGGTGTATTTACAATATTATTTTTGGTTTTTAATTTGTTCTTTTTATTTTGTTTTTATTTTTGTTGTTTTTATTTTATTTATTTACACCATAATAAATAGAATATTTACAGATTTTATGGAAATTAATTTTGTTTATTTATAGTGATAAAGAAATAAATATATAAGTGAGTTTATGTACATGGTGGATATACAAGGGTGAAGGTATTTTTATTTTCTTTTTAGTTTTCTCATTTTTATTTTAAATTTATATTTACAAATATTTACAAATAAATATAAACCCACTTTTATTTTTATTTTTAGAGGAAAATATTTTTATTTTATTTACAGGTATCTTTACACACATGAGCACCCTATCTCTCTACTTTGGCTTTTATGCGGTCAGGCCCATGCTGAGCCCTCCCTTGGGGTTAGGTTGCTCAATATTTATTCTAAATATTTCCCTCTTTTTCTTTTGTCTCTTTATTCTTTTATATTTGCACAAAACATGCTAATTATTAAACTTTATACAATGCATGCTTTTGGTAATTATTTGTATTTACATGAATATACATGCATTTGCAAAGGTTTTTGTAGCTAAAATACAAGAATAAAGAGTGATGAATGGGTATTCATCACCCCCTATACTTAACTTTTGCTAGTCCCTTAGCAAACACTTATTTGAAAAAGAAGTGAAAAAAAGAAAGAAAAAGAAAAAATAGGAGAATGTACATGGATCAAGGTTGAATATTAAACTTTCCTTCATTAAATTGAATTATGGAGCTCGATCAGATCTTTGGATTATTAATGTGTCGGAACCTTATTTGGACTTAAGCTTAAAACTCAACAGCCTCTAATTCCACCAATCTATGGACAAGACTCCTCAATAAACCAGATCAGAACAAGTCTACATACACAAACTCTAATGACCATGAGTCTTTCCATGCAGTGTAAGTGATATGTAGCTCCCCACCTCAGAAGTGACAAAGAAACAACCTCCCTCAACCTGGTAGCTCTAATGCCTCGGTCTAGCAACTCTTTCCTCGAGAAGCGGGGTATTCCCTTCTAAGTTCAAGTGCAACCGGCTCAAGAAGAGGGGGAATAAGAGGTATAGACTTTTGGGAACTCAACCAGTGTAGCTAAGTCTCCCGCTGCAAGCTTCATGAGATGTAACATGGATACCATAAGCTTTTGCTTTATTTGACTATATACACTCCGGTGGGGTTATTAAATTTTCAATCCGACCCACCACTTTTTTGGAGTTCTTTTTGCATTTTTTTTCAAGTGCATCTGTACAACATATCTACATGGTGCAACATATATACAAGAAATTTTCCTCTTGAGCCAGTAGACTATCCCTCTTTTGAAGCTTTATTGCAACCCACGGCTTCTGTCTTTAGACTTCATCACCACTAGATCAAGTTGAGACACACTTCCTTCACTAGAAGAAGAAGAGAGGTTCCGCCTAGAAGTACTACCCTCATATGCTACCCCAAGCCAAAGGAAACTGCCTCCTCACCACCTCATCCGTGGAGAGCTATGTGTAAAGTGCTAGTGCAAAGCAAGCCATTGTCTCTAAGAGTCATGCGTGTGTTGTTAAGTGTTCTACTTAGGCTCATCAAGATGACATATGCTCATAGCCTAGTGGGCTCAAAGAATTAAGTCCTTATGGACCTGAAAAGCCTTAACCCTAAGCCCTATAAGGTTCCTCTTGGAATTAGGTGGATTAAGATCTTAATCAAGCTCCATTTCCCAATTTAATTCCAAGCTTAGTTTAAATGTCAACTATCATCTAGGAAAACTATATACATATATACAAAGATGCTATTTACACATATTTACAATCATGCAAAATTTTTGAAAAATGTTTTGAAATCATGGATGGATGAATGCATGAAGTGCAAGTTTTGCAAAAGTATTTACACACATTTACAAAATTTTTGCAAGCTTTTGATTTTCAAAACATTTTGGAAAAAATTTTGCACTATATACATAATTTTGATAAGAAAATATTTACACAAGCTTTATACAAAAGGTTTTTGAAAACATTTTTACAAAAATAATTTTGTACACTAGCTATGTATGTGCAATAAAAGAATGATTATTTACAGGAAAATTTTTTAATTTTTGTGATTTTTAAGGTTTTTAGCCATTTTATTTATTAACATACTCACACAAAGTACGAGTTATGGCTAAAGTATATATGAAATATATACACCCCCCCTATACTTAGCTCGAACGATGTCCTCAGAGTCAAGAGCGATGAAGAAGACATAACTCGTGCTTCGTATATGGAAGTGAAAAGGAATGGATATATACATAAATGAATCAAAGAATAGAATGAGGAGAACTCGGTGGTTTCCCCCTATACTTAGGATCCAATAATCCTAAGTATAACAAGCTGTACATGAAGGGAAATCCGAGTGAAGGATATACAGAGTCTGCCCCCCATACTTAGGGTAAAATATCCCTAAGTATAGGCAACAAAATAGGGGTAGAAAGAATAAAAAGACTACCCGACGGTCCTACATCCCCCCTATACTTAGGGTAAGGTACACCCTAAGTATAACATAATCATAAGATGAGAAAAGGGATGTGGGACTAAAGAATAGAGTGATATGGACAACTGGATCTATACAGGTCGGAAGAACAGTGATAATCAAGCGTGAGATGCAATAGATGTGAGTCGAAAGACTACATCTCACGCAAAATGAATAGGGGCAACATCAACGACCCGCGGCTCATGATCTAGAAATGGCTTGAGCCGCTGGCCGTTCACTCGCAAGGTACTCTTAGAAGACAACTCTGATATATCAATGCTACCGTTGTCGTGTACCTTTCTCACCAAGTAGGGTCCCTTCCACTTGCTCTGCAGCTTCCCTGGAAATAGATGAAGCCTAGCATCAAACAGCCATACTCTCTGTCCAGGCTCAAAATGCTTGTGGCTGATGTGAGAATCATGCCACTCTTTCACTCTCTCCTTATAATGTAGGCTGTTTGAGAAGGCGGTATCTCTAAGCTCCTCCAAGGCTGCTAACTCTGCCTTCCTCTGGTCTCCTACACTATCTGGATCCATAAGTATCTCAGTGACTGCCCATAGTGACTTGTGTCTCAGCTCAACAGGCAAATGGCACGGCTTGCCATATACAAGGCGAAAGGGAGATGTGCCCAATGGTGTCTTGAAAGACGTCCTATATGCCCACAAGACCGAGTCCAAAAGCTGTGACCAATCCTTTCGGTCAGGGCGAATGACTTTCTGCAAAATAGTCTTGATCTCCCTGTTCGAGACCTCGGCTAGACCATTCGTCTGTGGATGGTATGGCGTGGCAACTCGATGGTCTATGCCGAACTCGCTAGCAAGTGCCTTCACCTGGTCGTTGATGAAATGAGACCCCCCATCTGAAATCAATATTCGAGGTACCTCGAACCACGTGATGATGTGCTTCCTCAAAAAACTGCAAACTGTCCTCGCATCAGCGGCTCGGGCGGGGATAGCCTCAACCCAATGACTCACATAATCAACGAACAACAGAATGTACTCAAATGCCTGACTCTTAGGGAATGGACCCATGAAATCGATGCCCCATGCATCAAAAACCTCACAGAAGTGAATGGGCTGCATCGGCATCATATCACGCTGTCCACAAGTGCCCATCCTCTGACAGTCAGTACACCTCTTCACGAACTCATCAGAGTCCTTGAAGAGGGTAGGCCACCACAACCCGGATTGGAGGACTTTCTGTGCCGTTCTCCTCCCAGAATGATGTCCTCCTGCCTCAAGCTTGTGGCAGTAAGTGAGGACGCTATGGTGCTCCTCCTGAGGAATGCACCGACGCCAGACGCTATCCCCTCCTTCGTGGTAAAGGATGGGATCCTCCAAGTGGTAGGACTTGGCCTTCGCGAGGAAGGTCTCAAGCCTCTGTCTGGGCCAATCTTGTGGGACTTTCCCAGCAACGAGAAAGTTCGCAATATCGGCATACCATGGGAGTGAGTCAATAGCAAGGATCGCCTCATCTGGGAAGGTCTCACAAATGGGATCAATCTGCTCAAACTCCTCAGGCTGCTCTAAACGGGAGAGATGATCCGCCACCACATTCTTGACTCCAGGCTTATCCTTAATCTCAATGTCGAATTCCTGGAGTAGAAGGATCCATCTAGTCAGTCTGGCCTTGGCATCCTTCTTTGCCATGAGATATCAGATGGCGGTATGATCAGTATACAAACTCACTCTAGATCCAATGATGTAAGATCTGAACTTATCTAGGGCGAACACTACTGCTAGCATCTCCTTCTCTGTGACTGTACAATTCCGCTGGGCGGAATCCAAGGTGCGGCTAGCATAGTGGATATCAAAGGGGACTCCATCCCTCCTCTGTCCCAGCACAACCCCCACGGCAAAATCGGAGGCGTCCGTCATGATCTCGAATGGGAGAGACCAATCTGGTGGCTGGAGGACAGGAGCCTCAACAATACAATGCTTGAGAGTCTCAAACGACGAAAGACACTTGTCATCGACAAGGAACTCGGTGTCTTTCGTCAGCAAGTCAGTCAACGGTCGGGCAACCCTACTGAAATCACGAATGAATCGCCGATAGAAACCGACGTGCCCCAGGAAAGACCGTAACTGCCGCAAATTGGACGGTGGTGTGAGTTTTCTAATGACATCAACCTTGGCCGGATCAACCTCCATGCCCCTGTTGGAGATGATGTGGCCAAGCACCGTCCCTTGAGTCACCATAAAGTGACTCTTCTCCCAAGAAAGAACCAAGCGGACCTCAATACATCGCTGAAGTACCCGGTCTAGGCAGTCAAGACTGGAGTCGAATCCGTCGCCGTAAACCGAGAAATCATCCATGAAGACCTCTAAGCACTCCCCTACCATGTCCGAAAAGATCGACAGCATGCATCTCTGAAAAGTCGCAGGGGCATTGCATAGCCCAAATGGCATGCGTCGGAAGGCGTATGTGACAAAGGGACAGGTAAAGGTGGTCTTCTCCTGGTCCTCAGGAGCGATGGCCACCTGGTTGTAGCCCGAGTACCCATCCAGAAAACAGTAATGGCTCTTCCCTGCCAGTCTCTCAATGATCTGATCAATAAAGGGCAGGGGGAAATGATTCTTCTTGGTGGCCTGGTTGAGTCTCCTTAGTCAACACAAACCCGCCAAGAAGTGGGTACTCGTGTAGCAATCTCCTCTCCAGACTCGCTAATCACTGTAGTGATGCCTGTCTTCTTGGGCACCACATACAAAGGGCTGACCCACTTGGAGTCGAAGATGGGATAGATAAAATCGGCGCTCCACCATTTCGAAATTTCCTTCATGACAACCTCTCTCAGATTTGGGTTCAGTCGCCGCTGGAACTCACGCGACGGCTTCACCTCATCCTCGAGATAGATATGGTGGGAGCACAGGGCCAGACTAATCCCCTGGAGATCTGCTACGCTCCATCCAATCGCCTTGCGGTTCTTTTCAAGAACCCCCATCAGACGGGATTCTTGTTCTCCAGTCAGATCGGCGGAGATGATGACTGGGTACATCTCAGGCTCGCCCGTAAGGAATCGATACTTCAGCGAAGTAGGGAGCGGCTTCAGCTCTGGACAACTGGGTGCTGGCAAATCTGGCCTCGAAAGAAGTCGTGTATATGCTGTCAAATCTGCCCGGGAGAATGAGGACGTACTCTCGCAAACTGGATCTGAAGAAGGCTGCTCAACTGAACTGTCTCTGATCTGCTCGGCATCTACCTCCTCCTCAGCCGTAGGCTCAGTGGAAATCAGGTCTGGCATGTAATCATCACAATCTGCCCACTCAGACTCTGACTCCGAGGGATCTGCATCACACAAGGTAGCATCAGTACCACCATCATCACAAAAATCCGTGTCGCGGTCAAGAACCTGCTCTGCTGCCTCTAAAGTATCCTGAACCAGGAATGTGCTCTCCAAGCTCTCCTCTGCTGTCATCTCTGCATCAGCGGTGTCTGAAAATGAGAGGATGGCCTGTGCTGCTGGGTCTGCCCAAACTGCCTCATCATCTGTAATCACAAAGTCACAATCCTGGTGGATGTCTACTCCTACATCTGTCAGCTGCTCTATATCTGAAGTGGTCTCTGAGTATGATCTCTCTCTGGCTCTGCTGTCCTCGACCGTCTCTATTTGTACACTTTCGCCCTCGACGCGAAAGTATACCTTCCCGCTGTCATGATCAGTCACCGCCTTGGTTGTGGCCAAGAACGGACGGCTGAGAATGATGGGGGTATAGGTCACTAAATCAGGGATCTCCATGTCCAATACTACGAAGTCCACAGGGAATTACAGGCCTTGAATAGTGACGACAACGTCTCGCAACAACCCCTTCGGCCTCTTGACAGATCTATCAGCAAACTGAAGGACTGTCCTGCTCTGTCTAAGAGTGCCCAACTCGAAGCGGTCGAGAAGGTCTGCCGGAAGGAAGTTGATCGACGATCCGCTCTCTAATAGAGTACGGTCGAACCTCTGCTCACTGATATGGCATCTGACATAAGGGGCTCCTGAATCTGGCCTCTTGGCCGGCAAACGGTTCTGGATCGCGAAACACGTCTTTCGTCAGCACATGGATCTTTGAGTGGTGATTCCTCCTCTTCCTCCTGACTGTGGTTCTGTCTCTAAGGGAACGCTGAAGAAGGGGAATGTGCTGCAAAGCCTCCTGAAGAGTCAGCTGTATGTGAAAACGATCTATCATCTGCTGGCTGAACTCTTCCTGCTCTCTCTTTTTGGGATTTTCTGTTTTCTTCCCCTTCCCCATCTGAAGGGCTCTAGGGAAGGGGACCACTGGGTCCTTCTCAGATGAAGGACTAGGAAAGGGTCTAGGCAGTTCGACGACCGGATCCACACATACATCATGCACCACAGTGGGACCAGAAGAAAATAAACCCTTTCCTTTATTTACAGAAATGTTCCGAGATACAGGTGCAGAAGAAGGAAAAACAACATGTCTCTCAGAAGTATGGGTGGCCTCAGTACCACCATCGGCTAGGTCGGCTGGAAGACTCGCGGCCTCAATACCGCGCTCTGGCTCGGCATCGTGGGTGGCCTCAGTACCACCTCCTTGAATTGGTGAAACGGCGGCCTCAATACCGCCGGTGGAATCAGCATCCTTGGTGGCATCAGTACTACTGTCGTCATCCTCCTCGTCGGGCGCTCTAGGTGGATCCTCATGATGTAGCTCAGACGAGGCGCCGCTTGCTGGCATCCTACCGCTCCTAAGTGTGACAAAATCAGTATCAAACAGATATCCAGTCATATCACCAAATGCATCACTAGGAGTGGTATACTCAGTACAAGCTACCTGCTCAGATTTCCGCTTCAGGCTGTTGGGGTTCGGCTCTATCTGGGCAGGGATGGCAGCCTTCCCTCTCACTATGTCCCGCATCTCCTGGCAGAACTCGTCCATCTCCCGTCTGAAGGTAGCCTGCTGATCCGTGAGGAGGCAGGCTATGTCATCCAAGACAGGGTTCTCATGGGAACCCGACGGGTAGCTTCTCTGGTAGTGAGGCTGCTGGATCTGCTACTGGTGAGGCTGAGAGGGGTATGGGTGATGCTGCTGCTGCTAGTGAGGCTGATCTCGCCTCCAAGACTGTCCCTGCTGATAGGGACGAGGACCATAGGACGACTGCTGCTGCTGTGGTAGTGGGTACACTGGGGGCTGCTGCTGGTGCTCTCTCTGATGGTTGTACTGGCCACCCTGTCCTGACAGATGCTGCTGGGGCTGGGTACCTCCGTTCCCCCCACCCAAATCCGGGATGGTCTCGTCGGATACCGGGCTGAGGGCGGTCATACCAAATCCCGTTGACATCCATCAACGACTCTGCATCGTACTGGGCTGGTGGGAGTACTGCCAGAGGCTGATCCGGCTGGTATACCACCATCTGCATGTCTGGAGACGGTGGTGACTGGTAGGTGGGCTGTGGCTGTTGGTACGACTCCGCCTGTACAAGGTGAACCTGTCTAGGCTGTTGGTGTGAGCTGGAGCGCTGGGACGAGCTGCTGCTGCTGCCGGAGTCGCCTCGCGACTGAAGACGGGGCTGGGAAGCCGTCTGTGCCTCCTGGAGACACATGAGATGGGTCTTCATGTCGCTCAGAGTCTGTGCCATCTGCTCCATCTGAGTGATGCCCTGGCACTGCTTCTTCTCGATCAGCTCCATCCGATCCAACTTCTCGCTAATGATGCCCATGTCCGCAGCTGTGGACTCTGCATGTGCTGCTGCTACTGCGGACGAACTGGAAGGACCGGCGTCGACCCGTGCTATCCTCTAGTACTGCATGGGTCCTGGCTGCTGGGGTCTGCCCTAAGTGTACAACCTGGTCTGGGACATCACCATGTAGTTCTCGGCCATCTCCTCGTAGATGGCCCAGACCTGGTCGTGATCCTTGGCGAAGTAAGACCCACCACAAGAAGCGTTCACCAAGCCCTGAAGCTCTGGTGTCATCCCGTTGAAGAAGCTCTGAACAAGGTTCGGCTTGGAAATGTCGTGGTGCGGGCATCTGTCGGTCAGCTCTCGAAACCTCTCCCATGGCTCGTGAACTGCTCGTTGGGGAGCATGGAGAAGTTGCTGATCAGGGCTCTAGCGGCGTTCTTCCGCCCGAGTGGATAGTACTTGTGCAAGTACTCGGCGCGGAGCTGCTCCCAAGTGTAGACAAACTTCCCCAAGTGCTTCAGCCAGGTGGCTGCTCTGTCTGCTAAGGAAAAGAGGAAGGCAATCATCCGTATGGTGTCCTGGTCCACCTGACGATCGTGGACAGTACTGCATATCATCTCAAACTCCTGCAGGTGGAGATGAGGCTCCTCTGTGGCCAAACTGTGAAACCGGGGAAGGAGCTGCAAAGTGTTTGGGGGGAACTTGAAGTCCCCCACGATGGCTGGTAGCACCACCCAACGGTGCGTCAAAGTCGATCCGGGATTGTAGTTATCCCACATCGGTCTCGGTGGTCCTGCTGCTGCTGCTGCTGCGGCTGCTACCGCATCGTCGGGTCCTCCTCCTCGGTTCTCACGGTCGGCTCTCATCTGCTCAAGCTCTCTCCTCATCTCTATCATGAATGCCCCCTGATCTCTCAACTGCTGCTGCACTGACTCAAGGGAGGCGATCAGGGTGGAGTTGATCGCACCCTGGTCCAGAACGAAATGCTGATCTCCTCGTGGACCTCCAGGGTGGTCATCTGAACTGCCGGCCATAGGCTCTGAAAAATCAAAACAACCGAACTCAGGTGCCGATAAATCATCTGTCTGTATCTCCTCTGGCACTGGTATCTCAGTATCAGAAGAAGGGTGGTCGAGGGGGAACAAGGCGGAATCGTACTCGGGTTTGGAGAGCGGGTCTGAGCTCTCACGAACCGACCTAGATGAAGGGACTGGAGTGCTAAAAAGCGGTGCAGCCAGAGGCTGCCTAAGAGACCTCTCGCCCATCATCGTGATCTGGCGAGTAGTGTGGATGAGATCTGGAAAAACTATGAGTACAAGAAAACCCCCAGTTCACAACGCAACGCGAGCTGAAGACCGTAAAGGTTCGGTCAATTTATCTTGTCAAATTTATTTTGGTGAACACTCAAGATATCAGAGCGATTACGTGACCTGTTGGGATACCCGATACTCTCCCAACCGACTGTCCCGCACAGAAGAGTCGGTAATCAGTCGAGATGAGTACCGGAGGGCTTTACCTAGTGTACGGGTCACTCTCTCGCACAAGCAAACCAAGCAATGAGGGGGTTGCTCTCCCCAAGACAAATTTTTAGTTCAAGTGTCTTTTAGGGTCAATAGTCTTAGCAGTCCCAATTTTATTGTTTTTCTTTTTTAGATATTTTTCATACAAGCAAAAACGCCTAACGAATTTTTCGGTTCTCCTGGTTATTAAGTCAAAAACAGGGGGAGAAGACGAAAAAGCCGATGCGCGAAAATCAATGATGCATGCAGAGATAGAAATGCGTACCTGTCTCCAGCAGTCTACATGCAATATGATCCGTGCAGAATTTAAAGACATAAATAAAACTACCTATATGATGCAGCGGAAAACCGAGTCCTAAGCAGGCAACTTCTACTCGAAAGCACCGTCTAGCTGGTCACTCGCCCTCGATCCAAAGAGTCCGGTCTAGACCCACCCCTCCTCTTCTCGACAGGTCGAGTTTAGGAGTAGCGCTTAACGGGGCAGGCTCGCGACGCGTAGCCTCTAAGGAAAGTGAATCAGCTATTTTTATTAATGTTTTATTAGTAGGGCCGGTTAACGATCTATAGGTACGAGCAATCTATTAGGTGTGTGGATCCCACTGAATACGACACAATCAATCAGAAAGTCCTAAAGCTAGGGGCTCGAGAAAAACCACGTAAAACCATAAAAGGCAGCGAAAAAAATCTAAAACCGCGAAGAAAAACCGCGAAAAACCTAAAGGTCCCCCGAGCACATCGGTGCTCGGCGAAACAGACCCGAAAGTTCAAGTGTCTGCTGCTGAGTGTCCTGTCCCTGCATTATTACAAGTGTTCAACTATTGCTGAAATAAAGCCTAATCTAAACTATGCTACTCCGCGGCTCCCGCTCTCGTGCTTGCTCCTCACGTCCTCCTGCGGCTCTGTGAAGAAGAGAATTGTCTCCAGTTCCCGCAGTTGCTCGGCTTCTGAAGAAAGCTGCCTCGGTCCTCGGGCCCTCGCAAGAAAACAAACACAAGAGTGATCAGACCAAATTATTTTATAAACAATGTCAGAAGAAATATATCTACAAAAATCTATACAAAAGCCGTGAAACGAAAACCGCGGGAAAAATCGAAACTGACTACTAAGCCGTGCTCCCCGGCAACGACGCCATTCTGATGACATGCCTAACCACTCAGGTAAAAGGTAATCAAGGGTCGTTGCGACCCGAGTAGCCAAGCGGTGTCAATTAAGAAAAAATAAACCACCAAATCGGATAAAAATCAATCAAGCACAAATAGCGGTCTTGCTATTATATTAACCTGGTCTAGCAACCAGGGTCGAACACAAGGAGCACGTGATGGCCTTGCGGCCTACGAAGTAGTCGAAAATAAAATAAAAAAAGAGAAAAGGTGTTTTTGGTGGATTTTTTAGTCTTTTTATATTTTTTTGAATTTTTAAAGAACTAAGAAATTAAGGAAAAGAAAGAAACAAGCCAATTCTACAATTTATTTAATGCATCAAAAATTAGTCAAAAATTCAAATGAAAATGTTTTTATGTATTTTATGTTTTTTACTATTTTTACCGAATTTTTGGTATTTCTTTTCTAAAAATAAAACAATGCAAGAAAATGAAGGTACTGTCCAGCCGAGCTTGAGGGACTTAGATAAAATATCTAAAAGCCCCTAAAAAGATTGGAAGTAATTTACCTGTATAGAGAAAGAAACAAGGAAAATTTGGGCACTGGAATTATTGTTTTTGGATTTTTAAATTAGGGATTTTATGAGTTGTGCCCCTCCGAGATATCGCAATATCAGTTATGCCCCTATCTTTTTGGTAATATCAGTTGTGCCTCCGACTTCTTGCCAATATTTCACTTGTGCCCCTCAGAGGGGCATAACTGATAATAATCTTTTATCAGTTATGCCCCTCTGCGGGGCACAAGTGAAATATTGGCAAGAAGTCGGGGGCACAACTGATATTACCAAAAAGATTGGGGCATAACTGATATTGCGATATCTCGGAGGGGCACAACTGATAAAAACCCTTTAAATTATTTATTAGAATTTTTATATGTTTTTAGTGTTTTGTAATTGTTATGAGTGTTATATAGTGAAAAATGACCAAAATTGGTCAGCAAATCAAGCAAGACAAATTAAAGAGTAGCTAATTTTCTTATAATTTTTAGAGGTATTTTAATTTTTTTGTGAATTTTTAAATCAGACAGTGAAGAAAATGCATGTTTTTGAATTCGTAAAAATAGCAAATGAAATAAAAAATGTCCCCAAAAATTTTAGAAAATTTTACATCATGGTAAGAGCCATGTGTCCAATTTTCATTGAATTTGGAGTTAGTTTGATATCTTATTAAAAATCAAAACCAAGACACAGTACATAGGGACCTAAACGCAAATAATGAAAGTTCTGGGGGGTCCGGTGCAAAAATCCCAAGAAATCACGCGCGAAGCACGTGTCAGGGGCACTCAGGGACCTAATTGCAAAGAAATAAAGTTTCTGGGCTAAATAATAACAAGTATTAAAAGCTCAGGAACTTTAGTGTAATTTACCCACTAATATAACACACATGCGCATAAAAATCACTCATAAGGGCATATCTGCAATTTTCTAAAACATTTCATTCATTAAGTAACATCCAGAACTACAAGGGCGTCAATGCAAATAACCCAACAAAGTTCACGTGACGATGCACATGGTCCACGTAGACAGGGGCATAAATGCAAATAAAGAAAGTACGAGGTCCAAAGTGCAAAATGTTCGGAATAAAATGAACGTGATAAAATATTTACAGGACTAACTAATAAAAACCGTAAACAGAGGGGCCTAAGGTAAATTTACCCCTTATTATGATCTGAGGGCTGAGATGGCGCCACGTGCGTGATCGGACGGTCGAGAAAGCACGACGCACAATGAAGAAACCCTCGGCGTGATCGAGCGGGTGGGAAGCTCCCACATGGAAGATCTAAGGGTTGTGGTGCGTCGTGGGTGAACGAAGGGCTTCCGCTCTGATCGGACGGTGGAGGCTCAGCCACGTAGATGATCTGACGACTGGGGTGCAGCGTGGAAGGTCTCGCAGATCGGACGGTTCGGATCGCTCCTCAGATGGATCTGACGCTGCTGGTGGCTCCTCGAATGAACGGTTGAGATGCAAACTGGAGGTCAAGGAGGATCCGACGGTATCTGGAGGTCGAGGAAGAACTGATGGCCGGCGACCTTTGCCGGCCCGCTTCGCGCGCTCCCGGCCTCCTCGCGGGACCCTGATGATCGGAGACGAATCTCTGTGGTCTTCCGCGTCCAATGGTGCTCTCCGTTGGCCCAACGGAGCTCCGAGGAGCTCAGGCGGAGCCGACGGAGCTCAACCAGCTGCTCCAAATGGTCCAAGCCCTCAGATGGGCTCGGATGTTCCTGCAAAGTACATCAGCAGACTCGCGGGTCGAGGGCAAAGTGCCTCGACCCCGTTAGGAGGGGTGACAATGATCGGTGAGGCGGGGCGATCGAGCTCCGACGATGCGACGGCGGAGGAGCTCGAGATCCCAGCTCCTGTGCGAGCTGGGTTGAATGGATGGGCGGAGAAGGTGTGCGGGAGAAGGGCGAACGTGACTGGGGATTCCGATGATCAAGTCTAAGGCTAAGGTGGTCGGAATCAAGGGTCGTCGGCGACGACCGGATTTGGGCGAAAACTGAAATTAAAGAACAGGAAGAAGAACTACGGCTACCTGGGTGGATGAGTCGACTGTGGAGGAGCTGGGCTTGCTCCTGGTCCTTGCCTCGAGGACCGTCGACGTCCGAGGCTCTGGCGCTACCTCCAGGCGGCGCACGGCGGCGCAAGCTCGCCGGATCGATGGCCTCCTTGCTCCCTCCTCGCTGCAACACCCTCTGAGGCGAGCTGTCACTATCGCCAAGACGATGGAGGTCACTGGGTGGAGAGAAAATGATCCAAAGATGAGAAAATAGGTGGCGGAGCTCGGCTCTTATAGTCTTAGGGGTCCGGCTAGGGTTGATCGGGTAGGGCTGCTCAGAGCGCGGACCCCGATGCAATCCCCCGGCGTGGGTCTCGGATGCGAGAAGAAGGGGTAGGACCCGGGGTTTGCGCAAATGGCGGGCGGATCGAGCACGGAAAAAGAGGAGAAGTCAGGTCGGGCGCGAGATCCGCAAGGGTTTGGTCCGCGGGGGAGAGTTGATCGGGGGTCAACATTCCCCGTGGACCAATGGGAATCAGCCACGTGGAAAATGTTTAAAAATTCAATTAAAAATAGCAAATGGCTGAATTATAAAAAATTAAAACATGAAATATTTTTATTTTAATATTTTCTATTTTTGGTGATTTTTAATTAATTTTTCAAAATAAAAATAGGGTATGTACATAGTAAGGCTATGTATATGTATATGTACAATATAGGATTTTTATTTTTGATTTTTAATTAGTTATTTTTGTGCATTTTTATTCCTATTTTATATTTTATTTATTTATAGTATAAAATTAGGAATCAAATGGTATTTTTATTTTATTTTTATTATTTATATACAATAGTGAAATAAATAGGTATGTACATCTATATACAAGGTGTATTTACAATATTATTTTTGGTTTTTAATTTTGTTCTTTTTATTTTGTTTTTAATTTTGTTGTTTTTATTTTATTTATTTACATCATAATAAATAGAATATTTACAGATTTTATGGAAATTAATTTTGTTTATTTATAGTGATAAATAAATAAATATATAAGTGAGTTTATGTACATGGTGGATATACAAGGGTGAAGGTATTTTTATTTTCTTTTTAGTTTTCTCATTTTTAATTTAAATTTATATTTACAAATATTTACAAATAAATAGAAACTCACTTTTATTTTTGTTTTTAGAGGAAAATATTTTTATTTTATTTACAGGTATCTTTACACACATGAGCACCCTATCTCTCTCTACTTTGGCTTTTATGCAGTCAGGCCCATGCTGAGCCCTCCCTTGGGGTTAGGTTGCTCGATATTTATTCTAAATTTTTTTACTCTTTTTCTTTTGTCTCTTTATTCTTTTATTTTTACACAAAAACATGCTAATTATTAAACTTTATACAATGCATGCTTTTGGTAATTATTTGTATTTACATGAATATACATGCATTTGCAAAGGTTTTTGTAGCTAAAATATAAGAATAAAGAGTGATAAATGGGTATTCATCAGATATAACATATATAAGTTCATCAATAATAGGTTCATCGGAGGCTATCGGATTATTGATGGCCCTCATTATCTATGTTGTCTGAGTCACTTTCGCTTGAGTTTGAGGAGTTGAAGGAGTCCACGTGGCTTGAAAGGATTTTTGTCTTGTATTGCTTGTAGTGATGCTTGAAATGTCCTTTCTTTCTTTCACTATCACCTTTCTTTTTCTTGTATGACTCATGATGATTAAATTTATGATGCTTGTTAGGATTCTCTTGAGTAAGGGACCATCCTTCTTGAGGTGTCCCTTCTTCTTCTTACACTTGTAGTATAAAATCTTAGTTTCCTTTTTGTGAGTATCTTTTCTCATGAACTTCCTAAAACATTTGGTTATCATAGAGACGTGTCTTTTGAGCCTTCATTGGGAGTGATGACTTGTCTCGCTTTCAACACTAGACTTTTCTTTTTATTGGTCTCTATTCGGCATCTTCTCTTACTGTTTCTCAACTTTGTAAGAGATGAGGTTACCGATAAGATCACCCATCATGAGAATGTTTGAGACATTCTCCTCCTTGATGATAGTTGCGGTGGTCCTCAATCAATTGTGAGATCTAAGGATCTTCTTGACCTATAAAGGTTTCTCTGTCTTCCACTAAGATTTAAAAGACTATTAATGAGGCATGAGAACATATTGTATGTCTCTATAAATTCTCTTTTTTCCATCTTGAATGGCTCGCATCGTTGTGCAGAAGGTTGATCATATCCTTTTTGACTTTTCTTATGCCTTCTTAGGTGACATTGTTATTGCTCCTGATCTCATATGTTGTTTTGCATGCTAAGACACAACGAGTTCTTTTTCTATAATATCAGAGCATATAACATCCATGGATCTGGACTTGTGTATTTCTTTATTCTTATCAAATTTAACAATACAATTATCTATATGATTATTGTACAATCATATTGATCTCTATGGTGTTCTAGATTTTGAAGTCTATAGACTCTAGGAATATATATATATATATATATATATATATATAGTTTACAATAGATATAGTTCATACCACGGAAGGTTATAGTCTTGATGGTTGATTGGCTCTTAAACGAGTTGTTGCTTCATTGGTACCTAAATACAAGATCTATACTAAATGAGAGTTATCGGGGAACACAACACTACTAGGGTCAGGTGAATAGTAGAATCTATATTTATGCTAGTTTAAAATAAATTTTGATATTTAAAGAGTATATATAAGCAAATCAAATATTCAACTACAATGCACATATATATTTACAAGAACACCCAAGCGGGTGACAACCACTACCCAAGTCTTTCCAACTACTTCATCATTCTACATTATTTGCATAGATAATTCAAAAAATTCTTCGATCAAATGCCAATATGCTTTACAACTTAGATCAATACACCAAAATTAACATCATTGGATCAAACATCATTGGCAAAACTCAAACTGTCCTCTGACCTTTTTAGATGGGAAAGTTTTTATTGCCTAAGAAACGTATACACTTGGATCTAACACTAAGATTTCTTGCAGAAAGGGATATATTGAAAATCTTGATCAATCTATACAAAGATACTTGACGATTGCCAATATCTAAAATACCCATTCTCCTTAAGTCCGGATTTATTCACACTTTACCTAAAGTTGTTAATAGAAATGAGGAGCATCTTTGGCTTAGAAAAAATTTCCCTTGTATTTTCCTCTTTTTATAATTGCATAACCCATGGTTCATTTTGGCCCCTTCCAAAATTTAGGTTGTTCTATAGTCTGCTACTCATCCTACTTGGTGGATTTAGGATATTTGGTATATTCTTTTTGATATTTGTTTGTACATCTACATAGTTTCTGACACATGATCCCTTTGTATTCTAATGCTTTTTTAGGTAGATATTGGTTAGACTTATAGAGAACGAGTTACATCCATAAATTTCCTCGACCTCAATTCACTAAAGATGTGGTTTACATAGGGGGTGAAACATCGGATTCAATACAAGGTCATTAATGGCATGTAACATTGCAACCATTTCTATTTCTTGGTAAAGATCAAATTTTCAAAGTCATTTGATTAGAATGCAATTTACAAGTTGTTCAAAAGGCGATCAAGATATTAGGATGATCTACTTATAAGTAGAAATTCAATTGTCGCTCAAATCTAGAGGAACTCGAGGAATGAAGTCCAAGAGACACGAAGAACCGAAATACTGATACCTAATAAAATTCTAGGAAATTAAGTGGATTGAAATCTTCTCAGTCAAATTATGAAATTTGTGAAAATCGGACTTGAATTTTCAAAAAATCAAAAGGTGAAAATAAAGATGTGTTATAAAATTTTGAAGGGAAAATCAATTTTTTTTCTAGTTTTTTGAAAATTTTTGAAAATTATCTGTAGATTTTCAAAGGAGATTTGGAAAAAAATGAATTTTATGCAATTTCCAGAATATGCAAATTTAGTAGTTTCTTATGCATGAAACACTTGCACAAATCAATAATGGTAAAGTAATCGATCAAGGTGCCACCAAGTTTAGTATATGCATCTATAATAACTTCAACACGCATATGCTCCATACATGTTAAAAAAGAATGGTCTTCCTTGCGTAAAGATCTTGGCGTACTAATGAAAATCACAACAAACCGCCCCTCGAACGTAATTGTAGATGCTATCTACAAGTACTACAATCCTTGGTTAGATGTACTCTTATATCATGTGGAAGAAAACATAACCATGATAGAAAAACAAAGATAAGTGATATACATGAAATCACTCTTCTACAAGAGGACAAAAATTATAAAAAAAATCCATCTTGTGATCTCTCGTGGATACTTGATTTTTCTCTCTTAAACTCGAAAGGATGTGCAAACATATGTTATTTATGACATGATAAATGGATACATACATAATATTCATCGACTCTTTATTACAAGTAACATAATACAAGAAATTATAATTTTGATAAAGATCAAACTTAAACTATCATAAAGTATTTGTATTATATAAAGTACCAAGTAATTATATTTTAAAATATATAACCTAAATACAAACAAAAATAATTAGAATTTTATTAGGTCTAAATCCATTGGATATGACATCAATTTTCTTTTTATTTGAGATCAAAATAGCCGATACATTCCCATTAAGGAAACTAATCATTATTGGGCGCAATTTATTAATATACAACAAGTATTAGGCAATCTAAAAAATTGTTTTCAAACATAATTAATTAAGTGTATGGGAGATGTGTTAGATATTGAGATACGATTAAAATCGTGTAAGTGTACGAGTTAAGTACGGTTTAATATCTTTTATTTGGTAAGTACCCAAGGTCGATCACAAGGAGGAAAATATGTGGAATAAGTCATACACGAACAATGAAGCGCACGAGGTCCATGAGTTTTTTTATGTTTTTTTATTTTAAAGCAATGTAGAGAAATAGAATGCATATACAAATGATATGACTAATTAAATGTAGGAGTACGTTATATAATATGAAGTTCAATAATTAAGTCCAAGCTCAAATCACATTGAAAAATGGAAGAAGAATATTTTTGGTATTATAATAAATAAATCTGCTAAGAAATTTTTGGGTAATCTTAACATGAGTTTAGTATAAAATGCAGAAATGAAATCACACTTATTAATGCATAACTTAATTTCCTATATTCCTAAATAATACAAAAATATTATATTTTATCAAAGTTTTATTTTATAGGTAGATAATTTTAAATGATACATGAATTTTTTTTATATTTTTTATGATATAATATTTGCAAATAAAAAGAAAAAGATTTTGAGATTTTATGCAAACAAACATCAACACAAAAATTGTTTATCGTCAGTGGGTATATCTCATTGAATTACACACATTACATTATTTCTATATTTGTTTATTAAGAAATGATTTTTTATGATATTTTTGTAAGAGAGGATGATTTGTTGTAGCTAATTCCCTAATTATCAAAACCTAAGATTTTGCAATCCAAAATAATCTGATGTGTAGAATAATGGGAAACACAATAATATTTTTTTAGCTTTGTAAAATATTGAGTTTTGAATTACCTATGAGTTATTTTCTCAGACCAATCAATAATCTTTTCAATCACATGAGTTAATATTTTTTAAAATATTTTTGGATAAAACGTTACACAATTTAAAAGGATTAGTTATCGATTTTCTTGGAATTTTTAGGTCAAGGATTGAATCGCTATGAAATAATCAATATAAAATGGGAAAAACATGCTATTTTTCCATTTTTTAATTTTTATAAATCAATCACTACGCATAAAATTCAAAATAAAATGCCAATGGACAAAGAAGTGAATGGGAAACATTGTGTTATTTTTAGATTTTAAAAAGAAGCAAAATCGAAGGTTCAAATATATGCATGAATACAAGTGTCTAATTGAATTTTAAATGAAAATAAAAAAAATTTAACCATACAAATGGACCTATTTATAAATCTTAAGACTAGTGAGATTGGTAGTGCAAAATTTTCAAATGTTTGTGTAGACAAAACGTGAGGGATTGTAATGGGGTTTCCTTCCATATTAAAGACCTTCAAGGAGTTCTATGTAAAATTTCCACTATTTTGCATGAATAGTGAAGGTTAGATTGCCTAAGGTTGATGAGAAGTCTCAACACTCCCCACATGTCGCTAGCGTGTATGTATGGAGCTGAGAGTCATGTTCTTGTTATTCTTTGCACCGGAGCGAGCCCAAGTGCTCGACGACACTGAGTAGTGTGGGTGCGTCGCTAATCTTCCTTTATCTGCAAAGCAAAAACGAAGGTGTAATATAAACAAATATTTAAAAGAGCATATGAAAACTAGTTAGATGCATATTCACCTAAACGAATTTCTTCCTTGATCCTTCGTGAGCTTCTAAAGTTGCTTGAACTGGTACATGCAACTATTCCATAGATGCCATACAAGGATTAGGCCAAAAACACAAAGTATCGAGATGCAATCTTGCATCTCGGTCTTAGTTCGGTATGGGGTTCCTAACATTTGTTTTAACATGTTGTGTGGAACCCAACTCTAGTGAATGATGATGCACGAGGTGGCGGTCATATACCTTGTGAAAAAGTGACGGCCTGGTGCTCGAGGCTTTTGCAAAACCTGTGGTGGATCGAATGTGGGGGATTGTGCTAGCAGAGAATGATGAATGGCAATTGGGTTATCATAGGAGATGAATTGAGAGAAAAGAAGATGACGACGAAGAAGAAGAATGCGATGAAATTGATGGACTTAGAATCAAAAGATGGAATTAGACGAATAAAAAAAAGAAAAGAGTACTACATATAAGTGATGGTGCTCCTAGGAACTGGGTGCTTGATGCACTAGTTCTTGCCTCGAGGGACGACGATCAATCGGAGGTTGGATGAGCAAGATTTGTAGGAAATGAAGCCAATGGGCTTTGGATCCTATCTCTGTCGATCAAGATTCCTCATGACGGCCTTTGAACAGGCTCTGCTCGTTGCTATTGTCAATGAGATGTCTGGAAGGCGAGGATATGGGAATGTTTATTTGGTGCGGAAGGCTAGATGGTAAGTTTTGGAGGTGTTTGTCGAATAATATAGGGTGTGATCATTCCAATAAGATATTGTAAGATATGGAGGGGATCGTGGGGCGTTGAACTATGGCTAGACTGCGGTTGGATTGAGGAGATTGGGTGTGTGGAGAGCTCATGGAAATTGGAGGAAGTTGCTAGTTTTTTATTTCTCTACGTAGAAATTTTGCTTATTTACTTGTTACTTTGGTTTTAACGATGACACATACCAACTGCAAGTTGCTCGTATAATATCTATCTTTGACTTGTAAGTATACATGTCATTTCAAGCGTTCAAGAAGACATCAGATGATCAAAGATCTAATTGAAGAAGTTATTCTTTCTTATGATAATTTCTTTATTGTAATTGTACCAAAGCTTGTTTTATTGTTTGTATCAAGGTGTAAGCTTGAGAGCATAAACAAATCTTTCTTGATTTGGATAAGCTTAGAACAAGCCCAGAACCTTGACTTGATTGATCACTTTGTGGATTTTGATCGACCACCATCTGATCGACCAACCTTGAATTCTGATCGACCATTTCTTAATTGACTTTGATATATGTTTGATTGACCAACCAATTGTACCTGATCAATCACTTTTGCTCGAACAATTTCTTAATTGACTTTGATACATGTTTGATTGACCAACCAATTGTACGTGATCAATCACTTTCGCTTATCAAAACAACACATAAGAAGGTAATTGGATACTAGATAGTAGGGGCGTTTACGTGGTGGGTACTTGACACATTTAATCTTGGATTTTTCTCAGTTAACCCCTATGAGATATTGCAATTTCAGCTATGTCTCTCTCTTTTTTGGAATATCATTTGTGTCCATACCTTACTGTGAAATTTACAATTCTACCCTTCTATTAATGTAAAGTAAGGGCATAACTGATATTACAAAAGAGGAGAACTGTGAATTTTTCAAGAAAATGGGGGCACGACTGATATTCCAAAAAATGAAGGAGTATGATTGATATTGCAATATCTCAAAGAGGTGCAACTAATAAGAACCGTTTAATCTTTATTTATTATTGCCGACCATTATCGAGTGATGAATCAATTCAACCCATTCTAACGGGTACTTGATGGGTAAGGAAGTCCTACTAAGTACCTGTGGGACTCACCTCTATTAAAACGATATTAATTATAATTAGATAAATGACAAGCAGAAGCACCAAATTGATATTTATATAATTTTTACAAGCGTCATTGCTCTTTCATATATATTTGTTTGGACATTTCGATTGATTTAATATTCTCACAAAACGTTGTAAAAAGCCTAAGTAGTACGTTAGTATGTGGGTGTTAAAGATAAGATTGTGATCACTGGATTTTATGCTAATCACATATAAGTCCATGAATGTGTTGGTTAGAGTGGATTCGTACGAATAAATGGAGACATTGCACGTGAAAGGCCACATGGATGTGAGCCAAGGCACAATAACGCTTGAGAGAAAGTGTGGATAAAATTTTTGAATATTCATACACATACACACATATATACATAATATATGGAAAAAAGAGAGCCTACATTTGACTCTCTTTTTTCATTACTTTTTGATTTTTTTAAATTAAATCTTGATCATATATCACTATGGTATCATTTTAAAATTAACTTAATTAAGGACTTCTATCATCTCCGTCAAGACTACCTAATTTTAACAGTCTTAGAATTGCTGAAATTAACTCTTTATAGATGAACATGTTAGGAATATTTATTTTGCATGAAACTTGAAACATATATTCCCCTCAATAATTAAGCAAACCCCCCTAAGATTTCTTTAAAAATCCCAAAAATATTAAAAGACCGGGTAAGCTCCCAGTCGTCTAGAGATGAGGTACGTCACCCTTTCTTGCTTCGAGAGAGAACACGAGAGAAGATAGGGATGGAGAGATGGGAGATGGCTCCCTAGTGCAAGAGAGAGTGAGAGATATCTTCCCCTCCCGGAGGAGGTGTGTACATATAAGGCATAAATGTCCCTCGCACTAGTCCGCGTTTGTCCCCCTACACCCAACGGATTCCCCACAAGACTCGATCTTGCCGCAACCGCCAGCTCCGGAACGACCGACGATGTTTTTTTGATCGTGCGGTCATTTGGACCCACTCTACATCCCCCAGATGACCGTAGTGATCAAAACCTTTACACTCCCACTATTCATATAGTGTATAGAGATGTCTACATTGAGGTTTATTATTCATGAAAACCTATTAAACCAATATGTTTAATGTAGTTGCTAGTTACTATTCCCTTAAATAGGGAATCGGCTAACATATCACTTGTAGATAATATATAGGTTACCGTGATTTCTTGTTTCACGACTATATCTTATATATAGTGATATTGGATCTCAATGTGTTTTCCTTTAGAACTATTAACTCCACTGTTAATCAAGGTTATCGCAGCTTGATTGTCACAATACATTTCAATTGGTCATTTGACCAATTCGAGGCTAAGGTTCTCTAGAAAATGTCTGATCCACACATCATGAATGGTAACCATGCTGCACGCAATGTACTCAGTCTCCTGTGTATGTCGAGATATACATTCTTGTTTCTTGCTGCCCCAAGAAATGCCCGCACCACCAAACATGAACATGTAATCCGATGTGGATTTTCTATCATCCACATCCCATCTGAAATCGGCATCGAAGTATCCTATCACTTCAAGCGATTCTCTTTGATATACAAGTTTCAGATGTACCATCCCTTCCAAATACTGAAGAATCCTCTTTAACGCTTCCGAATGTGCTGGACCGGGATTGCTTTGATATCTACTGACTAAGCTCACTGGATAGGCTAAGTTAGGCCGAGTGCACATCATTTCATATATTAGACTTCTCACCACTTGTGCATATGGTACATCTAAAGATTTCTGTCCTTTTCCGGGACACTGACTTTTGCTGAGTCTCTTTCCCATCACAAGTGGTGTTGGAGCTGGAGTGCTATTCTGCATTCCAAATCTCCTTAATATAGTATGCAAATATCTTTCCTGACTAAGGCTCAATATCCTTCAGTCCCTATCTCTTATTATTTGTATTCCAAGAACATAGATGCTTCGTCCATGTCCTTTATCTCAAATTGATTGCTCAATTTTTTTTAATTTCATTGAGCGTTTGTATGTCATTACCTATAAGCACAATGTCATCCACATACAATGACATGATTGCAAACCTGCTCCCACTCTTCATGGCATATAGATAGTTATCCAATTTATTTGCAACAAATCCAAATTGGATAACTTTTTTATGGAATTTGAGATACCATTGCCGTGAGGATTGCTTCAAGCCATATAATGACTTTCTTAACTTATAAACCCTTTTCTCCTGACCTTTAACCTGAGAGCAATCAAGTTCTCGCATATAAATCTCCTTCTTTAATTCTCCATTAATGAAGGCCGTCTTCACATCCATTAGGAACAATTCCAAATTCATATATGCGACTATGGCTAAGATCATTCGAATGGATGCAAACTTAGCCAGTGGAGAGTAGGTTTCCTGGAAATCTATTTCAGCTTGTTGATTATAACCCTTGGCAAGTAGTATGGCTTTGTTTTATCAATGGTACCATCAACTCGGTACTTTTTCTTGAATACCCACTTACATCATATGCATTGCTTACCTTCTGACAAATAACATAACTCTTATACGTCGTTTCTCTCGATTGAGTCCAACTCATCCCTCATAGAGGCCATCCATGATTCCCACTCAGACAAAGCCATAGTTTCATCAAAGGATATGGGATTCGTACAACCGTTACATCCTCGTCCATGGTGTAATACGATGCCTCACATCCATAGAAATGGTAATCTTCCATCTATATGGGCAGTGTTCTGGGTCTCTTATTACCGATTATACTCGTGGGTTGTGTGGGTCCACCCACTTCCTCTATAGGATCATCATGTTTCATAGGTTCATGTTCTATATTTGGACGATCGATATCATCTCTAAGTTCTTGTCTAATGCCCAACTTGTCTTCATTGTCTTGTAGGACAATCGGATGATCGGATTCCTCTACTTCATGCTCCTTTTCTTGATGATTTTCAAGAAAAGTTGCAGCACGACTGTCAATTAGACATTTGGATTCGTGGAAGAACCTATATCCTTTAGATTTCTCACTATAGCCAATACACATGAACTTTAATGCCCTGAAGTCTAGTTAAGTTGACTCAGAACCACAACATGTGCAACAGATCCCCATTTCCGGAGATGACCCAACTCGGGCTTTCTACCGTTCCATATTTCATATGGCGTTGATTCTAAGGACTAGGTGGGAATCCTATTATGTATGTAGTTCGCAGTCAACACTTCCTCTTAGAATTTCTTGGAGAGTCCTGAGTATGAAAGCATACACCTTACCGTATTCATCAAAGTTTGATTCTTTGTTTCCGCTGCACCATTCTACTATGGTGTATAGGGCATTGTAGTCTGTCTACGAATGTCTGTCTGAATACAATAATCCTCGAACTCCTTAGAGGTATATTCTCCACCTCTATCTGTCCTAAGGGCCTTGATTGCTTTTCTCAATCTTGTCTTTACTTCCGTATATATATCTTAAATGTTTCAAGTACTTATGACTTTCTTCCTAAGGGATAGACATAGGAGAACTGTGCACAATCATCAATGAATGTTATAAATTATTCCTTATTTCTATGTGTGCTGACGCTCAGTGGTCCACGAATGTCTGAATGGATCAAACCTAGTAACTCTGTTGACTGAATTCCGGTTGAGAAGGGTCTTCTCGTCATTTTATGGTCAGACAGTGTTAGCAGGGCAATGTCCTTGCACCCATGATCTTAGACAAAAGATATGCCTTCATCATTTGATCTATTTTAAAATTTCCTGGATGACCTGGTCTTATGTGCCACGAGTCATAGTCAGACAAACAATATAAAGAATACTCAAAAGAGGCATTCATTGATTCACTAGAGTCTATTACAGGAAGACAGAACATGTCATGCTCGGGCGTAACTTTTCCCATCGCATAGACCTTATTCTTGCCTATAGATACATAATTATTATAAAAATGGACTTCGAAATCTTTCTTGAGTAGAACTGGGACAGAGATCAGGTTCCCACATATCCCTGAGGCATATAGTACATCATTTAGTACCATAATGTTATCCCCTATGTCAAGTCTATATGTCCCATCACCTTCTATGTCCAGGTAGGTGTCGTTTCCTATGAAGATTCTCTGTTCTCATTTGCTCAACTTCTTGAAGTCCACCAAACCTTCTTTCATCTTGACGATGTGTCCGATTGCTGCATAGTCGATCTACCATCCGTTATTGTCCGTGATGACAGAGTTGCATTCCATGACAGCTGCGAATTTCATTTTCTTTTTACCTCTGTTTTCAGGCATCGTAGAATTTCCTGGTTTCTTCTTGTTGGGACAATTGATCTTAAAATGGTCATATTTGTCACAACCGTAGCAAGACGTGAGTATTTCCCACTCTTTCCCTTGAAATTCGCCTTGGAGGGACCTAACCTTTTCTTCACGTGCACGACATTTGTTTCTTCTTCTTCTTCGACTTCAAAGATCTCAGCTTTCGAGCTTTGCTTTGATAGGTCATGTTCAATTGCCAACTGTGCAGGTAGGTCCGTCAGACTTAATGTTATCATTCATCCTCAGAGATGTGGCAACCATGTCGAATGACGGTGGGAGACTTCTTAGTATGGATGCGATCTACATCATCTCTAGAATTGTGCAATCAGCAGCCGCTAGATCCGTGGACATCACGATTATCTTGTTCACATGCTCGAGGACGCTTTCAGATTCCTTCATTCTACATGAGTTGTACTTGTGTAGAAGAAGCTGGATGCTCACTTCCGACTTGGAGTGATATTTGTCCTTAATTGCAGTTCAGAGCTCGTAAGCTGATTTGCAGGTCTCAAAGACCCAAATCAAGTTTAAATCCAAGTGGGTTAGCATGAAGCTCTTAACCCTATTATTTATTTTCACCCACTATTCACGGAACCTAATTTTCTCCATAGTTGGATTTTCAGATAAGGTTAGGCAAGATTTGTCGATGATGGAGTGTATGCTACCGTGCAACAGGTCATAGTATATTTTTCTACTCCACAACTCATAATTGGTAACTGTTAAGATACTCGATTTTTCCCACCTCAGTGGCAATAATCTTGCTTGTCTTTTTTTGTTGATCTAATGAAATAAATGTAAGTTTGTATGAGATCAAGCAACTTTAATGAAGGTACTTGGTCATTTGAAAAAAAAAACTTATTGACAATTTAATGGATTGACTTTCAATATTACAAAAAAACTTAATAGTAATTATAGCTAGCTTTATTTTTTATCTTAATGCAAAATAAAACAACAAACAATAACAGTTGAATGTGTGAGCTAATTAAGCAAATAAAGATTAAACTTTTTTAATAACCCTTCTTCTTGGTAATTAATAAAAAAGATTATCCGTTACAAAATATTAATGTATATAATTCACGATTCAATTCAAATTAATCTAAGTTTTTAATACAACAAAGGAGACTTCTATTAGAATAAAACTTTATATGAGATGCATGTACAGATGATTAAATGATAACTTCAAAAAAATGTGCAAGCTAATCCTGTTTTGAACAATATGAGATCCGTGATTAAAAAAACTTCAGTTAAATTTCTTTTTTTATTAAAAAGATTCACTGAGCATGAGTAAAAAACTTAATTTATTTTATTAGTTTTAAGCAAAAAAATTTCATGGATTTCACGAAATCCAAGTTAAAAAAATTGCAGGGCTTTTATGGTACTAAGCAAGAGAAAAATATTTGAAGTGGAGTTTAAAAAAACATTCACGTTATAAAAAAACATGGGCAGTTTTGAAAAAAAATCTTGATTCCCTTTTAGGGTTTGACATTTCTTGGGGAAAGAAGAGGGCGGCGGGTCTTCTTTCTCAAAGATGCCAGCCGCAAACGACCGCGCATCGACGATGGTAGTCAAGGAAGAGCGAGTTGCCTTCGACAGTTGACGAAGACGACAATCGGGTGCGTACTCTGATACCAGTCTGGAGATGAGGTACATTGCCCTTTCATACTTCGAGAGAGAACACAAGAAGAGATAGGGATGGAGAGATGGGAGAAGGCTCCGTAGTACGAGGGAGCAAGAGATATCTTCCCCTCCGGATGAGGTGTGTATATATAGGATGTGAATGCCCCTCGCACTAGTCCATCCTTGCCCCCCCATGCCCAACGGACTCCCCGCAAAACTCGGTCTTACCGAAACCGTCGGCTCCGGAAAGGCCGGCGGCATTTCTTTGACCATGCAGTCATTTGGACCCATTCTACATCAGCTTCCTAGCTACATACATATATATAGGGAAAAGTGAGCATCCACCCATGTCTAGGTATGTTTCCTACACTCGCCTCTTTTCTCCTCCATTTTCTTGATTTTTTTGAATTGAATCCTTAGGAGATTTAGATAATATATATCATCGTCGCGTCATTCAAATTTCAACTTGTTTCAAGACTTCTAGCTTATCCATCAAGATAATCAAATTTTAATGATTACAGATTTGTTGAAATGGAACCCTTCTGATGGACATGTTAGGGATGTTTGTTTTACATGAAATTTGAAATACTTATTCTACTTAATATTTTAAGAAAATTATTTAAAGATTCATTTCAAAAAAACAAAAAACTTGAGGGAAAAATAGGTATGTGTAGGAAAGTTACATACACATGGGTGTATGCTCCCCAATCCTATATATAGGGGTCCTTCCAATGAGGTGGGCCTTTCTTGGATGTATGGAAAGCTAACCATCACATCTGTTAGATCTCTATCTAATGGTTTTTTATCCAAAAAGGTATTTTAGTCCATATATTTTTATTTTGAATTTGAATTTTATTTTGAATTTGAATTTTATTTAATCCTTTTATTTTTCATTTTTAGCCCACCTAAATTGGTATTTTTTTTCTATTTATGCGATGAGGTTTCGCCAATATGGTATTATTTCCCGCTATGCAGAATGATGGAACTCTTTGTAAAATACTCAATATCATTGTAAGATTGTAACATGCTTTGTAAAATAAAATCAAAGTTAGTAATACGTTTATTGTTGTAATTGTAATTTAGGTAACGCTTATATAAAACTTCACACTTGTTTGTAATATCTGTTTGAAGATCTGCAAAAAAATAGATAGTTAGTAATTCAATAATTATTAAGAAGAAAGAGAAATTAATGTAAAAAAATAAGATTTATAAAAAATATGATGTGTTCTGTAACAAAAATATATTATTAGAAATATAAAGAAACGGTAAAGGTAAAAAGACAATCTAAAATTACAAAAAAAAGATTTGAGATTTGTAATAAATAATCTAAGATTATAAAAAAAGCATTATGAGATTGTTAAAAATTGATAAGTGAAATGATCAATATAAAAAAATAATCTGATATTGTAAAAATGATTCAAGATTAGTAGGAAATGATCTGATATTGTAAATAAAATACCTGAGATAGTAAAAAAAGATTTAACATTGTTAGAAATTTATAAAAGATATAGTAAATGTAAAAAATTTTGATATTATAAAAATAATTTGCGATTTGTATAAAGAGATCGAAGATTGTACAAAACGATCGCAGATTGCAAAAACTGGTTGCACCCACCTTCGTTCGCATTCGTCCTCTCATCCTCCACTCACACCTTCCTACGTCGTTCTCCTTCATGATCCACCTCCTCCCCCTGCACCATCATCTGCCAACATCGCTTCTCCACATGCACTCTTCTCCTCCATCCACACTCTCCTTTAACCTTCTCCTTCATGATCCACCTCCTCCATGCGCAGCAACCACCTCCACGCAACGCTACCTCCATTGCCTGCAAGAAAACAATATTGGAGAATCCATCTTTTTTCTCTACATTTGAAGGACAAAGAAATATCATACCGTCGCGGGAAGCAACGATCACAGGTCCAGAACAGCACGTTGTCACCAACCATCATAGAGAAGCACACTACATCCACTGTCGTTGCACGCCATCACCGACGTGCAGCGACCTCCTACTCGTGTGCCGCCATCGAGAGAAAAGAGATAGAGAGAGGAGAGGAGAGATTATTGGAGAATTTCTTGCATTCTAAATATAGAATATTCAAAATGAACATAATGAGTTTTTCAATATTTAAAAAATATAGATAACGAGCCATTAATAATATCCATTAGATTGATTACAGATGGATGAGATGGTTGACTGTCCACGCATTCAGGAAATGACCGTCTTATATGAAGTTTCCCCTATATATAGGGAAAAAAGAGTATGCTCCTTATGAGCATGTAACTTACATACTCCCATAATTTTTTCCCCGTATTTTTTTATTTTTCAGAAAGTAAATATAGTGGAATTTAGATCACCATATATCACCATGGTGGCATTCAAATTTTAACATAACTCGAGACTTCTACCTCATTGATCAAGATTGTTAAATTTTAACAATCTCAGAATTGCTGAAATTGACCCCCTCCGGATGGAAGTGTTAGGAACGTCTGTTTTTGCATGAAATTAGAATCATATATTCCACTTAGTATTATAATTAAATCTCTCCATGATTTCATTTCAAAAAAATAGAAAAAATGTGAAAAAAGGCAGGAGCATGCTCTACCATCAATGTATTTGTTTATTTATACATTGGCATTTGCACTATATCAATTTGAAAAATAGATACATATACAGATTTCACAATGCAAGATGTCTAATGCATGCAAATTTAAGCTAATCTATACAATATATCTACTAACATCCGTATCTGATATGTATCAATTTCACATACATATACATTTTTAAGGATACGATTACACATTTTTCATATTCATGAATGAATATATATATATATATATATATCTGCATTCATGTTTTAGTGAAAATAAAGAAAAAAGTGTGACATTTATATATGTAATCACATCTGATGAACTTAAGAAAGATTTCATTAAATCTCTGCATATATCATATGCTTCGTATATACCGACAATTATTTCGGATGATTTTAATCTAATTAGGATGAGATCTTATCGCATTTCAAAAAAATCTATGAAATCCCATGACAATAAATCTGATACCTGGATACATGGGTTAGGGTTCATAGAACTCAAACAAAGGGAAACGACATTCACATGGTCGGGATCTCAAGACTTTAACTCTTGGTCACTCATTGATCGAATTCTAATCAATGATAAATTTCAAATGACTTTTCCACATAGCTATGTCGCTAAACTTCCCAAAACTTACTTCGATCACAATCCAGTATTTATAGTGGGAGGAAATTTCAAACATGGAAAATCGATCTTCAGAATTGAATCCTTTTGATTAAGAAAAAAAATCCATTTTCCCTTTCATTAGAGCATCTTGGTCTATTCCTTTTGAATCAAACAACCCATTTAATCTCTAGGCTTCAAAACTCAAGTGCTCGCGATCTATAATTAGAGTGTGTTTGGTTCGTGGGTTATGTGAGGGAGGATAACCCATTTTTGCATTTTGGTGTTTGATTGATGGATTTAGAGTTGGGAGGGTTTGTGTGATGTGATTGTATTGAAATTTGAAAAAGTTGGTAGTTATTATGATATGATTGTATTGAAATTTGAAAAAGTGGGTAATTGTTGTGATGTGATTATATTGAAGTTTGGAATAATGAGTAGAAGTTGAGTATTTTATAATTTTTAGATGATATGATGTTAAAATATAACTTTTTATGGGAAGAGAATGGGCCCCACTAATGGGTTAGAGATATGGGTTTTAAGTGGTAACTCCCTCAAAGTGGGGTAACCCCCCAAACGAATGCCCCCTTAAGGATTGGAGAAAAGAAATTATCTCTGACATAAACACCGAAATTGACAAGACTGAGGCATAAATTAATCAAGCTGAAGCATTATTGATGCTTGGAGACTTTGTAGACTCAACTATACAAAGGTAATTCACAAAATTGGAATCTCTTAGAAATGGCAAGAGATTGATTTGGGAACAAAAGGCCAAGATTAATTACATCAAGAATGGCAATCAAACATAAAATTACTCAAAATCTTGATCTCATAAAAAACATCAAGAAATTTCATCAGCGCACTGAAAAATGAACATGGACATTTGGTATACTCACTCGAAAGTATAAGTGAAGTGATTTTAACTTCTATAATAATCTTTTACATGATCCAATTGATGTCGAGATTGGATGTAATCTACCTTTGAACCTGGTTATCAAGCTTAATGACCATTCCTTTTTTACGACACCTTTTACTCTAACAGAGATCGAGAACATCATTAGAAACTTAAAAAAACAAAGCTCTAGGACTATATCGACTCACCATCGAATTCATACAACATTGTTGGCCCATGGTGAAAGAAGACTTCATGTCCCTCATGACTAATTTACACAAAAAAAGATTTAGGAAAAGCTTTAAACACTTCAACAACACTCTTATATCTATGACTTTCAAAAAGGAGGATGCGATTGATATTGAGAACTACAAGTCAATTAGTCTGATCAACCTGTCGATCCCATATCATCTCTAAAGCCATAGCTAATAAATGGGTTCCTTTTCTCTCAAGCACAATCCTTCCATCATAATGTACCTTTCTTAAAATAGATCAGTAGGAGATGCTTTTATAGTTACTTCATCTATTATAAATGGCTGGGATAGTCTGGGTACTAAAGCTCTCATCTTCAAAATTGATTTTCAAAAGTCTTTCAGCACATTTAGATGGCCCTTTATCATTAGAGCTCTAAAGGTGAGAAACTATCCAGACATCTTCATAAATTGGATTAAGGAATTCCTAGAAACTACTGGGGTATCCTTTAAGATTAATGGTAGTTTGATAAGTTTCCTACATCCGGTCTGCGGTGTTAGATAAGGAGATCCTATGTCACCCTTTCTCTCCATCCACTCCCTCTCTGTTTTAGATGTGAAGTTGGTAAAATTGGCGGATGGAAAAAAATTCTGCGTCTTCTTTAAAAAGGGAATGGATGTTACTATCATAAATGTTCAATTTATTGATGACTTTCTCATCTTCCTAGAATATGATGAGGAGGCACTAAAAATTGTATTTGCTATACTCAAAATTTTCACTAGAATTTCGGGGATGGAAATCAATAGGCATAAATTAGCCAACTATGGCCTTAACCTTGACTCAGAGGATCTCTCCTAAATCAAGGAGACTCTTGACTGGGAGGATGGCTCCTTTCTGTTGGAACTTAGGATTACCGATGCTAAAGAAGAAGATGGAGACAAAAGACTGGACCTCTATTGTTTCTAAATTTTCAACCAAACTTCAAGGTTGGAAAGCAAAAATCCTTCCACTCCCTACGAGAGTGACCTCTTGATCTCTTCATTGACACCAACAATTATTCATGTATTGTCATGTCTAGAATTTCCGGTTGGCAATATTAACAAGATTAGAAGAAAATTCCTTTAGGTAGGCAACTCATCTAAAAAACCTACTCCAAAGGTTGCTTGGAGTAAGGTAACTCACCCTACCTCTAATGATGGTTGGAGAATTTTAAATCTAAAAATTTTCAATGATGCACTGCTCACTAAATTTGCCATTAGGATTGCAGATTATAAGTGACCCTGGATTTCTAACTTAATGAGTGCCTCCCACTTCCATGGTGCACCAATTATCGCGTTAGATGGAACAAAAAGAAACCACTTCATCATTTGTACGAGTCAATTTAGGGGGAAGTTCTCCATTACAATTGGTTATGTTGAAGGAACTTTGCTGTGTAAATCACTTATCCCTTTGGAAGGATCCTTTAAACGGGAAAAAATCCACTCAAAACTGAATTTCCAATCCTTTGACCATACATAAACAACCACACTACGACAGTCCTCGAGTGCTTGAGATCTTGGCATGAATGTTTTAGTTCATTCAATGCTCTTGAAAACCACATACCTCTAAATTTATGGAGCATGGCAGCGAAATTAAGGACAACTATTGCATCCATCTTGGAATCCTATGCATTCACGTGAAAGTGATTTTACTAGTGATCTATCCCATGTCAAAGATATAAGAGATTTAACTACCAAAAAACTATACACTTTGGTTGCGAATGAGGGGATTAGATCCATCTTACACAACAACTTCAGGAAGAAACTGTTTGAGCCGAAGGTTTACTATTTCTTATGTTTACGAGCACACAATAAAATAACAAACTCAAGATCAACTGGAAAAATTAAATATATCGTTTGTCAATAGATACTATCTTTGCTAGGAAAACCTTAAGATTACTTGCATCTTTTAAAAAAAATGTAATGCAACCAGAGAGATTTTTCATAAATGCGGCATTCAATCAAACTTCGATAAATTTTATAGATCAATCACTATGTATACTGATATGGATCTAAATGACGAGGAATGGAAACTTATTTCATACAAATCTAAAATTTGGTGATTAATTTGGAAAGGTGGTTGAAAGCTTGCGCATGAAGGCATACTTTCTAATATTACAAGTGTGGTGAGGGATGCTTCCTTATTTTGCGAAGTGCGGCCAGGGCTGATCAGGGATGATAACCATGGATACCTTACAAATATTAACGGTTAGGATTACATATGGTTTTATTTGATTTATTTTCCGATTGTACGATTTTTGTTCTTGAAGCCTTACAAACTCAAGCAGTCACTCTCGCTTAGTTGGGATTTCGTTGAAGCCAAAGATGTTAGTAATCACTGACCATCAGATTTAAATTGAGGGCAACCCTTCAACTTGATCAAAGCAACAACCGATCTTTCGCTTAATTTTTGAAGGGGTCTTCTTCGGCTGATGCTCCTCTCAATTTTACTGTTTGCTTTGATGTTTTTTTTTTTAGACTTTAACCTCTCTGTTATCTATTTTGCCTCACTTCTGTACGAGCCACTATTGTGACTTCTTGTATGGAACTACTATCCTTTCTTGTTGCATGCTGCAGAACATGAATGAATTTGATCTTTTTTTTCCTGAAAAAAGGATGCGAATTACGAATTAAAATGAACATAGTCAAACTGGAGAGTGGTTCATTTAAATCAGAAATCTGGAAGAGTAATCGAGTCCTGCGTGATTTCCGTTCCATTCCAGGTATTTAGATAACCTTGAACTCTAGTCAGCAGATCACCTCCCCGCAAAAGCATCACCATCGCCATCATCAATGTTGTTGCATTCGTTGCCAAGCAGGAAAAGAAATAGGCAAGAGTCCAAACAAGCCTTCTCCCATGTCTTTAACTCTACCTGCACTGCACTCTGGCTCACGTCGATGCGTGTGCTGTCCCCATATGGAAGAAGACTCTTGTGAGTGGGAGCTCTGCTCTGCTCTGCTATGGTGCTCCCTGTTCTTGTGTGGGATCTGACTCGAGAAGCTTTGAGTTCCACCCAATAAAATAAAGGTGTCGGTCTCACGTCAAATCCATGCTGCCGTGGGTCCTCCCTGTTCTTCTTTACGTGACCAAAAAAACTCCCTCCCTTCCTCAATCTCTGGTTGTGTTGTGCCAGTGCCACCCCTCCTCTCTCTCTCCTTTGCTTAAAGCACCTCACTGTTCCGTGATCTCTGAGTTGATATGATCAGGTGGAGCTGTGGACCCATTTTTTTATCCTCCAATCTCTGTATTTATATGGCTTTCTCGATCTTGGTCGTGCTGCATGCTGTTGGGAAAAAAGAGCCCCCGGGGGAATCTGGGAAAGGTGACCCATTCTTTAATGATGGCCGGAGGCATAGCCACCGACCGACCGACTGTTACGTAGCACGGGATTCCACTCTGCGTGCATGGGAACTCGCCATGGCTCAACAGTGTGTGTAAAAGGAATAAATTACTTGCAGGAATTCGTTCATCTCGATCTTATTTTTCTCCGCTTCAGACCTCTGAAGGTATATCACTGCTGGGTGATGATCTTCTCATCTGATCATCACAGATCGTTGAAGAAAAAATAACCAACTGGAAATGTTTTAAATTGTAAGAAAGATGATATCCATCATCCACCTTTGCCAATAAGGATTTGATTACGCCAACAATGAGATAAACATGAAAATTATCTGAAAGAAAATGGGGTGACATGACAAGTGAGATGACTCCAACGAGGTTGCCCGTAGTCTCTTTATTACTGCTATGAAAACGATGGGGAGAGAATAGACACTTTGCGAACCGATTGGACACGAGATGATTAGAGAACCGTCAAATTTGGATGTTTTTGGCTGAAGCCGTCAAAAGTGATGTTGAATTTACCACAGTTCTTGCTGCCCGACGACCAATATCTCTTTACTTCCACTGAAAAGTCCGATGAACTATGATGGAAGTGACGCCGATGCGAACTTTTTAACTGAATTGTCTAAATATACTGATGGGTATGCCACTCTTCCCATGTGGATGAAACTGTGACAAGAAAAAGTCATAGTCATAGCTACAATTTATTTCTTTTGCTACGAGTTTTTGGTTGCTACAAAGGAGTTAATCCCCAAAGCAAGATATGTTTTAGTTAAATATTTGAGAGACACTATCTGCAATATATTCTAGTTAAATATTTGAGAGACAATATCTGCAACCGGGTTATCGTTGCTAGAGTATTGGCAATGAATACATTATTGCTAGTTTTCTTTAGCTACCCACGCTTTGTTTGTAACGGTGAAATCGTCATAATTCATTTTTTCCGGTCATAGAATCAAGTGCATCGAATCGTTACAACATATTTTCTGAAAATATTTGACAAATTCTTGTTCCATTTCATTATGGACTTTTTATTTATTAGTTAATAATAATATTATAAATAAAAGGGATATTTACACCCATAACCCTGAGTAATCTCGTAATTACCCAAAAACCCTGCGTAACAGCGAATTACATGAGGAACCTTGAATACTTACTCCGTCTCACACCCATAACCCTCCGTCAATTTCAACCGTTAACTCAACCACATCCTCGAGTTAATCTAACCTAACATCGATTGAATGGTTAATATTAAATCAAAAGAAAAAAATAAAGAAAACTATCGTGGCAGGAGGGCAGCTGGATGCGTGCGGATGAATGCGATGGTAGAGGGCTTCGTCGGGATTGCAGGCGCAGGGGAGGGGGTCGTGGTGGTGTGCGCTTGGGTGGGGGTTTACTGGAGGGGGCTTGCTGGAGGGCGGCACAACGGGCGGGGGGTGCGATGGTGGAGGGCGTCGTCGGGATTGCAGGCGCGGGGGAGGCACCGACCCTTGCGATGCAAAGAGGGTAGGCCATTATGCTCCGATCACTGGCTTCCGAGGAGGTCCGAAGAACAACGAGGCACTGGTGAAGCAACTAGTCGCCACCATGCCGGTGGGCATTGCCATGCAGATCGGCACGACCGAATTCGAATACTTCACAGGGGATACTGTCTGGAACTTCGAGGGTGATTGCGGAAAGGGATGGCACATGATGGTATTGATCGGATACGGAGTCGAACCTGATGGGACCAAGTACTGGCTGGTGAAGAACTCCTTCGGCAAACTATGGGGGAATAATGGGTTCGCCAAGATCGCGAGGGAGGTGCCTGGCAGCGGCCCCGCCGGGGTCTGCTCCATGGCTACCCACGTCATCTATCCCACCTGGGGTTGAGATTGTTCCTTGCTTGTTACATCTATCTCGCACCAACAAGGCAATAAATTGCCATTAACTTTTGTTTTTAAAATTTAAATTAGGGATGTTTACTGGAGGGGGCTTGCTAGAGGGCGGCACAGCGGGCGGGGTTGCGATTGTGGAGGTCTTGCTGGAGCCAGAGGGAGCACAGCGGCGGGGGTAGTGGGGCAACAATAGGGGGGGGGGGGGGCTTCATCGGGATGCAGGGGGCATCGGGGGTTGGGGGGGCTTGCTGGAGGCCGACGCGGCGGGTGGGCGGGGGGAGGGGGTCTGACAGGAGGAGGAAGGAAGATGAGATCGGCAGAAATTAGCTATTTTGGAGGAGGAAGGAAGATGGGGTATTTTTTGAGAATGTGATTTTATTCGAGGGGTAAAATTGTCTAAAATGGATGGAATATGTCAAAGTTAACGGCATAAACAGATGGAAGTTGACATAGGATTATGTAATGTAAGGTTAAACATTATTTGGGGTTCCTCATGTAATTCGTGGTTACGTAGGGTTTCTGGGGTGATTACGAGATTACTCAGGGTTATGGGTGTAAATATCCCTAAATAAAAGTTCTTATAATTCAATTCATATTCAACATACATTAAAAAGAAAATTTTGTATTCCTATACCTTTTTCTCAGTTTGGGGGAATGGAAATTCAGTTGCCGAAAGCAATACATTCTATCGTTAGTAGAGATTTATTTTGTAGAGCAGTGTCAACATGCATTATATTTATACTAATATTTCTCATGCTTGATAATATCAATGTAATAGCATAATAAATTTAACTAAAGTGATTTTTACCTCGCGAATCTTATGGATTTTGTAAATTACCTTCTCGACCTTTGAAACAATGTAATTCCCCTCTCGACCCCGTAAACTTACTCCGTCTTACCTCACAAACCATGCTATTAATTTGAGACTACTTAGGTTAACTAGCTTGAGTTTAAGTTGAGTTTATTAAACCATAGCAAATCCAATAATAGGTTTTTCCTACTCTCTCTCTCCTCCTTTCCCCCTCCTTCCTCTTCCACTCTCTCTCCTTCATTCTCCACTCTCACAAGATGAAGCTCCTCATTCATCTCAGTTTCGATGACAGCGATGGGCGGGGAGGAGAAGAGCGAGGGTGCAAGAGGACTGGAGGGGCACGAGCGGAACTAAAGGGCGAGGGTGGAGGTCTAGAGGGTCGTGATAGAATTGGAGGGCGAGGACGAGGGTGGGAGGGCAAGGGCGGAGGTCACGGAGGAGGAGCGTGAGGATACGGGAGGAGTGGACCTGGAGGAGGGGGCAAGGGAAAAGGTAGGGAAGGAGGAGCACGAGGGTGTGGGAGGAGGAGGGCGAGAGAAAAGGTCTGGAGGATCGCAGTCGGAACTGAGGGAGAGGGTGGGGGAAGAGGTCGGGGAGGAGGGCGAGGGCGCGAGAGGACTTGGACATGGAGGAGGAGGGTGAGGGCAGAGGTTTGGAGGGTCATGGGTGGAACTGGAGGGCGAGGGCGAGAGGCTGAGGGCGGAGGTTGGGGAGGAGGAGGGCGAGGGTGCGGGAGGAGCTGGACCTAGAGGAGGAGGGCTAGGGCGGAGGTCAGGGAGGAGGATGGTGAGGGTGAAGGTTGGGGAGGAGGAGAGTGAGGGCGAAGGTCGATCGGGGAGGAGGAGGGTAAGGTTGGCGGAGGTCAAGGAGGTGGTAGGGGTTAGGTGGGGAAAAGAGAGATGAGGAGGGGGGTGAGGGAGAGGGGCACTTAATGTAAATTTGATAAACAAAATGGGTATAATGTAAAAGAATATAGCGAAATCCATTACTTTTAACGGTTAAATGGATGGGAGTTAACCACATGGTCGGTGGGGTAAATGTTAGCAAGTTTACGGGGTCGTGGGGATGTTGTCTCAAAGGTCGAGAAGGTAATTTACAATGTCTATAAGGTTCATGGGATAAAAATCCCTTAACTAAATTTATAAGATTGCAATCTTTAAGAAAATATGGTGCAAAAGTAATGGTTGCAGTAAGCACATCCACTATAACAAAAAAGGCTATAGTCATACTTTTTCAAAATCCTTCGTTAAATTAGTCCTCGTTAAGTATATAGTGATGATATTGTTCATTGTAATTTTTTTAATACTTGAAATTAGTAACAAAAAAAGAACCAACTCAGATTCATGCAATGCTGCCCAACTATTAATGATATTCACTTATTTAAGAGAATAATGGAGATTTATAAAGTTAAAAAGAAGAACCTCCATACGATTTTTATTGATTTGGAGAAGGCTTATGATTCAAGCCCGGAGGAGATACTGTAGAGAGTTTTGGAGAAGAGACAAATACATGCCCAATATGTATGATGGGGCTTCATCTTGTGCAAGAATCTAGTATGGGAAGATTAACTATTTTAAAATCTTCATAGGTCTACATCAAGTTTTAACTTTGAGTCCATTCCTTTTTACTTTTATTGTGGACGAGTTTGACTAGTCACATTGAGGGTAAGATACCTTGGTGTATGTTTTTCGTCGATGATATCGTATTGATTGATGAGACAAGAGATGAAGTAAATGAGAAACTAGAAGTTTGGAGACATGTCTTAGAGATAAAGAATTTCATATAAGTAGGGATAAGACTGAACACATGGAGTGGACATTGGAAATAATGATGAAGGACTCGCGGTTGAAGATTGAAGGATGATAATATTCAGAAGAAATATTCTTTCAGATACTTGGGATCTACTTTACAACATGATGGGGAAATTGATGGAGATGTCACTCATAGAATAAATGCAGCTTGGATAAAGTGGAGAGGAGCATCTACAATTCTTTGTGATAAGAAAATTCTTTTGTAAATCAAAGGAAAACATTACAATGCAGCCGCAAGACCTGTTATGTTATATGGATAAAAATGTTGGCATGTGAATTGCAGACATGTGTAGAGAATGATGGTAGCAGAAATAAAAATTCTAAGGTAGATGCCTGGTCATACACGAAATGACCGGATTCAGAATGATGTGATCAGAAGGAAAGTCGATGTATCTCCAATAGAGGATAAGATGAGAGAAAATTGCTTAAGATGGTTTGATCATTTGCAAAGGAGGTTAGTTGATGCACTAGTTAGGAGACACATGATTTGGGATGTCGAGCCAGTTAAGAGAGGGTGGTGAAGGCACAAGAAGTGTTGGAATGAGACTATATGGAGGGATCTTATTTATTTGGATTTAAGCCTGAGAATGACTCAAAATAGATCTGAGCGGAGGTAAAAAATTCATACACTTGGCCCTATTTAATTGTGGTCCTATTTAATTGTTGTTGTTGTTGTTGTGAAATTAGCGATGAATACCATATATGTCATTATATCATTAGTGATGGTCCATTTAGAGACACTTGCTATTTTTCAAAAAGTTAACTAGTAGTCACTAATTTTAGCTCAAATTTAGTGACAATTAATTAAAATTCTGAAAAATAACAACAAACACATATCATTATATAGATTGACGCAAATGATATAATGACATATACGATGTTTGTCGCTAACGGAAAATATAAAAAATCATTTTGCAACAACTAATATCATCACTATATATTTAACAATGACTTGTTTAGAGACGGATTTTAGAAAAAAAATGCGATGACAAAAAAGGATTTTTATATTTATACCCTTTGAACTTTGCTAACAATATTGTGTCACTACTTAGTTTGTTGTCACCATATGAAAATACATGCAAACCATTTTTATCAACACTTATGTCACTAATATTTAAGGATCAAAATGTTAGAGGTTGCGATCAAAATACTAAAATATAAAAAATATTTTATAAATCAATTAGCAATATAATTTTATCCTTCTTTCTCTTCTTCATCTACTTTATCCATGCCCAAACCCCTTTCCAATCATATGCAGTTCGGACAATAGTTCATTGTAATTAACGTCATGTTTACAACCATGGAAAGTGATGAAGAAGAGAAAGGTCTAAAAAAGATATGTTTTAGCTTAGAAACTAATTCACATACTTCTTTACACTAAATTCATAAGTGCATTCAAGTTTGAAGATGCAATGACACGATCCCTTTATACATCTATCATGGGACTAAATGAAAATGAACTTGTATGAGTGAGGAATCCATGATTCATCACGTTTATTCTTTTATTTTTGCTTCATTTTTTAGTCAAATACCTGTAAATACCCACTAATTCTATAATATTACCATTTTGCATGCATTTGTTAAATATGCATTTTTAACACATTTTCCATTCAAAATAAAAGAATAAAGAAGAAAATAAAAAGAAAAAAAGAGAGGATGTGTTTATGCAATAAATACAAACTGACTCGAACGTCGAGAGAAGGTCAAGACTTGACCTGATCGACCATGAATAAAGTATGGGGAGATAGAGTCTTCTGTTAAAAATCCAAAAATAATTTGTATATAAATTCCCTGTATATTTATATAAAACTTATACTATTTTATTTGTACATAATTTGACCCAAAATTAATTATTTTTGTAAACAAAAGTTGTAAATAAAAATTTGTTGTAAATAAAAAAAATAATTGTTAAATTAAATAATGTATATATTACAATTAATCACCCTCAGAAAAAAGCCACAAAGTGATCATTGAAATACCAATTCTGGCTCCATACGAAATCAAATTGAACCAAACCTAATTCCATTATACTCTAAATTAAATTATCTTTCAAATGGCCGTGATTTAATAATTTTTGGAGTTACGGTTAAAAAGTCAGCTTTCTTTGGTGTTTTGTGTAGTTTCACCATTATTTATTGTACATATTCTATTCATATTTATTTTTTATATAATGTATATAATTGTAAATAATATTTTCATTAAAAATAAAATAAAAAATATAAATAATAATTAAAAAAAGATATAACAATTAGTTCCTTATTTGTATATGTGTATAGTATATTATATGTATATAATATTTGTATATAATTAACTTCCTTATATAAAAATCACTAAAAAATAAAAATATCTCACATTAATTAATTAATTTAATTACGAATGTATTTAGATTTAATTACTTAACTCATTATTTGATTTTATAACCTACCATGTGTATTAGATTTGATTCTATACCTTTAATGGCCACCATTAAGGTGGCTAATTGATTTCCATAAACTATTTAATTTATTTAATTGATTTAATTCCGAATTTCATAATTAAATAATTAATAAATTTCACCAATAAAAACCTTCCGCATTTGTAGATATTTTCCTTTTTGATTTTCTTCATCTTTTTAATGGGCTCTTCCTCCCTCATTTTCTCTTGATCAATCTTTGGTGAACAGGAGCCCGATCTCTGAGAGCGATCTTATCGAAAAAGGGTGCCCAGCCTTCGAGCCATTCGGTGACAGCGCGTCAGCCCTCGTTGAGGCCATCACGACATTTTCGAACCCTGAGGTGAGATCCAGTTTATTTCTCATTTTTTCCCTTAGATAGGTCGTAGTTTAAATCTTTGCTTCGATTTTATTAAATCTTAAATATCCAAAACCACAAAAATTTCACCGCACATAATCCACGTCCGACACCGATTTCCATCTCATTTTCCGATCCCTGCATTTCTATTTCTACCTCAAGCAATCTCTCATATCCGGTCACGTACGGTGACTGGATCTTCAGATCCATTCCATGATATAACAAGATTCGTCCGTTCACACATGTCCTCTTGTGTATATAAATAAAATAAAAATAAATTAAAAAGAGCACATAATTGTTTTTCTTCTCTAACCTTTATTTTGCAGAAAAATCAAAATAATAAAATAAAAAACTATTTTATTACTTTTTACATTTCCTGTTTAAAAAAACAAAAAAAACATTTTTTTACTATCAGTTCTGTATACAAATTAAAAAAACAGCAACAGGTCTCGGCCACCACCCGTCGTCGCCTCCTAGGCCCGCCAGCCCACCTTCGCGGTCGCCTGTAGCAGCGGGTCCTCCACTGCCTTCACTCCAACGTAGCCCCCCCTAGCGGCACCACCAAGCAGTTGTGGCCTCCTCCACCTTGAACCTCCGTGCCTCACTGCCGCAACCTCGACGACCCGTGCCACCATCTGACTTGGAGAAAGGGGCGGCGGCGCCCCTTGATGATTTGTGAAGAAACGAAGAGAAAGAGGAAGAAGCCCTAGGGACATAATAAAAGATAAAGATTGTAAAAATTACAAGTATGTCCCTGGAGTTTTTGGAAATTGCAGAAGAGCCCATGTTCTCTAGAAGATCACGTGTATAACACATGTTTCTTAGGTAAATTACATTTTTGATCCTGCAATTTATTTATGTTTATATTTAGTCCACAAACTTTTGAATAATTGCAATTTGGTCCCTGCATTTTCATAACAATAATTTGCTTGATCTCTCTGATGAAATAAATATTTTTATTGTTCAAAAAAATCTCAAAAAAATTATGCATGCTTCTAATGTAGTTTTTATCATTGTACAAATTTTTTTGTGAATTTTTATTAACATTTGATATTTTTAAAAATTCAATAATAGTGTCCTTTTGCTTCCTCGAAATTAGAAAAATTATAAAAAATAAAAAATTTGCCTAAAAATTCTAAAAAATTACTGTAGGAGTGTTTTGTTGTATTTTAATTTGTCTCCAATTTTCATGCATTAACTCTTTATAAAACTCCAAAAAATTGTGAAAAATTAACAATCTTAAAAAAATCGTAGAAATTCTAGAAAAAGAAAAAATTCAAGTCTCAGTCTTTAATTGTAGATATTTCTTTGTAGTTTTTATTAAAAATAATTTCCAAGAGTATTAGGTACTCCACGTATTTTTAAGTTGCAAAATACTCTTGGTTGTGTATTATTTTCCTTGTTTTGCACTGTTTGATTTTTAGAAAATCACAAAAACGTCAGAAAAAATTGAAAAATTTACCAAAACATTTTAAAACACATAAAACACAAAAACATTTTCTTCATAATTTTCTGAGCATTTTGACTAGTCTGAAAAATACAAAAAGAGTGTGTGTTGTGTGTTTTTACTCCTTTGTGGTTGTTTTGAAAATTTAAAAAAAAATATAAAAAAATAAAGCCACTAAAAATCATTTTAGAAATTTGACTACTTAGTTTTTAAATCGTGTTCCTTGCATTCGACCCTGGTCGCTATACCAGGTAAATAGAATAGCAAAAACCACTTATATTTGTTTTGATTGATCGATTATCTTTTAAGATATTTAAAACAAAATTTTTCCGATTGACCAATTAGAGTGATTTTATTTCCCATCTTGACCGCCTCGATTTTGGTTCATCAATGAGTAACAATTTAATTCCCTAAAAATATGATATATTCTTTTATTATTTTAGGTTTAAGTTAAAATTTTAGATGCTAGTTAGATGAATATTTAAATAATAGATATTATTAGAGATGTATGATAATATATTGAGGGTTTGGATCCCTCTCTCTCTCTCTTCTTTTTCTCTGATTGCTTGAATATGTCTATTCTACTTCGAAAAATACAGTTCTCTTTGTTTGTAATATATAAATGCATATATAAAATATATAAAAAGAAGAGATAAAAAATGAAAAGTCTTTTTATTCTTCATGTCTCAAGATTACATCTTGGATCATTAGATAAGAATATGAAAATGAATCGATAAACAAAGAATATCATTATAATTGTTATATTGTTATAGGCATCGGCTCATACATAACTCATACATAATTACAACAATGCTGCAACAAAGAAATATATTATCTTAGTAGAAAATTAAAATATAATTTAAATAAATAAAACTTCACCTTATTTGCAGAAGTCAACTCTTCCTTGTAAAGAGTAAGACCAATGATTGAAAGAAAAATTCATTTGTTGTTAGAATTAGGATTGCAAATTGTATTAGGATTAGGAATCCTAAAGAAACGGAATCCTAATAATAATTAGGTTGCATTTTATGTAGGGCCCTTTTAGAAACAAGGATATGAGTCTTATAATCGGATTAGTGTATAGAGGAGATGAAGGTGTTACCTCCATAACACCACCATAATGGGAGACTACAATGAGAGAGAGGGGGCATAGATAGTTGTACCAAAATCTTCTTCATATAGAATTCTATTATATGGTGGTCTTGAGAGGTGATTGATTAGCATCATATCTTGGATCATGTTCTTATCGTGTCTTCAAGTTGGTTGATTGTGTATATGATTCTTCTCCATCAACATCTTCTTGGGAATTTAGGTTGTGTTTGAGTAATGATGATATTTTATTTTAGGAAATCTTTGTATACAATATGTTATGGTATTAATGTATTCATATAATGAATTTAGCTGGAGTAAATGATGATTTATATTGTCTAAACTTAGTAAGGAAACTCCTATATATTTAAACGAGTTGAGATGAAATATTATAGAATTTTATAACAAGAAATCTAGGGTTGATTTTGAATAATATTTACAATTTAATCACGATGAGAGGACATTTTATAATGTTCCAAATATATTTGATTATATTAACTGATTTCTTATTTTTATTTTATTAACTTATTTTATTTTTTAGTTAATGTTTTTCCTCATATTTTATAAAATTGCTAATGAATTTTTCACAATACAAAGTTTTCTATCTTGTAAACCTTATCTAAAATAGATTTTTTTTTAATTTGAACTTTAACATTAAATAAAATGTACTCAGACCCTCTTTATTGTTTTCAAAACTAGTTTATAAACTTCGATTTTCACATGTTTAGTTTTTCTTAGTTGGATGGTTTATATATTTTTTAAAAGGGTTAAATGAGGCTACCCCGCCCAATTTTCAGGTGTTTTTTTTTAATTTTTTTGAAAAATTTCATCATGTATATTCATTTATATCTTCCTCCTATATATCATTCGAATTTCGTCAGAACTAGAGACTTTTATGCCCTCCATCTAGAACAGGTCGACTACACCAATGTTTAGACCGCTAAAATACCTGTTTTACATTGAGGGCATATGAATCTCTGTTTCTGACAAAATTCGAATGAGATATAAGAGGGATATATATATGAATAATATGGTTGTATTTTGCAAAAAAATAAAAAAATACGGAAAAATGAGGCAGGGGTAGCCATGGGCATCCAAATTTTTTCCTTTTTAAAATTACGATATATGCTGGTAATTAAAATGAATTTATTAATTTTTATTTGTTGAAAACTTTTAAAAAATAAAAAATCACACATAAATACATGATCATAGAATATCATAGAAAATCGTTATTGAATGATAAGATTCATAGACATAAAGTATTCATATACACATTAATCAAGTCTATTCATTACTAAAATCATTTTTGAACATCTTGAAAATATAATTATATAAGTCATTAAATTTTATGCACATGAATGAATGCAAAACAGTTATATATTTAGAGATTAATATTCATCGTTTTCTATCATGTCTTTTTTCAGCTCGACAAATAGCCTTTGTTGGTCTCGATTTACCAATTTTCAAGGGTTTTAATTATTAATTCACAAGTGTCGTTGTAACCAAAGAAAAACCAATTTAATCAAACAAATTATTTAATCTCAAATCAAGAAATAAAAGAAATGAGATGGATTTCGCTATTTAGTTATTTAACTGGTACAACTCCCATGATCGAACATAAGGAGGAAAATATTATTAAATACGGTGATCCAATTCAAAGAAAAATCAAGGAAAGGTAAAAGGAAACTCAAAAAACTACTCTTGGTTTTTGGGGGATTCTTATCTTTTTAAATTTTCATGGGTTTTTAGTTTTTATTTTTTATGCTTTCTGATTTTTTTAATGATTTTTAAAATTTCAAATTTTTATATTTTAAAATTTTCAAAATAAAACAAATAAAAAAGTGGAAATGAAGGAAAAACGTCTTTTTATATTTTTAAATATGGTAAAAATTTCCATAAAAAATAAAATAAAAATATTTTGTACTTCGGATATTTTTTAATGTTTGTGATTTTTCATAGATTTTTAGATTTTTTGGATTTTCATAACAAACTAAAATAAGAGAAAAACAAATAGAAAATCAAGCAAATGTTTTTGGGTTTTTTAAATATAAAATTAAATAAAAATATGGAAACCAATTTTCATAAAAAGAATTTTATTAATATTTAAATTAAGTCTAGAAAGGTATTTTTAATGATTTTATATGATTTTTTAGCTTTTCTATATTATGTATTTTTTTGTTTTTATAAAGAATTTTCAAGCAAAATTTATATAGTAATCCAAACAACTTAAGACACATACACAAGATTTGTTTAGAATTTTTAAAGCTATTTTCAAATTTTTATAATTTTTCTACTACAAACAGGGAAGATTTTGGTGATTTTTGAATTATTAAAAATCGCAAAGCTATTTATTTTTGCAAGCAAAAATTATGACATAAAGCAACACAACATCCAATTACACTAATTTTTATGAATTTTTCATGGCACAAATAATGTTTATTTCAATCAAAATGGACAAGAAAAAGGAATCTAGAACACATGGACTGATTTGCAATTATTTCAAAGTTTCAGGGCAAAATATTACAGAGAAATATAGCAGGTGTACATATACAATTGTCACATAAAATCAACTACAGCTCATGTAGATACAAAGCATCGGAATAGTTTTTCAAATATAATAATATATGAGGGAAATTTTGAAATATACCTAAAATCTCCGCACTTGCAGGTCACGTACGGCCTTAAGCGGCAGAGTCAGTGCACCTCTGGACTTCGACACGTGGCTGGTTGTCATTTAATCTAGAAGGGATCGACTGTTCTTCCCAATAGGGGCTGCAGGCGATCGTCTTCGAGAATACGATGGAGTCTCGAGCAACGACGGTCCAGATCTGATCATCAGTGGATCCTTGCAGGTGTTGCGATTATGGCTCGGTTCTGCAAGTTACGATGGCTTGGACTTGAAGGCGATGTAGATCTATGGCTAGAAGCGGTGGATTCTTGAGCGGGCGGAGCTCGATCGTTGGTGGATCCCATGCAACTGATTCTTGATGATACTTTTCAACCTCCTTATGTTCAATCAATTCATATCGGGTGAGGGATGCTTCAAAATGATGGCTCTATGATGATCAATCCTCGATCTGTAGCAAACTTGCATGGATCTGAGGCTTGCCGACGTTCTCGATGGATCATATCAAATATGATGTGTCTCACTCAGCTATGATAAAATCGATCAAAAATGAATTCAAGAAATTAAATTCATGAAATTATCTACAAAATTGGAATCGAACAAAAGGAATAGAATAGATGAAAATCTTATATTTGCTTCCAATTTCTGTGATATCAGGTATTGCTTCGATCTTGGTTAATGCTTCCCATTCAGATTCTCCAGATGATGAGGATCTACGATATATTCGATCAATCTCAAGAGTTGTTCGTGTGAATCGTCTTCCAGATGCTTGAGGCTGATAATCAATGCTCCAGATGTGTATCCGATTTGAAGACGGTTGTGCTCCACAGATCTGATAGATCCGACGATGAGTTCATTGCAGTTCAATCAACGACGATGCTCTAGGTGATGTATGAGATTGGAGATAAAATTCCAGATGTTCTCGTGCTAATCCAAGTTCTTGCTTAATCCTACAATAGAGAATTTTGACTTGATCGCTATGCTCGGTCCCAAAAACAAATAGGAAATAGACGAACAAAAGTGATATTGGTGTGAAGGTGGAGCTCCAAATCTCCAGCCACCATGCATGGATGAAGGTGAAAGGATATTTGAGATAGAACGTGAAGCGATGAGGATTTGAAATGGATGGTAATCGGAGTGGATCGAAAATCAAGATGAAATCAACAAGGATGTTATACCTATTGATACCAAAATCAAATGAGAATCAAAATGAAAACAAGCAAAATCTGATGAAATGGATGCCTGGGTTGAGGATCGGAGATCCTCTTATTGTTGCCTTGACGCAGCAACGACTCGTGGAAGCTCAAGCTCGCTCAAGGTGGAGCACGGCGATTTCTCGTCTAATCAAAGGCCAGATTGCACCTCTCCTCGCTTCAACAATGATTAATTGTCACTCATTATACATTGGAGCTCACCAGAATGGGGAAATGGACAAAGATAGAAACAAGGAAGGAGTGGGACCCTTATTAAAAAATAGAAACACTGAATTTCAAATAAAATTTCGGTGCACAAAACAAGGCGGAAAAAAATTGAAATTATTGAGCGAAAATGAGGGTTGTGAGACTTTATTTTGACAACAATTCAAATCGATCGGATCAGAGACCAAATCTAGAAATTGGAGAAATGGCCATTCTGATGATCGAGATTCTCACTATCGAGATAAGGTAAGATAAATCAGAGTCGTTGTGACCCGAGTAGCAAGGTTCGATCAATCAAGAAAATATAGGAACCACCAAATCAAAGGATCAAATAATAAAATCAAACAGCGGTCCTCGCTAATTTTATTAACCTGGTATAGCGACCAGGGTTGGACTCAAGGAGCACGGGATGGCTGAGACGACCTACGAAGTAGTCAAAATCGAAAAATAAGGAAGAAAATATTCTTGGTGGATTTTAATGATTTTTAAATTTTTTGTATTTTTAATTTTGTAAGAAAATGTAAGAAACAAGCAACAACAACAATTTATTTAAACACCCAAAAATACTCCAAAAATTCAAATAAAATAGTTTTTGTGGTTTTTATCTTTTTACGTGTTTTTGGCGAATTTTTCAATTTTATTTGATTTTCTAAAAATCAAGAAAGAGGAAAAATATGGGTTACTGTGCAGCCAGACTTGAAAGATCAATTAAAAAATATATAATTGATCTATAAAAGTTTGAAGATAATTTTTATGAAAAATATATAAAAACTAAACCACAAAAAAGAGTTTGCATTTTTTGAATTTTATATAATTTTTAATGATTTTTATAAAATTTAAGGGTTTTTTAATTTGTAGGGGTTTTTAAATCAAATAAGCCAAAAATTTGATAGAAGCTAGAAAACACAAAATTAACTACCACTAATTTGTTTGGAAATTTTAAAAGAAGTTTTTAATATTTTCTTTGATTTTTCACTTCAGATAATACCAAAACTATGTGTTTTTGAATTTTTAAAAATAGTAAAAAGCCTCAAAAATTTCCCAAAAATTTAGAGAAATTTTTACACAGTGGTAGGAGCCGCATACCCAAGATTTTACCTAATTTGGATTTGATTTGATTTTTTGTTCAATAAAAACAATGTCTACAGCTCACATGGACCTAAATGTAAGAAAACATAGTTCCAGGGGCTTAAACGTAACACGCGCTAAAACCTTAGGGTGGAATGTGTAAAAATCGCAAACAATCAACACATGCTTAAATACATTCATGCACAGGGGTATAAATGCTATTTTCAGAAACTAAAATTTCATTTCATAACATGGCATAAACCCCAAGCCCTAAACATGTAATTGTCCAAAACGTCACGTATCGAAGCACATGTCTCACATAGGCATGGACTAAAATGCAAATAACATAAACATCGAGGTCCAATGTGCAAAATATCCAAGAGTGCAAACTTATTTAATAGACTAAACAATAACTACTGAAAGCTGCAGGGGTATGGGTGCAATTACTCAGCCGAGGCGCGTGAGGGGCGCACGTGAGCGCCAGGTGTCGAGGCGTGGTTGGCTGCTGATGCGCGGTCCTGATGCAGCCGCCTGGACAATCCAACAGTGGAGAAACGATGATGAACGTGGGGGGAACGTGACCGTTAGATCAGAGATCTAACGGTCTGAAATGGCAAAGCGTGGATGGTGGAGATGTAAACTGGTTCGGCGGGGAGATCCAACAGCGGGTAAGGGATGAGGAAGAACACCTCCCAGGCGAAGTTCCCCGGTGCACCAGAGATGATCCAGCAGGCCGATGAACGATCAAAAAGGGGGGTCTTCCTCACGATGACACTCCGCGTCGAGTGGTGGCCTCCGATGAAGCTTCCAACGGTCGGATCCTAAGGTGAGGGAAGATCAACCTGGAGGAGCTCCGACGAAGGGGTGGAATCGTGACCAAGGGGGTACCTGCTCTTATTCACCTGCAAAACAAAGCTCTCGCTCGGAGGAGCACTCCGGCGGGGGTTATTAGCCAAAAGGAAAATGAAAGCATCGTGAATGATCGAAGGGGGGTTCCGACGTGTGTGAGGGATGGAACCCAACTCGACCTGAGCTTGGATGGCTCAGTTCGAGGCGATCAGGTCGCGTATGGGGGATGACGATGAGTCGGAGAGGGGATCGGTATGAGTAGAATGGGCTGGCGGAGCTTCGGCCACTAGGGCGGAGCGGGCGGAGCTGAGATGCAAAAATCAGAAATGGACGATCAAAGAGGGTCTAACGGGTCTACTTGATGAGTGTGGTCGACTGTGGACGAGACACTGGGTCTCTGGGGATCGTTGCCTCGATGGAGCGTCGCCTCCAGAGGCTCGGGCGCACCTTGCGGCGGCACGGCGATGAAGCTCGCCGGACCTAAGCTTCAGACCTCGAATCCTCACTGCAACACCTCCCCTCGATAGATGTCATGGCCAAAGGTGGATTGAAATTGCGACCGGAGCTCGGCTAAATAGTGGAAAGGGTCTGGCTAAAATGGAGTCGGGCAGGGTTCAGTGAAGCACGGATCCCTAAAATGATCCTCGGGTCATGGATATGGGAGCTGTAATCGGGGCTCGGGGTTTAGTCAAATGGAGACCGGATCAGATGGGGAAAATTAGGAGAAGTCGGGTTTGACCGGGGGTCAACAATCCCCCGTGGACCAATGCGAGGCTGTCATTTATTAAATATTTGAAAAATCATTTTAAATTAGTAAATGATTTTATTTTGAAAAAGTTTAAACATGAAAAATGTTTACTATTTTTCAAATTATTTTTAGTGATTTTATTTATTTTTTTTGAAAAATAAATAACGTATTTACATTATATTATTATTATATATAGGTATATACATATATGTATTTTTTATTTTTATTTTTAATTGTTTATTTTTGTACAATTATTCTAATTTTATTTTTTTATTTTCAACATAAAATTTGGAATAAAAAGGTATTTTTATTTCATTTTTATGATTTATTTACATGAGTTAAATAAATAGGTTTATATATATGTGTACATGGTATATATACAAGGTGGTCAATGATTTTTATTATTTTTGTTTTTATTTTTCTGATTTTTATTTTATTTATTTACACCATAAAATATGGAGTGTATAAAAATATTTTTATTGGATTTATTAATTATTTACAAGGAGAAAATAAATAGGCCTTTTATTTTATATACATGGTCTATGTAAACTAATGAGAGAGAATGTTATTTATTTTTATTTTTATTTTATTTTTCCCAATTTTATTTTAATTTTATTTTTAAAAATATATACAAAATATGAGAAACACTTTTTAATCTTTATTTTGAGGAAAATAAATTTATTTAGATACATAGGATTATGTACACCATGATTGACCTTATCTCTCTCTACTTGGGTTCTTTTACGGTCAGGCCCATGCTGAGCCCTCCCTTGGGATTAGGTCACTCAATATTTATTCTAAATATTTCTCTCTTTTTCTTGCGTTTCTTTATTCCTTTATTTTTACACAAAAACATGGTAATTATGCGTATTTACATGATGCATGTGTTTTGACAACTTATGATATTTACACATATTCACAAGGTATTTGGCTAAGGTTTCTAGATAAAATAAAGGAATAAAGAGTGAAGAATTGGGATTCATCACCCCCCTATACTTTACTTTTGTTAGTCCCTTAGCAAACATTTATTTGAAAAAGAAGTGCAAAAGAGAAAGAAAAAGAAAAAGAGGAGAAATAAGGTTGATTATTAAACTTTCCTTCATTAAATTGAAATATGGAGCTCAATCAGACCATTGGATTATTAATTTGTCGGAACCTTATTTGAACTTAAGCTTAAAACTTAACAGCCTCTAAGTTCCACCAATCTATAGTCAAGACTCCTCAATAAACCAGATCAGAACAAGTCTACATACACAAACTCTAATGACTATGAATCTTTCCTTGTACGGTGTAAGTGATATGTAGCTCCCCACCTCAGAAGTAATAAAGAAACAACATCCCTCAACCCAGTAACTCTAATGCCTCGCTCTAGCAACTCTTTCCTCGAGAAGCGGGTATTCCCTTCTAAGTTCAAGTGCAACCGGCTCAAGACGAGGGGGAAGAAGAGAATGGACCATGGCCAATGTAGCCATGTATCCTTGGGAGCTTTAACCAGTGTAGCTGAGTCTCCCGCTGCAAGCTTCATGAGATGGTCATGTATAACATAAGCTTTGCTTTATTTGACTATGTACACTCCAGTGTGATTATTAAATTTTCAATCCGACCCACCACTTTTTTGGAGTTCTTTTATTTTTGCACATTTTTTTCATGTGCATCTGTACAACATATGTACATGGTGCAGTATATATACCAGGAGTTTTTCCTCTTGAGCCAGTAGACTATCCCTCTTTTGAAGCTTTATTGCAACCCGCAGCTTCTGTCTTTAGACTTCATAACCACCAAACCAAGTTGAGATGCACTTCCTTCACTATAAGAAGAAGAGAGGTTTCGCCTAGAAGTACTACCCTGATATGCTACCCCAAGCCAAAGGAAATTGCCTCCTCACCACCTCATCCGTGGAGAGCTATGTGTAGAGTACTGGTGTAAGTAAAGCCATTGTCTCTTATAGTCATGCGTGTGTTGTTAAGTGCTCTACTTAGGCTCATCAAGATAACATATGCTCATAGCCTAGTGAACTCAAAGAATTAAGTCCCAATGGACCTGAAAAGTCTCAATCCTAAGCCCTCTAAGGTTCCTCTTATCATTAGGTGGATTAAGGTCTTGACCAAGCTCAATTTGTCAATTTAATTCCAGGACAGTTTAAATGTCAACTATGATTTGGAAAAACTGTACAGGTATTTACAAAAATGCAATTTTACAAGCATTTACACGTGCAAAATTTTTGAAAAATGTTTGAAAACATGGATGTATGCATGAATGCGAAGTTTTGCAAAATATATACAGAAATTTCCACAAGGTTTTTGCAAACTTTTTGTTTTTCAAACATTTTACAAAAAATTTGTACTATATACATAAATTTCGATATGAAAATATTTACAAACTATTTACACAAAAAGATTTTACAATCGCTTGTACAAAAATAATTTTTATAAATAAATAGGTATGTGCAAGATGAATTTTATATACAAGGGAAATTTTTAAAATTTTATGGATTTTTAGCCATTTTTATTTATAAACACACATACACAAAGTACGAGTTATGGCTAAAGTATATATGAAATATATACGACACCCCCTATACTTAGCTCGAACGATGTCCTCAGAGTGATCAAGAGCGATGAAGAAGACATAACTCGTGCTTAGTATAGGGAAGTGAAAAGAATGGCTATATACAAAGATGAATCAAAGAATAGAATCAAGAGAACTCGATGTTCCCCCCTATACTTAGGATCAAGTAATCCTAAGTATAGCAAGCTGTACATGAAGGGAAATCCGAGTGGAAGGATGTACAGGGTCTACCCCCCTATACTTAAGGTGAAATATCCCTAAGTATAGGCAGCAAAACAGGAGTAGAAGGAATCAATAGGATACCCGAGAGTCCTACACCCCCCTATACTTAGGGTAAAGTGCACCCTAAGTATAGCATAATCATAAGATGAGCAAAGGGGTGTGAGACTAAAGAATAGAGTGATATGGACAACTGGATCTATACAAGTCGGAAGAACAATGATAATCAGGCGTGAGATGCAATAGATGTGAGTCAAGAGACCACATATCACGCAAAGTGAATAGGGGCAACATCAACGACCCACGGCTCATGATCTAGATATGGCTTGAGCCGCTGGCCGTTCACTCGAAAGGTAACATCAGAAGACAACTCAGATATGTCAATACTCCCATTGTCATGTACCTTTCTAACCAAATATGGTCCCTTCCATTTGCTTTGTAACTTCCCTGGAAATAGACGAAGCCTAGCATCAAACAACCATACTCTCTGTCCTGGCTCAAACTTCTTGTGGCTGATATGAGAATCATGCCACTCCTTCACTCTCTCCTTATAATGTAGGCTGTTTGAAAAGGTGGTATCACGAAGCTCTTCCAGAGCTGCTAACTCTGCCCTCCTCTGATCTCCTACACTCTTTGGATCCAAAAGTATATCAATGATAGCCCAAAGTGACCTATGTCTCAGCTCAACAGGTAAATGGAACGGCTTGCCATAAATGCGGCGAAAGGGAGATGTACCCAAAGGCGTCTTGAAAGACGTCCTATATGCCCACAAGACCGAGTCCAAAAGCTGTGACCAATCCTTTCGGTCAGGGCGGATGACTTTCTGCAATATAATCTTGATCTCCCTGTTCGACACTTCAGCAAGACCATTCGTCTGAGGGTGGTATGGAGTGGCAACTCAATGGTCTATGCTGAACTCGCTAGCAAGGGCCTTTACCTTGTCATTGACGAAATGAGACCCCCCGTTAGATATCAACACTCGAGGTACCCCGAATCGTGAAATGATATTCTTCCTCAAAAATTTGCAAACAGTCCTAGCATCTGCGGTTCGGGCAGGGATGGACTCAACCCAACGACTCACATAATCTACAGCCAACAAAATGTACTCGAATCCCTGACTCTTAGGGAATGGACCCATGAAATCGATGCCCCATGCGTCAAAAACCTCACAGAAGTGTATGGGCTGCATCAGCATCATATCACGCTGTCCACAAGTGCCCATCCTCTGATAGTCAGTACACCTCTTCACGAACTCATCAGAGTCCTTGAAGAGAGTAGGCCACCATAGGCCGGATTGGATCACTTTCTGTGCCGTTCTCATCCCAGAGTGATGTCCTCCTGCCTCAAACTTGTGGCAGTAAGTAAGGACGCTGTGATGCTCCTCCTGAGGAATGCACCGACGCCAGATACTATCTCCTCCCTCATGGTAAAGGATGGGATCCTCCCAATGGTAAAACTTGGCCTTCGCGAGGAAGGTCTCAAGTTTCTGCTTGGGCCACTCTTGTGGAACTTTCTTGGCGACAAGATAGTTCACAATATCGGCATACAATGGGAGCGAGGCGATAGAAAGGATCGCCTCATCTGGGAAGGTCTCACAAATAGGCTCAATCTGCTCAGAATCCTCAAGATACTCCAATCAGGAGAGATGATCCGCCACCACATTCTTGACTCCAGGCTTATCCTTAATCTCTATATCAAACTCCTGGAGTAGAAGGATCCATCTGGTCAATCTAGCTTGGCATCCTTCTTTGCCATGAGGTACTGATGAATCTCCATTTCATCACCTTTATTCTATCATTTTGGCCTCAAAACCCAAGCAAATGCATGTAAATAGCATCAATTTGTCTATAATAGCATTCATCATTTATTGTATTAAGTGCACATAAAATAAGGTTTTTAATGCCAAAATAATAGAATAAAGGGAAGAAAAGAAAAAAGAATAAAATATTGCAAATATTTTATGAACCGAACCCCAAGACCAAGTCAAGAATTGGCGTAGTCGACAATGAATAAAGTAGGGGGAGATAACGGTCAATAATACAATAAATCCCTCATGTATTTATTTATTCATTTATGCATTTTTGACTCCTATTTTGTATATAATTATTTATTCATTAAATAGAAATATGTTATACATGAAAGTTATAGATAATAATGTAAATAAAAATATAAAATTGAGTTTGTACAAAAATAATATAAAAGGTAAATTTTATACACAGAATAAAAAGCCAGAATCTCAACTTCACAGACCTATATCTTGCAAACAAAAACTCAAAATCCACCAAAATCACTTTTAATCATTTATAACTTTTCAAGAGCTATTTAATAAAATTGGGTTCATAATTTTTGGAGTGCATTTGTGAAAGTTAGGTTTTTGGCCCTCATTGTATAGTTTACCGATTAAAATATTCAATTTATTCATTACTTATTATTTTTACAAATTCATATTTTTATAATTTTGTAAACATTATTTATAACATAGGTGTTCATTAAAAATTAGAACTGAACCTAAAATAAAAAAAGAGAATAGAAAAAAAAATTAAAACATAGATGAAATACCTAGGTTCTATATGTGTCTAAATAAAAGGGGGATATATTCTTTAATTATTTTATTCTTTCATATTTTTTTAATACTGTAAAGATTACATATAATATATTAAAAATATATAATCCAAAATAAAACCCAATAAAATTCATTAAATAAATAAAATGTATATAAAATATAGGTAAAATACCTATAAGTATACCTACATATTATGTACCTATTTATTTAAATATGCAAATAAACTCATAAAATCAAATAAAAATATATTTATACTCATAAAAATAAGTTATAAATCTATAAAATAATATAATAAATTAATAAAATAAAACACATAAAATAAAAATAAATTATGCAAAATACATATAAATATACCTATAAATACACTATTAAAATAAACTCATAATAAAATACATCAAAAAAATAAATAAAAATCATAATAAAATATTACATTAATTAATAAACATTTTTTATTTTATATTCGAAAAATAATAGAATCATTTACTAATCTAAAATAATTAATCTCTATTAATCCATACTGTTTTGTCTTCTAGCGGCCTGCGTGGACCAATCGCATGCCGCCAAGGGTTGACCGCGGGTCAACTCTTCATACCCTAGCCTGACGCCTCTGACAGGTCACGGGGGCTCCGTTTCTCCAAATTTTCACGCAATTTTTGTACCATGAGAACGATAGGACTCTTCATGAAGATTGTTCCTTGTACATCCTAGATACACGCCCTATCCCATGCTCCCTTGTACATAGCCCCGATTCTTTGAGATTCGTCGGCCAATAAGGGTGCCCCCATTGTTCATAAATAAGAAAGCTCCATCTACTCTTCCTTTTTGGTCTGTTTTTCACCCTCTTCCCTTCCTCGTATTCGGTCCTGAAGGTCCCCTCGTGACAGGAGGAGGCTTTTGGCGCCTTGAATCGGTCAGAGGAGGTGGGAGCTGCACCCACGGCGGAGCTTCGGCTACGCCATGCTCCCTGGTCCCCCACCAGGTATTTGAGCATTTTTTCTTGCTTTATTAGGTAGATTTTAGTTTTATGTTTCATTTATAGCATTTATTTAAGCATTTAACTCGGTAAATCACCTCAGTTTGGTCGAGTCGTAGTTCGCTGGAGCGGATATCTAGTTCACATGCGATGCTCGTATCGCCCCCATCTTGTTCCCTTTCACCTTCTCCATCATCCGCACACCCCTGATCAACCGGAACCCTCGTGGTTCCGTGAATCGAGGTTCCCCTCCACCGCTCGTCGGAACCTCGCCACCCAGTCCATTTTTTGCGCACCAGCTTCAAACCCCAGGTCAAGGGTGAAGCCCTCGAGCCGTTGGTTCTTCCTGTGCAGATCTTGATGCACAAGAAGCCCTCTTGGGCTTGATCAATTCCAGGAAGAGGGTCCTGGAGGTCCCTTCCTTCCTCGAGCTCGCCGGAACGTCTGGGACCTCCAGGGGCCGAGCGAAGACCATCATTCGATGCGGGGAGCTTCCAGGCACATGTAGAGACCACCAAAGGAGAAGGAGGAGGACGGAGGCACCAGTTGTTCACGATCGAAGCTCGCCGCACGCGAGCTTCGTCCCTGTTCTTCCACCCTGCTCCATCGTCGTCCGATGAAGATGATGCTCCCAGGTATAGCAGCTACCGTTGGATGCAAAGCCTTACAACCGTCCGATCTCATTAGGAGATCTGATCTCGACCATCCAACCACGAATCGTCATCGTCACGCCAGAGGCCGACGCGTGTCAAGTGGATGAAGCCCAGCCGTTGGATCGCGCGCTTTGAGGGGTAATTTGCATTTTAAGCCCCTACCTTTTTGGTATTTATTATTGAGTCCATTAAGTATTGTGTAACGTTTAAAATAAAGTGGGTATTTTTGCAAAGCGACCCTTGGGTTTTTGGTATTTACATCGTGGTCCATTCCACGTCAGATCACGTGAGGCCTCACGTGCGTTGGAAATATTTCATGTAAGCCCCTGTATGTCCTCGTATTTCATAAAGATACATTAAATGAAATTTGCAGTGTTATATTTTTTAGAAAATTGCACGTAGGCCCCTTATATTTCACGAAATTGCGTTTTGGTCCCTGTGCGTGTAAGTCACGTCTAGTACCACGTGATTGGAAAAATTTTAATGACCCTCTGACGGGTTTTAAACTTTGTATTTGGTCCATAAACTTCATGTTAATGTTCTAAACTGTTGGTAAAATTGCTCAGAACCCCCTGGACTTTATTTTATTTGCAAAAATGCCCCTGCTAGTGTTGGAATTTCTTTGTGCTTCCCCTATTTATTGCATACATCTCTAAAATTCCAAAAATCACCAAAAAATTAACATAGATCCCTGTTGCATTATATTATTGAGCTATATTTTTATTTTGTATTTTTATTGCATTTCCATATTTATAAAAATTCAAAAACATGCATTTTTACTACTGTTTGCATTATAAAATCCCAAAAATATAAAACCTCTGGAAAAATTCTTAAAAAAATATATGTTGTGCTTTTGAGTGTGCTTGATTTTCTGATCAAAAATCTCTAAAAAATTTAAAAAGAAAAAGCATAAGAATAACAAAACCCTGAAAATCTCTATAAAAATATTAAAAATCCATAAAAAAATCAAAAAAATATAATTCTAGTCTCTGAATTTTCTCTATTATATTCTCTATATATTAAAATTAATTTGGAGGAGTTTTGCTACTGTTTAATATTATTTACCTTCATTTTATTATCAAATATTTATTATACTTATTATTTTTAGTGTTTTTGACTTTAAAAATATATAAAAATTAGCAAAAACTCTTAGAAAATCACAAAAAACATTAGGAAAAAAATATAAAACCCTAAAAACACTATATTTTCTATATTTGCCCTATTTTATCTTATTTATATACCTATCTCCTCTCTTATATATATATATTCTCTAGATAGCTACATATATATATATATATATATATATATATATATATATATATAGGGTGCACTTGAATTGAGGTGGCACCTTTTCTTGATTGTGGAAAGGTGCCATTTTAGGCCATTGGATGATGAGTGCATGGTTGAGATTGAAACCACTAGGTGGTTTTCATGCCAACTAACATTGCTAAATTGGTGCGGATCAAATTAGTGCTAATTTAGTCAAATACACGTCATCGAACATTCTATATTTAGTAAAACCCGAGAAGTTAACATTGTACTTTCTGAAAAATATGATGCAATAAATGCTTACATTTTGAAATAACTATTGCGAATTTACAAAAGATGGATATATTTTACATTCATCTGCTGTAAATTACAAAAATCTTAACCACTGATGTATGGAAAAAGTTCAAATTCGGCAAAAAAATAGCTTATTCTGTATAGTTGTGTTTCCTAAAATATAGGGAACTGTGATAATGGTCTAATTAATTGATGTACACGTGGAAACATTCCAATAATGTTGTGATTTTTGTTACAACTATATTTCCAAATATATCGGCTGTGGCAAATTACGTACGCATTATATATTCTACACGTCATATGCATATTATTTTGGGGGGGGGGGTTTAAATATTAGGTGTATTTTTTAATTCGTAAATTGGAAAATACACGTCATAACACATGTTAAATCTAATTGCATCCAACATTATGTGGAAGCAATATTTGTAAATTACAACTTTTTTGTAAATTTTGTAGTCTCTTTTGTAAAACACATTTGATTTATTTTGAAATTGTGTATTCTTGTTTGGGAACATTATGTGGGAGTAACATTTGTAAAATGTGATATTATTTTGTAAACTTTGTGGTCTCTTTTATAAAATACATGTGATTTTTGTAAAACAGATTGCTTATTATTAATGTATAAATTGTTTTATTTGTCCATCCAACGTGTTTCCCAATATTATGGGTTCATCTAAATTTGTCATCCATTGTAAAGTTTATGTAGATTTTGTAAAATCCACGCTCCCATTTAAGAATTACGTGTTAATCTGCAAAATAAAAAGGCAATTAGTAGTTTATCATTTACTTCTAAAATAGGATAACATTTAAAAAATACATGTTGAATAGTAAATCAATGAATCAAAATGTAAATTATTCACACAATTATGTAAACTAGTAATTCAAAAGGAAAAATAAACCTTCATATTTGATATTTAATCCATCGAATTGAATCTGTAAATTTTATCCCTTTAGTATCTAATCCACAATTTATGAGACTTCATCTAATTTCATTTTTGCAAAATACAACACCTTCAGGGCGAAAATATAGCAAGGTGCACAATCTTCTATGATAAAAAATCATTTATTGATAATGAGAATCTGAGACATATTCAATATATAAACAAATATTTACCATTCTTAATCAAAATTTTCTTTCTTTTAGATGATATTTTCATTCTCATTCCACATAATTCAATATATAAACAAAACTCAAAAGAAAAAAATTAAAAGTGTATTGAACTCAAAAGAACGTGGGATCCCAAACTTAAAAATGATTGAATATTCCAAAAAATATGATTGAACTCAAAAGAACAAAAATGTTGAATATTACAGAAAATAAGATTGAATAAAGGCTCGCGTTTTGAAATAATTGTTATCACTTTACAAAAGATTGATGTATTTTACAATCATGTGTTATAAATTACAAAATCGTAATAACTGATGTTCGAAAAACACCCAATCATAATCAGTAATAAATCAGGAACATTGATTCAAAAATAAAACAAAGGAGAAATATTGAAAAATGGATTGAGATGGAATCAAAACAGAAAAAATCCAAATCCAAATAAAAAACAAAATCAATCTAACATGGAACTTGATTAATATATGAATAAAAAAGAAAAAGAAAAAAACTACTAAGAACATGCATTATCTTCCGTGCGCAACCACCTCATGATGCTCCATGCATCGTCCTCGTCATCGCCGTGGACTACCATCATCATCTCGACGCACATCCGGCACCACTACGTCGAGAGAGGACCAAGAATGAGAGGGGGAGCGGGCCCCCATCGAATTATGTTTTGAAAATTCCGAGTAATGAGAACCTCGATTATGATGGATGCTATATTTAGAAAATAAATTGGTATAATTAATGAGCAACGAGATAATGACACGAGTAAATAGAATATTTAATTTTATTTCTAAAAATAGTGAGTTGGAGTTTATTTGGATGGTGGTTTTGAGTTTAATGTGGTGGTTTTATTTATAACCATAGATCAAGATCTAACGGTTTTTATGGATTGTCATACCATGATTGTGGTGAGGTGCCACCTTAATTCAAGTTTTCCCTATATATATATATAAACATATACATATTAAAAGAAAAAGAAAATATAAAAATGAAAATATCAAAAAAATAAAACCAGACATTAGAAAAAACAAAAATACATATATCTATAATAAATTAAAAACCCACAAAAAAGGATTCTTTTAAGGATGATTAGAGTGTACATAAATACCTATAGGCTACCTATTTTTTGCTCTCTGTGGTTCGACCTCTACATGCTTATACACTATGCATTTTATGGTAGAGTTAATAAATTTTAATTCACATTTTTGGACTTAATTGACTCATTATGTATTGCGGGTTAATTTCTGATCAACAGGGGTTTAGTGAGCGGTCGCTTCAGCGACATCGTTCCCATCTTGTGTGGGACATATTTAGACCCTTGCCAAATCCATGGTTATCAGATGGCACCGTTGCCGGGAGCAATGAGCGTAGCCTATAATACCTTGTCATTTTTGTATAAAAATTCATTTATTCATCATTTATTCTGTGAATAGTTATTTATTTGAAATTGCCTAATGATACATGATTCTTTGATTAGTGACATAAACATTCATTCATTTTGATTAATTACTTGATTCTTTATTTCATTGACTGAGCTTATACTAGTTCTATCTCTTTGTGACCTTGTTGCGAGGGCCCGCCACACGAGGATGGTTTCTTAGGAAGCCAAGGCATCCAATCTTGGAGGATGTTGGTTTTCACTTCATGACCAGCTGGAGAGAGCACCAAGGATGCAAAGGGATGTGAATTAGCTAGGCCTTGAAGTAATTAGGATCAATTTTTTAATTTATTGTGTGAGAGAGACAATTTTGGTATGTAATATAACTTGGACTCTACTCTTCACAACGAGGTCCAGTGCCCAGGTGTCTGTTCACCTAGGGGCCTCGTCGCGGTTTTTTTCGTGTTTTCCCGCCTTGTTTTCTTTGTTTCCCGCATATTTGAGCTTTCCGCCTTTGCTTTACTTTATTTTGAGTGCATGGAGCCCCTAGACTTAGGTTGCTTGACTCGGTAGCTGGGTCCACACCTTAGTAAGAATGCATGTTCCTATAGTCTATTATGTATGGATCTAGTCAAATCTAATAAATGTTAGTTGTTTAGAGTCAGACCCATGTGCCGTGAGAGACGTCGTACAGCGCTGGCAGGGCCCGTTGTGGCGGGACCGAGACGTTTCCAAGACCGGACTCCAGGGTTAGATTTTAAATAACCAACATATGGTTCTTCACGATTAATAACAGCTACTGTTTAGGATGATTTTGTCGCTTGCAAAACGTCATGTAGATAGGTTAAATTCTGTTTTGCATACCACATGGAGAGAGTTGGGATGCACGATAAGTCTTCTAACTCAGCATGCATCATTCGGTTCAATGGTGATATTTCCATCATAGAACCAACTTGCACGGCTTTTCCGCTATCTCTCTCTGATTTTGAGCACCTAGGACATAAATGAAAATCTACAAAAACATTAGGCGTTGGTATGAAACAGACTAAAAAAAGTGAAAACCCAAAAAAACTAAAACAAGGGGACTGCTAAATAAACTTTGACCTTAATTAAAATATGTAATGGACTATCATTGTACTGGGTTCATAAAGTCCTCATTGTTTTCAGGTACCTTTGGAGGGGGACCAAAACTCCACTCCCTTGAGCGAGGCACGCCCCATAAGGAATAGAGCCAAAATCCCAGTCTGCAACTGCCTTGTGTATCGCCTGGATTTTCGAAGTATTGGCGCTTCTATCGTACGTGGGCGAGTAGGGTTTGGTCGCCATTGATGACTCTCTATTGTGTAGAGCATCGACCTTGTCCAAAGTATCGATCATAGGCCACGCCTTCACGGGGGCGTCTGTCTCATCGTCTTGTGTCCGAGTAGGTTCTTGCACGCTCACGGGTGATTCCGTTGCGAGCGAGAACCGAAGTATCGATTTCACCAATTGGCTTCCTCTCTCTATTTCTTTAGCTGAGTAGGGATCCAGGAAGGGTTACAAGGACCTCAAAAAGTACAGACTATAGGTTACAAAGGAGGAGGACAAGTACGGGATACTTTTCTAGCTGTACTCTCTCTCCTATAGGGTGTAGCGTGCTAAGGACTTGTTAAAAGATATGCCTGAAATAACAACTCTAAAAATGAAAAGATAATAAATAGCCGAACTTTCACAGCTTCACATGGCATGAGTTGGTGAACCCAATCTTGTATTGTGTTTGTATGGATCTAGATTAAGGTTCAAAGATCAAGTCCCGCGCCTTTGCGCAAATTTTGTTGTGTCATTCCCCTTTGACCACCCCTCAGTTTGGGCCTTTTCTACTGTTTTGCACTCCTTTTTACTCCTCGTTGACCATCATATCCTTCCTCCAACATACAATCCTCTCTTGCTTTGCGAATTCGATTCATGGATGGTTTCTGTCGGGACCCTGCCGACACCCACATCGATTCCATTGACTCGACTTTGCCAATAAATTTGAGGCGATTCCCGAGAACCCGATCTGGACTTTGCGGATCGATCTCCAGACTCCTCGTCTTCTACCCTCCTTTTGACCACCCAATAAACCGGGATCACTTTTGTCCCACCTTCATCATTGTGAATGGAAGTCGATCACAATCCATATCCGTTTCCATTCATGACATTCTGCGATTGATCTTGATTCCAGATTCATCATGACAGATGAATAAAATTATAAGTGGTCTGATTACAATCCTCTCATTCTGCAGATAGAAGACGGACCAAGCCCTGGATTCCAACACAGAATTCATTTCGTCAGACTCAGACCCTGACATGGCTCCTCAAGGGAAGGGCAAGGGTCAACATCCACCACATCCAGAGCAAGGACAGATGCCTGATCAGATTCAGGTTAATGCACAATTGTTGGCATCCATCCAAGCTATTCAACAATAGCTGACCGAGCAGGCCCTAGCACAGACCGCTTTTTAGGATATGCTGAATGACGTAATGAACCGACACGAGGGAGGAGGAGGAGGCCGATGAGGTAATATCCCTTCAGATGATGAGGGAGAGCCAGAACATGGGACGCCCAAACCTATACTGAAGGAGACTTATAATCGTGGAGACAGTCAGATGACCGAGTGGATCCTCATTCCACCGGTACATGCTCACTTTGAGATGAAACCCCAGTTCCTCGCTCTTCTTCCTACTTTCCATGGAAACACCAGTGAAGAGCCGTACATCCACCTACAGCAGTTTTCACGCATCTGCCACACTACTCACTACCCCAATGTCCCTTTGGACATAGTCAAAATGATGGCATTCCCCTTCAGCCTGCAAGACAAGGCCCTTTATTGGGTCAACCATCTGGGGAAGGTTGTGACAACCTGGGAGGAATTAAAGTCAGCATTCTTGCATAAATTTTACCCTCTTGGTTGGCTCAACCAGATGCAAGCACGTATCAATAACTTCTCTAAGGGAGCGCACGAATCCATACATGAAGCCTGGGAGAGATTCACCGATCAGCAGGATAAATGCCCCCATCACGAGATTCCAAAGACCAGTCTGGTCCAACATTTCTTTGGGGGCCTGAACATCGAAAGCCAAAGGCTCATTGACGCAGCCTTTGGGGGTTCACACTTCAACAAGGATGAAGATGTAGTCTGGCAGATATTCGAGGAAATGGTTGAAGGAGAGACCACCCTCTCTTCATCGAAAGCATACCAAAAGCAGCCCCAGATCCTCCAGAAACAAGTACACATGGCAGCATCACGCGAGGCGGAGAGAGATGAGAGCTCCAACCTCAGTATCATCGGGGGCCATCTCTCGAAGGTTGATATCATTGAATAATGATCACAAGACCTTGAAAAACTTGTTGTGATCGAAAAGAGGACTCAAAACCTTGATAATCTAGATCAGATCACCAAACAGTTAGAACTGATAGTGGGCACCATCAACTCTGTTTAGTCGGCAGTACCATCAGAGGCTTCAGCTAAGAAGAAAGACGACCTACCACTGCCACAAACAACCTCAGCCAAGCCAGCAGCCACCGGTAATCCAGCACGTGTACTATGTGCAGGCGCCCGACCAAGGCCAGCCGCAGCAGCAGATGGTTGTGTACCAACCAGACTTTGCAACGCATGGAGCAATGAAGCACAACCGACCCGTCCTATGGGACAACCTCAGGGTCAGCCACCAGCCAACCGGCAATATCACCAACCTCAGGGTGGTTGGTTTGGGCAGTCCTCACAGCCACCGCCACACTACCATCAGCCTCCCCCATATGCAGATCAATGGAGGCAGAATCAACACTGTCAACATCCGCAGTACCGTCAGCCTCATTCTTTCCATCAGTATGCGACCGCTCAACCTCAGCAATACCAGCAGTATCCTCCTCCCTCTTACCGGAAATTTCAGCTTTCTGCACCACCCCAGCATCACCAACAACAGCCTCATCACTAGCACATGCAACAAGAGCGTGTGTAACGACCCCGTTTCTTGGGCCGTCGGATCCTCCCATATCCGGATCTGGTTACTCAACAATAATTTATTCAGCAATCACAACTAACATTCAGAAATATACTGCAAATAAAAATACTCGGAGGAAAGTATTTCAACACTTTTCCATTCACAAAATAAAGTTTAGAGGATACATTGTCCCACTATAACCATTACATGTACATCAGCTTGAAAGGAAAATATACAAAAGATTACTAACTACCTTAAAGAGTAAAGCTACTGTGGCTGGCTGGATGTCTAGTATGTAAGCCGGATGAATTTTTTTTAAAGTCCTTGCTATGGCTCACCGATACCTGTTGAGTTTTCCATAAATCATAGGATAAAAATTAGCGAATGCTAAGTAACGAAGAAGAGAAAAGCAAATAAATTGTGTAATTTTTTTCAAAACTTGATATCACAATATTTCATTCCTTTTTATTAATTTAAGTCCTATTCCTTTCTATTCCACATCAGGGATTAGTCCAGGGGAACCCCACCATTCTTGGACTCCGAAGCTGTGGATGCTTCAGGATTGGAGATTGTGTTGATCTTGGTAAGCTTATGCCGCCGCACGTCGCCTCAACCAATCCTCCAATACTACCCTGACAATTTCCTTTTCTTTTATTAAACAGGGTCTCAACCCTCAGCCTGGAAAATCAAATGAGCACACCGTCCTCGAGGACTCGGTTGCTTAAAACCTCAGGCTAACATTTAATCATATAACCTAGCGGCTTTAAATACATGTTATCGTGACCCAGCCGCTATTGAACCACTCGTGCCTCCACATGACACGACCACATCTTCCGTCGTTCCAACCCGAATATATTGGCTCCCGGTACCACGCGTTGCAAAACATTCAATTTGTGCGTACTTATCATAACAGGGCAACCGTGTACCACCTAGGTAGGGAAATGCCAATACGGGTTCCTTCCGACAACCTACAGGTTGCATGCCCGACCTGTAGTACTACTCCCAGTCATCCTTATCGTGACACATGATCCTTTTCAGGATCCAACTCAAATCACACCAATTCACATGATGTAATTCTTTCGTTAAGTCTTTGATTTGCATAAACCGCAATACTTGGTATCGACTCACATATATATTATTCATAACCATATGTATACTCCTATTTATGCCTATTTTAACTCCCAAACCCTAACTTTCAGAGCCAACGCATCAATTTGATGTGTAAATCTTATTTTAGTGGGAATTACAAAGCAATTCTTCAGACTTTTTCAAAAATAGCCAAAATTAGGGTTCTTCGTAGCAAAGAACACTAAATCAAGAATTTCAATAATTTCGTATGAAAACCCAACAGCAAAAAGAAGGATTTCGTTACCTAATCGAGCTCTCTCTCGTGTATGCAAGGCTTTATCGAGTTTCGTTTTTAGAAAGGCTAATTTAAGGCTCCTGAAAAGATCGAATTTCATTTTTCGTATCAAAACGCTAAGAACATGTTAAGAACGCGAAGAACGCGAAGAACGCAAAGAACACGAAGAACATCAAGAACATATTTTCTCTTAAAATTTCGGCAGAGTTTCCCCTTATATCGGGATATATTTCTCGGAAAATTTCAGCAGAGTTTCCCCTTATATCGGGACATATTTCTCGGAAAATTTCGGCAGAGTTTCCCCTTATATCGGGACATATTTCAAAATAAAAACGAAAAGAGTTTCCTCTATAAAATCAATCGAGAGGAAAATAACAATGAAACTGAAAGAATATACTCAACAACAAGAGATGAAGAACCGGTAGACACCACACATCTTAGGTGAGTGAACGTGTGACGAATCACAAGGTCACTGACGTGCACAGCCGCCCGCACCTAAGTAGGGTATTACACAGATTTCTCCATCGAAATAACTATAAAAGCATAATACGAAGAATAGAAACATAAACGATGGAGAATCGGTAGACACTACGCGTCTTAGATGAGTGAACGTGTGACAAATCACAGGGTCACTGACGTGCATAGCCGCCCGCACCTAAGTAGGGTGTTACACAGATTTCTCCTCGAACCACAACAGGAAAACGAATCGGAAAGAAATATGAATCAAAAACAAAACTTGGAAGAACAAGAGTATGAATTGAAAGCCTAGCTTACGAAGCAACTAAGAGAAGATCATACCTTTCTTCTCCTCGTTCTCCCGGCAGCGCTTCGCTAGCGCTCCTCCCTCGCCTCCCACTCCTCCTCCCAACCTCTCGACCCTAGCCCTTGGGGTGGTGGTAGTGTAAGTTGTAGAGAATGAATGGGTAGGGGGGTCTATTTATAGGCCCCAGAAAACCACTAACCATGGTGGAAAACCATGGTTTAGACCTTAACCATGGTTTAGCGGCCCATGGTTTTGGCCCATGGTTTTAGCCAAAACTTATCCCAAACTTGGAGCTTAAGTTAGAACATTCTAGAGGATTCTAGATTCGCTAATGACGCTTAATTAACACTAATCGTGATTAACTTTCACTAATCGCGATTTAACTTTCGCGGCTTACGCATATCTTTTGTTAACTATTGATTAGTGTTTACTAATGATCATTAGCGGCTTTCAATCGTCATTAATTTCTTTAATCATGTTTAATTAGTCTTAATGACAGTCATTATGGATTAATGACATCTTAGCCTTCCTTACTTCTCTTTCTTCCGAAATTCATAACAAATCGAAACGAAGTCCGATTCACACGAAACAAATTCTGCCGGTTTCCTCTTTACGAGCCGGATCTTATTATATAGGATCCGATATATGCCAAGTTCAAGGCTTTACAATTATAACAATCTTAAAGGAAGTCTCGTCCTCGAGACTAGAAATGCAGACATAACATCCTTAAAGAGGATTGAAAACATAACAACCTTAAAGAGAATGAACGTCATGTCATTTAAAATGAACATATACATAATACATAATTTTATCATTCAAACAAGTACGGGTATTTCTCTCTCATTTCTGCCTCAGGTTCCCATGTGGCTTCTTCAAACTCTTGGTTCCGCCATAATATTTTAACTAGAGGCACCTCTTTGTTTCTCAACTTCTTGATATCCCTTTCAAGTATTTGCACAGGTATCTCTTGGTATGTCAAATCTGGCTCAACATGTAAATCATCATAACTTATCTTATGCTCTGGATCCCTAATGTACTTTCTCAGATTTGATACATGAAATACATCATGTATTGCCGAAAGATGTGGAGGAAGTGCAAGTCTATAGGCAACTTTTCCAATCCGTTGAATAATTTCAAAGGGACCCACGAACCTGGGTGCTAACTTCCCACGCAAACCAAACCTCTGAACACCCTTCATAGGTGATATTTTGAGAAATACAAAGTTGCCTACCTCAAATTCAAGGTCTCTTCTCCTGGTATCACTATAACTTTTCTGGCGACTCTGAGCAGTTAATAGTCTTTTTCTAGCAAGTTCTACAGCTTCCCGTGTCTCCTGAAGTCTATCTGAATCATAAAGGTTCTTTATTCCGACCTCTTGCCAACACAAAGGAGTTGTACACTTTCGTCCATATAGTGCTTCAAATGGTGCCATGCCAATACTTGTATGGTAACTATTATTGTAGGTGAATTCTACAAGAGGCAAATGTTTAATCCACGATCCCTTCCATTCTAAGGCACATGCTCGTAGCATATCCTCTAGTGTTTGAATCGTACGTTCTGACTGCCCATCTGTTTGTGGATGATATGCTGTACTCAAGCATAGTTGTGTACCTAAAGCTTTCATGAAGTTCTCCCAATAGTGTGAGGTGAATCGTGAATCTCGATCAGAAACTACTTCCTTCGGGATACCATGGAGGCGAATCACATGTGTAATATATAACTCAGCCAGCTGGTCTGGAGTGAAAGATAAGCTTATCGGAATGAAGTGTGCTACCTTTGTCAGACGATCTATTATAACCCAGATACTATCTTTACTACCAGTCGTCTGAGGTAAGCCAGTAACGAAATCCATGGAAATGCTTTCCCTTCCATTCAGGTATAGGGAGGGGTTGCAATAATCCCGGTGGCTTTTGGTGTGAAGCCTTTACCTGCTGGCAAGTGAAACATGAATTCACAAACTCAGCAACATCTTTCTTCATTCCTGGCCACCAAAAGTATGAATGAAGATCCTTATACATCTTCGTAATTCCTGGATGAATAGATAATCTAGAACAATGAGCTTCTCGTAAGATGTCTTTCCTTAGTTCAAGCGTGTTTGGTACACAAACTCTGTGATGATTATACAGTAAACCATCTTGTATCTGGAATCCCTCTATCTTATTCTTCTCAAGTTATTGTTTTAAGTCTTTGAGGACTGGATCATCCTCCTGTCCTTTCTTTATTTTATCCCATATTTCTGGTTTGTATCGATGAGGAATAGTTATAGTATCAGCACTACTATTAAATGGTTTCCATTCACTTAACGTTGATAGTAAACCCCAGAAGTGGATAGCACTCACTAACCCGAGTGAATAAGTTCTTCTGCTAAGGGCATCTGCTACGACGTTCCCCTTACCAGGGTGATAGGAGATAGTGCAATCATAGTCTTTCAGCAACTCTAGCCACCGTCTCTGTCTCATATTGAGTTCCTTCTGATCAAATAGATATTTCAAGCTTTTATGATCGGTGAAGATTTCAAAAGTAATACCATACAGGTAGTGTCTCCAAATCTTTAAAGCGAACACTACGGCAGCTAATTCAAGGTCATGTGTTGGGTAGTTCTTCTCATGTGTCCTGAGCTGTCGTGATGCATACGCAACTACTTTACCATGTTGCATAAGAACCGCCCCAAGTCCTTCTTTTGACGCGTCAGTGTACACTGTAAACCCTTCACTCCCGGAGGGTAGAGTAAGGATTGGTGCAGATGTTAGGCATTCTTTCAGTGTCTAAAAACTAGCTTCACATGTATCAGACCATAAGAATGGGACCTCCTTTTGAGTTAGTCTAGTCATTGGCAATGCTATCCGTGAAAAGTCCTTCACGAATCTTCTATAATATCCAGCTAAACCAAGAAAAGATCGTATTTCTGTGACAGTCTTCGGGCGTTCCCAACTCATCACCGCACTAACCTTTGTAGGATCAACTGATATACCTTCCCCAGAAATAACATGGCCTAAGAAAGATACTTCAGATAGCCAGAAGTCACATTTGCTATATTTAGCATACAGTTTGTTCTTCCTTAGAGTTTCAAGTGCCTTCCTGAGATGATGTTCATGCAGATACTTATCCTTTGAGTAAATAATCACATCATCAATAAAGACTACTACAAAGTGATCTAAGAACTCCTTGAATACTCTATTCATGAGATCCATGAAGGCTGTTGGGACATTTGTTAGTCCAAAAGGCATAACTAAGAATTCATAATGCCCGTATCTAGTCCGAAAAGCTGTCTTGGGAATATCTGTATCTTTAATTTTCAACTGATGGTATCCAGATCTTAAATCAATCTTGGAATACACAGTTGAACCTTGTAACTGATCAAAGAAATCATCTATTCTTGGCAGAGGATACTTGTTCTTTATTGTCCTCTTGTTTAGTTGTCTATAGTCAATGCACAACCGCATCGAGCCATCCTTTTTCCTAACAAATAAGACAGGTGCACCCCATGGTGAAGTACTAGGACGAATGAATCCTTTATCTAACAGTTCTTGCAATTGTACCTTTAACTCTCGTAACTCAGCTGGTGCCATCCTATACGGAGGGATAGAGATAGGCTGAGTATCAGGTATGAGAGAGATTTCAAATTCAATCTCTCGCTCAGGTGGTAATCCAGGTAGTTCCTCTGGAAATACATCAGTAAACTCGCACACTATAGGCACATCTTCTATCATTCTTTCTGACCCTGATGTAGTGGATACATAAGCTAAATAACCTTGGCACCCTTGCTCTAACAACTGTTGTGCCTTCAATGTAGAGATATATTTGATATTATCATTGGATGTCTTTCCAATGAACTGGAACTCTATCGAGTTAGGAAGGTGGAATGTTACTGTCTTCTGGAAACAGTCAAGACATGCATGATGCCTTTCTAACTAATCCATTCCTAGTATAAGATCAAAATAATTCATTTCGATAACTAGCAGATAAGCAGGTGAGTAATGTCCTGCAATCTGTCCCACACCATTATCTAAGATCTTCTTGAATTATGATTGACCTCCTAGTTCCAACTAAGATAATGGTTTTGTGCTTATATCGGAATCTTATCCTTACAATAGGAATAAGATATCCTTCTTCTTTTCTTTTCCTTTCTTTTTTTTGTGTGCCTACAAAGCGCCTCCACCACTGCTCCTCCAAATGGAGTAGAGACAAACAAATTCTATGGATTGATGGTATCTAGACCTTTTCTTATGAGGGTAAATATAACCCTTAACTCTAGAATCCATGGGTTTGGAAGACTTTGATCTCTCATCGTGGCAATGAGTCTTATCTCTAATGCCAATTACATTTGATCCATGTCATGGGTCATCACTATCATAGCCGCTAATTGTCTATACATGTCTTGGTCTGCCATGATCCTGGGGTGAGTTAAGGTTAAAAGTCAGATCCTATATGTCTTAGCATGATGTACATCAGGGACAATGACTTGTGAATGGTACTGCAGTCATTTATTAAGATCAAAGGATCTTAATACAACCTTAGTTTCTGAATACCGCTCATAGTTATTAATTACTAAATAAATTACTGGAGTAACCGAGCTCTGATACCAATCTGTAACGACCCCGTTTCTTGGGCCGTCGGATCCTCCCATATCCGGATCTGGTTACTCAGCAATAATTTATTCAGCAATCACAACTAACATTCAGAAATATACTGCAAATAAAAATACTCGGAAGAAAGTATTTCAACACTTTTCCATTCACAAAATAAAGTTTAGAGGATACATTGTCCCACTATAACCATTACATGTGCATCAGCTTGAAAGGAAAATATACAAAAGATTACTAACTACCTTAAAGAGTAAAGCTACTGTGGCTGGCTGGATGTCTAGTATGTAAGCCGGATGAATTTTTTTAAAGTCCTTGCTATGGCTCACCGATACCTCTTGAGTTTTCCATAAATCATAGGATAAAAATTAGCGAATGCTAAGTAACGAAGAAGAGAACAGCAAATAAATTGTGTAATTTTTTTTCAAAACTTGATATCACAATATTTCATTCCTTTTTATTAATTTAAGTCCTATTACTTTCTATTCCACATCAGGGATTAGTCCAGGAGAACCCCACCATTCTTGGACTCCGAAGCTGTGGATGCTTCAGGATTGGAGATTGTGTTGATCTTGGTAAGCTTATGCCGCCGCACGTCGCCTCAACCAATCCTCCAATACTACCCTGACAATTTCCTTTTCTTTTATTAAACAGGGTCTCAACCCTCAGCCTGGAAAATCAAATGAGCACACCGTCCTCGAGGACTCGGTTGCTTAAAACCTCAGGCTAACATTTAATCATATAACCTAGCGGCTTTAAATACATGTTATCGTGACCCAGCCGCTATTGAACCACTCGTGCCTCCACATGACACGACCACATCTTCCGTCGTTCCAACCCGAATATATTGGCTCCCGGTACCACGCGTTGTAAAACATTCAATTTGTGCGCACTTATCATAACAGGGCAACCGTGTACCACCTAGGTAGGGAAATGCCAATACGGGTTCCTTCCGACAACCTACAGGTTGCATGCCCGACCTGTAGTACTACTCCCAGTCATCCTTATCGTGACACATGATCCTTTTCAGGATCCAACTCAAATCACACTAATTCACATGATGTAATTCTTTCGTTAAGTCTTTGATTTGCATAAACCGCAATACTTGGTATCGACTCACATATATATTATTCATAACCATATGTATACTCCTATTTATGCCTATTTTAACTCCCAAACCCTAACTTTCAGAGCCAACACATCAATTTGATGTGTAAATCTTATTTTAGTGGGAATTACAAAGCAATTCTTCAGACTTTTTAAAAAATAGCCAAAATTAGGGTTCTTCGTAGCAAAGAACACTAAATCAAGAATTTCAATAATTTCGTATGAAAATCCAACAGCAAAAAGAAGGATTTCGTTACCTAATCGAGCTCTCTCTCGTTTATGCAAGGCTTTATCGAGTTTCGTTTTTAGAAAGGCTAATTTAAGGCTCCTGAAAAGATCGAATTTCATTTTTCGTATAAAAACGCTAAGAACATGTTAAGAACGCGAAGAACGAACGAAGAACGCGAAGAACGAACGAAGAACGCGAAGAACGTCAAGAACATATTTTCTCTTAAAATTTCGGCAGAGTTTCCCCTTATATCAGGATATATTTCTCGGAAAATTTCAGCAGAGTTTCCCCTTATATCAGGACATATTTCTCGGAAAATTTCGACAGAGTTTCCCCTTATATCGGGACATATTTCAAAATAAAAACGAAAAGAGTTTCCTCTATAAAATCAATCGAGAGGAAAATAACAATGAAACTGAAAGAATATACTCAACAACAAGAGATGAAGAACCGGTAGACACCACACATCTTAGGTGAGTGAACGTGTGACGAATCACAGGGTCACTGACGTGCACAGCCGCCCGCACCTAAGTAGGGTATTACACAGATTTCTCCATCGAAATAACTATAAAAGTATAATACGAAGAATAGAAACATAAACGATGGAGAATCGGTAGACACCACGCGTCTTAGATGAGTGAACGTGTGACGAATCACAGGGTCACTGACGTGCATAAACGCCCGCACCTAAGTAGGGTGTTACACAGATTTCTCCTCGAACCACAACAGGAAAACGAATCGGAAAGAAATATGAATCAAAAACAAAACTTGGAAGAACAAGAGTATGAATTGAAAGCCTAGCTTACGAAGCAACTAAGAGAGGATCATACCTTTCTTCTCCTCGTTCTCCCGGCAGCGCTTCGCTAGCGCTCCTCCCTCGCCTCCCACTCCACCTCCCAACCTCTCGACCCTAGCCCTTGGGGTGGTGGTAGTGTAAGTTGTAGAGAATGAATGGGTAGGGGGGTCTATTTATAGGCCCCAGAAAACCACTAACCATGGTGGAAAACCATGGTTTAGACCTTAACCATGGTTTAGCGGCCCATGGTTTTGGCCCATGGTTTTAGCCAAAACTTATCCCAAACTTGGAGCTTAAGTTAGAACATTCTAGAGGATTCTAGATTCGCTAATGACGCTTAATTAACACTAATCGTGATTAACTTTCACTAATCGTGATTTAACTTTCGCGGCTTACGCATATCTTTTGTTAACTATTGATTAGTGTTTACTAATGATCATTAGCGGCTTTCAATCGTCATTAATTTCTTTAATCATGTTTAATTGGTCTTAATGACAGTCATTATGGATTAATGACATCTTAGCCTTCCTTCCTTCTCTTTCTTCCGAAATTCATAACAAATCGAAACGAAGTCCGATTCACACGAAACAAATTCTGCCGGTTTCCTCTTTACGAGCCGGATCTTATTATATAGGATCCGATATATGCCAAGTTCAAGGCTTTACAGCGTGGTCTGCATGCTGAATCTTCAGAGGCAACTCCTGTGAACCCAACCATGGATTACTTGGCCCAACTCTTCAAAGGGCTAGCAGATATGACCAAGAGGCTCGACGAGCTGACTGCCACAAAGACCACCATCCCAGCTCAGGTCGAAGCCAATCCCAATAGCTTTAAAAAGAAAGAGCAGGTAGTATGTGATGTCCAGTCTGCCTCTGTAGAGTCAGAAAAAGATAATATTGTTTGTTCTAATGCTGTCACTCTCAGGAGCGGTAGGGCCTTGCCTCCGCCTGCTATCAAGAATGGGGAGAATAAAGAACAAAGTGGATCGTCATCTTCTGCATCAGCCGTGCCAGCTACAGGGGCGGGTGAGGAGGAAGAAGAAGGAGAAGCCATTCCAACAGTCACGCATCACCAACACCGTCATCCAAAAACATAAAAACATCAGCAAAATGAAAAACAACAAAAAGAAGTTTGCAGCCGAAGCAAAACCGCACCAGCCTTGGAGGAGCTGCTAGCAACAGCCGATCCATCGCCAGCCGACAGAGCAGACGCCCTACTTTTTGCTCGCCCATCAGCACCAGTATCTCAGGAACCAGTTTGTACTCCTTTTTGTAGCATGGATGTAGAACAATTTGTGGGCGACAGTTATGATGTAAATAACAACTCTACTTTACCTGTCAGTGATGTAAATATTCCTTTTCCTAATGCAATTGAAAAACCCAAAAAAATTGCAAAAAGAAAAAGTGCATTATCTGATCCTGGAGTTGTGAAAATCATAGATAACCAAACTGTTGAGATTCCCTTACTGAAGGCCATGGAATATATGCCAGCTGTAAAAAAGGGTTTGAAAGAAGCATGTACCAACAAGCATCGACCATCATGTAAGAACAAACACAATCAGTTCGAAAGGCACGTGCTCTCCATGGACACTATTGCGACTATCAGCAATCTCCCTCAGAAGAAACAAGACAAAGGAGAGCCTCTTATCAGTTGTGAGATATTTGATCAGGTCTTCGAGCGTACTCTCCTTGATAGCAGGTCTTCTATAAACCTTTTACCCTCGTCCCTAATGCAAGAATTTGGGCTCGGTCTGCTCAAGCCGACACAGATGATCCTTCAGTTCGGTGACATCAAGCGACCGAGAGGCCTGGTAGAAGACGTTGTGGTAAAGGTACGGGAAATGCAATTCCCTGTTGATTTTGTAGTCCTTGATATGGACTCTCCAGCAACCTTACTCCAAACCCCTATCATCCTTGGTCGACCATTCCTGCGTACCTCAGGTGCTGTGGTTGATTACGGGTCGGGCAAGATCACTTTCCGCTCGGACAACAAGCAGATCACGATAGACCTGATCAAAGAGCCAAACGCCACGACTAATGAGAGCCATGCAGTATCAGAAGTAGACTGTGATTTTATTGCAGAGATTAGGGACTTACCACTTTCATTCAATGATTCATGGACCCGAGAAATCCTCACTCTCGATGAGGACTTGGAAAGCACAGTTGATCCATGTTCCGATGATTCTTGGGAGACAGATTCCCAGATTTTGGCGCAACTATGTGATTCCGAGAATTCACTCCTGCCCGAACACAGTGAGCATAGTACAGAACAGTTTGGCACATCATCAGGGTCTCAACAGAATACCGAGGAAGGTAGCTCCATCAAAGAAGTACATCCCACCACCAGTATAGTATCTGAAGTGACCAACAAGTTGGACAGATCAAAACCAGAACTCAAGCCACTTCCTGCGGGTCTGAAGTATGCTTTCCTTGCGGGTGAAGAACACATGTATCCGGTCATTATCAGCAGCAGACTGAATCCGGAGCAGGAATCTCGACTTCTCAAGGTTCTAGAAAAGAACCGCAAGGCACTTGGTTGGTGCGTATCAGATCTCCATGGGATAAATCCAGCTTTGTGTTCACACCACATTTATCTGAAAGAAGATGCCAAGCCGTCCCGCGAATTCCAAAGAAGACTGAATCTAAATCTCCGGGACATCGTCATGAAAGAAATCACGAAATGGTGCGATGTAGGCTTCATCTATCCTATCTCCGATTCAAAATGGGTAAGCCCACTGCATGTAGTTCCAAAGAAATCCTGGCTCACCATGGTTACCAATGACAAAGGAGAGGAAATATCCACTCGGGTACCAACATCCCGGCGGGTGTGTGTTGACTACCGCCGTCTTAATGCAGCAACTAAGAAGGACCACTTCCCTTTGCCATTCATTGATCAAGTTTTGGAAAGACTAGCAGGCAAGGAGTTCTTATGCTTTTTGGATGGGTATTTCGGGTACAACCAGGTGGCAATCGCTCCCGAAGATCAAGAGAAGACTACCTTCACTTGCCCGTTCGGCACCTATGCCTTCAGAAGAATGCCCTTTGGATTATGCAATGCACCTGCGACATTCCAGAGATGCATGTTAGCAGTTTTCACCGAGATGGTAGGCAGTTTTCTCGCGATGTTCATGGACGACTTCTCAGTCTATGGTGACAGTTTTGATTCTTACCTTGGGCACCTAGACAGAGTGCTTCAGAAATGTCGTGAAGTCAATTTAGTGCTTTCATGGGAAAAGAGACACTTCATGGTCACCGAAGGAATTGTGCTGGGTCACGTCGTTTCCAAACGTGGTATGGAAGTCGACCCGACAAAGGTGGATGTTATTGCAAATCTTGTTCCTCCTCAGTCAGTCAAGAATGTATGGTCACTTCTGGAGCATGTGGGATTTTACAGACGATTCATCCAAGATTTTAGCCCCATCACCCGACCTTTAACAGAGCATTTATGCAAGGAAACCGAGTTCAATGTCAATCAGCAGGTCCTCCTTGCTTTCAATCAGCTGAAGGAGCTTATCATTCAGGCTCCAATCCTACAGTCGCCGGATTAGTCTCTTCCCTTTGAGATCATGACTGATGCGTCAGATTTTGCAATCGAGGCTGTTTTGGGACAGAGAAAAGAAAGAGCACCCTATGCCATTCACTACGCCAACAAAACATTAGATGAGACGCAAAGAAATTACACCGTGACAGAAAAAAGAGTTGCTGGCTGTGGTTTTCGCCCTCGAGAAGTTCAGATCCTATTTGCTTGGATCAAAAGTTACCATTTTTACAGACCACTCTTCTATTTGGTACCTCCAGCAGAAGAAGGATGTCGAGCCGAGACTGATTCGATGGATCCTTCTCCTCTAGGAATTTGATTTGGAAATCAAGGACAAGTCTGGAGTTCAGAATGTAGTAGCAGACCATATCTCCAGAATAGAGCAGTAAGAGCCTCACCTGAACAACGCACCTATCACAGAAACCTTTCCTGATGAGTCAATCCTAGCAGTGGATTCCCTCCCTTGGTATGCTGATATAGTCAATTACCTCGCCTCGGGGGTAACACCGTCGGATTGGACGAAAAATCAGAAGAATAAATTCATGTCGACCTTTTGTTTCTATCAATGGGAAGATCCTCTTCTATTCAGGGAAGGAGCGGATTGCATTTGGCGCAGGTGCATACCTCAGGAGGAGTATTATAGTGTCCTCGAGCATTGTCACTCACTCGAATCTGGTGCACATCACTCTGGAGACCATACGGCAGCGAAAGTACTTCAGTGTGGCTTCTGGTGGCCCACACTATTCAAGGATGCAACGATTTTCGTCAAACAATGCATTGACTGTCAGAGATTGAAGGGTACACTCACTGCAAAAGACTTGATGCCCCTGAAGATCATTCAGATAGCAGATGTTTTTGATGCATGGGGCATTGACTTTGTGGGAACTTTCCCTAACAGTCAAGGTTTTGAGCACATCCTTCTTGCCGTAGATTACGTGAGTTGTTGGGTTGAAGCTATCCCCGCTCGAGCCGTCGACAGTCGGACAGTGTGTCGATTTCTTAGAGATGACATCATTGCGCGGTTCAGGATTTCGAAGATTCTCATATCAGATGGGGGTATCCACTTCATTAACAAAGAGTTCAAGAAATTAACGAAGGAGTATAGCATCGACCATCGAGTCGCATCTCCCTATCATCCTCAGACCAATGGCATGGTTGAATTATCAAATAGGGAAATCAAGACGATCCTTCAGAAACTTGTACGGCCGGACAGAAAGAACTGGTCTCAACTCTTGGATTCAGTCCTCTAGGCTTATAGAACCTCCTATAAGTCGCCCCTGGGCATGTCACCCTATCGTCTTGTATATGGGAAGCCGTGCCATCTGCCCGCCGAATTAATTCACAAGCTTTATGGGCAATCAATATGTGCAATCTGGACTCATGGAAAAGTGATCAGAAAAGAAAAGATGATCTGAACAAACTCTTGGAGTTCTGAGACTATGCATACGATAAAACATTGAGGTACAAGGAAAAGGTTAAACGCTGGCATGACCAACACATCAGACGAAAGACCTTTGTAGTTGGACAGAAAGTGTGGTTGTTTGATGCAAAGTTACGGATCTTCCCGGGTAAAATAAAGAGTAAATGGACAGGGCCATTCCGAGTTCATGAAGTGCGTGACAACGGAAGCATTGCTATATCAGAATTGTCTCCTGACGCACAGCCATTCATCGTCAACGGTCAACTCCTGAAGCCTTACCTCGAGCCTGATACATTCTTGACCGTTGTCGACTCCATCCAGCTTCTACACCTTGATGACATACCCACAACATTATCAGCATCACAAGATTCAGACACTGCAACTCAAAAACTATTCATCTGATTTCTTATCTTCTTCTTCTCTGCTTTTTTGTTTCGATCCTCTTTTTCTATAAAAAAATGGTGCCGCCCCTTGTTGACAGTCTTCGGTACTTAGGACACACTTTGTCCTAAGTATAGGGGGTGTGCACCCCGAGTTTCTCTATTCTTTAATGCTCTCCGTTGTCTCCTCTTCCTGTTTATACTTAGGAGTATCTTAACCTAAGTATATGGGGGTGACAATCTGAGTACGATCTGTTTATTCTCACCCTTGACCCTCCCTGCTTTGTGTCCAGTCTGCTGTACTTAGGATTACTTGATCCTAAGTATAGGGGGACGGTCAACTTCTCAATCGTTCATCTCTTCTTCGTATATTCTTTAGATTTGTCTATACTCAGTACGAGTTATGTCTTCTCTTTTCTCTTCGATCTATGAGGACATAGCTCAAGCTAAGTATAGGGGGGTCGTATATAATATGTATATACTATAAGCCATAACTCATACTGTACATAAATACTACCTCAAGCTAAAAGTAATAATAAAAGTATTTATATTATAAAGATGATCGTAAACTCCTTAATAAATCAGGCAAAAAGTAGATTTGTACAAAAATTTGAAACTCTTTTCGAAAAATTTTCGTGAAAACTGTTTGAACATAAGTCTGTAAAAAGTTTCAACCTTTGTAAATATTTTTGTTTGCAAAATTTATTTTCTTTTAGTGAAATAAAATGTTTGAAAAATGACTTACAAATGGTTTGAAAAATGGTTGCAAAAATAATTGGAAAAAATCTATATATACTGTTTGGAAAACCTTTGCAAAATGATTTTCAAATGTGTGTACATGATTGTAAAAATATTTTGGACTATAGTCTTCAAAATCTTTTGAAAATGATTCTCAAATAAGTTTGAGGAGTTTACACAATATATATATATATATATATATATAATATCTCATGCAAGAATAAGTAATAATTCCAAATAAAACTTATAAGAGCCTAAACCATTTTGTACATAAAGTATGGTCTTTCTTTGTATACACTGATTAATAAATCAGGTTAAATACTTTTACAAGGATTTGAAAAATGGTGTGAACTGTTTGGAAAACTTGTTGTGAAATGATTTCAACCTGTGTAAAAATTGCTTTGTTTGTAAAATTTTCTTCTTTATGTGAAATAAAGGATTTGAAAACCTATGTGCAAATGGTTTGAAAAATGTTTGTAAAAATATTTTGAAAAATGTACATATAGTGTTTGCAAAATCTTTGAAAAAATGGCTTTCAAATGATTGTAAATGTTTGCAAAAATTATTTTGTACTATAGTTTTCAAAATGATTTTGAAATAATTTTGAGGAATAAAAGCATCATTGATGTATATAGATACATATATATACACACATATAAACATTCCTTATCAACTGTATATACACCTAAATAAATCACTTTGTTAAAACATGTAAATTCTTTAAAATTCTTTAAAACAAAATGGCACGTATGTGTAAATAGTTGTACATATTTTATACTTAAGATGCCAAAATTATTTGATTTGCAAAATTCTTTGTGTAAACATTTTCCCTTTGATTTCAAAATTCTTTGAAAAATTGCACCATTCATTGCGCATAGCATGTGCATATCATTCATATTCTTTTTGAGTGAGCTTGATGATTAAACCAGTCTAATAAAGTCCAAAATTGGAGCTTGGTTGGACCTTACCGCACCTAACTGCACTGGAACCTTATGGGAACTAGGTTTAAGGTACTTCAGGTCTATTCAGACTTAATTCTTTGAGAAATCAGGGCTGGGTTCAAGTCACCTCAATTGACTAAATAGAACTTTTCGAGACACACGCATGACTCTTATCGGTCGTGACCTAACTTGGCCACTTGCACCCTTCACTTGGCTCGACCCAGTTGGAGTGGTGAGGGGGTTGGATTTGCCGGTCTGAGACGCACACGGGTGGAAACATTTGTCCTCGTCTAGGGAGGGAAGTGCACCCCAACCTCGTACAGTTTCAATGAAGTCGAATGACAGGAGAATGTGGGTTGCGATAAAGCTTCAAAAGAGGGACAATCTTCTGACTCAAGAGGAAAAAGACCTTATGTAAATGCTTCTGTAAACAGTATGTTGAATAAAAACTCCAAAAAAGTGGACAGACTTGAAAATAAAAATAAAAATGCCTGCTGGAGTATGTATATATGTCGTATAGAAAATAAGCAAGCTTGAGCATCAAAGTTATACCATGTGAGCCTGCAGCTGGATGACTTGAATACACTGGTCTTGCATCCCAAGATAGGTAGCTACACAGGCTACCGTCCATTCTTTTCTCCTCCTCCTCCTCTTGAGTTGGATGCCACTTGAACTTAGAAGGGAATACCCCGCTCCTCGACGGTAGAGGGCTGGATTGGGGAATCTTTGGGTTGTCATTCTGGAGAAGTCAGTTCCTTTGTCATTTCAGTTGGGGAGAGCCACCATCACTTACACCGTACAAATCAGCTTCATAGTCATAAGGGTTTGCGTATGATATAGGCTAGTTCTGACCTGGCTATTGAGGTAATTTGAACCGAGTTCTGTGACTCTCGAAGGCTGTTGTGTTTTAAAGTTGGTTCCTGACTAGGTTCCACACACACACACACACCAAGGCCTAACCCGAGCTCCAAATTATGATTTTGTAAGGACAAGATATTACACTGAAAGGAACCCTAGTCACTCTATCTTTTTCAATTCTTTTTCTTTTCTTCTTATTTTTCATTCTTTTTGTACTTATTGCATAAGTATTTGCTAAGGGACTAGCAAAGGCAAGTATAGGGGGGGTGATGAATCTCCATTTCATCACCTTTATTCTATCATTTTGGCCTCAAAAACCCAAGCAAATGCATGTAAATAGCATCAAATTGTTTATATTAGCATTCATCATTTATTGTATTAAGTGTACATAAAATAAGGATTTTAATGCCAATATTATAGAATAAAGGGAAGAAAAGAAAAAGGAATAAAATATTGCAAATATTTTATGAACCGAACCCCAAGACCAAGACAAGAATTGGCATGGTCGACAAGGAATAAAGTAGGGGGAGATAAGGGTCAATAATACAATAAATCCCTCATGTATTTATTTATTTATTCATTTATGCATTTTTGACACCTATTTTGTATATAATTATTTATTCATTAAATAGAAATATGTTATACATGAAACTTGTAGATAATAATGTAAATAAAAATATAAAATTGAGTTTGTGCAAAAATAATATACAAGGTACATTTTATACACAGAATAAAAAGCCAGAATCTCAACTTCACAGACCTATATCTTGCAAATAAAAACTCAAAATACACCAAAATCACCTTTAATTGTATATAACTTTTCAAGAGCTATTTAATAAAATTGGTTTCATAATTTTTGGAGTTCATATGTAAAAGTTAGGTTTTTGGCCCTCATTGTACAGTTTACCGATTAAAGTATTCAATTTATTCATTACTTATTATTTTTACAAATTCATATTTTTTATAATTTTGTAAAATTATTTATAACATAGGTGTTCATTAAAAATTAGAATTAAACCTAAAATAAAAAAGAGAATAAAATAAAGCTATGTTAAAACATAGATGAAATACCTAGGTTCTATATGTGTCTAAATAAAAGGGGGATACATTCTTTAATTATTTTGTTCTTTCATATTTTTATAATACTGTAAAGATTACATATATTATATTAAAAATATATAATACAAAATAAAACCCAATAAAATTCATTAAATAAATAAAATGTATATAAAATATAGGTAAAATACTTATAAGTATACCTACATATTATGTACCTATTTATTTAAATATGAAAATGAACTCATAAAAATCAAATAAAAATAATTTATACTCATAAAAATATGTTATAAATTTATAAAATAATATAATAAATTAATAAAATAAAACACACAAAATAAAAATAAATTATACAAAATACATATAAATATACCTATAAATACACTATTAAAATAAACCCATAATAAAATACATCAAAAAAAATAAATAAAAATCATAATAAAATATTACATTAATTAATAAACATTTTTTACTTTATATTCAAAAAATAATAAAATTATTTACTATGTTAAAATAATTAATCTCTATTAATCCATACTGTTTGGTTTTCTAGTGGCCTGCGTGGACCAATCGCATGCCGCCAAGGGTTGACCGCATGTCAACTCTTCATACTCTATCCTGACGCCTCTGACAGGTCACGGGGGCTCCGTTTCTCCAAATTTTCACGCAATTTTTGTAGATCGAGAACGATAGGACTCTTCATGAAGTTTGTTCCTTGTACATCCTAGATACACGCCCTATCCCATGCTCCCTTGTACATAGCCCCGATTCTTTGAGATTCGCCGGCCAATAAGGGTGCCCCCATTGTTCATAAATAAGAAAGCTCCATCTCCTCTTCCTTTTTGGTCTGTTTTTCACCCTCTTCCCTTCCTCGTATTCGGTCCTGGAGGTCCCCTCATGATAGGAGGAGGCTTTTGGCGCCTTGAATCGGTCGGAGGAGGTGGGAGCTGCACCCATGGCGGAGCTCCGGCGACGCCATGCTCCCGGGTCCCCCACCAGGTATTTGAGCATTTTTTTCTTGCTTTATTAAGTAGATTTTAGTTTTAGGTTTCATTTCCCGTATTTATTTAAGCATTTAACTCGGTAAATCGCCTCAGTTTGGTCGAGTCGTAGTTCGCCGGAGCTCCGCTCGGGCGACGACTCCCGAGCTATCTAGTTCACCTTCGATGCTCGTATCGCCCCCATCTCATTCCCTTTCACCTTCTCCATCATCTGCACACCCCTGATCAACCGGAACCCTCGTGGTTCCGTGAATCGAGGTTCCCCTCCGCCGCTCGCAGGAACCTCGCCACCTAGTCCATTTTTTGCGCACCAGCTTCAAACCCCAGGTCGAGGGTGAAGCCCTCGAGCCGCTGGTTCTTCCTGTGTAGGTCTTGACACACAAGAAGCCCTCTTGGGCTTGATCAATTCCAGGAAGAGGGTCCTGGAGGTCCCTTCCTTCCTCGAGCTCGCTTGAACATCTGGGACCTCCAGGGGCCGAGCGGAGACCATCATTCGATGCGGGGAGCTTCCAGTCGCATGTAGAGACCACCGGAGGAGGAGGAGGCCAGAGGCACCAGTTGTTCACGATCGAAGCTCGCCGCGCGCGAGCTTCGTCCCTGTTCTTCCACCCTGCTTCATCGCCGTCCGATGAAGATGAAGCTCCCAGGCGTAGCAGCTGCCGTTGTATGCAAAACTTCACGACCGTCCGATCTCATCAGGAGATCTGATCTCGACCATCCAACCTCGAACCATCATCGTCACACTAGAGGCCGACGCGTGTCAAGTGGATGAAGCCTAGCCATTGGATCACGTGCCTTGAGGGGTAATTTGCATTTTAAGCCCCCTACCTTTTTGGTATTTATTATTGAGTCCACTGAGTATTGTGTAACGTTTAAAATAAAGTGGGTATTTTTGCAAAGCAACCCTTGGGTTTTTGGTATTTACATCGTGGTCCATTCCACGTCAGATCACGTAAGGCCTCACGCGCGTTGGAAATATTTCATGTAAGCCCCTGCATGTCCTTGTATTTCATAAAGATACATTAAATGAAATTTGCAGTGTTATATTTTTGAGAAAATTGCACGCAGTCCCCTTATATTTCACGAAATTACGTTTTGGTCCCTGTGTTGTAAGTCACGTGTAGTACCACATGATTAGAAAAATTTTAATGACCCCCTGGCGGGTTTTAAACTTTGTATTTGGTCCATAAACTTCATGTTAACATTCTAAACTATTGGTAAAATTTCTTAGAACCCCCTGGACTTTATTTTATTTGCAAAAATGCCCCTGCTAGTGTTGGAATTTCTTTGTGCTTGCCATATTTATTGCATACATCTCTAAAATTCCAAAAATCGCCAAAAAATTAACATAGATCCCTGCTGCATTGTTTTATTACGTTACATTTTTATTTTGCATTTTTATTGCATTTTCATATTTATAAAAATTCAAAAACATGCAATTTTGCTACTATTTGCATTATAAAATTCCAAAAAATATAAAAACCTTTGGAAAAATTCTTAAAAAAATATATGTTGTGCTTTTGAGTGTGCTTGATTTTCTGACAAATCACTAAAACATTTAAAAAGAAAGGCATAAAAATAACAAAAATCTGAAAATCTCTATAAAAATATTAAAAATCCATAAAAAATCACAAAAATACAGTTCTAGTCTCTGAATTTTCTCTATTATATTCTCTATATATTAAAATTAATTTGGAGGAGTTTTGCTATTGTTTAATATTAGTTACCTCCATTTTATTATCACATATTTATTATACTCATTATTTTGAGTGTTTTTTATTTTAAAAATATATAAAAATTAGCAAAAAATATTGAAAAATCACAAAAACATTAGAAAAATATAAAAACCCTAAAAACACTATATTTTCTATATTTTCCCTATTTTATCTTGTATATATTCCTCTCTCCTCTCTTATATATATATTCTCTAGATAGCTACATATATATATATATATATAAACATATACATATTAAAAGAAAAAGAAAATATAAATATGAAAAATTCAAAAAAATATAAAACCAGAAATTAAAAACAAAAAAAAACAAAAATACATATATCTATAATAAATTAAAAACCCACAAAAAAAGGATTCTTTTAAGGATGACTAGAGTGTACATAAATACCTATAGGCTACCTATTTTTTGCTCTCTGTGGTTCGACCTCTACATGCTTATACACTATGTATTTTATGGTAGAGTTAATAAATTTTAATTCACATTTTTGGACTTAATTGACTTATTATGTATTGTGGGTTAATTTCTGATCAACAGGGGTTTAGTGAGCGGTCGCTTCAGCGACGTCGTTCCCATCTTGTGTGGGGCGTATTTAGACCCTTGCCAAATCCTTGGTTATCAGGCACCTGATGGCGGTATGGTCAGTATAAATGGTCACTCTAGATCCAATGATGTAAGATTTGAACTTATCTAGGGAAAAAACTACGGCTAGCATCTCCTTCTCAGTGACTGTATAGTTCCGCTGCACGACATCCAATGTACGGCTAGCGTAGTGAATAGCAAATGGGACTCCATCCCTCCTCTATCCCAGTACGGCCCCCACTGCAAAATCGGAGGCGTTTGTCATGATCTCGAATGGGAGAGACCAATCAGGCGGCTGGAGAACATGAGCCTCTATAATACAACGCTTGAGAGTCTCAAACGACGATAGACACTTATCATCAACAAGGAACTCGGTGTCTTTCGTCAGCAGATCAGTCAACGGTCGGGAAATCCGGCTGAAATCATGAATGAAGCGTCGGTAGAAACCGACGTGCCCCAGAAAAGACCGTAACTACCGTAAGTTGGACAGTGGATTGAGTTTTCTAATGACATCCACCTTGGCCGGATCAACCTCCATGCCCCTGTTGGAGATGATATGGACAAGCACCGTCCCCTGAGTCACCATGAAATGACTCTTCTCCTAAGACAACACAAGGTGAACCTCTATGCATCGCTGAAGGACTCGGTCTAGGCAGTCAAGACAAGAATCGTATCCGTCGTCGTAGACCGAGAAATCATCCATGAAGACCTCCAAGCACTCCCCCACCATGTCCGAAAAGATGGACAACATGCATCTCTGGAATGTCGCTGGAGCGTTGCACAATCCAAATGGCATGCACCTGAAAGAATATGTCCTGAAGGGACAGGTGAAAGTAGTCTTGTCCTGGTCCTCTGGCGCAATGACCACCTGATTATATCCGGAGTACCCGTCCAAGAAACAGTAATGGCTCTTCCCTGCCAGCCTCTCAATAATCTGATAAATAAAGGGCAGGGGAAATGATCCTTCTTGGTGGCCTGGTTCAATCGTCTGTAGTCCACACAGATCTGCCAAGAAGTGGGTACCCGGATAGCGATCTCCTTTCCAGAATCATTGACAACTGTAGTGATGTCCGTCTTCTTGGGCACCACATGCAATGGACTAACCCACTTGGAGTCGGAGATGGGGTAGATAAAATCGGCTCTCCACCATTTCGAGATTTCCTTCACGACAACCTCTCTAAGATTCGGGTTTAGCCGTCGCTGAAACTCACACGACGACTTTTCCTCATCCTCGAGATAGATATGGTGGGAGCACAGAGCCTGACTTATCCCTTGAAGATCGTCTACACTCCATCCTATCGTCTTGCAGTTCTTTTCAAGAACCCCCATCAGACGGGATTCTTGCTCTCTAGTCAAATCAGCGGAGATAATGATTGGGTACATCTCATGCTCACCCGCAAGGAACCTATACTTCAGTGACGCCGATTGCAGCTTCAGCTCTGGACAAGTAGGTGCTGGCGGATCTGGCCTATGAAGAATCCGAGCGAATGCTGCCAAATCTGCACGGGAGAATGAGAACTCTCGCTCATAAACTGGATCTGGAGAAGGCTGCTCTGCTAGACTGACTTTGCTCTGCATGGGATCAGCCTCCTCCCTAGCTGTAGGCTCAGTAGAAGTCAGACACGGTATCAAATCATCAAACTCTGCCCAATCAGTATCTGACTCCGAGGGAACTGTATCAGACTCACAAAAATCTGTCTCGCGGTCGGGAACCGGATCTGCGGCCTGAAAAGTATCATGGACCAGGAATACGCTCTCCAATCTCTCCTCTGTTGGCGTCTCTACGTCAGCGAACTATGAAGGTGAGAGGATGGCCTGTGCGACTTGATCTGCCGAAACTGCCTCATTATCTGTAATCACAAAATCGTAGTCCTGGTGGATGTCTCGCCCCGCCTCTGTCATCTTCTCTGAATCGGAAGTCGGCTCTGAGCAAGTTGAATCTCTGGATCTAGTCTCCTCGACCATCTCTATTTGTATACTCTCGCCCTCGACGCGAAAGTACACGTTCTCTCTATAATGGTCGGACGCTACCTTGGATGCGGCCAAGAACGGGCATCCTAAAATGATGGGGGTATCGGTCACAGACTCAGGGATCTCCATGTCCAACACAACGAAGTCCCCGGGGAATTTCAGGCCTGTAATTTTGACGACAACATCCTTCAGCAACCCCTTTGGCCTCTTGACTGATCGATCAACAAACTGAAGGACCGTCCTGCTCTATCGAAGAGTGCCCAACTCGAATTGGTCGAGAAGGGCTGCCGGAAGTAGGTTTATCGAAGAACCGCTGTCTAATAGAGTGAGGTCGAACCTCTGCTCATGAATGTGGCATCTGACAAACGAGGCTTCTGCATCTGGCCTCTTGACTGGCAGACGATTCTGAATCGCGAAACACGTGGCGCGAGTAAGCACATGGATCTCAGACTGATGATTCCTCGTCTTCCTCCTGACTATGGTCCTGCCTTTGAGTGATCTCTGGAGTAGAGGGATGTGCTCCAAGGCCTCCTGAAGAGTCAGCTGAATATGGAATCGATCTATCATCTGCTGGCTGAACTCTATCTGATGATTCTTTTTTTATTTTCTGTTTTCTTCCCCTTTCCCATGTGAAGTGATCGTGGAAAGGGGATCATGGGGTCCTTATCATATGAAGGACTAGGAGAGGGACTGGCATGCTCATGAGCAACAGAATCCCCACAATCATCATCAATCAACACATGCGGATCCGAAAATAACAAACCCTTTCCTTTATTTCCAGAAACATCCTGAGATACATGTACAGATGGAAAAACAACAGAACTAGCAGAAGTGGAAATGGTGGCCTCAGTACCACCCTCGGCGTGTCGTCTCGCGGCATCAGTACCGCACTTTGGCTCAGCAACTGTAGTGGCATCAGTACCACCTCCTTCATCTGGTGAAACGATGGCCTCAGTACCATTGGCTGGATCATCATCCATGGTGGCGTCAACACCACCGTCATCATCTCTCGTGGCGTCAGTACCGCGCTCCTCCTCGTCTGGCGCTCTGGAAGTGGCGTGGGGTCATCGCTCATATGAGGTGGCACCTGCTGGAATCCTACCGCTCCTAAGTGTAACAAAATCAGCATCAAACATGTATGCAGACAAAACACCAAATGATTCACTAGGAGTGGTAATATATGTGAACTCTACCTGCTCAGACTTCCTCTTCAGATTGTTTGGGTTCGGCTCAATCTGGGCAAGAATGGCGGCCTTCCCTCTCACGATCTCCCGCATCTCCTGGCAGAACTCAACCATCTCCCATCTAAAGGTAGCATGCTGCTCTGTCATGAGGCGGACTAGGTCGTCTAGGCGGGGTTCTCATAGGCTAGCCCATGAGAACCTAATGGGTGTCCTCGCTGGTAGTGAGGCTGCTGCAGCTGAGGCGGGTGAGAGGGGTACTGCTGTGGATGATACTGCTGAGGCTGCTCTCACCTCCAAGACTGTCCCTGCTGATAGGGACGAGGGCCATACTGGGATGGCTACTGCTGCTGGTGGTGGTGGTGTTTAGGGGGCTGGAGTTGCTGGTGCTCTCGCTGATGGCCGTGATGGCCATCCTGAACTGGAGGCTGCTGCTGGGAGCTGGCACCTCCGGCTGACAAATTGAATTCGGGATGGTCTCGTCGGATACTGGGCTGGGGTCGGTCCTACCAAATCCCATTGACATCCATCAATGGCTCCGGCTCGTAAGAGGGTGGCGGGAGTACTGTCAGGGGCTGATCCGGCTGGTAGACCACCATCTGAGTGTCTGGGTATGGTGGCGACTGGTAGTAAGGTTGCGGCTACTGGTACGGCTCCGCCTGTACAAGGTGAACATGTCTAGGCTGATAGGAGCGCTGGGACAAGCTGTCGTTGCTGCTGGGATCTCCTCGTGTCTGAAGACGGGACTGAGAAGCCGTCTATGCCTCCTGGAGACACATGACCTATGTCTTCAGATCACTCAGCATCTGTGCCATCTGATCCATCTGAGATATGCCCTGGCACTGCTTCTTCTCTATTAGCTCGATCCAGTCCAGCTTCTCGCTGATGATCCCCATGTCTGCAGCTGTAGACTCGACCGGTACGGCTGCCTCGGACAAAGTAGAAGGACCGACATCAACCCGTACTATCCGCTGGAACATCACGGTTTGTGGTTGTGGGCGTCCCTGAGTGTAGAGTCGTGTCTGGGACATCACTGTGTAGTTCTTGGGCATCTCCTCGTAGATGGCCTAGACCCGATCCTCATCCTTGGCAAAGTAGGAACCTCCACAAAAAGCGTTCACCAGGCCCTGCAGTTGTGGTGTCAACCGACAAAAGAATTAGGTTCGGCTTCGTGATGCCGTGGTGTGGGCATCTGTCGGTAAGCTCACGAAACCTCTCCCATGCCTCATGGAATTGCTCGTTGGGGAGCATGGAGAAGTTGCTGATCAGGGCTCTCGCTGCATTGGTCTGTCCGAGTGGATAGTACTTGTTCAAGTACTCGGTGCAGAGCTGCTCCCAGGTATAGATAGATCTCCCTAAGTGCTTCATCAAGTTGGCTGCTCTGTCGACCAGGGAAAAAGGAAAAGCAATCATCTGGATGGTATCCTCGTCCACCTGTCGATCGTAGACAGTACTGCAGATCATCTCAAACTCCTGTAGATGAAGATGGGGCTCCTCAGTGGAAAGCCCGTGGAAGCGGGGGAGTAGCTGAAGTGTGTTCGGAGGGAACTTGAAGTCCCCCATGATAGCCGAAAGAACCACCCACCGGTGCGTCAGTGTCGATCCGAGGTTGTGCAACTCCCACATCGGTCTCGGCTCTACTGCTGCTGCTGCTTCCGGCTAGTCTGGCTGTGATGGCTGGTCTGGACCTCTCCGCCCCTCGGCTTGCGGCTGGTCTCTCTGCTGTCGGAGCCTCTCCATCTCTCTCCTCATCTCCACCATGAAAGCCCCCTGATCTCGTATCTGTCACTGCATGGTCTCAAGGGAGGCTAACATGGTGGTGTTGATCGCAAAACTGGTCCAAAACGTAAGTGGTCGTCTCAGGCCTCTGACCCTCAGTGCGCTCCTCGTTGCTGGTCATGGTCTCTGCAAAGGAAAAAGATTCAAATTCAGGTGACGAAATATCATCTATCTGTTGTCTCGCATCTGGCACTGGTAACTCAGGAATAGAAGAAGGGTGGTCAAGGGGAACAGGGTGGAATCGAACTCGGGTTAGAAGAGGGGGTCTGGGCTCTCATGAACCAACCTAGATGAATGGGTTGGAGTCTAAAAAGCGGTGCAACCAGAGGCTGCCTAAGAGACCTCCTGCCCATCATCTTGATCTGGCGAGTCGGGCGGATGAGATCAGGAAAACAAACAAGATGAGCAATCAAACCCCGGGTTCACCTACTCCACACTGAGCTGAAGACCGTAAGAGCTCGGTTAATTATCTTATTAATTTTATTTAGATGATCATGTCAGGATATTAGAGCGGTTACGTGACCTGATGGAAATCCAATCCGCCAACCAGACTGTCCCGTATAAAAGGCCGGTAGTCTGATCGGGGCTCGGATGTGGCTCTAGCCTAGTGTACGGGTCACTCTCTCGCGCATCCAAACCAGACAATGAGGGGGTTGCTCTCCCCAAGACAGATTTTTAGGTGAGGTGTCTTTAGGGTCAAGTTTGTTTAGCAGTCCCAATTTTATAGTTTTTATTTTTTTATGTATTTTTCAAAGCAATCAACGCCTAACGAATTTTTCGATTCTCCTGATTATTTTAAGTCCAAAACAGGGGGGAGAAGATGAAAAAGCCGATGTGCGGGAATCAATGATGCATGCAGAGTAAGAAATGCATACCTGACTCCAGTAGTCTACATGCAAAGTGATCCGCGCATAAAATAAAGACAAAATATAAACTACCTATATGATGCACGCAAAAATCGGCCCTAAACAAAGCAGTTCTACTCGTGAAGAACAGTAGTCGGGTACTCAAGCCTAAGTCCGGAGTCCTATCTTGGGAGCCACTCGGTGTCCGCCACAACGGATCCTGCATGTGTTGTATGTGACTCCTCAAGGCACGTGGACTAAAGCTCAAATAATCAGACTTTTTCTTTGTGATTTAATTAATTAAGTCCAATTATCGATCTATAGGAACAGGCAGATAATTAGGGATTTGTCCTTAATTAATTATCTCACAATCAAATAAAACTCCTAAGCTAGGGCTAAAACTGTGTAAATCAAATAAGCAGTAAATAAACGGTCAAAAGTTGAAAAACCGGTGAAAATCACGGTGAGGTCCCCCAAGCACACCGGTGCTCGGCGAAACAGACCCCGATATCACCCAAGTGTCCGAGTCTGTATCCCTGTATTATTACAAATTAATTCTAATGAAAAATAAATATAAATTAAGCTAAATCTAAATTACGGCTAATCCACGTGGTTATATTACGGCTATTCTGTGGCTCCCGAACTTCAGTCCTCCTCATCGCGCTCTCCTGCAGCTCCGTAAAGAAGAGAGCTGCCTCCGAATCCTGCGGTTGCTTCAGCTTCCAAAAAAGCTGCCTCGATCCTCGGGCCCTCACAAGAAGTAGATACAAAAGTCTTTCAGTCTAGAAAAATATATAGATAAAGAAGAGAAAATATATCTACAAATATCTACAAAAAGCCGCGGAAAAGAAAACCGCGAAAAGTCGAAAAAGACTACTAAGCCGTGCTCCCCAACAACGATGCCATTCTGATGATCGAGATTCTCACTATCGAGATAAGGTAAAAAAATCAGAGTCGTTGTGACCCGAGTAGCAAGGTTCGATCAACCAAGAAAATATAGGAACCACCAAATCAAAGGATCAAATAATAAAATCAAACAACGGTCCTCGCTAAGTTTATTAACCTGGTACAGCGACCAGGGTCGGACTCAAGGAGCACGGGATGGCCGAGATGGCCTACGAAGTAGTCAAAATCGGAAAATAGGGAAGAAAATATTTTTGGTGGATTTTAATGATTTTTAATTTTTTTTGTGTTTTTAATTTTGTAAGAAAATGTAAGAAACAAGCAACAACAACAATTTATTTAAACACTCAAAAATACTGCAAAATTTCAAATAAAATTATTTTTATAATTTTTATATTTTTAAGTGTTTTTGGTGAATTTTTCTGAATTTTTAAATTTTTATTTTATTTTCTAAAAATCAAGAAAGAGTAAAAATATGGGTACTATGCAACTAGATTTGAAAGATCTATTAAAAACATATAATTGATTATAAAAGTCTAGAGACAATTTTTATGAAAAATGCATACAAAAACTAAACTACTGAAAAAGAGTTTGCATTTTTTTTTGAATTTTATAGAATTTTTAATGATTTTTATACGATTTGTAGGGTTTTTCAATTTTCAGGGGTTTTATAAATCCAAATAAACCAAAAATTTTTACAAAAGCTAGAAAGCACCAAAATTAACTATCACTAATTTTTTAGAATTTTCAAAGAAGTTTTTATATTTTTCTTTGATTTTTCACTTTAGACAGACCAAAAATACGTGTTTTTAAATTTTTATAAATAGAAAAAAGCCTCGAAAATGTCCCAAAAATTTAGGGAATTTTTTACACAGTGGCAGGAGCCACGTTTCTAAATTTCACCTAATTTATATTTGATTTGATATTTTATTCAATAAAAATAATGTCTACAGCTCACAGGGATCTAAATGTAAGAATATATAGTTCCAGGGGATTAAACATAACACGTGCTAAAACCTTAGGGTAGAAAGTGTAAAAAATGCAAACAATCAGCACATGCTCAAATACATTTACATACAGGGGTATAAATGCAATTTTCAGAAACTAAAACTTCATTTCATAACATGGCATAAAATCCAAGCCTTAAACACACAAATTGTCCAAAATTTCACGTGTCGAAGCACCTGTCTCACATAGGCATGGACTAAAAATGCAAATAACATAAACATCGAGGTCCAATGTGCAAAATATCCAAGAGTGAAAACTTATTTAATAGACTAAACAATAACTACTGAAAGCTGCAGAGGTATGGGTGCAATTACCCAGCCGAGGCACATGAGGGGCGCACGTGAGCGCCAGGTATCGAGGCGTGGTTGGCTGCTGATGCGCGGTCCTGATGCAGCCACCTGGACGATCCAACAGTGGAGATGCGATGACGAACGCGGGGGGAACGTGACCGTTAGATCAGATATCTAACAGCCTGACATGGCAGAGCGTAGACGGTGGAGATGCAAACTGGTGCGGCGGGGAGATCCAACGGCGGGCAAGGGATGAGGAAGAACACCTCCAAGACGAAGTTCCCCGGCACACCGGAGACGATCCAGCAGGCCGATGAACGGTCGGAAAGGGGGGTCTTCCTCGCGTTGACACTCCGCGTCGGGTGGTGGCCTCCGATGAAGCTTCCAACGGTCGGATCCTCCAGCGAGGGAAGATCGACCTGGAGGAGCTTCGGCGAAGGGGTGGAATCACGACCAAGGGGGGTACCTGCTCTTATTCACCTGCAAAACAAAGCTCTCGCTCAGAGGAGCACTCCGGCGGGGGTTATTAGCCAAAAGGAAAAGGGAAGCGTCGTGAATGATCGAAGGGGGATTCCGGCGTGTGTGTCAGGGATGGAACCCAACTCGACCTGAGCTTGGATGGCTCAGTTCGAGGTGATCAGGTCACGTATGGGGGATGACAATGACTCGGAGAGGGGATCGGTATGAGTAGAATGGGATGGCGGAGCTCTGGCCACTAGGGCGGAGCGGGCGGAGCTGAGATGCAAAAATCGGAAATGGACGATGAAAGAGGGTCTAACGGGTCTTCCTTATGAGCGTGGTTGACTGTGGACGAGACACTGGGTCTCTGGGTATCGTAGCCTCGATGGAGCGTCGCCTCCAAAGGCTCGAGCGCACATTGCGGTGACGCATGATGATGAAGCTCGCCGGATCTAAGCTTCAGACCTCGAATCCTCACTGCAACACCTCCCCTCGATAGCTGTCACTCTAGGAAGGAAAGTGGAGGTCCCTGGAGACGAAGGCGATGGCCAAAGGTGGATTGAAACTGTGGTCGGAGCTCTGCTAAATAGTGGAAAGGGTCCGGCTAAAATGGAGTCGGGTAGGGTTCGGTGAAGCACGGATCCCTAAAATGATCCCCAAGCGAGGGTCATGGATATGGGAGTTGTAATCGGGGCCCGGGGTTTAGTCGAATGGAGACCGGATAAGATGGGGAAAATTAGGAGAAGTCAGGTCGGCGAACATGGATCCGGGTCCGGTGGTCCAAGGGGGGAGTTGACCGGGGGTCAACAATCCCCCATGGACCAATGGGAGGCCGCCATTTATTAAATATTTGAAAAATCATTTTAAATTAATAAATGATTTTATTTCGAAAAAGTTTAAACATGAAAAATGTTTATTATTTTTCAAATTATTTTTTAGTGATTTTTATTTATTTTTTTGAAAAATAAATAACGTATTTACAATATATTATTATTATATATAGGTATATACATATATGTATTTTTTATTTTTATTTTTAATTGTTTATTTTTGTACAATTATTCCAATTTTATATTTTATTTTTTTCAACATAAAATTTGGAATAAAAAGGTATTTTTATTTCATTTTTATGATTTATTTACATGAGTTAAATAAATAGGTTTATATACATGTGTACATGGTATATATACAAGGTGGTCAATGATTTTTATTATTTTTATTTTTATTTTTCTGATTTTTATTTTATTTATTTACACCATAAAATATGGAGTGTATAAAAATATTTTTATTGGATTTATTGATTATTTACAAGGAGAAAATAAATAGGCCTTTTATTTTATATACATAGTCTATGTACACCAATGAGAGAGAATTTTATTTATTTTTATTTTTCTTTTATTTTTCCAAATTTTATTTTAGTTTTATTTTTACAAATATGTACAAAATATGAGAAACACTTTTTAATCCTTATTTTGAGGAAAATAAATTTATTTATATACATAGGATTATGTACACCATGATTGACCTTATCTCTCTCTTTTTGGGTTCTTTTGCGGTCAGGCCTATGCTGAGCCCTCCCTTGGGATTAGGTCACTCAATTTTTATTCTAAATATTTCTCTCTTTTTCTTGTGTTTCTTTATTCTTTATTTTTACATAAAAACATGCTAATTATGCGTATTTACATGATGCATGTGTTTTAACAACTTATGATATTTACACATATTTACAAGGTATTTGGCTAAGGTTTCTAGCTTAAATAAAGGAATAAAGAGTGATGAATTGGGATTCATCACTCGATTAAGAATATTATGTGGGTTGTAGGGGAAAAGACAAAATTAGGAAAGATAAAATAACATATTAAATAAAGAATAAATAAAATAAAAATAAAATGATTTTAAATTAGAAAAAAATTATAATAAATAATTTTAATAACTTAACAAATAATTTTACGATTATTTTTAATAAATTAATTAAATTAAGTAAAATAAATAAAACCTTTATTAATATGTATAAAATACTTATGCAATAAATACTTTATTTTATTTTTTGAATATTTTCTAATTTTGTTATTATTTTTTTTATTTTATATAAATAAAATAAATACAAAACATTTAAAAATATAATATGTGCACAAATGTACAAGAAAATAAATAGAAATATATATAATATATACGTATATACAAGTATGCCAATAAGGTCCCAAAACCTACTTTTTACATATTAACTATGATTGTAGTTAGACACTCTCATTTGATAGATAATTTTACAAAACGAACTTAAAAAATAAGTACACCCAAATTGGAGTTCATACGGTCGAGTTCTGAGGTTCAGAAGTTAGGCTTTACGGCTTTTAATTTTGATATTTGTTGGTAAGAATTCATAATTATTTTTAAGTTATATTGTTGTATTTTTTAGTAATAATTTTTATGAACATTTCAGAAAAATAATTAAGTTAATTGGAGTTACAAATAATTAAATAGAAAATCAAGAAGTTTTACATACATATAATACATATAGATAAAGTGGTCCAGATGCAAAAACTCACATGATTCATTCCACAATTATTTTGATATTTTTAGTAAATAGTATTAATTATATAATGAAGTTTAAAAGTGAGTTTGGTCAATTTATAGTTTTTTATAAATAGTTATGAAGCTGGGAAATAGGACTTTTAGGTGTTTTAGGTTTATTGTAATTATCTATTTATTAGTTAATTAATTTTTTGATATTTTTATAAATTAATATATATATATATATATTATTACAAATAAATCTCAAGAAGGAATCATTTTCATTTGAGCTTGTTTTATTGATAAATAAATAGTACAATATATGTACAATATAAATAGTGAAGAAATTGTGCATGATTTATACAAAATAAATATTGGACAATATATACAAGATATTTTCGAATTTTCTGAATGTTTATAAGTCAAGGATTCTATATCCCCGACTTTATTCTTTATTGATCAGGTGAAGTTTTGACATTCCCTCGAGGTTTGGGTTAGTTTATATTTATTTCATAAATATGTCCTTCTTTATTTCTTTTCTTTTTCTTTTCTTCTTTATTCTTTTATTTTGGTGTAAAAGAATTATAATACAATATCACCAAATCAATGAAGAATGATAAATAATAATAATTAGTGAATATATATTGGTGTTTTTACCAAGAATTTTAGCTAAAATAAAAGAATAAAGATGTTGAATTATAGATTCATCACTCCCTTATGATTTACCTTTGTTAGTCACTTAACAAACATTTCTTCAAAGAAGAAGTGAAAAGGAAAAATAAGAAAAGAAAAAGGAAAGAACTTAGAACAATTTTGATTTTTAAACTTGTCTTCATAAAATTGAAGTATGGAGCTCGGTCAGACCTTTGGATTATTACTTTGGCGGAACATTAATGGGAAATGGATTTAAGACCTAACAAACTCTAAGTTCCATAAGACTCTTATTCATGTCACCTCAATAAGGTTAAAACAAGCCTACATAAGCAAACTCTTATGACTATGAATCTTTACATATACGACATAAGTGAAATATAGCTCCCCACCTCATAAATGGCAAAGAAACATCCTCCTCCAACTTTTAACTCTAATTCCCTGATCTAGATGCTCTTTCCTCGAAGAGCGGGGTACTCCTTTCTAAGTTCAAGTGCAACTAGCTCAAGAAGAGGGGTTAGAGAAGAGAATGGATTGTGAGGAGTGTGGTCACATATCCTTCGAGCTTGACCGATGTAGCCAAGTCTCCAGTTGTAGTCTTCCATGGCATGAGACTTTGAAACATATGCATTATTCACATTTTTCTCCGATGGGAACTTTTATTTATTTATTTTTTGTTCGTCTAACATTTTTGAATATTTTTATTTTTTTAAACATATATACAAATGTACATCATGTACATAAGGAGTTTTCCTTCTTGAGACGATAGATTATCCCTCTTTGGAAGCATTATTGCAACCCACAACATCTTGTCGTTAGACGTTAGCACCACTAGAATAAGCTGAGATGCACTTCCCTCCCTAGAGGAGGACATATGTTTCCACTCGTACGCTGCTCCAAGCCAAAGGATCCTATCCCCTCACCACCTCATCCGTGAAGAGCTACAAGTAGAGTGCTTGTCCCAAGTTAAGCCATTGTCTAGAAGGAGCATGCATGTGTTGTGGAGTATTCTACTTAGACCAATCAAGATGACATATGAAAATAGTCTTGTGGACTCAAAGAATTAAGTACCTAGGACCTGAAAAGTCTAACTCCAGTTCCTTTAAGGTTCCTCTGAAATTAAGTGTATTAAGATCTTAACCAAGCGCCATTCTTTGATTTTATTACAGACTAGTTTAAGCATCAATATCATTCTGAAAAATGAAAATGCACATGCAATAATATTTATAAAACATTTTTAAAAGAAAATAAAATAAAAGATAAAATCTTTTTCAAAAGTTTTTCAAAGAATTTTGTAAATTTTTATGGATTATCTTTTTCAAATTTATGTCATTTTTCAAATAAGAATTATACATATTTATAAGGATTTTATGCACATTGTATACAAGACATTACACAGAGAATATTTATAAGTTTTATGTATAATTTTTACAAGTGGATTTATCTATAAATTTTATTAAAAGTTTTTATATGCGAAATAATTTTATATACATATTTTAATTTACAAAAAAGATTAATTTACAAATACTTAAAAATAATTACAACTTTTATTCACACATGTATTTTACAAGTTTACAAAAAAAATTTTATACCCACAATTTATATTCCATGTGAAAACGATTTACAAAAAAATAAAATCATTTTATAGTGGTTCATAAAAAATTTCAAAATATTTTATAAGTAATTTAGAAAACAATTTTACAAACCATTTTACAAAAGTTTTCAAATCATTTTACAAAATTGGTTTTCAAAACTAATTTTACAACTTTTTACAAATTATTACAAATAATTTTTCAAAAAGGTTTTTGCAAGAATTTTGTTTTTCATACATTTTACAAAGATTTGTAAAATATAAATAATTTTGATAAAAAATAATTTACAAACATTTTACAAGCAAAACAATTTTACCAATACTTCACGTAATCTTGTATAAAAATAATTTTACAAAGGTTTTTACAAAATATTTTTACGAATGATTTATAAAGCATTTTACAAAAACATTTACAAACAAATTTACAAAATGTTTGCCAAACCTTTTACAGAATATTTTACAAACATTTTTACAAATATTTTCAAATCATTTTTCAAAACTTTTTTATTCTAATTTTATAAATAATACCCATATTATTAAACAAAAGTATGAGTTATGGCTAAAGTATATATACATATATACAACACCCCCTATACTTAGCTCAAACTATGCCCTCATAGCGACCAAGAAGCGACAAAGGAAGACATAGCTCGTGCTAAGTATAGAAAAAATGAAAAGAATGCTATTCTACAATGACTCAAAGAATGAAAGAATTAAACTGAATAGAAGTCGATGATCTTCCTATACTTAGAATTAAATAATCTTAAGTATATAAGATTGTACAAGACGGGAAAATCGATGAAGAGAATATACATTAAATCATGAATCGACCTATCCCCCATACTTAGGGTAAAGGATCCATAAGTATAGAAGAGAATATCAATAGTTGAGGGACGAGCGAGAGAACAAAAAAAATAAGATGGAAATATCAAAAAGACTAAAGGGAACTACAACACTCCCCTATGCTTAGGGTAAAAGATCCCTAAGTATAGGCAACAACAGAAATAATGAAATAGAATAAAAAATGAACAACTCAGCGTATACACCCCCTTATACTTAGGATAAAGTACATCCTAAATATAGAAAAAATCCTAAACAAAACCTGGGGTGTATAATAAAAACAGAAGAAACAAAGAACAAATCAAGATGAAACATGCATATGCAAAGTAAACAATGTTGAGGTGCCTCTCAACAAGCATCAGAGTTTAAGCCCCGAGTCAGGTGCAAAGTCTAAGAAAACATTGCATCGAGGTTCGGGATGACAACTGTAATGTAAATGACATATTGTCATTGTACTCTCAGTGTGATAACAATAACAAAGTCAACAGTATACACGATGACACCCAAATAAACAACCAAGCGAATGTCTTCTACCAAATAAATATAAGGGAAAATAAAATCAGGAACCGATAGCACAAATGAAATCATCGGCTCAAGATCATGATGGACTGAAATGGTGGAGCTGAAGAAATCGAACATGGAGAAAGAAGGATCAATCATGGAGTCCTCCACGTAAATCACTATCTCGAAAAGATATGGAAACTCAAGATCAGGAGACTCACTAGGAAAATTGATATCCGATGCACATAATGTAGAAAGCATCGAGTATATCAAAGATTAACTCACCCTTGCAGGGGTCGTCAAGGAGAGACAAAGCAAACTCAGGATCAACAAAAAACTCAGAAGACAGTCTCGTGATCCGACACATCAGAGGCGTACTTTGTATACTTGATTTCTATTTCTGGGAGGCCTCTAATCGAGATTTGCAAGGGTCAAAATATATCTCACACAAGGCAGAGACAAAGTCGTTGTGGCGACTACTCACAAAATCCCAATTAGTCAACAATTATCCCACAACAGATAAATCAAGCAATGAAAATAAATGTTCAAAGTTAAAATTTATTTCACTCTACAATAAAGATTTCTATAGGTGCAAGTATGTGTAGAGTGTCGAAAACAAGAAGCAAGAGGTAGACCAGGGCAATAAGTGCTCAAAAATGATTGTGGTCAGGTTGTCTATATGTGTTATTTTTGTGGGGTTTTAATTTTATATGTGTGTGTGTGTGTGTGTTTATTTAGTTTTCGATTTTATATTTTAATATTTTGTTTTTTAATTTTTTTGATTTTGTATTTTCCTTTTATATTTTACATTTTTATATTTTCTTTTTCTTTTAAAAGTATAAAACTATAGAGGATATATATATATATACAAGAGAGATGAGAGAGACAAAAAATATGTAAAAATATCCATAATACAAGAAATAAAATATTTTTGTGTTTTTTATATTTTTTAATATTTTTGTGATTTTTCTATATTTTTGCAAATTTTTTTTGTATTTTTAAAGTAAAAAATACTTAAAACAAGGAATAAAAATATTTATCTGGTATTAAAATAGATATAAAAATTATCAACAGTAACCAAAATTCTCCAAATTGATTTTAATATAAAGATAATAAAATAAGAAAATTTAGGAAAAATAAACATATTTTTAGGATTTTTATGGATTTTTTATATTTTTATGAAGCTTTTAGGGGTTTTGCAATTTTTAAGATTTTCTTTTGTATTTTTTATTGATTTTTTCTCTAAAGGTTTAAAACACAAAAATACACAAAATTATTTTTGGGGGAGTTTTTCAAAAATGTTTTATAATTTTTATGTATTTTCTAATGCAAACAAGGATGAAAAAATAAGTTTTTGATTTTTTTTAAATATTTAAGTGTTGTAAAAATTAAAGAAAAAATATGACATGATTGTGCAATGCAACAAGCACAAAATGATATTTTTTAATATTTTTTTGAGATTTATAGATGCTTGAAATAAATACAAGCAATAAAGAGAAAATGCACTCCTAGTAGAGGTATTTTGTAATTTTGTAAAAGTGCTAGTGCCAAGTTGCAATTGTCACAGAAAATATACACGTAATATTCAAATCCTATGACTAATTACAAAATACGTATCATACAGAGGTAGCTTAGAAAAAATGCCAAGAGCATGTGCGTCAACACAAGCACATCGGGTGGGGACTTAAACAAAATTTCCCAAAAACATGTGGGCTAGGTCACAAATTATCCAAAAAGTTATAGAAATATAGAAAAGTTCCAAGACTGGATCGGAAGTACAAAACTGCTAAGGGTTCTTCTGCAAAATAACCACGCACCTCACGAGCATAAGCACGTGAGGTGACGTGGCTAGGAACTTTTAGTTATTTTCACAAGTTCTAAGGTTCATGATGCAAAATTTACAAAAATATAACACAATAGAGGAAGGATTAAGCAGTGATAAATAAATTACAAAAATTGCTGGGTTGAAATGCAAAATACCCAGCACGTTGCAGATTAGATGATAGATGATATGTCACTTAAATACGTGTCTCGATCGTGACGGCCGATACCCCTTCAGCTGATGACGGCCCAGATTAGATCCTCCAAAGAGGATTAACGGTTGATGGAGGGTTGGATCCAACGCTCACTGCTTCTCGCCAAGAACGGACCGAGATTGAATGATAGCCAGGGCCTCTGGATGAACGCGTGAAGAACACTCCCTAGAGTTCGTTCGATCGACAAAATTGGGCACCTCCGACCTCCAAGACCACTGCTGGGATATTCAGGAGAGTGCCAGAGTGAGTCTGCAGCGCTTGGAGGGATCAAACCAATTCGGGCCCCATCGGTGGGGGCCTGGAGCTCTCTGCATCTGGATGATGCGTTCTTGACAAAGGTTGCGCCCAGATGCGCACTTCTCGACCTTCAAGACAGCTCGAAAGCACGAAGTTGCAAATATGGTAGGATCGGGGCTTTATTGTTGAATGGTGGGTGTTGTGTAGGGTGATTTTGGCGAAAGGAAGGTGGAGGTTGGAGCAGAGCTCCGATGTGGATATTCAGATGGAATCACGCAATAAAACTACAGAGCAAAAGCCTAGTCCTACAATTAGCTAAAGAGAGAAGAAAAACAAGCAAAAAGTACCTCGAGTGGTCGGGAAAACCAGGAATAATAAACCTCACGGCCAAGGATGGCCGAAGATGGTGGAAGTATGCCACCGACACATCTAACGTCGCCCACCTCGGCTGGAGGTGGTGTTGTCACCACCACCGGTCAGGAGCACAAGAGAGGAGTGGCAAAACATGTCAAAAGAAGTTCAAATTTGAAGGGATGTGACGGGAGGTCTTTTGAATAGGTGGTTGACGGGCTCCCAAGATCGAGGATCTTGGAGCACGCCAGCGATGCAATCCTCGAGGAGAGACATGGGCGTGTAAGTTGGATCCCTGAGGAGAAAAAGTCCACAAGGAAGCATCATGAAAAGATGACATACGGAGCCTCGATAAATCCGTGAAGCTGGCGAAAAAACCAAAGTCTGACATGAACAGGAAGGGGGCAGAGAGTTGACCCGCGGTCAACTCTCAGGCCCTCTTGGTTGGTCCACGTGGACTAACCAGGAAAATCCTGCAAAAAATGTTTTGCAAATTAGTTTAAAAATAATAAATTATTTAATTAATTTTAGTAAATGAAAAATATTTATTATTTTATGAATTAGTTTATTATGATTTTTATTTATTTCTTCGAGATTCAAAATTATAAGTTACCTTTTATAGGTTATATACAAGTATATTTATCTATATATTTTAATATTTTATTTTTATTTCGTATATTTATTTTATTAATTTTGCTTATTATTTTACGTATTTATAACTCAATTTTATACAATTAAGTATATTTTTATTATATTTTTATGATGTATTATGTTCAATTAAATATATAGAAGTACTAATTATATAGGTATACTTATTGGTATTATACCTATGTATTTTACACAAGTATTTCATTTTTCTATTTTCTATATATTTTTATTCTTGTTTTAATATACACATATATTATAAATAATATTTAAAAAATTATAAAAATATAAAATTACAAAAATAATGAATAATAAATAAAATGAATATTTTAATCGGTATAGGTATACAATAGGAGTCCAAAACTCAACTTTTAAACCGTAACTCCAAAAAATATGATACCACCTTCATTAAATAGCTTATTAAAAGTTATATACAATTAAAGGTGATTTTAATACATTTTGAGTTTTTTTAATAGATACATGTCTCGGAAGTTGGGATTTTTTTAAATTTATTCAGATCATAGCCTTTTATTTGTATATTATTTTGTATGAAATCAAAATTTTGTATTTTTCTATATTAAATTATCGACAACTTTCATGTTCAAAGTGTCTTTATTTGAAGTATAAAAAGTGGAAATAAAAATAGGTCCCAAAAATGAATAAAGAATGAATTAAATAAAAGTTATTTTTATTGTATTTTGACCCTTATCTCCCCCTACTTTGTTCTTTATCGACCTAGTCATCGAGATGCCTAGGTCTCAGGGTTCTAGGTCATAAAATATTTACAATATTTTATACTTTTCTTTTCTTTTATTTATTCTATAAATTTGGCTTTAAAAACCGCATTTTATACACTAGTTACACAATGATGCATGAATGATAAAATGGCTAAATTAAGCCTATTTATACGCATTTACTAGGGTTTTTAAGGCCAAAATGATAGAATAAAGATGATAAAACGGAGATTCATCATCCCCCCTATACTTTTCTTTGCTAGTCCCTAGCAAACACTTGTGCAATAAGTGCAGAAAAGAAAAAACAAAGAAAATAAAAACAAGAAAATTGGATTTAGTTTAATTATCAATCTTGTCTTCACAAAATCAAAGTTTAGAGCTCAAGTCAGAGCTTTGAAATTTTAGTGCAGGTGGAACCTTAATGAGAACCGAATTTGAAATCCAATAGCCTTCGAGAATCCCAAAACTCTACTCAAGTCTCCCCAATAGCCAGGTCAGAATACTTCAACTCATACACAAACCCTTATGACTATGAATCTGACTTGGACAGTGTAAGTGGTGGTGGCTCTCCCCAACTGAAATGACAAAGAAATTGACTTCTCCAATAAGACAACCCAATGATTCCCCAATCCAATAACTCATTCCTCGAGGAGCAGGGTATTCCGTTCTAAGTTCATGTGACAACCAGCTCAAGAGGAGGGGGTGAAGAGAAGAATGGATGGTAGCCAGTGTAGCTACCTATCCTAGGATGCAAGACCAGTGTAGTCAAGTCATCCAGCTGCTGGCTCACATAATTGGACTTTGAAGCTCAAGCTTGCTTATTGACTATACAAATATATACACTCCGGCAGACATTTTTATTTTTATTCATGCCTGTCCACCTTTTTGGAGTTTTTTCTTTTTGCTTTTTTTGAAATACTATTCACAACAAAATTTACATAGGGAGTTTTTCCTCTTGAGCCAGTAGACTATCTCTCTTTGAAGCTTTATTGCAACCCACAATCTCCTGTCCTCAAAACTCATCATCACCAGATGGGTTGGGGTACACTTCCCTCCCTAGAGGAGGACAAATGTTTCCACTTGTGTGCCTCTCATACCGGCAAATCCAACCCCCTCAGCACTCCTACTAAGTTGAGCCAAGTGAAAAGTGAAGGTGTCCAAGTTTGGTCATTATCAACAAGAGGCGTGCATGTGCTCCAAAATACTCTACTTAGGCAAACAAGGATCCATTGAACCAAGCCTCGTGATCCTCAAACAATTAAGTCAACTAGACCTGAAGTACCTCAATTCCAGCTCCTATAAGGTTTATGTTAATTAGGTAGATTTTAAGGTCCAACCAAGCTCCAATCTCCGGATTTTTCTTAGACTTGTTCAATTATCATACTAAATCCGAAAAATGCAAATGTTACACACATGCTATGCAGAAAATATTTTTGTGATGCAATTTTCAAAGATTTTGAAAATTTTATGGATTTTTGAAAATATGATGCGTATGCATTTTTTGGGTTTTTCAAAAATATTTTTCAAATGTTTTTGGTATTTTAATTTTGCAAATGTTTTTGGTATTTTTGAAAACAAAAGGTTTTGGCCAAAAACTAGGTACAAATATTTACACGGGGATGCATCTTATATTTACAAGAATTAGAGCTTAAGAATTTACAAGGGGTAAGTGATCAATTATATATATAAAGAATTTTAGGTGAGATATATATTCCTCAAACTTATTTGAAAAGGTTTTTCAAACAATTTTGGAAACTATAGTACAAAATAATTTTTATAAACACTTTTAACAAACATGTACATACATTTGAAAATGATTTTGCAAAAGGTTTTTCGAACAATATTTGTAGATTTTACAAATATTATTGCAACTATTTTTCAAACCATTTGCAAGTCATTTTTCAAATATTTTTATTCCACACAAAGAAAATAAAATTCACAAACAAAATGTTTTTATAAATGTTGAAAACATGTAACAAAACGTTTTCCAAATAGTTTTCAAAAGATTTTTCACAAAAATTTCAAACTATTTTTCAAACTTTCTGCAAAAAATATTTTCGCCTGATTTATTAATCAGTAAGTACAAAAATAATTTTGAGGAATAATCACATCTTTTTATTAAGATTTTTAATGATTTTTAGCCATAATTATTAACAAAAATACAAAAGTGCGAGTTATGGCTAAAGTATATACGAAGTATATAGGACCCCCCTATACTTAGCTTGAGCCATGTCCTCATAGATCAGAATGAAAAAGAGAAGACATAACTCGTACTGAATATAGGAAAGTCTAAAGAATATACGAATGGAGAAATGAATGAACAAATGATAAGTTGGCCATCCCTCCTATACTTAGTATCAAATAATCCTAAGTATAGCGGATTGTACACAAAGCAGGGAGGGTCAAGGTTGGGAATGAACATATCATACTCAGACTGTCTCCCCCTATACTTAGGGTAAGATATCCCTAAGTATAGACAAGAAGAGGAGATAGTGGAGAGGATCAAAGAATAAAAAGACTTGGGGTGCGCACCCCCCTATACTTAGGACAAAGTACGTCCTAAGTATAGAAGACCGACTAAAAGGAGCGACACATTTTCAATAGATAAAGAAAATATAAGAGAAAAAGAAGAAAAGAAGAAGAGAGACCAGAAGACGGAAGAAGATAGAGAAGGATGTACACATCACTCCCCCTATATTTAGGGTAAAATAAGCCCTAAGTATAGGCAACAACAGGAGTAATGAAACAGAATGATGAAAGAACACTCGACTCATCCACCCCCTATAACTAGGACAAAGTACGTCCTAAGCAAGGCAAACACGGGAATGGGGTAGATGAGCAAAACGGGAGATAAACAGAGGGAAATGAATGGATATACAACAGGATGGATATACAGAGGGTCAAGAAGGTCTAAAGCGAACCTTCTTATGTGACCACTGAGGAATAGATCTTACAAGGTGCAGGTCGAAATTGGGGTTCTCAGATGACACAGACTGATCGGGGTCGATAGGGTATAGGTCCTTAGTGGCCCTAGGGTGTGGAGGCACATACGGGTCATTGAAAGAAGTACGGATAGGTCTGGCCTTGGTCATCTCGTTGATATCAAAGTGAAATGGGACGAACTCATCATCAGAAGAAGAAGTGTAATCAGCGTCTGCGAGGTCTCGTCCAAGTCAAAACCAAAAGGAACACTCATCAGTGGAAGTAGTCGAACTCTATTTGTCCTCTATAATCTCAACCGGATCATCTTTCTCATCGAAAGGCCTGAATTCCTAGACAAAAGCAACAAGATCGAATTTGGCCTTAGTCTCATCAATATCTGCCCTCCGCTCAATGGTATCAATCGTGTAAATCCCGCGGATGTCATCAACATAACGCAAATCACAGGAAGCGGAAACTCCAAGGTCTATGCTTTCTGAGACTTCCTCCTTGGAGAGGAATTCTTGGGTCTCATCATTCGTCATAAAAAAAGTCTCTCTGATATCTGCATATAGATCATAGTCCACGAGGCCAGCCAAGATTGGTGTGATCGCATCAGGTGCAGTGATGACCACCTCTCTCTTGTCAACAGGACGGAAACGAAACTCTCTTGATCCATAGTCAATAAAGACCCTCGCAGAGGCGAGGAATGGTCTTCCCAGGATGATTGGAGGATACTCCCCTGTGGAGGTCTCCATGGGCAATACGACAAAGTCCACATTGTGCCTCGTGCCCTGAATACAAATGACGGTGTTTCTAAGGATACCCTTCAACTTCTTGATAAACCCATCAACAAACTGTACTATCATCCTGGTCTTCTTGAGAGACCTTAAGTGAAGAGACTATACCCGCGAGAAGGGTAATATCATAGTCGAAGCATCGTCGTCGAGGTAAGTGTGATCACATGTGAAGTCAGAGATGATGCAGCTAATGGAAAGGTGTCGCAGTGTTCTTTTTCCTAGGAATGGGATGGTGTGTGATGGCACGGGCAGTGGCCATGGTCATGATATGATGCTCAGATCTGCTCCTCCGCTTTTTCTTCTTGGTAAGAGGAGAAGATAAATTGGTCATGGCCTGCTGAAGTGGGGCATGGATAATCTCATGAATGGTGGCCACCACTTCGGGTTCAGTCAATAGTTTTTTAATTTTTGGATCTCCTCCATACAAGGGAGGAAGTCAGAATCTGTATCTACACGAGGCATGCCAAGAGCAGTCTGTACAGCAGCATCCTTGGGTCGAAGGTGGGACAGAGTGTGAAAGGCTGTGTGGTCAAAGGGTCTGGCAAGTGGGCACTCTCCTCACAGTCTGAATCAAGCAAAGGTCTCCTGAACTCTTTTTAGATTTTTAGATTTTTCTTATTTTTTTGTATTTTGGGCGATTGCAAGCTCTCATGGAAATCATCGAGTGAACCCATATCATCAAATGGTGGAATATCATGGTCGCTCTTATTTATGCTAGTGAGGTTGTCAATCCTCTATCTTATATGATCCATCATTTGGGTCAAGTGCTCAAGGGTGGACTCCATGAAAGGTGACTCCAACATATCAGTCTTAGGTGGATGTGAAGGTGGAAAGTGATGGTGGAGGTGGATGTGGATAAAAGTCCGAGTCCTGAATCTGTGGCTGAGGGGGATATGTACAAAAGTCAGGAGTAAAGTCCTCTTGGAAAAAAGGACGTGAACCGGCTGGAGTAAACAAGGGATCCGCAAAGTCCAGATAAAATACGCTCCAGTCGGCCATCTCAAAACAAGAGGAAAATGATTGGGAGAACACAACGGTCAAGCCAAGAGAGGTGAGAAGAAGGCGCAAATGCGTAGAAGCGATCTTGTATACACACAAACAATCACAAGCAAACTCACACAATACAAACCCTCAATTCACCTACTCAACTCGGTAGAGATCGCAAAATCGGTCTTTTTATCTTGTCTATTTTAGAGTTAGGTGAGAAGTCCAAAAGTTGCACAAACACTTAGGGGTTGAATAGGATTTCGGAACTAATTCTTAGTATATGAGCAAGCAAGTAAAACGAATACAATGAGGGGATTACTCACCCCAAGACAAATATTTTTCTTTTTTATCTTTTTAGGGTCAAGTAATATTAACAATCCTAATTTTATTGATTATCACTTTTTTGGATTTTTAGTAAGAAATGCACTCGCCTAACTAGGAATCAATTTTACTTAGCACCTAGGTGGGCAAAATCAGAGGGAGAGTCGGAAAATCAATGCAAGCGGCAAAACGATGATATATGCTAAAGAGTAAATGCTCACCTTGCCTCCAACACTCTATATGTAGAGATGCACAACAGAATTGAAACATATCTATATGCAAATGCAAGTCAATGAAATCACCCTAAGTTTCAAAAATTGCTATTAGCGTGAAGAACCAATGCTAATGACTTAGAATGGAACCGAAGTGCTAGTCTTGTAGTCTCCTTGATGCCCACCACAATGGGTCCTGCAAGCATTGTATGGAGAACTCTCGTGGCGTAGTGGTTCCAAGACTAAGTGAAAAGCAATTTAAAATTTGACTAGATCCAAACGAAGATTATAGGTGTATGCAATGGTTATTAGGTGTTTGGACCTAATGCTACTGACAAGCAATCCTAAAGCTAAGGGTTTTATTATACAAATAAAGAAAACAAAATCAGGAAAGAAAATTAAAAAAGCGATGAAAACGCGATAAAACTGCAGTGAGCTCCTAAGTGAACAATCACTTGGAAATTGGGCCCGAAAGTCCAAAGTTCAGAGTACCTATATTATTACAACTAAATAATGGTCTCTCTCTCACAAAAATTACACAAATAAATGCGATAAAAGAAAATGCTCAATATATGTCTTCAAACACTCCAAGTCCTCCTTTGTGCTAGGTCAAAGCTGCCTCACGTGGGTACGCAGGTGCTCTAAAGATGAACTCCTCCCTCAATCTGTGTACCTCACACAAAATCCAAACAAGGAGAGTGGTTATACAATTCAACAATGAATATCAAATAAAGGAGCAAATAATGAAGTAAGAATATAGATAACAATCACAATGAAGCAAAAAGTCGATCTAAACATTGTTGCTCCTCGGCAACGGCACCATTTGATACTCGAGATTTGCGAGGGTCAAAATATATCTCATACAAGGTGGAGACAAAGTCGTTGTGGCGACCGCTCACAAAATCCCAATTAGTCAACAGTTAACCCACAACAGATAAATCAAGCAATGAAAGTAAATGTGCAGAGTTAAAATTTATTATAACTCTACAACAAAGATGTGTATAGGTGCAATATGTGTAGAGTGTCGAACACAGGAAGCAAGAGGTAGATAGGGGCAATAAGTGCTCAAAAATGACTGTGATCAGGTTTGTCTATATGTGCTATTTTTTGGGGGTTTTAATTATATCTATATTATTTTTTATTTTATATTTTTATATTTTGATTTTTAATTTTCTAATTTTTAATTTTCTTTTTATATTTTTATATTTCTTTTTCTTTTAAAAAAGGGTATAAAACTATTGAGGATATATGTATACAAAGAGATGACAGAGAGATAAAATAGGTAAAAATATCCAAAATACAAGAAATAAAATATTTTTGTGCTTTCTATATATATTTTAATGTTTTTTGTGATTTTTCTATATTTTTGCTAATTTGTTTGGTATTTGTAAAGTTGAAAATACCTAATACATGGACTAAAATAAATAAACATGATTCAAATAGAGATAAAAATATCAAATAGTAACCAAAATTCTCCAAATTAATTTTAATATAAAGATAATAAAATAGAGAAAATTGAGGAACAACAAATTTTTTTTAGGATTTTTATGGATTTTTTATATTTTTATAAAGCTTTTGTGGGATTTTGTAATTTTTAAGAGTTTTCATTTGTATTTTTTAGTGATTTTTGTTCTGAAGGTTAAACAGACAAAAAATAAAAAAATATTTTCTTGGTAATTTTTCAAAAAGATTTTATAATTTTTATGTATTTTCTAATGTAAACATGGATGACAATTAAAGTTTTTGATTTTTTTAAATATTAAAATGCTGCAAAAATATAAAATAAAAATATAGTGTGATTGTGCAATGCAACCGACACATAATGATATTTTTTAAGATTTTTTAGATATTTATAGATTCGTGAAATAAATACAAGCAACAAAGAGAAAATGCACTCCTAGTAGGGGTATTTTTGTAATTATGTAAAAGTGCGAGTACCAAGTTGCAATTGTCACAAAAAATATACACGCAATATTCAAAACTAGGGACTATTTACAAAATCTCTAACATACAGGGGTAGCTTAGCAAAAATGCCAAGAGCACGTGCGTCAACATGTGTGCACCTGGCAGGGAATTAACCAAAAAATCCCAAAAACCTGTGGGCTAGGTCCCAAATTATCCAAAAAGTTATAGCGTTATAGAAAAGTTCCAAGACTGAATCAGAAATACAAAACTGTCGAGGGTTCTTCTGCAAAATAGCCACGCCCCTCACAAGCATAGGCACGTAAGGTGACGTGGCTAGGACCTTTAAGCAAATGTCACAAGTTCCAAGGTTTATGATGCAAAATTTACAAAATTATAACACGACAGAGGAAAGATTAAGCAGTGATAAATAAATTACAAAAATTACTGGGTTGAATTGCAAAATACTCAGCATGTTGCGGTCCGGACGACGGATGATATGTCACTTAAACACGTGTCTCGATCGCGACGGTCGATACCCCTTCAAGTGATGATGACCCAGATTGGATCCGCCAAAGAGGATAAGCGGCTGATGGAGGGACGGATCCAATGCTTACTGCTTCTCGCCAAGAATGGGCTGAGATCGAACGACGGCTAGGGCTTCTCGATGAATGCGTGAAGAACACTCCCTGGAGTTCGTTTGATTGACAAAATCGGGTGCCTCCGACCTCCAAGGCCACTGCTGGGATATTTAGGAGAGTTCCAGAGGGAGTCCGCAATGCCTGGAGGGCTCAAACCAATCCGGGCCCCATCGATGGGGGCATGGAGCTCTCTGCACCTGGAGGATGTGTTCTTGACGAAGGTTGCACCCATATGCACACTTCTCGACCTACAAGATATCTTGAAAACACGAAGTTAAAAATATGGCAGGGTCAGGGCTTTTATTGGTGAATTTTGGGACCGCGTAGGATGATTTTGGTGAAAGGAAGGTGGAGGTCGGAGTAGAGCTCTGACGTGGATATTCAGATGGAATCGAGGCTCAAAACCTTGATCAAACACGCAATAAAACTACAAAACGAAAGCCTAGTCCTACAACTAGCTAAAGAGCGAAGAAAGACAAGCAAAAAGTACCTTAACTGGTCGGGAAAACCAGGAAGAACAAAACTCATGGCCATGGATGGTCGGAGATAGTGGAAGCGCGCCACCGACACATCTAACACCGCCCAACTCGTATGGAGGTGGTATTGTCACCACCACCGGCCTGGAGCACAAGAGGGGAGGGGCAAAGCAGGTCAAAAGGCGACTCAAATTCGAAGGGAGGTGACGGGAGGTCTTTTGAATAGGTGGTTGACGGGCTCCCAAGATCGAGGATCCTGGAACACGCCAGTGGTGCAATCCTCGAGGAGAGACCTGAGCGTGTAAGTTGGATCCACGAGGAGAAAAAGTCTAGAAGGAAGCATCATGAAAAGATGACAGACGGAGCCTCGATAAATCCACGAAGTTGGCGAAAAAACCAAAGTTTGACATGAACAGGAAGGGGGTCAGAGAGTTGACCGCGGTCAACTCTCAAGCCCCCTTGTGGACCAACTAGGAAAATCCAGCAAATTTTTTTTGAAAATTCATTTAAAAATAATAAATGATTTAATTAATTTTAGTAAATGAAAAATATTTATTATTTTATAAAGTATTTTATTGTGATTTTTATTTATTTTTTTGAGGTTCAAAATTATATGTTACCTTTTATAGGTTATATAAAGGTATATTTATCTATATATTTTAATATTTTATTTTTATTTTATATAATTTATTTTCTTAATTTTATTTATTACTATGTATATTTATAACTCAATTTTATAGAATTAAATATATTTTTATTTTATTTTTCTAATGTATTATGTATAATTAAATAAATAGAAGTATTAATTGTGTAGGTATACTTATTGGTATTATAACTATGTATTTTATACAAGTATTTCATTTTTGTATTTTCCATATATTTTTATTCCTATTTTAAATAATGAATATTTTACATTATAAAATAATATTTTAAATAATGGATTGTTTCTATTGTATTCTATATTATAAATAATATTTACAAAATTATAAAAATATAAAATTACAAAAATAATGAATAATAAATAAAATGAATATTTTAATCGGTATAAGTATACAATAGAGGTCCAAAACTCAACTTTCAAACCGTAACTCCAAAAAATTTGAAACCACCTTCATTAAATAGCTTATTAAAAGTTATATACAATTAAAGGTGATTTTGATACATCTCAAGTTTTTATTTGAGAGATACAAGTCTGGGAAGTTGGGATTTTGGAAATTTATTCAGATTATACCTTTTTATCAGTATATTATTTTTGTATGAAATCAATTTTGTATTTTTCTATATTTAACTTTCATGTTCAAAGTTTCTTTATTTGAAGTATAGAAAGTGGAACTAAAAATAGGTCCCAAAAATGAATAAAGAATGAATTAAATAAAAGGTTTTTATTGTATTTTAGCCCTTATCTCCCCCTACTTTATTCTTTGTCGACCTAGTCATCGAGATGCCTAGGTCTCGGTATTTCAGGTCATAAAATATTTGCAATATTTTATTTATTTTATTTTATTTTCTTTATTCTATAATTTTGGCTTTAAAAATTGTATTTTTATATACTAGTTACACAATGATGCATCAATGATAAAATGCATGAATTAAGCCTATTTACATGCATTTACTAGGTTGTTAAGGCCAAAATGATAGAATAAAAATGATGACACGGAGATTCATCAGCATCCTCCCCCATATAACCCTCAGGGAGTAATGCAAACTCATCAATAAAGAAAGAGGAATCAGAATCTAACCAGGAATCTACACCACTATCAAGCACCCATTCCTCGCACCAAAATGTCTCATCATCTGAAGACTACCTCTAAGTAATATGGAAACAATAAATGGTACTGATAAATTAAGTGGAAGCTGTTGGAGTCTCTGAAATTGATCCTTGAGTTGTGGCAATGCTGGCTATCCTCCGGTCCTCATGAAATGTATTTATCTCATCAAGCTGGAGGACTAAAGGCTCAAATATGGGACTATCAATATGTGACATCTCAAAATGGTAACCCTCTAGTGCTCTGGCTGCTAGAATGGATCAAAATGTCCATGTGAATCCGAGATACCTTCGAGGAATGAACTCTAGCTTATCTATACATGGAAACTGAAAAGGCTGAAAGAGATGAAACAACATGGGCTCCTCCTCTTTCTCTTGGAATACCAAAAGAGGTGGTATCCGAGAATCATGAACTGTGATGTGTGGAACTGATTCAAACTCTGGTTGGAAAACCAATGGAAACTCGATCAGTGTTTGGAGATGGAAACTCACAGTGATTGTCTCATCGTCTATCGTTTGTGTTGCATCAGAATCCACGTCCACTGCCTGGTGTGTGATCTCTAAATCCTCATGAAGTGTCTCACACATAACTGGAGATGCATCTCCCTCGTGTGTTATATCAACTAAATCATCTCGTGAAGACCGGGAAGTCAATTAGATGTCAGAAAGCTGTCCAAAGATAGTCCAAAGTGAATCAACATTGAGACTATGGTGTGAACTACCACACGAGGAATTGACTAGTATCTGTTGCTCGATAGTCACTCCCCTATAGAATATCTTTACAAGGTCATTCTTTAAGATTCTATGATCTGGAAATTTCATCAAGATGTCAAGAAACCTCGGCCATGAATCATGCAATGGCTCCTGGGGGTCTAGTGTAAAATCTTTGATAATAGACCGCATCAAATCTGCTCTACGATGGGGTAAAATCTCTACAACAACAATGACCGTAGGTTTCCTCATGTAGCAATCTTCCTCCCCAACTCTATGTCCCATCTCAAAGCTCTAGTCTGAAGTGAGAAAGTGAAGGTAATCAGATATGACTCCTTAGAAAGAAAAAGAGAAGAAAAAGAAGGGAGCGAGGATGAGAGGTTGGTAGGAGTTCCAACCTCAAGACATGATGGACGATGATGATGGGGATGAAAAAACAGATACGTAAGATTTGGTTGAAGATAACATCGATCCCTCATCATGACTCAAGAAAATAGAAGGAATGACGAGAGAAGAAGACAAATAAGGGTGGGAGGGAGGATGAAAAGAAGAGAAAACAAACTGAAGACAAAAGGAAACAAAAGGTGACTGTTAATGACCTAGAAAAGATGAACGCAATCCACTCAACACCAATCATATACAAATGCAAAACAAACCTTCAATTCACCTACTCAACTCAATGAAGACCGTGAAGGCTCGGTCATTAATCTTGTCAATTTTAGAGTTAGGTGATCAAACAAATATATTATCAAACTCACAGATGCAGTCTCCAATGGTAGTTCATGTCTGAGCCAGTGGAACTCACCAACTCAAATACGACTACATCTACTAAAGTCAGAGGCAAATGCTTGCATCAATAATAGGATCCAAAAGTCAGTCCAAGCGTTTAGGGCACAAGTCCAGGGCTTTGGGCTCTAATCCTTAAGTGTGAATGCCTCACTCGATCTGGAGAGTACCTGCAAACAAGGAGGGGGTTTCTCTCTCCATATCAATGAAGTGAATCAATTACGTTTGATTTTATGGTCACGTGGTATTAGTAGTCCCAATTTTTTTATTTTTGGTTTTCTCTTTTTTGGATATTTTTAATGAAACATCTAATGAATTTTCTGATTTCTTTTTTATTCTTAATTCCAAAAAATAGAGGGAGGAATTCGGAAAAGTCGGTGCACGATGAAATCTATGAATTCATGTACGAGATAGAAGACGTACCTTGCTCCAGCAGTATATATGCAATATGATCTATGCATAAAAATTAAACTAATCTAAATGAATGCAATGTGAGAATCATTCTAAACAGAGTTTTCTATTATAGTGAAGCACAGATTTATTTAACTAAGTCCAACGAGTTCTATAAGAACATATATTCTATTAGGGATGTGGACCTAATGCTACCTAGATCAATCAAATAGAAACATAAATCTAGGGGCTCAAGCACAAAAAAATCTGTGTGAAACAAATAAAAATAAAAGCGAAGAAAGCAAAACACGATGAGATCCTCCAAATGTACCAGCACTTGGTGAAACCTGAAAAAGTTAAGTGTCCAGAGTCTCTAAAGAAAACAGAAAAAGGGTAAATGTCAAGGAAAATTAATACAAAATATTTACAAAAATAAAAAGGAACAAAATGCAAAAAAGAAAATAAAATGCTCCAAAAGTTGCAATTCCAATTCTTCTGCTCCTCCAACTCTCACTTGCTGCTCAACGAAGAAACAAGATGGCCTCCGCTTCGCTCAGGTGTGTCGATGCTCCTAAGAATGTCATCCTCGTACGTCAGGCCCTCACAGAAAAACAAAAAAGAAAATGTCAAAAACTATTTGAAAATAGAGCAAATGAATAAAGCAGAAAAGAAAATAGAAGATAAATAAAAAGAAAATAGAATATATAAAAGCCAAGAGTAGAAGGTAAAGAAGACCAGACTGCACTTGCTGTGCCTCCTCGGTAACAACGGTATTTTGATGATTGAGGTTTCACTATGGGTTTTATTTTATTTAATGAAAATGATGAGGATAAATGTAAAGTAAATGTGTCGTTGTTAATCAAAATGAAACTCGAATCAATCAAACAATTTATCCAACAAAATAAAGGAAATAAAATGTGTATTGCTATTAAATTATTTACCTGGTATAGGTTCCTGGGTTGAACACAAAGAGACAACTATTATTAAACAAGGAAGATTCAAAGAAAAATCAACAAAAGGAAAAAGGAAAGTCAGAGAAATCTACTCTTGATTTTTTTAGGGATTTTATATTTTCATTTTTTTCATGTTTTTAAATTTTGCAAATTTTTATATTATTGTTTTTTCAAAACAAAACAAATAAAAAAAGTTAAATTATAAGCAAATACACTAATTTTATTTAACAAATATTGTAAAAATATCAAGAAAATAAAAAAATATTTTTGTGTTTAGGATAATTTTTTAATATTTTTATGATTTTTCAGAGTTTTTTATACTTTTAAGATTTTTAAAATAATTAAGAATAGGAGAAAAACAAATAAAAAATCAAGTAAATGTTTTATGGTTTTTAAAATATAAAATCAACTCAAAAATACTGAAAATTAATTTTCATAAAAATAATTTCTATTAAACTTTAAATCAAATCCAGAAACACTTTTTTTATTTTTTTTAATGATTTTATATGATTTTTTATGGTTTTCTATATCCTGCAATTTTTTTATTTTTATAAAGAATTTTCAAGAAAAACTTATACATTAATCAAATAAGTCAAAACACTTACACATGAGTTTTTTAGAGTTTTTAAAGTTATTTTTAATTTTTTTTATAAATTTTCCACTACAAATAGGGTGGTTTTAGTGCTTTTAAATTATTAAAAATAGCAAAGATATTTATTTTTGCAAGCAAAAATTATATGATATAAAGCAACATGGCATGCAATTATACTAATTTTTAGGAATTTTTAGGGTGAAAATGATATTTATTTTACGCAAAATCGGCGAGAAAAATAAATATAGAACACATGAAATAATTTCTAATTATTGAAAAGTTTTAGAGCAAAATATAAGAGAGAAATAATGCAGATGTACACATGCATTTTTCACATAAAATCAGATTCAGGTTATGGGGATACAAAGCTTTCAAATATAATAATGTCCGATGGGAATTTTGAAATTTACCCAAAAGCTTCGCAGGTGCAGGTCACGTGCGGCCTTAAATGGAGGAGTTACATGCAATCGTCTGGATTTCGACACATGGCAGGTTGTGGTTTAATCTGGAGGGGATCGAATGTTCTTCCCTAATAGGGGTTACAGGCGATCGTCTTCGAGCATGCGATGGAGTCTCGAGCAATGACGGTCTAGATCTGATCGTTGGTGGATCCTTGGAGGTGATGCGATTACATTTTGGATCTACAGGTGATGATGGCTTGGACTTGAAGGCTCATCTCACCAGGGACGAAGCCAGAAAATTCATCTTGGGGGGGGGGCAAAATTATTTATATATTATTTGTGTAATTTATCTTGTCATTTTAGTTGTTAATATTTGGGGAGTGGTTTTTCTGATGTAACGTGAGTTACAAAAGAGGTGTTGTAACTATTTTTTGTTCAATTTTATTTCTTAAAATCATTTGCTATTTTATATCAATGGCTAAAAATCTATTTCTCTTTTAATGAGACTTAAATTTCATAAATATTGATTGGACTTTTAACTACTAAGATAAATTAAGAAGTGATCCGATTTGAGCGAAATTTGAAGGATATATAGAACATCAATGGAAGTTTCAATCTATAAAGTTGGATTCTTGGAAACGAATTCAATTTATAAGGTGAGTTTCCAATAATTCTTTAATTGATCGAAACTAATATTGGAAATTATAAAAGTACTTATATAAACTTATAATCGGACGTAAATAATCTCTATAAACGCCGTATTGACAAAAAGATCCCTACAAAACTGTTCATATCACTGAAATATACATTTATTAATATAATATTAACTAATACCACTAGATTTAGTATTTTCAAACAAATAACACTATACAGTACTTTTTACTTGCATGGATGCAAACAAATAAAGATATATGTATCAATTCTTTTATCATATTTATTATATATATTTTGACATGTGTATGTTTATCTGAATATATATTTTAAAATGGATGCAGATATATACAAATAGGGTTGCAAACATATGAATACAAATAGGTGTATGTATCCATATATGTACACACTAGAAAAATATGTAACCATATCTGTTTTACGATCTTGAAAATTAACAGAGGTATCCAACTCCATATCCGTACATGAAAAGAAAATAAAAAGAAAATCATTATCTATATAATATATCATAAAAAATACATATCTATGATGGTTTATAAACGCATATGATGATGGACATATAAAGATGTATCCGTATCTGGTTATGCACATCATGTATTGTTAATAGTTAATTATTGTAATTAGATTATATATATTGGTGCAATGGGGTTGCCCCTGCCCCATTTTTCGATTTTTTTAAATATCACCATGTATATTCATCTATATATCCTACCTATATGTCGTTCGAATTTCGTAAGAAACAGAGACTCATATACCCTCCATTTAGAACATGTCGATTACAACAATGTTTAGACAGTTAAAATCACCCGTTCTAGATAAAGGATAAAGGAGTCTCTATTTCTAACGAAATTTGAATGATATGTTGGAGGGATATATAGATGAATATACATGGTGATATTTTTCAAAAAAAATAAAAAAATTGCAGAAAAGTGTGTTAGGGGCAGTCCTTTTATTCCCTATATATTGATTTTTTTGTTGAGATATTGGGGAGTTATTATACATAATATGTAAATTTTAATTATTAAATAATATATTTAGGTTATATATAGTACTATATTATATATATATATATATATATATATGGATTATGGTCGAGAGCCGGGGGCTAACCCCCCCCCCTCTCTCTCTCCGTTACTACATCTCACAGTGGAGATCTATGGCGAAGCGGTGTAAACTTGAACTCCTAGAGCGGGCAGAGCTGAATCGCTGGCGGATCTCGTGCAATTGATTCTCGGCGATGCTTTTCAACCTCCAGATGTTCGGATTGGGTGAGTGATGCTTCAGATTGACGGCTCCATGATGGTCGATCGTGTCCTCGATCTGTAGCAAGGCTTGTGTGAATCTTAAGCTTGAAGGCATTCTCCTCAATGGATCATATCAAATCTGATGTGTCTCACTCAGCTATGATCAAATTGATCTGAAATGAATTCAAGAAATTAGATCTATGAAATTATCTACAAAACTGGAATCGAACAAAAGGAACATAATAAATGAAAAATATTGGGTTTGCTTCCAATTTCTGTGATTGCAGGTGCTGCTTCGATCTCGGTTGATGTTGCTCATTCAGATTCTCCATATGATGAAGGATATACGGTGGATTCGATCAATTCCAGGAGTTGTTTGTGTGAATCATCTTCCAGAAGCTTGAGGTTAATAATCAATGCTCATGATGTGTATCCGACTTGAAGATGGTTGTGCTCCACAGATCTAATAGATCCGACGATGATGTTCATTGCAGTTCAATCAACAATGATGCTCCGGATGATGTGAGAGATTGGAGATGAAATTCAAGATGTTCTCGTGCTAATCCAAGTTTCTATTTAATCCCGCAATAGAGAACTTCGACTCGTGCACTAGGCGTTGTCTTAAAAACCAACAGGAAATAGATCAACGGAAGAGCTATTGGTGCGAAGGTCAAGCTCCAGATCTCCAGCCATTGTGCATGACTGGAGGTGAAAGGATATGTGAGGTAGAACATGAAACGATGAGGATTTGAGATGGATGGTAAATAGAGTGGATAGGAAATCGGGATCAAATCAACAAGGATGTTATACATATGGATACCAAAATCAAACGAGAATCAAAATAAAAACAAACCTAACAAATCTGATGAAATAGATGCAGAGGTTGAGTATCGAAGATCCTTGGGTTGTTGCCTCGATGCGGGGGTGACTCGCAAAGGCTCGAGCTCGCTCAAGGCAAAGCACAATGGTTTCTCGCCGGATCAAAGGCCGGATCGCACCTCTCCTTGCTTCAGCAATGATCAGTTGTGACTCATGATACATTGGAGCTCACCGGAATGAGGAAAATAGCCAAAGAGAGAAGAAGGAAGGAGCTGGACCCTTATTTAAAAGATGAGAAACATCGAATTTCAAATGAAATTTCGGCATGAAAAAAGAGGTGGAAAAATTTTAAGTTTTATTGGGAAAAAATGAAGGTTTTGAGGATCGTATTTTGGCTAAGCAATAAGTTGATCGGATCAAAGACCGGATCTAGAAAATTTGGAGAAAATGGCTCGAGTGAGCAGAGTATTTGGGCTGAAGGGGAAAAAGACAAATTAAGGAAAATGTGAAATAACATATTAAATATAGAATAAATAAAATAGGAAATGATTTTAAATTCAAAAATGATTAAAAATAATAATTATAATAATATAATAAATATTTTTTATGATTTTAATTAATTAAATAATTTCATTAGATAAGGAAAATAAGTAAAAACATTTATTAATAGGTATAAAATACTTATACAATAAATACTATTTCACTTTGATTATTTTCTGATTTTATTATTTTTATTTTTATTTTTATTTTATATAAATAAAAGAAATAAATACAAAACTTAAAAAATATAATACATGCATAAGTATACAAGAAAATAAATAAATAAAATATTACAATATATACATATATACAAGTATAACAATAGGGTCCTAAAACATACTTTTTGCATATTAACTCTGATTATAGTGAAACCACTCTCATTTGATAGATAATTTTACAAAATGAAGTTTAAAAGTGATTACACCCAAATCAGAGTTCATATAATTGGGTTAGAATTTCGAAAGTTTGGTTTTACGCTTTTAGATTTTGAGATTTATTGGTATTTATTCATAATATTTTTTAAATATGTATTTTTATTTTCGTGATTTTTATGAATATTTAAGAAAAGAATTATGTTAATTAGAGTTACAAATAATTAAATAGAAAATAAAGAAGTTTTACATTCATATAATACACGCAGACAAAGGTGTCTAAACGCCAAAACTCACACGGTTTTCCATGATTTTTTTGGTATTTTTAAAAAATAATATTAGTTATAAAGTGATGTTTAAAAATGAGTCTACTCAGGTTGGAGTTTTATAAATAGTTATGAAACTGCTAAGTTGGACTTTTAGGCTTTTTATGTTCATTGTAATTATTTATTTATTGATTAAATAAATTTTATTATATTTTATAAATTAATATACATTATTACAAACGACTTCAATAAGGAATCATTTTTATTTGATTTTGTTTTATTGATAAATAAAATAGTACAAGATATGTACAATATAAATAGTGAAGAAAATATGCATGATTTATATAAAATAAATAATGGAAAATATATACAAGATATTTTTGGATTTTCTGTATGTTTATAAGTTAAGGACTCTATCTCTCCCTACTTTATTCCTTGTCAATCAAGTAAAAGCTTGACCTTATCTTGGGGTTTGGGTCAGTCTACATTTATTTCATGAATACATCCTTCTTTATTTCTTTTCTTTTTCTTTTCTTCTTTGTTCTTTTATTTTGGTGTAAAAGAATGATGAATATACAATATTAATAAATCTGTGAAGCATGATAAATAATATGAATTAATAAATATATACATGTGTTTTACTGAGGATTTTAGCTAAAATAAAAGAATAAAGATGTTAAATCATGGATTCATCAGTTCCTTTCTAGTTATCAAAGTAGAACTTCTTCTAAAACATCATTCAATATGTTTTACGTGATTTGCTCCTCTAATTTACTTAGTGAAGAACGACCAATGCTTAGAACATTCGGCTATGAAAAACTCAATAAAGGTTGACCAAATATCCATTGGGATGTGAATCATATTCCTCACATTGAATATATGGTTAACTTGTATTGCTAAGAAACTAGATCATATTGGATTTCTGATTAGAAATGCACATCTTAGGATGCTTCTTGAGGGGCTCTAGTTCCTTTAGTATTACAATGGGTGATATGATAGGCCACCCTACCAGTGAATGAGTCATTACTTAACCATACTTTGTAGTGTTGAATGTATGGCATGATTCGTGCCATGAGTGCATTCAACTGTTGCATAGTAATAAGATCACCACAAGTCAACATGATTCTATGAAAATCACCATGAGTCAATAGTCTTGCTTCTCGTAGCCATATACCAAAGTTCATGCATATGCAAACTCATGTGAACTTACTCTAGGGTTATCTCTTCCCAAAGTAAACGACTGAACAAAATTCTTATATGAAAGTGGAAAAGTAAGCAACAAAATCAATATAGATCCTCATCTTGAATCTTAACCTCTATATTTCTTAAATCCATCAATAACGTATTTAAGCAGTCTATATGTATTTTAAGATATGTACCTTCCTACGTCTAGAGAGAGAACATATGTTGCTTTAACAACAACAACAACTTGTTAGTTAGAGACTTCATTATGTACATGCTTTCGAATCTCAACCACAGACTGATAGCCGACGTCTCATCAACGGCCTCCGTGATAACCTCATCCATCAAATACGACATAACCATCGAGTGCGTCTTCTCTTCTTGAACGTCATGAAGGCTATCAAAAAAGCCTTAAGCGCATCACAGAAGCATGAAGATATCATCCAATGTAATCGAGAATGACTAATCATACTAGTTGCTCGAAGTAACGGAATTTAAAAAAATTAAAGAGATGAAAATACATGATTTGAGAAATACTTCCCGAATCATTTCATCATAATCAGAAACAAGATATAGGAATACCTTTTGAAGTGTGGTTGCGATAGAAGTCTCTAAAGGAAGAGACCACCCATCTCAATTCTGACCTGATGGAAGACATGCTTGCGAGCGTGTTGATGAGACGCAGGATTCGCGCAATCCAAATGAAGATCTAAGACACGAATCTCTTGATTTCATCTCATAGAATATGAGTTCATCTATCCAATGATCATCAAGGAAAATGGAGATCACGAGCGGTCGAAGTGGCGACACGATGACGAAGTGACAATGAAGACTCTCTATAATTCAAGGAGTGGACGACCACACTTGAGAGAGAGAGAGAGAGAGGTGTGTGAATGAGAGAGCAAGAGATTTACAATGTGTTATCAAAGAAAATCTAGGGTTGCTTCTTCTTTTATAGAAGTCCGTGGATCACAATCCATATACAATACAAATAAATGGTTGAGATTGATTTGTGTTTGTATTCAATGGTCATGATTTTATTGTATAAAAAATACAAGAATACTTAATTTAATTTTAATTAAATATATAGATTTATTATCAATATAATTTAATATAACTAAACCAACCAACATAGAAGGATTAGGAACTGGCTAGCCAACTTCTATATATGAAGGGGACAACCACCTTAAAATAGTCAAGGATGGTCATCCACCCTCCATTATAGGAAGGTGGCTCCCCTAACAATTATGTGAGACCTAATATCTCATATAATCCTTCATATATTTGTAACAACTTTTGTTGAAAACTAATTCACAAAAATAATTCTAAATTAATTTTTTAAATATTGCAATCATGCTGTTAAGTAATGAGAATCATATTCACACATATAAAATAAATGTGAATTGTATTTTCAATTAATTACCCATTGTGAATCCAATTCACATCAGCAATTAATTTACAAAGTACTATTTACAGTAAGCTCTCTCTAATATTTATAATATACATGATTAATATGGATAGTGATGTCTCCATTATTCGTATCCTTGGTAATTAAATCATATTTAATTATCTAGGATCTTCACTAACATATATGAATCATATTAATATAATTCATGATAATTAAATCACATTTAATTATAAAATTCCCAATGCTTGATACATTATTTAACAATGGAATTATTCTTAAACTATTTCAAGAATAATGTACTTTCTCCATGGATACACGGAGATAAGGATAGGGTGCAAGTATAGTGAAATGGATATTGAGAACACGTCTCAAATCCAGATCTTGAAGGCCTCTAAAAGAAGCTTGATTAAGTCAAAGCTGTAAATCTAATCTTCTCACTGCATCTGAATCATATTTAAATCAATGTCCAATACTTGGACTAAGATTAAATTACTTCTCTACTAAGAGGAGTCACTAAAATCCAGACTTATTTCATCACTCCCTCGGAATGGAAGCATCATGGTTATACAATCGTTTATGATCACATCACCCTCGAGTATTCTTAATATATGTACATCCAGCATACTGGAAGACTGATGAATCCACGATTCATCGCCTTTATTCTTTTATTTTAGCTTCAATTTCTTAGTCAAACACATGCAAATACCCATTAATTTCATAATTTTACCATTTCGCATGCATTTGTTAAAATTGCATTTTTAACACTTTTTGTACATAAATAAAAGAATAAAGAAGAAAAGAAAAAGAAAAGAAAAATAAAGGATGTAGTTATGCAATAAATACAGACTGACCCAAACTCCGAGAGAAGGTCAAGACTTGACCTGATCGACCAGGAATAAAGTAGGGGGAGATAGGGTCGTTTGTCCGAAAAATCAAAAATATCTAGTAAATATTTTTCATGTATATTTATACAAAACTTACATTATTTTATCTGTACATAATGTGTCCTCAAACTAATTATTTTTGTAAATAAAAGTTGTAAATAAAATTGTGTTGTAAATAATAAAAATATTTGTAAAATAAAATATTGTATATATTGCAAATAATTACACCCAGAAAAAGCCACAAAGTGATAATTGAAACATCAATTCAGGCTCCACACAAGCTCAAATTGAACCAAACTCACTTCCATCATACTATAAATTAAATTATCTTTCAAATGGCTGTGGTTTCATTATTTTTGGAGTTATGGTTAAAAAGTCGGTTTTCTGGAGTGTTTTGTGCAGTTTTCCTATATATTTGATGAATATATTTATTTATATTTATTTTTATGCATAATATATATTGTAAATATTGTTTTCATTAAAAAATTATTAAAAAAATAATAAAAAAATAATTAAAAAATCCTTTATAAAAATTATTTCCTTATTTGCACCTATGTACATTATATTATATGTATATAATATATGTATACAATTAATTTCCCGAAATAAAAATTACCAAAAAAATTAATTATCTCACATTAATTAATTTAATTTATTTAATTACGAAAATAATATGTAATTATTTAATTTATCGGATTTATTTGAATTCATTTGATTTGATAACTTACCTTTTATGTAAAGATTTGATTTTGTGCCTTAAATAGCCATCATTAAGGTGGCTAATTGATTTTTGGAAATTATTTAATTTATTTATTTTAATTAATTACAAAATTCGTTTTTAATTAATTATTTATTTTATTTATTCAATTATTTTATTTAATCAACCAATAAACACTTTCCTCATTTGTGAATATCTTCCATTTTTGATTTTTTTCTCTTTTTAATGGGCTCCTCCTCCCTCATTCACACTTGATCAATCTTTGGAGAGAGGAGCCCGATCTCCGAGAAGCTACTCGTCGAAGAAGGGTGCTTAGCCTCCGAGCCGTCCGGTGACAGCGTATTGGTTCTCGTCGAGGCCACAATATCATTTCCGACCCCAAGGTGAGATCCCAATTTTTCTTCTCGTCATCATTCGTAGGTAAATCATAGGTGTAATTTTAGGTATCCACTTGGTTAGTTTTTAGGATTTTAAAGATCAACAAAAATTTCCATAAAATATTTTCCGCCCAACACTGATCTCTCATCTCACATCTCAATCCCTACATATTCGATTTCTACCTCGCACGATCTTCCATCTCCAATCACGCACGGTGATCGGAGCAACGGATCTATCTTTCATATCGCCAAGATCCATTTTCTTTCACGGTTCCTATATTTGTGCATAAATAATAATAATAATAATATACATAGTTGTTTTCTTTATCTAACTATTTGTTTTGCAGCAAAACATTAAAAAAAATAAATTATAAAAAAACAAAATCCTTTTAGCTTATATTTGCATTTGCTGTTAAAAAAATAAAAAAATGCTTTTCTTAACCTCTCCTGCAGGGTACATAAAATAAAAACAAATAAAAAAATTACATAACACAAAAAAAATAGCAGCAGCAGGGGCGGCACCGCCAGCACCCCCGCCGCCTCCATTACATCCTGAAGCCGCTGCACGGCGGCGCCGCCCTTCAGCCCAGCGGTGGCCCCGCCGTCCTTCGCGTCGCTATCCCACCGCGCCACCGCGGCCTCCGTCTCCTTCCAGCCGCGTAACGCGGCGTCGCCGCCGCCCTCGCCTCCCGCGTGGTCGCGCGGCCCCGCTCCACCACGCGTCCGGCGCTGCCCCGACTCAGCCGCGCGCATCTGCGCGGGCTGCCCCGCCACCTTCCTGTGCGCCGCCCCCAGGCGGTTCCGTCGCAACCGTGCCCCCGCGCGAGGCCGGCGCCCCTCCGCAGTCGCTACCGCCGCCTTGCGCGGCCTCCTCCCGAGCCCAAGCCGCGCCAACGCGAGGCGCGGGAGGCGCCGCCTCCTGTGACCTCCCATCGGTGGCCCCTCTCCCGCGCGCCGCTGCGGCAGCCCGTGCTCCTCTGGCCGTTCTTCTTGGTTGGCGGCGGCGGACATGCTCTCTTTTCCCCCCTTTGCAAGAAACAACGAAGAAGAGGAAGACCTAGAGCTTCCTTTTGTTTTATTATAAAAAGGGATAATTGCAATAAAGGTCTGGAGGTTTTAGAATTCGCAAACAAGTCCCTACCAGATTCAAGTCACATGCCAAGCACATGTTTATTGGGTAACTTGCACTATTTTCTCTCTCATTTCATTTCTGTTGTTTATTTAGTGCAAAAACTTTAAATAATTACAGTTTGGTCCCTGTTCTTCAGACTTTAATCCTCCATGCTCTTTTCAATGAAATAAAAGTTTCATGTCTCGAAAAATTCTGAAAAAAATCACATGTACTCCTTCTTTAGTGCTTGTCATTGTATAAAGTTTTCATCACATTTTATTGTCATTTGATATATTTAAAAAATCAAAAACATTGTCTTTTTGCATATCTCAACTTTGAAAATTCATAAAAAATAGAAAAATTGCCTAAAAATTCCAAAAATATTTCTGTAGGTGCATTTTAATCTCTTTAATTTTCTGAGCATTTTTTACCTTTTAAAAAAAATACAAAAATAGTGTAGTGTGTGTGTGTATGTTTCTATTCATTTGTGATTATTCGAAAAATACAAAAAAAATATAAAAGTAAAAAACCACTAAAAAATTCATCTCTGAAATTTGACTACTTAGTTTTTAAATCGTGCTCCTTGTGTTCGACCCTGGTCGCTATACCAGGTAAAAAGAATAGCGAAAGCCGCTTAGTTGTCGGGCGCGTCATCAGAATGGCGCCGTTGCCGGGGAGCACGGCTTTGTAGTCATTTTTCTATCTTGTATCTCTATATCATAATTGCTTTCTGATCTTCTCTCTTTGATTTTTGTGCGAGGTACTGCTTGGACAACTTGGAGTTTACTATTTGGAGGACCCGTACAAGAAGAAGAGCAGGGAGGAGAAGAAGATTTTTTTTTATTTGAGAAAACAATTATTCTTGTAATAATTTAGGACTTTGAACCTATGGACTTGGACTTTCCTCAGGGTCTGTTTCGCCAAGTGCCGGTGCACTTGGGGGACCTCACCGCTGTTTTCCGTGTTTTTGATTTCACGTCATAACTTACTACTTGATTCTCGCAGTTTTAGCCCCTAGACGTAGGAATTTTGATTGATTGTGACGTAAAATTTCTAAGGCCCAACACCTAATAGAATATCTGTTCCTATAGAACGTAATTGGACCTTACTAAAATTAATTGAAAAAGTTAGTCTAATTGGATTTGAGACCACGTGCCGTGAGGAGTCACATACAGCGCTGGCAGGACCCGTTGTGGCGGGCACCGAGTGACTCCCAAGATCGGACTCCGGACTCGATTCGGTTAACTAACTATTGTTCTTCACGATCAATAGAAGTTGCTTGTCTAAGGCCGATTTCTTCGTGCATCATATAGTTAGTTTATATTCTGTCTTTAATTTTATGCGTGGATCATATTGCATGTAGAGTGCTGGAGTAAGGTACGTATTTTCTATCTCTGCATGCATCATTGTGTTTGACCGTTCATTGGCTTTTTCGACTTCCTCCCCCTGTTTTTGGACTCAAATCAATCAAAGAGGAAATCAAAAAGCTCGGTAGGCTTTGTTTGTATTAAAAAAATCTAAAAAAAAGAGAAAAACCATAAAATTGGGACTGCTAAAACTATTGACCCTAAAAGACACTTCACCTAAAAAAATTGTCTTGGGGAGAGCAACCCCCTCATTGTTTGGTTTGCTTGTGCGAGAGAGTGAACCGAACACTAGGTAAAGCCCTCCGGTGCTCATCTCGACTGATTACCGACTCTTCTGTGCGGGACAATCGGTTGAGAGAGTATCGGGTATCCCAGCAGGTCACGTAATCGCTCTGATATTTTGATTGTTCACCAAAAATAAAAATTGACAAGATAATTTGACCGAGCCTTTACGGTCTTCAGCTCGCGTTGCGTTGGTGAACTGGGGGTTTGCTTTCGATCATAGTTTTACCAGATCTCATCCACGATCATCCCCACATCACGATGATGGGAAGGAAATCCCTTAGGTTGCTTCTGGCAGCACCGCTATCAAGCACTCCTCCACATTCATCTAGGGCGGTTTCGGAGAGCCAAGACCCGCTCTCCGAACCTGAGTTCACTACCACCCTGTCCCCCCTTGACCACCCTTCTTCCACCAGTCCTGAGATACCTGTGCAGAGAACGACACAGTTATTTGTTAACTTGACGGCACCTAAGCCTGGGTCTTTTGCCTTTGCAGAGACCCACAACATGGCCAGCAGTGATGGACGAACCGATGGACAACCCCAGAGTACCACTTATGTTCTAGATCAGGGCGCCATCAACAACACCTTGTTAGCCTCCTTAGAGACGATGCAACGACAGATTCGAGATCAAGGAGCATTCATGGCAGAGGTTCGTCAGGAATTAGCACAGATGCGAGCTGACAGAGGAGAGAATAACCGAGTAGGTGGTGGAGAGATTCCAGAGTTTAGAGGAGGATCAGACGGAAACCCAGAGGACCAGCCGGAGCAAGCTAGGCAGCCACAACCGATGAGGCAGTTACACAACCCGGCTGCAACTTTGACCCATCGATGGATTTAGCTCCCTGAGATCCTGGGTGATTTCAAGCTTCCCCCCAGACCATTCAGCTTTTGCCCAAATTTCATGGGCTAGCCACCGAAGAGCCGCATCTACACCTGCAGGAGTTTGAGATGATCTGCAGCACTGTCCACGTCAGATATTTGGACGAGGACACTATCAAGATGATAGCGTTCCCTTTCTCCCTGGCCGACAGAGCAGCCAATTGGCTGAAGCATTTGGGGAGATTTGTTACCACTTGGGAGCAACTCCGGACCGAGTACTTAAACAAGTACTATCCACTCGGCCGGAACAACGCAACACGAGCTCTGATCAACAACTTCTCCATGATCCCTAATGAACAGTTTAATGAAGCGTGGGATCGATTCCGTGAGCTCATTGACCGGTGTCCACACCATGACATATCCAAGCCCATTCTCGTCCAGAGCTTCTTTTGTGGGCTGACACCGGAGCTGCAGGGGCTTGTCAACGCTTCTTGTGGGGGTTCCTACTTCGCCAAGGACGAAGACCAAGTCTGGGCTATCTATGAGGAGATGGCTGAAAACTACTCAATGATGTCCCAGACTAGGCTCTATGCTCAAGGGAAACCCCAACCCCATGCCGTGTCCTATCATAGGATATCACGGGTTGATGCGGGTCCACCCATTTCTTCGTCAGCAGCAGCAGCCCAGGCAGAATCTTCAGCTGCTGACATGGGTATTATCAGTGAGAAGTTGGACCGTATTGAGATAATAGAAAAGAAGCAGTGCCAAGGCATGACACAGATAGATCAATTGGCACAGACTCTTAGTGACCTGAAGACCCACATCTTGTGTCTCCAGGAGGAACAAGAGGCTTCTCAGCCTCGTTCCAGGTCACGAGCTGATCCCACCGCAACCGCTCTTCCCAGCACTCTGCCCAATACCACCAGGTTCACCACGTTCAGGCAGAGCCAGTTCAGCAGTTGCAGCAGCATTACTCTCAGCCGCCACCATCTCAGGACACTCAGATGGTGATGTATCAGCCGGATCAGCCACTGGCAGTTCTTCCCCCTTTTACATACGAGCAGGAGCCGTTGATGGAAGTCAACGGAATTTGGTATGACCGGCAACAGCCCGAGATACGCCGGGTTCATCCTGGATTCAGGTGGTCCAATGGAGGTACCTCGTCCCAGCAACAGCCTCCAGCTCAGGGTGGACAAAGCAGCCAGCAACAGCAGCCCCATTACTCCCAACCACAGCAGCACTTCCAGCAGGGTCCTCGTCCTTACCATCAAGGACAGCAGTGGAGGCAGCAGCAGCAGCCTCAACAGTACTCTCAGCCTCCCCCTCAATTCCAGCGAGGGAACCCATCTGGTTCTCATGCACCTGTCTATGAGAACCCAGCCCTTGATGACCTCGCCCGCTTACTCACTGACCAGCAGGCGTCCTTCCGACGAGAGATGGATGAGTTCCGGCAGGAAATGAGGGAGATAATCAAGGGAAAAGCTGCCATACCCGCTCAGATTGAGCCTAACCCGAACAATCTGAAGAGGAAGTCTGAGCAGGTACAGTTTACAGAGGCCGCCACTCCTAGTGATATTTTGAATGATATTTCTTCCCCCATATTTGATGCTGATTTTGTAAAACTTAGGAGCGGTAGAAGGCCAGCCGGCGGCGCCTCGTCTGAACGACAGCCCATTGATGATTCGAGAGCGTCAGACGAGGAGGATAGCGGTGCTGATGCCGCTGATGATGTTGATGACGGTGGTGCTGACGCCACCAAGGATGATGATCCAGTCAACGGTACTGATGCCGTCATTTCTCCAGATGCAGTTAGTGGTACTGATGCCACTATTAGATGTGATGCTGAGCCAGAGCGCGGTGCTGATGCCGCAAAGACAGATGCCGTGGGTGGTGCTGATGCCACCATTTCTAGTCCTGTTGTGTTGCCTCATACCTATGTCTCTCAGGATATTATCAAAAATAACAAAAAAATGAATAAAGGAAAGGTTTCTTTATCTACTCAGAGTCCATATGTGTTGCATGATCACTCTTGTATGGATTCCAATCCTTCCCAGCAACAGGAAACTCTTCCTGACCCTCTATCTGAGGAGGGTCCAGCTAGCCCTTTCCCTCAGGCACTCCGCTTAGGGCAAGGAAGGAAAATGAAAAATCCAAAAAATTCACAACAGTTAGAGTTAAGCCAACAGATGATTGACAGATTCCATATCCAGCTGACTCTACAGGAGGCATTAGAGCACATCCCTCTCTTCCAGAAGCACTTGAGAGAGAAGACCACTGTACGTAGGAAGAAGAGGAATGCAGAAATCCATGTGCTGACACGTGACACCTGCTTCGCTATACAAAATAAATTGCCAGCCAAGAAACCTGATGCAGGAGCTCCATATGTCAGATGCCACATTCATGAGCAGCAATTTGATCGGACTCTTTTGGACAGCGGTTCTTCGATTAACCTCCTTCCGGCTGCCTTACTTGATCGATTCGAGTTTGGCCCTCTTAGACAGAGCATAACGATCCTTTAGTTTGCTGATAGATCTGTAAAGAGGCCAAAGGGGTTACTTAAGGACATTGTCGTCACAATTCAGGGCCTGAAATTCCCCGTGGACTTTGTTGTATTGGACATGGAGATCCCTGAACGTGTGATCGATACCCCCATCATTTTAGGAAGACCATTCTTGGCCACAGCCAAGGCGGTAACCGACCATGATAGTGGGAAGGTATACTTTCGCATCGAGGGCGAAAGTGTACAAATAGAGACGATCGAGGAGACACGATCTAAAGATTCAGAGTGCTCAGATCAGATGACCGACTCAGAGCGAATGACAGATGCAGAGCTAGACATCCACCATGAGTGTAACTTTGTGATTACAGACGACGAAGCAGTTTGGGCAGATCCCGCATCACGAGCTCTTGCCACATCCTCAAATAGTGAAGATTCACATATTGTGGCAGATGAGAGTTTGGAGAGCACACTCATGGCACAGGATACAGTAGAGGCTGATTACCATGATCAGGATAGCGAAGACGATTTTATCTCATGCGCTTCAGATTCAGATTCCTCAGACACAGACACCAACTTTGATTGGCAGGAGTTCGATGAATATTTACCGTGTCTGGTGCCTGCAGAGCCGACAGCTAGGACGGAGAGTGAGCCAGGACAGCTGACAGATATACCAGCAGAGCCATCTTCGTCGGATTTACCATTACGAGAGTTCTCACACACAGATCTGGTAGCATTCACTCAGACATTTCAGAAACCAGATTTACCAGCTCCCACTTGTCCAGAATTGAAGACCTTACCGTAGAGCATGAAGTATAGATTCCTTGCAGGAGAGCCAGATATGTTCCCAGTCATTATCTCAGCAGATTTGACTGAAGACCAAGAATCTCGTCTGATGGAGGTTCTTGAAAGAAACCGCAAGGCAATTGGATGGAGTGTGGCTGATCTCCAGGGGATAAGTCCGGCCCTGTGCTCCCACCACATTTATCTCGAAGAAGACGCCAAGCCCTCGCGTGAGTTCCAACGAAGGCTGAACCCGAATCTTCGAGAAGTGGTTATGAAGGAAATATCTAAATGGTGGAGCGCCGATTTTATCTTCCCCATCTCTGACTCTAAGTGGGTTAGTCAATTGCATGTGGTACCCAAGAAGATGGGTATCACCACAGTTGTGAATGAGTCTGGAGAGGAGATAGCCACCCGAGTACCCACTTCTTGGAGGGTCTGTGTGGACTACAGACGATTGAATCAGGCCACCAAGAAGGACCACTTCCCGCTACCATTCATAGATCAGATCATTGAGAGATTAGCTGGAAAGAGTTACTACTGCTTTCTGGATGGGTATTAGGGATACAATCAAGTGGCCATAGCGCCTGAAGACCAAGAGAAAACAACGTTCACCTGTCCGTTTGGGACGTATGCTTTTCGACGGATGCCCTTTGGATTATGTAATGCCCCGGCTACATTCCAGAGGTGCATGCTCTCTATTTTCTCGGACATGGTTGGTGAATTTTTAGAGGTCTTCATGGTTGATTTCTCGGTTTATGGTGACAATTTTGATGCATGTCTTGATTACCTAGACCGAGTACTTCAGCGCTGCATTGAGGTCAACTTAGTCTTGTCTTGGGAGAAGAGTCACTTCATGGTGACTCAGGGGACGGTCCTTGGCCACATCATCTCCAACAGGGGCATGGAGGTCGACCCGGCCAAGGTGGATATCATCAAGAAGCTCAATCCACCGTCCAATATACGACAGTTGCGGTCTTTTCTGGGGCATGTCGGTTTTTACCGACGGTTTATACAGGACTTCAGCAAAATTGCCCGACCACTCACAGATTTGTTGACAAAAGACACTGAGTTCCTTGTAGATGATAAGTGTCTTGCATCATTTAAGACTCTCAAGAATCTAGTTGTCGAGGCTCCTGTCCTTCAGCCGCCTGATTGGTCTCTCCCATTCGAGATCATGACGGATGCTTCTGATTTTGCCATAGGGGTTGTGCTAGGACAGAGGAGAGATGGAGCGCATTTTTCTATTCACTACGCTAGCAGAACAATGGATGCCGCTCAGCGGAATTACACAGTCACAGAGAAAGAGATGCTAGCTGTAGTCTTTGCCTTGGATAAATTTTGATCTTACATTCTTGGATCTAAAGTGACTATTTATACTGACCACACCGCCATCCGATACTTAATGGCAAAGAAGGATGCTAAAGCCAGATTGACCAGATGGATCCTTCTACTCCAGGAGTTTGATATAGAGATCAAGGATAAACCTGGAGTCAAAAATGTTGTGGCGGATCACCTCTCCCGTTTAGAGAACCTTGGGGATTCGGATCAAATTACACCTATTACAGAGACTTTTCCAGATGAGGCGATCCTTGCAATCACCTCACTTCCATGGTACGCTGATATTGTGAATTACCTTGTCACGAAGAAGGTCCCACAAGATTGGCCCAGACAGCGACTTGAGACCTTTCTTGCAAAAGCCAAGTCGTACCATTGGGAGAATTCCACTCTTTATCATGAAGGAGGGGATAGCATCTGGAGACGGTGTATTCCTCAAGAAGAGCAACATAGTGTCCTCACCTATTGCCACAAGCTTGAGGCAGGAGGACATCATTCTGGGAGACGGACAGCACAGAAGGTGCTTCAATCCGGCCTTTGGTGGCCTACCCTCTTCAAGGATTCAGATGAATTCGTGAAGAGGTGTACTGACTGTTAGAAAATGGGCACTTGTGGACAGAGAGATATGATGCCGATGCAGCCCATTCATTTCTGTGAGGTTTTTGACGCATGGGGCATCGATTTCATGGGTCCATTTACTAAGAGTCAGGGATTTGAGTATATCTTGCTTGCTGTAGATTATGTGAGTCGTTGGGTTGAGGCCATCCCCGCCCGAACCGCAGATGCTAATACCGTTTGCAAATTCTTGAGGAAAAATATCATTTCACGGTTCGGGGTACCTAGAGTGTTGATATCAGACGGGGGGACTCATTTTATCAATGACAAGGTAAGGGCCCTTGTTAACGAGTTCAGCATAGATCATAGAGTTGCCACTCCTTATCATCCACAGACGAATGGTCTTGCTGAGGTTTCTAACAGGGAGATGAAGACTATATTGCAGAAGGTAGTCCGCCCAGACCGAAAGAATTGGTCGCAGCTTTTAGACTCGATCTTGTGGGCATATCGGACATCCTTCAAGACTCCATTGGGTACATCTCCATTCCGACTCGTTTATGGCAAGCCGTGCCACTTACCAGTTGAGCTGAAGCATAAGTCACTATGGGCTGTTACTGAGATATTTTTGGATCCAGAGAGTGTAGGAGATCAGAGAAAGGCAGAATTGGCAGCCCTGGAGGAACTTAGAGATACAGCATTCTCGAGTAGCCTACAGTATAAGGAACGAGTAAAGATAAGGCATGATTCTCACATCAGCCATAAGCAGTTTGAACCGAATCAGAAAGTATGGTTATTCGATGCAAGGCTAAAGCTATTTCCAGGGAAGTTGCAGAGCAAATGGAAGGGACCATACTTGGTCCGGAAGGTGCACGACAACGGCAGCATTGATATATCTGAGATGTCATCTGAATCCACCTTCCGAGTTAACGGTCAGCGCCTAAAGCCATATCTTGATCATGAACTGCTGATCGTCGATGTTGTCCCGATTCATTTTGCATGAGATGTAGTCTTTGACTCACATCATTTGCATCTCATGCCTGATTTTCACTTTCTCTCGCAATTGTATAGATCCAGATGTCCATATCACACATTCTTTTGTCTAAACACCCCATTTTCTATCTTATGATTATGCTATACTTAGGGTGTACTCTACCCTAAGTATAGGGGGGTGTCGAACGTTTGATTATTCTTTTGATTCTTTTTACCTCTGTTTTGCTGCCTATACTTAGGGATATTTTACCCTAAGTATAGGGGAGGTAGACTCTGTATATTCATCTTCTCGGTTTTCTCCTTTGTGTACAGTCTGCTATACTTAGGATTACTTGATCCTAAGTATAGGGGGATCACCGACCTCTATTGATTTTATTCTTTTATTCGTCGTTGTAGTATACCATTCTTTTCACTTTTCTATACGTGGCACGAGTTGTCTTTCTTTTCAGCTCTTTGATCACTATGAGGACATAGTTCGTGCTAAGTATAGGGGGGTGTCGTATATATTGTATATATACTTTAGCCATAACTCGTACTTTCATATTTTTAATATGGCTAAAATATTGTGTAAATATTAAAAAAAAGAGATGCAAAAATTTCCTCAAAATGTTTCCTTGTACATACTGGCTAATAAGTCAGGTTAAAATATTTTGAAAAATATTTTGAAAGTAGTTTGAAAATCTATTTGAAAAATCTTTTGAAAACTATTTGAAAAATGTTTGAAAAATATTTTCAACCTTTGTAAAAATATTGTGGATTGTAAAAATTTTTTTTCTTTGTGTGAAATAAAATGATTTTGTTAAAACTATTTGCAAATGTTTGGAAAAATGGTTGAAAAATTATATTGAAAATCTATATATACTATTTGAAAAATGTTTGCCAAATAGTTTTCAAATGTGTGTAAATGTTTGTAAAATTGTGTGCAAAATTATTTTGGACTATAGTTTTCAAAATTATTTGTAAAATTATTTTCAAATAAATTTGAGGAATATATGCATCACAAAAAAAATAATAAAAAAATTAATTAAAAAAAAGAAATAAAAAAAACTAAAAAAACCAACTATGTATATGCTTGTATAAATTACTCAAGTTGTAAATCCTATCTCATGACTCTTGTAAATAATTGACTCACCCCTTTGTAAATATGTGCATATAATCCCTAACCTTTATCTTTAAAAAAAATTGTATAGACTTGTATATATTTCTAACTATTTGCAAAAAAAAAACTTTTGCATATGCATCATTTTTCAAAAATCCATAAAAATTTCAAAATTTTGAAAATTGTTTCACAAAAAGATTTTGTTTTCTCTATGCATTGTACATATTTTCTTGCATTGGCATGTGCATTTTTCAGGATAGTCTTGATGATTAAACTAAGTCTGGAATAAATTTGAAGAATGGAGCTTAGTCGGACCTTAATCCACTTAATTTCAGAGGAACCTTATAAGATTTGGAGTTAAGACTTTTCAGGTCCTAGTGACTTAATTCTTTGGGTCCACACGACTATGTTCACATGTCATCTTGATGAGTCTAAGTAGAATATTTAACAACACACGCATGATTCTTTCAGACCGTGGCTTACCTTGGACAATGCACTTTACACGTAGCTCTTCATGGAGGAGGTGGTGAGGAGGCAGTTTCCTTTGGCTTGGGGTAGCATATGAGGGTAGTACTTCTAGGCGGAACCTCTCTTCTTCTAGTGAAGGAAGTGCGTCTCAACTTGGTCTAGTGGTGATGAAGTCTAAAGACAGAAGTTGTGGGTTGCAATAAAGCTTCAAAAGAGGGATAGTCTACTAGCTCAAGAGGAAAATTTTCTTGTATATATGCTGCACCATGTAGATATGTTGTAAATACGCACATCAAAAAAAAAGAAAAAAAAGAAAAAGAAAAAAATGTGCAAAGAAAGAAAAACTCCAAAAAAGTGGTGGGTCGGATTGAAAATTTAATAATCCCACCGGAGTGTATATAGTCAAATAAAGCAAAAGCTTATGGTATCCATGTTACATCTCATGAAGCTTGCAGCGGAAGACTTAGCTACACTGGTTGAGCTCCCAAAATTTTATACCTCTTATTCCCCCTCTTCCTGAGCCGGTTGCACTTGAACTTAGAAGGGAATACCTCGCTTCTCGAGGAAAGAATTGGTAGACCGGGGGATTAGAGTTACCTTGTTGAGAGAGGCTGTTTCTTTGTTACTTCTGAGATGAGGAGCTATATCCACTTACACCGTACAAGTAAGATTTTATAGTCACAAGAATTTGTGTATGTAGACTTGTTCTGATCTGACGATTGAGGAGACCTGAATAGGAGTCTTGTGGAACTTAGAGTCTGTTAGGTTTTAAATCCACATCCCATTAAGGTTCCGACACACTAATAATCCAAAGATCCGACAGAGCTCCAGACTACATTTTTATGAAGATAAGCTTAAAAGTCAACATTATTTTAACTTCTTTCCTTTTTCTTTTCTTTATTTTTGTTTTCACTTATTTTTCAAATAAGTGTTTGCTAAGGGACTAGCAAAGATAAAGTATAGGGGAATGATGAATCCACGATTCATCGCCTTTATTCTTTTATTTTAGCTTCAATTTCTTAGTCAAACACATGTAAATACCCATTAATTTCATAATTTTACCATTTCGCATGCATTTGTTAAAATTGCATTTTTAACACTTTTTGTACATAAATAAAAGAATAAAGAAGAAAAGAAAAAGAAAAGAAAAATAAAGAATGTAGTTATGCAATAAATACAGACTAACCCAAACCCCGAGAGAAGGTCAAGACTTGACCTGATCGACCAGGAATAAAGTAGGGGGAGATAGGGTCGTTTGTCAGAAAAATCAAAAATATCTTGTAAATATTTTTCATGTATATTTATACAAAACTTACATTATTTTATCTGTACATAATGTGACCTCAAACTAATTATTTTCGTAAATAAAAGTTGTAAATAAAATTGTGTTGTAAATAATAAAAATATTTGTAAAATAAAATATTGTATATATTGCAAATAATTACACCCAGAAAAAGCCACAAAGTGATAATTGAAACATCAATTCAGGCTCCACACAAGCTCAAATTGAACCAAACTCACTTCCATCATACTATAAATTAAATTATCTTTCAAATGGCTGTGGTTTCATTATTTTTGGAGTTACGGTTAAAAAGTCGGTTTTCTGGGGTGTTTTGTGCAGTTTTCCTATATATTTGATGAATATATTTATTTATATTTATTTTTATGCATAATATATATTGTAAATATTGTTTTCATTAAAAAAAATATTAAAAAAATAATAAAAAAAATTAAAAAATCCTTTATAAAAATTATTTCCTTATTTGCACCTATGTACATTATATTATATGTATATAATATATGTATACAATTAATTTCCCTAAATAAAAATTACCAAAAAATTAATTATCTCACATTAATTAATTTAATTTATTTAATTACGAAAATCATATGTAATTATTTAATTTATTGGATTTATTTGAATTCATTTGATTTGATAACTTACCTTTTATGTAAAGATTTGATTTTGGGCCTTAAATAGCCACCATTAAGGTGGCTAATTGATTTTTGGAAATTATTTAATTTATTTATTTTAATTAATTACGAAATTCGTTTTTAATTAATTATTTATTTTATTTATTCAATTATTTTATTTAATTAACCAATAAACACTTTCCTCATTTGTGAATATCTTCCATTTTTGATTTTTTTCTCTTTTTAATGGGCTCCTCCTCCCTCATTCACACTTGATCAATCTTTGGAGAGAGGAGCCCGATCTCCGAGAAGCTACTCGTCGAAGAAGGGTGCTTAGCCTCCGAGCCGTCCGGTGACAGCGTATTGGTTCTCGTCGAGGCCACAATAGCATTTCCGACCCCAAGGTGAGATCCCAATTTTTCTTCTCGTCATCATTCGTAGGTAAATCATAGGTGTAATTTTAGGTATCCACTTGGTTAGTTTTTAGGATTTTAAAGATCAACAAAAATTTCCATAAAATATTTTCCGCCCAACACCGATCTCTCATCTCACATCTCAATCCCTACATATTCAATTTCTACCTCGCACGATCTTCCATCTCCGATCACGCACGGTGATCGGAGCAACGGATCTATCTTTCATATCGCCAAGATCCATTTTCATTCACGGTTCCTATATTTGTGCATAAATAATAATAATAATAATATACATAGTTGTTTTCTTTATCTAACAATTTGTTTTGCAGGAAAACATTAAAAAAATTAAAATTATAAAAAACAAAATCCTTTTAGCTTATATTTGCATTTAATGTTAAAAAAATAAAAAATGCTTTTCTTAACCTCTCCTGCAGGGTACATAAAATAAAAACAAATAAAAAAATTACATAACACAAAAAAAATAGCAGCAGCAGGGGCGGCACCGCCAGCACCCCCGCCGCCTCCATTACATCCTGAAGCCGCTGCACGGCGGCGCTGCCCTTCAGCCCAGCGGCGGCCCCGCCGTCCTTCGCGTCGCCATCCCACCGCGCCACCGCGGCCTCCGTCTCCTTCCAGCCGCGACGCGGCGTCGCCGCCGCCCTCGCCTCCCGCGTGGTCGCGCGGCCCCGCTCCACCACGCGTCCGACGCTGCCCCGACTCAGCCGCGCGCATCTGCGCGGGCTGCCCCGCCACCTTCCTGTGCGCCGCCCCCAGGCGGTCCCGTCGCAACCGCGCCCCCGCGCGAGGCCGGCGCCCTTCCGCAGTCGCTACCGCCGCCTCGCGCGGCCTCCTCCCGAGCCCAAGCCGCGCCAACGCGAGGCGCGGGAGGCGCCGCCTCCTGTGACCTCCCATCGGTGGCCCCTCTCCCGCGCGCCGCTGCAGCAGCCCGTGCTCCTCTGGCCGTTCTTCTTGGTTGGCGGCGGCGGACATGCTCTCTTTTCCCCCCTTTGCAAGAAACAATGAAGAAGAGGAAGACCTAGAGCTTCCTTTTGTTTTATTATAAAAAAGGGATAATTGCAATAAAGGTCTGGAGGTTTTAGAATTCGCAAACAAGTCCCTACCAGATTCAAGTCACACGCCAAGCACATGTTTATTGGGTAACTTGCACTATTTTCTCTCTCATTTCATTTCCGTTGTTTATTTAGTGTAAAAACTTTAAATAATTACAGTTTGGTCCCTGTTCTTCAGACTTTAATCCTCCATGCTCTTTTCAATGAAATAAAAGTTTCATGTCTCAAAAAATTCTGAAAAAAATCACATATACTCCTTCTTTAGTGCTTGTCATTGTATAAAGTTTTCATCACATTTTATTGTCATTTGATATATTTAAAAAATCAAAAACATTGTCTTTTTGCATATCTCAACTTTGAAAATTCATAAAAAAAATTGCCTAAAAATTCCAAAAATATTTCTGTAGGTGCATTTTAATCTCTTTAATTTTCTGAGCATTTTTTACCTTTTTAAAAAAATACAAAAATAGTGTAGTGTGTGTGTGTTTCTATTCATTTGTGCTTATTCGAAAAATACAAAAAAATATAAAAGTCAAAAACCACTAAAAAATTCATCTCTGAAATTTGACTACTTAGTTTTTAAATCGTGCTCCTTGTGTTCGACCCTGGTCGCTATACCATGTAAAAAGAATAGCGAAAGCCGCTTACATTTATCTTTCTTGATTCATCTATCTTATCTGAAGTGGTTTTAAAATACAAATTTTTCCGATTGACCGCGCTTGGTGATTTGGGTCACAACGACCACTGTTTATTTCATACTTAACCCGAGTTGTCGGGCGCGTTATCAAAGACCTAGAATACACCCAACGTTTTAGATCACTTTTAGACTGGCTTCTTCGGAGTATCATCATTAAATTTCTCATTGTCATTGGGAGTTGTTATCGATCATATGATTTTCAAAAATATATATCATAACTACAAATTCTTGTCATGCTTTCGAAGTAAGATGATCATGCATGGAATTTAATTGGTCCCAATACCTCATGAGTGAGCTCGTGTTTTCTAGTTCAGTAGTGAACCTGTGTGATCCCTTTGAGAGATCGTATTATTCATACGCCCTCGTATGCACACCAGCTTGTCGATGTATAAACCTTGATTAGATCATCAACTTATCAGTCTACGAAATGTACATATTCAGACATATAACAATACACATTTCTCCGTTCACAGGATGCATGCCTATATCATGATATTATACGACATAGGTCTTGGTTATCTCGATCTCATTAAGTCAACTCTTTGACCTAACTTCTCTGGCACATGCAAATATCTATTCCTATGTAGAGGATCTGTATCAAGAGGTCAATCAAATATCAACTTTTAGAGAAGGATTTCCATCCCTTTTCATTCTACAGATCATCTTTTAATAATTATTTGACGGTACTTAATAAGTCATCAATCTAATATTTAGATATCATCCAATCACCAATCTCTATAATTCAACCATTGAATCAACAATTGTATGATTATTAAGATGGTTGTGGTACATAACCCTAATTGTACTAAAAGGCCTATTATGCAAATTAGTTATTCTTCATTTTAGATTAAGAAGTGAATTGCAATAACATTTATTGCATAATGGCTCGTCGTGGACTCACATGTCTAATACATTAACTCAGAGGGTTCGAGCACGTTCGCCCTTAGGTCCAACGATTCTTATATGCCTTACTACTTTAGAAGGGTATGCATCTTGATCTGTCATAGACCAAATACAATCCTCTGTGAGCTTCTCGATCTTTAGATTGTATAATGTCATCTTGCTCGGTGATGCTAACATAACCTGATGCGTTGATACCAGTTTATTGCAAATTGCGGAAGCAAAACACGCACATACGATCAATCACAGCAAGCACAAAGACACATGGATTTACAATGTTCAATTGTAGCTGGCCTACATTCTTGAGCGATGATGATTGGTTTTTACTATGTGGGGAAAGAGGAAAATACATATGTTATAGAGATCCCTAACCCCATGGGAGTTTATATACTGCTCTCGTATTGACGGAACCCTGATATAAACAGAGGCCTCTGTCTTGTTGGTTATGGTACGGCGATAGGAGATGCGTACCATAATTCTTTAACATAAATTAGATGGTTAGGATTCAAGATATATCAATATATGGTCTGTCCTACAATCATATTATTGTTTTTAGTCAATATGATCAAACTGAACCTTGTGAAAAAAACATTCAATGTAAAATGAAACAAGATTTACTACAAGAAAATTGACTTAGAGAACAAACACTTAGAATATTCATTGTTAAGTATATAACAATAAATATTATTCACTGCAAGATTATCTTTTGTTCTTGTAATTCATAATGTATGTTATTTCTTTACTAAAGTTTTATATAACAACGATCATCTGTTAATTTTTTGTTAAAAAGATCATTGCTAATTTAGCAACGATAAGAAGAATCATTATTATATGAATTGTTGCTAATTAAGTAAAGAATAATGTTACGAATTAAAAGAATCAAGTAACGAATAACAGTCGATATTATGTATTTAACTATGCATGACATGCCAACCAATATTACATGTAATATGCAAATTTTCTTGTAGTGATTGCATGGTTCATGATGTAATTATGTGTGCAATTAGATTAGATGTGTGATTAGACAAGATTACTTGGGTCTGCATGTCGAGATCTTTATCAAAAAATACCATTTTTGGGTACAAAAAGAAAGGGATAACAGTCAGTGGCTTTGAATGTCAGAAAATCCAACCGGCACTCATCACAGATCCAAATGGCTTGTTTATACTTCACTCAAGAGATAAAGATATTCCACAAGCTACATATATATGAACACTATTCGCCGATGTGGTTTTCAAAAGTTACAGCAGAAGAGATGAGAATCGTGTAGTAGCACTCGGAGCAAAGATACTTGCTTTGTCTAAAGCTAGCTTTGACCTTTTGACTGCCACCCATGGTGGAATCGACACAGGGCTTCCAGGTTAAAAAAAGAGATGGACAGCAAAATCTTACTGCCCTAACCCTAATCGCCTTTCTTTACTACAACTATATATTAACCTTTAATTCGTACGGTCGGTGCTCCCTTTGCTTTCCACTCTTCACGAGATCTTTGGCTTCGAGCAACCATAGATTTCTACCAGAGGTCCATAGCATTCCAGCCAGAAAAATCCAAGCATATTTCAGCTTTAGAGTTTTTTTTTAAAAAAAAAGATAATGATGACTGTAAGTTTAGTGTGCTTACGACTTAATGGATTAGGGTTTTAATCTTACCCAAGTATGTTTCATCTTACAGTATGTGGCCTTCTGTTCTCACCATCCGAACGTTTCAAGTTACAACAGTATTATCTAAGTCTAGCTTCGTATTTTTCTGGTTGTCAAAATATGGAAGCCCATAAAGTAGATAAGATAACACAAACTCCACAGAAGGGAAAGATAACTTGGGAAAAAACATACAGTATAATACACCAATGTAATAGTTCTACTTTAAGCACGTGTATATCATCTCTTGATACAGATCAATATTGTTGAAAATTAATATTTATCAAAACGGTTTTCTTAATGATATTTTACAATCTACGTGTTTTTTCTTCTGACTCTGAATAACAGGAAAGAAATCTCAGCAATAAAGTTATAGGCAGAATTAACATTATCATGTTTTTAATGAGGCATCCACATGGTAAAAACCCCGTGATGCTATGTTGTAACCCAAGTACAACAGAGATGTTTTAATCCCATTTTAAGTTTTGTGCGAATTTGATCCCGAAAATCCAACCACATAAATTGAATCACTGGTTATTTCTCTACATGTCTACCTAATTTATTAAAAGTCAGACATCATTCTTAATGGTTAAATATTCTGTCAACATTAAGGCAAGTTAAACCTCATTTAGAAAACAAAATAGCAACTGATATCGGATTTTTGTGAAATTTGATAGATATGTAGATGTTTAACCAGAGATTCAATCTATGAGTTGGATTTCTAGATCGAACTCGCAAAAAAACTAAGATGAAATTACAGCAACTCTGCTGTAACCAAAGGATCCCCTCTTTAATCGAAATACTGGTTATTGTATAGTGATATAAAGAACACTTTGAAAATACTGAAAATGTTATGCGTGAGAATTGGTCATTGGCCATTAACTTTTCAAGGTGCAAGTGGGATCCTTGTGGTAATAATCCACTAATAATGGAAAACATTTAAAAAGAGGGGACTGATACCCATACTGATCAGAGTCGATCATTACTGTCATGAACAGTATGCAACAAAATTAACACTACTTGAAAAACTCATTAAGATACCAAAGTGCAAGGTTTACCATTACCATGCATGGATTCAATGTGGGTCTAAGACGAGCAACGTGAATTTTTTTTTGGTAAGTAATGAGCAAGGTGAATTGCTCAGTAGAACTTAAGCTAGGATAAAGTAAGGTCTGAGGGCTTTCATCACCGACAACGAAGAAGTGGTAATTAAATTAATGGCGCCATTACCAAGACGACCGTACGAGTAGAGCAACGAGGCATAGGGAGGGGAGACGAGATATCATATATGGCAGCCTCCAAGAAATCTAACTCTGTCCCATATATAATGTATGCGAGCGACTAAGGCAGGTCCTACCGTCCTAGCCTTGATATTCTTGCTCACATATATAACTTTGTAATATATAACTTTGTATTATTGCTCACATCTCCCCGAGGCCTAGATATTCTACGCTGGTTGTCCTTTGCTCACCAGCTTGATCCATCTCATGTCGTCCTCTTTTGCCGCTTCTCAGAGAAGAGACATCCAGAGGTAGCGATTTCAATGCAAGTTTTTTTAAAGGGATTTTATCACTTGTGCCCCTCCGAGATGTTGCAATATCAGTTATGCCCCTATCTTTTTGGTAATATCAGTTGTGCCCCTCAAAACTTGCTATTTTATCACTTGTGCCCCTCGGGTTAGTGACCGTCCATCTACAGTGCAAACGGACGTTAACTTTGAGGACATAAGCGGAATTATTTTTTTTTAAAAGGTTATATGGTCATTTCTTCCTCCTCTTCCCCAACCTCTTCTTCTTCCTCCTCTTCCCATCTTCTTCCTCCTCCTTCGACCTCCTCCTCCTCCCTCTCCGCTCCGAGCTCCCCGCAGCCCCTCCCCTCCCCGGCGCCGCACCTCCTCCCCCCCGCACCTCCTCCCAGCCCGTCGCCCCCTCCCCTCCCCGGCGCCGCCCCGACTGGGCGGAGCACCGCCCGCAACTCCGTGCTCCACTGAGCGGCGACCCCCAGCGCGACCATCATCCCGTGCCCCTCCCTCGGGCGGCCACGCGCCTCGCCGCGGTCTGCTCCTCCGCGTGCGCGAGGCCGCGCGCCGCGCGCCGAGGCCGCCCTCCTGCCGCCAACCCGATCTCCTGTGGGCCGCCTCCTCGAGCCCCCGCGCCTCCTCCTGCAGGTCTCCTCCCTCCGGCGGCGCCGCTCCGCATCTTCGCAGGCCCACGCCTCTCGCGGAATCTCCACGCCCTCCGCCTCCGCGTGGAGGCACCGACCCCCTCCAGGCGGCCTTTCCTCTCCCCCCGCGCTCTCCCAGTCCCTGAAGGCGCCAGCCCGAGACGCCATCCGCGACCTGCTCTAGTCGCGCCGCGATCCTTCCGCCAACGGCGGAGCCACCTCCAGAAGCTCCACGCGTGGGCGGCGTGCCACCCCGCTCCTCGCACGTGGACCACCCTCGCGCGACCCGCCATCAAGCGGCGCCGTCCGTCGCGCCCATCCGACCCCCGTGCAGAGGAGCGAGGCGACGAAGGGGGTGGGGGGAGGTCGGGTCGGCAACAGGTGGGAGAGGAAGAAGATGGGAGAGGAGGAGGAGAAGGGAGGAAGAAGACGGAGGAGAAGGGAGACAGAAGAGGACCATAATACCCTTCTTAACCACACCATGGTTTGAATAAACTATGGTTATTTTAGTTTTTTGACGGTCAATCTGACGGAAGGGCACAACTGATGACGGTGCAAGTTTTGAGGGGCACAACTGATATTATCAAAAAGATAGGGGCATAACTGATATTGCAACATCTCGGAGGGGCACAAGTGATAAAATCCCTTTTTTAAATTATGGTGCTGTACACATCATGCATCTTGGCTCCTGGTGGATATACGTGCCCGTTTGTATTTTTCTGTACTCTTCAGTTTGTGCTGAGTGCTTACCTAATACCTGCTGTTCAAAAAGTCCCTGTTATATTTCAGTTGTTTACGTACAGAAGCCCTCGTATCAGAACGACTCCTGTAATATTATACATGGATTCGCCTGTGCAATGATAATTCTGTAGTTGCACATACATTGATGAAATCTTAAACATTTTTTTAATGTCGGACTTATGAGACCATTACTGCCCATTAATAACAGAAATTGGGTTTAGCCAGGAAGATCTGACCGTCGAGACAATATGCAAAAGATCGATGTATTCATCTGAATGGATCTAAAATTACTAATTTTATGTCTGATTTTGTTCAAAAAAATCTATTGCCATTCGATGCTAGATAAGAATGTGATGCCCAACACCAACGGTATCTTGGTCTCTTTTGAAAATCTTCTCTTCACCGACCACTTCGGAGATGTCCTGATAAGCATCGTGATAGAGCATCATCTCTCAAACTTCTCGCAATGCCCATGTCATCTTCATGTTCACATTTGGTGTGAAAGTTTCTCGTGTTCTTCCGCATAATCATATTCCTGCATGAATTGCTTGATTCATAGAAGTTCTTTGATGGCCTTGGTTGTTGTTGCAATAATCTATCCCTTCTTAGTGGATAGCGCCACACACTTTTACTACCATTTATATCGCACACAAATCAAAATCTTTAAAACTCTTAAGAACCCATTTTCTGTTTCAAAATAAAGACACTTGTTGCTAGTACCACGTGGGTGATCTAACTAATAGTGAAAGTTACTTGAATCGTGCAAGCTATAGACGAATATAAAGAAATGAAGTAGAGGAGGCTTTGAAGGTTATGAGACATGGGAAAGGTGTAGGACGAAATGACATCCCTGTAGAAGTGTGAAGAGTTTTAGGTGAGCGCGGTTTGACTTGGCTTATCTATCTATTCAATGTTATTTGGCGATGCAAGAAAATGCCTGAAGATTGGAGGAGTATCGTGGTGCCTCTTTATAAGAATAAAGGAGACATTCAAATTGTTCAAATTACAAAGGGATGAATCTCCGTTTCACCATCTTTATTCTATCATTTTGGCCTTAAAAACCTAGTAAATGCATGTAAATAGGCTTAATTTAGGCAGTTTAACATCCATGCATCATTGTGTAAATATTGTATAAATATGGTTTTTAAAGCCAAATTTATATAATAAAGAAAAGAAAAGAAAACGAATAAAATATTGCAAATATTTTATGACTTGAAACTCCGAGACCTAGCTATCTCGATGACTAGGGTCGACAAGGAATAAAGTATGGGGAGATCAGGGCCGGAAGACAATAAAAATACCTTTTATTTAATTCATTCTTTATTCATTTTTGGGCCTATTTTTAATTCCACTTTTTATACTTCAAATAAAGAAACTTTGAACATAAAAGTTGTAGATAATTAAATATAGAAAAATATAATATTAATTTCACACAAAAATATACTACAGATAAAAAGTTATGATCTGAATAAAAATCCAAAATCCCAACTTCCCGAACATGTATCTCTCAAATAAAAACTCGAAATTTAATCACCTTTAATTATATATAACCTTTAATAAGCTATTTAATGAAGGTGGTTTCATATTTTTCGGAGTTACGATTTAAAAGTTGAGTTTTGGACCCCTATTGTATACTTGTACTGATTAAAATATTCATTTTATTTATTATTCATTATTTTTATAATTTTATATTTTTATACTTTTGTAAATATTATTTATACTATATGTATACATTAAAATAGGAATAAAATACTAATAAAACAAAAAAAAAATAAAATACTTGTATGAAATACATAGGTATTATACCAATGAGTATAGCTATATAATTAACACTTCTAATTATTTATTTGTATAAAATGCATCAGAAAAATAAAATAAAAATATATTCAAGTGTATAAAATTAAGTTATAAATTTATAAAATAATGAACAAAATTAATAAAATGAAATATATAAAATAAAAATAAACATTAAAATATATAGATGAGTATACCTGTATATATCCCTTAAAAGGGAACTTGTAATTTTAAACCTCTAATAAATAAATAATAATACAATAATTTAGAAATAATAACATTTCTCATTTAATAACCTAAAATTAATTAAATCAATTATTATTTTTAAATGAATTTACAAATAATTTTTCCAGAATTTTTCCTGGTTGATCCACGTGGACCAACCAGGAGGGCCGGAGAGTTGACCACGGGTCAACTCTCTGACCCGCCTCCTACTGGTTCTCAAAACTGCATTCTATCCTCGTTTCTCCCATTTTGGGGTTCGATCCTTTCATTATCTCATGTCGAGCTCTTCTTGACTTTTCGTCCTCTATGATCGAGCTTTCATGCCATGGGCTCATCTCGATCTTTGGATCGCTGAGGCTCTTGTTTTCCCTCGTTCTTCATGCCCGCTCGTCCACCTATACAAAATACCACCCGAGCTTCCTTTGGAGATTTGAGCCCTCTTTTGTCCCTAATTTGGATCCTTTCGTCGAGCTCCGGATCGGAGGCGTGACAGGCATCCTCCAGCTCGCGAGCGGAGCCCAGGCGAGGGCCGAGGAGTGGCTCCATCATCTCCGGCCATCCTCGACTGTGAGGTGCCTATCTCAAACAACCTTAGCCTTCGAGGTTTGTTTTCCCTTTATTTTTCTTGTATTTTTAGACTCATCATAGTTGTAGGAATTGGTTTTATCCCTCCATCTCGATTGATACCCACTCTTTCATCTCGCCATCCCCTCGCCGGAGCTTGCTCCAACGAGCCACTTTTTCGCATCTTCCAACCCATTTCGTCCCAATGCGGGATTGGAGCAGTTTGCCCCCGACCCTTCACTCTGTCTTGCAGATTCACGTGCATTTGGAGGAACTGGAGGTTCATTTTGCAGGGCATCAGAGGTATCTAGGGCCGTGTTGCTCCTCTACCTCCGCCGGCGTGCTCCGGTGGCCGCCGACCCATTTTGGAGTCATCAACAACTAAAGAAGGACCTCAGGAGAGTTCCGAGCCATTTTGAAGCATCGAAGACTGCCGGAGAGGTGCGATAAGGCCGGAGGAACTTTGCCTCGACGGAGTTCTTCCTGTTTTTCGTCAGGCCTTCTCCATCGTTGAATCATGAGGGCTCTCCAGATCGCACAACAACCATCAGATCCGGGCCAGCCTCATCCATTGATCTCCTTCTCCATATCTGACCGTGGCTGTTGCTGCCGAAGCGATATCGGATGTTCAAAGCTTGACACGTGTCCAACTGACCTCCATCAGCCGTTCGATCCGCAAGGTGTGGGCATTTTGCACTCCAACCCTCGCCTATTTTTGTATTTAAATATTAAAATTTAAACTTTCCTCTATCATTTAATATTTTTGTAATATTTACATTCAGACCCTTGTAGTTCTCATTATTGCATTTAGGTCCTCGGCCACGTCAACTCACGTGCCTGCGCGTGTGAGGTCCGTGGCCATTTTGCAGAGAACTCCCTATGGGTTTGCATATTTCGATTACGTACATAAACTTTCATATGTAGTTATATATTTTGGATATTTTTCAATTTAGCCCTTGGAGTTTTGAGAAATTACATTTTGGTCCCTTACCAGGGGCGCACGTGTTGATACACGTGATTTTGTAATATTTACTGAATAGCCCTCGTGGATTTATGTATTTGTATTCAGTCCAGTAGCTTTTTGTATACGTTATAAATTTCTGGGTAATTTGTACTTTGGCCCCTAGACTTTTGCTTATTTATAAAAATACCCTTGCTAGTAGTGTAGTTTCTCTTTGTTGTATCTATTTATTTCATGCACCTATAAATTTAAAAAAAACCAAGAAAGTAGCATAGCCTCCTATAGCATTGTTCTTTAACTCTATATTTTTATTTCACATTTTTTCAGCATTTTCATATCTACAAAAATTCAAAAACTCGCATTTTCATCCATGTTTGCATTGGAAAATCCATAAAAATTATAAAATATTTACGAAAAATTACCAAAAAATATATATTGTGTTTATTTATATGTGTTTTATCTTCAGACAAAAAAAACACTAAAAAAATATAAAAGAAAATTCATAAAAATTACAAAACCCCTAAAACCTTTATAAAAAATTATAAATTTCATAAAAAATACAAAAATATAGTTTTTATTTTTAAAACTTTTTGTATTATTATCTTTATTTTAAAATTAATTTCGAGAATTTTGGATATAGTTTACTATTTTTTATCTCCATTTTAATCTCAGACATTTATTTTATCCCCTGTTTTGAGTATTTTTGAATTTAAAAATACCAAAAAATAGGAAAAATACAGGAAAATCATAAAAACATCAGAAAAATATAAAAAGCTAAAAAATATTTGATTTCCTATATTTTGAATATTTTTACCTATTTCTATCTCTCTCGTATCTATATTGTATATTTACTCTTTATATAGTTTTATATCTCTATTTAAAGAAAAAGGAATATAAAAATATAAAATACAAAAAGAAAATACAAAATCAGAAAATTAAAAATCAAAATATAAAAATATAAAATCAAAAATTAAATAAAATATACAAAATTAAAAACCCAAAAAAATAACACTTGTATAGACAAATAAATCACATTCGTATTTGAGCTTGATTGCCCCGATTTACCTGTTTGCTTCCTGTGTTCGACACTCTACACATACTTGCACCTATACACATCTTTGTTGTAGAATTATAATAAATTTTAACTCCACACCACTTTTCATTGCTTGATCTTTGTTGTAGGTAAATGGTTATTTTAATTCGGATTTCATAGGTCAACTCAATGACTGTTGATTCTCCTTGTGAATTAACAACGACCTCCTAATTTTTGGGTTAAACAAATGGCGTCGTTGCCGGGGAGCAACAATGTTTAGATTGGGATTCATTGATTGATTGTGATTTTTGTCTAATATTTTTGCTCCACCATTTTTCTTCTTTATTTGATATATCTTGTTGAGCTGTCTAACTCATCTCTTTGTTGACTTTGTGTGAGGAACCGCGGATCGAGGGAGGCACTCTATTCGAGGCGCCCATGCACCCACGTGAAGCCAGCTTCAGCTGCCTGGCATTGAAGGAGACTTAGGGATTTTTGAAGACCGAGCTCCATTTATTTTATTGCATATATTTGTATAATTTAAGTGAGAGAGAGAGAGACAATTGATTTGTAACTTAAGCAAGACTCTCAAGACTCTGCTACACCACACTTCACGAGGTCCAGTGCCTGAGGGATTGTTCCCTTGGGGGCCTCGTCAGTTTGTCACGGTTTTCATCGCCTTTTTTCCCTTTGTTTTCCGATTTTGTTTTCTCTATTTTGTGTGATTGAGCCCTTAGTTCTAGGATTTATTACGATAGATTAAAGATAAACAAATAATACCATTGCATGCTCCTATAGATTCTTTTGGACTTAGTCAAATTTTGAATTGCTTCTCACTTAGTCTCGGAACCACTGCACCACGAGAGTTACCATACAACGCTTGCATGACCCATTATGGTGGGAACCGAGGAGACTCCAAGATCGGACACTTCGGTTCCATTCTAAGTTATTAGCATCGGTTCTTTACGCTAATAGCAATTTCTGAAACTTAGGTCGATCTCATCGGCTTGCATTTGCATATAGATAGGTTTCAATTCTGCTGAGCATCTTTGCATGAAGAGTGTTGGAGGCAAGGTGAGCATTTCTGCTTAGCATACATCATTGATTTTCCGCTTGCATTGCTTTTCCGACTCTCCCTCTGATTTGCCAACCTAGGTGCTTAAAGGAATTAACTCTTCGATAGGCTCGTGCATTCTCACTAAAAATCCAAAAAAGTGATAACCAATAAAATTGGGATTGCTAACATTACTTGACCCTAAAAAAGATCAAATAGAAAAACCTTGTATTGGGGCGAGTAATCTCCTCATTGTCTTCTCTTTTACTTGCTCGTGCACACACTAAGGATTAGTGCCAAAATCCCATTTCAACCCCCTATGTGTTTGTGCAACTTTTGGACTTCTCACCTAACTCTAAAACATACAAGATAAAAAGACCACTCTTTTTCGGTCTCTACCGAGTTGAGTAGGTGAATTGAGGATTTGTATTGTCTGAGTTTGTTTGTTCTTGCTTTTGTGTATTCTAGATTGCCTCTGCGCATTTGCGCCTTGTTTCTCACTTCTCTTGACTTGACCTTCGTGATCTCCTGACTATCATTTTTTTCTCTTGTTTTGAAATGGCTGACTGAAGCGTATTTTATCCGGACTTTGCGGATCCCTCGTTCACTCCAGCCGGTTCACCTCCTTTTTTCCATGAGGACTTTTCTCCTGATTTTTGTACATATCCGACCAATCGACTCTTGCAAGATTTGGACTTTGACCTTCACCAATCATTTCCACCACCATCTCCTACACATTTCGATAACCCTCTCTTCCTTGAGTATCCTCATCCGAAATGTAATTTTTGTCCACACCCACCGCTCACACTTGACACACCCGATCATGAGATTTTGGAGTCACCTTTCATGATATCTACACTTGAGACCTTGAATCAGATGATGAAGCATATGAACTCGAGGATGAGTGATATATTTAGCATAAATAAGATCCATATTATAGCTCCATTCTTTGAGGATGAGAATTCATTTGAGGATTATCATGAGAGCTTCCAATCGCCCAAAATACAAAAAATGAGAAAAAAATTAAAAATCCAAAAAGATTTCGGGAGACGCATGACTGAGTCAGACTGTGAGGAGAGTGCTTGCTTGCCAGACCCTTTGACCACACATCCATTCACACTCCGTCCCACCTTTGACCCTGCGGATACCGCTGTACAGACTGCTCTTGGCATTCCTCGTGTATATGTTGATTCCGACCTTCTCCCATGCATGGAGGAGGTCCAAAAATTCAAAAAATGTTGACTGAAACCGAAGTGGTGGCTACCATTCATGATATCATCCGTGCCCCACGTCAGCAGGCCGTGACTGATTTATCTGCTCCTCTTTCCAAGAAGTGAAAGAGGAGGAGCAGATCTGAGCATCATATCTTGACCATGGCCACTGCCCATGCCATCACACATCGTCCCATTCCTAGGAAAAAGAACACTGCCACACCTTTTATTAGCTGCACCATCTCTGACCATGCAAGTGATCACACTCTCCTCGACGGTAGTGCTTCGATTAGCATACTATCCTTCTCGTCGGTACAGTCTCTTCACTTAGGGCCTCTCAATAACACCAGGATAATAGTTCAATTTGCTGATGGATCTATCAAGAGGCTGAAGGGTATCCTTGAAAATGTCGTCATATCGATTCAGGGCATGAGTTACAATGTTGATTTTGTTGTATTGCCCATGGAGACCTCAACTGGGGAGCACTCTCCAATCATCTTGGGATGACCATTCCTTGCCTCTGCGAGGGTCGTTATTGACTATGGATCAGGAGAGATTCTCTTCTGTCCTGTTGACGAGAGCGAAGTGTTGATCACCGTACCCACATTTGACCAGAGACTTGCACCTGATGCACCTTCACCTATCTTGGTTGACCATGAGGACTGTGACCTTGATCATACTATTAGAGAATTTTGTTGCTTATTGGATTCCACTGAGATCCATGAATTCCTCTCCAAGGAGTAGGACCTGAAAAGCATGAACCTCGGAGTTCCTTCTTCTGGGACTTGGCCTTGTGTTGATGACATCTGGGGGATTTACACGATCGATACCATTGAGCAGAGGGTAGATACAGAGACTAGACAGGACGGACATGATTTGACTACTTTCACTGATGAGTCTGTTCCTGTTCGTTTAAATTTAGATGAGACTAAGGCCGAAATTGATCTTGTTGCTTTTATTCGGGAATTCGGGCATTTTGATGAAAAAGATGATCCGGTTGAGATTGTAGAGGACGAACATAGTTCGACTACTTCCACTGATGAGTTTGTTTCTTTTGTTTTTAACCTGGACGAGACCTCGCAGGACGACACTGATCACACTTCTTTCGATAATGATGAGTTAATCCCTTTTCACTTTGATATCTGCGAGACTCCCAAGGCCATACCTAGTCGTACTTCTTCCACTGACCCGTCTGTCCCTTCACACCCTAGGGCCACTGAGGACCTACACCTTGTCGATCCTAATCGATTTGTGTCATTTGCTGACCCCAATGTGGACCTGCACCATACCAGATCTATTCCTCAGCGGTCCCGTAAGAAGGTTTGCTTTCGACCTTCTTGATCCTCTGTATATCCATTCTATTGTATGTTCACTTTGTTCATCTCTGTCCCTCTCCCGTATTGCTCATTCACCCCATTCTCGTGTGTGCCTTGCTTAGGACGTACTTTGTCCTAAGTATAGGGGGGTAGATGAGTCGAGTGTTCATTCGTCGTTTCATTTCATTACTCTCGTTGTTGCCTATACTTAGGGCTTCTTTTACCGTAAGTATAGGGGAGAGTGATGTGTACATTCCTTCTCTATCTTCTTCCATCTTCTGATCTCTTTTCTTTTTTTCTTCTTTTCTTCTTTTCCTCTTCTATCTTATTTATCTACCCGAAAGGTGTCGCCCCTTATAGTCAGTCTTCTATACTTAGGATGCACTTTGTCCTAAATATGGGGAGGGGTGTGCATCCCGAGTTTTGTCGTTCTTTTCGATCCATTGTCTCCTCTTCTTGTCTATACTTAGGGATATCTTACCCTAAGTATAGGGGGAGACAGTCTGAGTACGATTTATTCATTCCCACCCTTGACCCTCCCTGCTCTGTGTACAGTCTGCTATACTTAGGCTTATTTGGTCCTAAGGCTTCGTTTGGTTGTAGGGTTGGGCAAGGTTGGGTTAGGGTACGCCGGTGTACCCCTCCTTCCAACCCTCCTAATCCTCCTCACAGTTTACTATTCACAGGGGTACCCCAACCCAACCCAGCCCAACCCAGTAACCAAACGATCCCTAAGTATAGGGGGTGATCAACTTCTCATTCGTCCATTCATTCCTTATTGATTTATTCTTTAGACTTTCCTGTACTCAGTACGATTTATGTCTTCTCTTTTTCTCTCTGATCTATGAGGACATAGCTCAAGCTAAGTATAGGGGGGTTGTATATACTTCGTATATACTTTAGCCATAACCCGTACTTTCGTATTTTTCTTAATATTATGGCTAAGGATACTATTAAAAACCTTAATAAAAGATGTGATTATTCCTCAAATTCTTTTTGTACTTACTGATTAATAAATCATGTGTAAATATTTTTTACAAAATATTTGAAAAAAATAGTTGGAAAATCTTTTGAAAAAACTTTTGAAAATTATTTTGGAACACTTTGTTACATGTTTTCAACCTTCGTAAAACATTTTGTTTGAAAATTTATTTTCTTTGTGTAAAATAAAATGTTTGAAAAATGATTTGCAAATGGTTTGAAAAATGGTTGCAAAAATATTTGAAAAATCTATATATATATATATATATATATATATATATTGTCTGGAAAACTTTTGCAAAATCATTTTCAAATATGTGTACCTGTTTTAAAAATATTTGTAAAAATTATTTTGGACTATAGTTTTTATAAATTTTTTGTAAAACCATTTTCAAATAAGTTTGAGGAATATATACATCTCAACTAGAATTCTTTATATCTAAAAAATTGACTAGTTACCCTTCGTAAATTCTTAAAACTTAATTGCTCTAAATAAAATATGCATCCCTATGTAAATATTTGTACCTAATTTTTAGCCAAAACCTTTTGTTTTCAAAAATCTCAAAAACATTTGCAAAACTAAAAATAACAAAAACATCTGAAAAATCTTTTTGAAAAACCAAAAAAAGTGCATATGCATCATCTTTTCAAAAATCCATAAAAAGTTTAAAATCTTCGAAAATTGCATCACAAAAATATTTTCTGCATTCTGCATAGCGTTTGCATAACATTAGCATTTTTCGGATTGATTTTGATAATTGAACAAGTCTGTGTAAAATCCGGAGATTGGAGCTTGGTTGGACCTAAAATCTACCTAATTAACAGGAACCTTATGGGAACTAGAATTGAGATACTTCAGGTCTACTTGACTTAATTCGTTGAGGATCACGATACTTGGTTCTATGGATTCTTGACAGCCTAAGTAGAGTATTTTAGAGCACACGCACGACTCTTGTGATAATGACCTAACTTGGACACCTGCACCTTTCAGTTGGCTCAACTCAGTTGGAGTGGTGAGGGGGTTGGATTTGTCTGTATGAGATGTACACATGTGGAAACATTTGTCCTCCTCTAGGGAGGGAAGTGCACCCCAACCCGTCCGGTGAGGATGAGTTTTGAGGACAGGAGAGTGTGGGTTGTAATAAAGCCTCAAAAGAGGTATAGTCTACTAGCTCAAGAGGAAAACTCCTTATGTAAATGCTGTTGTGAATAGTATTCCAAAAAAAGAAAAAAAGAAAAAAAAGGAAAAAAAAAGAAAAAAAGAAAAGCAAAAACTCCAAAAAAAGTGGACAAGATTGTACAAAAATAAAAATGCATGCCGGAGTGTATATATTTGCATGGTCAATAAGCAAGCATGAGCTTCAAAGTTAAATTATGTGAGCCTGCAGCTGGATGACTTGACTACACTGATCTTGCATCCTAGGATAGGTAGCTACACTGGCTACCGTCCATTCTTCTCTTCACCCCTCCTCTGGAGTTGGTTGCCACTTGAACTTAGAAGGGAATACCCCGCTCCTCGAGGAATGAGCTATTGGATTGGGAAATCAGTGGGTTGTCATACCGGAGAAGTCAGTCTCTTTGTCATTTCAGTTGGGGAGAGCCACCATCACTTACATTGTACGAGTCAGATTCATAATCATAAGGGTTTGCATTTGAGTTGAAGTATTCTGACCTGGCTATTGAGGAGACTTGAGCAAAGTTTTGGCATTCTCGAAGGGTGTTGGATTCAAATACGGTTCTCATTAAGGTTCCGCCCGCACTTAAATTTCAAAGGTCCGACTTGAGCTCCAAACTTTGATTTTGTGATGACAAGTTTGATAATTAAACTAAATCCAAGTTTCTTCTTTTTCTTTTCTTTGTTTTTCTTTTCTACACTTATTGCATAAGTATTTGCTATGGAGCAGCAAAGGCAAGTATAGGGGGATGATGAATCTCCATTTCATGATCTTTATTCTATCATTTTGGCCTTAAAAACTCTGATAAATGCATGTAAATAGGCTTAATTTAGGCATTTTCATATCCATGCATCGTTGTGTAAATATTGTATAAAATACGGTTTTTAAAGCTAAAATTATAGAATAAATAAAAGACAAGAAAAAGAATAAGATATTGCAAATATTTTATGACCTAAAACCCCGAGACCTAGGCATCTCGATGACTAGGTCGGCAAGGAATAAAGTAGAGGGAGATAAGGGCCAGAAGACAATAAAGATACCTTTTATTTAATTCATTCTTTATTCATTTTTGGGACCTATTTTTATTTCCACTTTTTATACTTCAAATAAAAAATTTTAAAATAAACATTGTACGTAATTAAATATAGAAAAATACAAAATTGATTTCACACAAAAATGATGTACAGATAAAAAGTTATGATATGAATAAAAATCCAAAATCCCAACTTCCCAGACATGTATCTCTCAAATAAAAACTCGAAATGTATTAAACCTTTCATTGTATATAACTTTTAATAAGCTATTCAATGAAGGTGGTTTCATATTTTTCGGAGTTAGGGTTTGAAAGTTGAGTTTTGGACCCCTATTGTATACTTGTACTGATTAAACTGTTCATTTTATTTATTATTAATTGTTTTTTTATAATTTTATATTTTTCTAATTTTATAAATATTATTTATATTATATATATACATTAAGGTAGGAATAAAATACTAAATAAAATATAAAAATAAAATACTTGTATGAAATACATAGGTATTATACCAATAAGTGTATATATATAATTAACACTTCTAATTATTTAATTGTATAAAATACATCAAAAAATAAAATAAAAATATATTCAAGTGTATAAAATTAAGTTATAAATTTATAAAATAATAAACAAAATTAATGAAATTAAATATAAAATAAAAATAAAATATTAAAATATATAGATGAATATACCTGCATATAGCCCTTGAAAGGGAACTTGTAATTTTATACGTCTAAAAAATAAATAAAATCATAATAAAATAATTTAAAAAAATAATATACATTTTTAATTTAATAAAATAAAATTAATTAAATCATTTATTATTTTTAAACTAATTTACAAATATTTTTCCAGGATTTTTCCTGGTTCGTCCACGTGGACCAACCAGGAGGGCATGAGAGTTGACCACGGGTCAACTCTCTGACCTGCCTCCTGCTGGTTCTCAGAATTGCATTCTGTCCTCGTTTCTCCCATTTTTGTGGTTCAATCGTTTCATTATCTCACGTCGAGCTCTTCTTGACTTATCTTCCTCTATAATCGAGCTTTCACACCATGGGCCCGTATCTTTGGATCGTTGAGGCTCGTGTTTTCCCTCGTTCTTCACACCCGCTCGTCCACCTATACAAAATACTACCCTAGCTTCCTTTGGAAATTTGAACGCTTTTTTGACCCTAGTTTGGATACAAAATACTAACCTAGCTTACTCACCATAGTTGTAGGAATTGATTTTATCCCTCCATCTTTATTGATACCCACTCTTTCACCTCGCCATCCCCCCTCGCTGGAGCTCGCTCCGGCGAGCCACTTTTTCGCATCTTCCAACCCATTTTGTCCCACAAAGAGGTCGGGGCATTTTTCCCCCGACCCCTTCACTCTGTCTTATAGGTTCATACACACTTGGAGGAGCTAGAGGTTCATTTTATAGGGCGTAGGAGGTATCTGGGGCCGTGTTGCTCCTCCACCTCCACCTCCACCAACGTGCTCCAGTGGCCGCCGACCCATTTTGGAGCCATCAACAGCTAAAGAAGAACCACAGGAGTGTTCCGAGCCATTTTGAAGCAACGAAGACTGTTGGAGAGGCGTGATAAGACCGGAGGAACTTTGCCTCAGCGGAGTTCTTCCCGGTTCTACGACGGGCCTTCTCCGTCGTTGGATCGTGAGGGCTCTCCAGATCGCACAGCAACCGTCAGGTCCAGGCCAGCCTCAACCGTTGATTTCCTTCACCAGATTTGATGGTGGCCTTTGCTGCCGAAGCGGTATCGGTAGTTCAGAGCTTGACATGTGTCCAAGTGACCTCCATCAGCCGTTCGATCCGCAAGGCGTGGGTATTTTGCACTCTGACCCTTGCCTATTTTCGTATTTAAATTTTAAAACTCAAACTTTCCTCTGCCATTTAATATTTTTGTAATATTACAGTCAGACCACTGGAGTACGTTGATGGTTTGGTCATTTGCAAAGAAGATCAGTTGATGCACTAGTTAGGAGATGTGAGTGTTGGGATGTTGAGCCGGTTAAGAGAGGGTGATGACGACCCAAGAAGTGTTGGAAAGAGACTATATGAAGGCCCAAAGGGATCTTAGTTTTTTGGATATAAGACCGAGATTGATCCAAGATAGATCTAAATAGAGGCGAAGAATCCATGTAGCCAACCCTACTTAATTGTGGGGAAAGACTTTGTTGTTGTTGTTGCTAGTTCCACGTGGATATGTCAAGCTCCATTAAATTCATTTCAACTTTCTTCCTCCAGTTTCGGAAAAAAATCTATTAACTACACTCCTATGAAACGAGCAATATTAGATGTAATGTACTTATAAGAAATCATATTGCCAAGGTATAGGGAATCTTCTCTTCACTGCTTCTCTCTTCTTCTAACTTAAAATCTTATTTGATTCGTAATTTACTTGATGATGCTCCAAAATGCACTACATGAGATTTGACATATGGAAACGAACAATTTGAATATTAATTGTCATATCTACCAATGTTAAATGTATAACAAGGGATATTATTCGTTATAAAATTAGTTCTTGTTCATGTAGTTAGCCAAAAATGTCATATTCATTGATAAATATTCATAGAACACTAACTTATCCATTGACTTATTTCTTAAAATTTATAGAGTGTTGTTAAATTTACCAACAATTAGAAGAAAATGTCAACATATAACCGTTGTAATATGCTTCATTGCTAGAAATCTAACAATGAATACTAATCATTACAAATTTAAAGAAACAAGCAACACGGATAGTATTTGTTGTTATATATTTAACTACGGATGATACTACAATGAATGTTGAATTATTTGTTGCCTTAATTTTGTTGCAGTGATGGTACTCGGGAACTAACAATTTACCATTTACTTTCTCTATATGCTTCACATAAGACAGACAGATTTTTCGACCTTATATTATGGATAATCTCCATAATCAAAATTTGACTTATACATCCAATTCCTCCAGTGTGAGAATTTCGCTCAAATCTTTATTAAGATTTGAAATTCTCAAGGTATTGCTTCCATCATCGAGCATACAATCAAATACAAATATTCAAAATGATATATTCATTACATGAGAATTTCTTATCTATGAATGTCCTCTTCACTCTAGTTTTCATATTTGAAAACTATTATGATTATAATTCACTAATGATTAATAGGCACTCTCAGTCAAACTAGTTAATGATTTTCTTTAGAAACGATAAAAATCCATTCATCTAATAAGAGTTGAAACAAAGTTGTACTCCCGGCAGGTTATCGGGGATGAGGTTATCCTGACAGAGAAACCATCAAAAAGTTTCATAATCAACACCATACCTTAATTAAGAATGACTACAATATGTATCAACTTGTTGCAATGCAACTAAACAGATAGAACTCCACTTCAAATATAGGTAATATGTATTTAAAAGACTCAGGCCTGAATACATGATTGTCAAGCTTTGACAATTGGTTGAGAATGATTCTTTTGAATGTCGATACTATAAGTGTGGTGGCCTTGCTCTTTTATTTCTGGCCTTTCCCTCAATCAGGTAAGAGACTAACACCATTTGCGGCATAAGGTCTTACATAGCTCTACTTTCGTCTTCGCAACTATCGTGTTTATGCGAATCGTATACGTCCATATATATAGTGCAAGTTGATGTCATTTTATGTTTGATCATTTTATTAAAATTTGATTCTAGCATGTGTGAATGGGTGAGTCCTCATAATCCATCAAAAGAGAAACATTCATCAGTCTTCTCTTCAATGCTTTCCTATCCTTCAAGTTGTTTGCTTCCTACTTCTGGATTCAGTCGTGATGCCTTCCCTGGAGATGGATTCTATAAATCTTAGATTGACATATCGGTAAACATTACCATACTTTAAGAGGTAAAACGTAAACTAAGAGGTCAAAGAATACTGGCAAATCAGGAGTCATAGGGATGTCTTTCACTATATTTAGCGGCAACTATAGTTGAGGCACATAGATTTTAATTCCTCAATATCAAATTAGAAGCTGAGGAACCTAACTAGTCACTCCCGTTGAGTCAGAGGTCATGACTGAAAGAGGCCTTTGCGATCTCTCTCTTATTTCACATAAAACTAAAGTCTTTTTTTTAAGAAAAAAGGGCTATGATCATATAGGTGTGTGCTTAAAAACTTTATCATTTAACACCTCAAGGATTACATGCCTAAATTAGGCCAGACGAGAGTGCAAGACATTTACACATTCCATTCTTCAACAAGCGATTATGCATGGAACACCACATTCTCGCCATATGCACGCTCGTGCCGAAAGATGGACCCGTTTCTGCAAGTCCAAATTGCCCAGATCATCACTATCACCTCTGACCTTCCTCTTTCGGAGGTCGTCTGCCCGACCCTTATGTGCTCCCAAAAGTCATCGGCTCCATCAAAAAGTCTCTCACGTTCCCCCAACCATGTCCAGGACTCAAGCGAGCACCTACACCTGAAGAATAGATGGTATGCATCCTCAACCACCTCCTGACATCTACGACACACATGATCTGCAATTGTCATAAACCGCGCAAAGCGTTCACCTGTTAAGAGTCTTCCCCTCCTAAAGATCCACATGAAAACCTTTACTGAGTAGGGATTTTCCATTTCCGGATCCTACAGCAATCACTTTCACTCTCACATAGAACTAAAGTCCTTGTCATAAAGATATATGACATCATCATAGAAAAGTTAAGTGTGAGTCTCTAGTTGATCACTGAACTACGTCAAAGACTGGATACTTCACCTTAGAGGCATTCTCAGGAAGAGTAGAAAAGCGGTCGTCCATCATTGTCTGCATTTGTTCCAATGATATCGATAACCATAAACAACGAAGAACCCAATATATCGACAAGCATAAACTACAAAGCATACAACAAGTATTTTGAATGTAGATAAAAGATTATCCTATGTACCAATCCTTACTTATCATACAACAAGAGGGCTCCAACAGTGCGAGCCCTTTCCCATGTCATAAATGACCAACAACATAGGAAGAACCCTCCTTTCCTCTCTCCTATCTTGATTTTTTTAGTTACTCACTAGAGCAATTATCAAACTGAAGCTGATTTGGAGGTTCTGATCTACTATGAATAGCGGTTAAGTGCTCAACACGATTCCTTTGAATCTTTTAAACCCTTTTACAGCGAGAGGAGAAAACAATTTTATATTACACAAATTAGTTATGGAACACGAACCACAGGAAAAAAAGGCAACGTCTCGACGAAATTTTTTCACTAGAAGTTTTTTTGTTGAACTTGGATCCAACTCCTCCATGTTTCGTGAAGAAGTATGTTCATTTGTTTAAAGAGACAACCTTCCGCATTCCACGGAAAAAGACTTTGTCTACTTCTTAGGAGAATTCGATACTTTGCAATGAGTATTTGATTTCATTCTATTCTCTATTACGGTTCATGATCGAATAAACCAATGCGACAAAAAAATTAAAAATGAAAATAGAAAGTTAGAGATATCACAGAAGCATTCAGAAGCCGTAGGGAGACATCGCCCCCAAATTATCAGCTCACAGGGTGCTGGCGTGCAACTCTCAGGGTTCGTTTGATTGCAGGGTTGGGCAAGGTTGGGTTGGGTTAGGACCCCTATGAATAGTAAACTGTGAGGAGGATTGGAAAGAGGGGTACCTCGGGTTGGGCCAACCCAATCCTGCCGAACCATGCAACCAAACAGAGCCTCAAGGTACGACGGTTCCACGCTTATATACGGTGTGCACCATCCAAGAGCTTCCTGATCAAAAGTCACCTTTGTGGACGAATCTAGGATCAAAGATGAAGGAAAAATCGCATACGAATAGAAAAGAGGAAGCATGCTAGAGAGATTAATATGTTCATAACCCTAGAACACAACTTAAATATGTATTTAATTCATGGTGGACGGTTACACATCGTGGACAAAAAGAAAAGGAAAAAATAGGGCTTTAAGACCAATACGATGCATCCAAAAATAAAGCATGGCTCATAGATCAGCCCACAAACACACCCGCATGTCCTTGCATGGTGGGCGGGCATGCACATGTGTGTGGTCGTCCAAAATCCCCTTTGCTCTGTTCCTAGACTTATTTAAGGACCTCCCATATATAAGCTATAAAATTTTCTCTCTCCCTGATGTGAGACTAAAAAGTTCCAGACAAGGTTAAAACATTGAAGTTCAAGAATTGAGATATACTAATACTAGGTTTTTTTAAAAAATATTAATTAATCTAAGGTGTCGATTTGAGAGGAAAGCCTAAAACGACACCTCATGTGCCGATTTGGGAGGGAGTTCTTGCGCTTTCTCTCCAACAATTTTGCATTTATATCACATTCTAAAAGTTATTAATATAAATGATCCTTCTATTTATACTATTAAAAAGTTCTACATTTCAATGTATTCTTTTGCTTAATATATTGATTTTCATAATACTTATCAAAAATTAATTAATTTTAGTATCACAATTACGATAGATAACAGGAATTAGAGTTTTGACTTTAGACTTACATGTTACATCCTATCATAGAGATGCAATCAAGGGCATATATACCCATATTTTTGGAAGGACATGAATATATAATTTTTATTTGACAAATATGATATAAATAGAATAATATGGATTTGAATTATTTTTTATTCAAATATTTCTGGATAGGGATATAGATCCAAGTACTTTTTGTAGGTTTGTTTGTATGTATTAGCCCCTATCTGTTGGGAACAGATTTCCTGTATAAATTGAATTGCGGAAAAATAACCAAAGTTAATAGTGAATCCTGCACGATATATCAACTACGAGAAAGTATCTCAACTACAGAAAAATCAACCACATATGCACAGAGATTTTTTAACGTGGAAAACCCTCAATGTGAGGGGAAAAACTACGGGGCTGATCACAACCCAAAATCAAGCACTATAATCGAAGTAATCTCCCATAAGGAGCTTACAAAAGCCGACCCTCAATATGGTGCTACAAATCTCCAAATAATGGAGAATACTAGAGAGGAGAAATATCACCCAATAGTAAATCCGTCGCCGAACTGTAGGGAAGAATGCTGAAGAAGAACTGCTCCAAAGGTTACTCCCTCCAAACTCCTGCGGCAACCACAATTTTTCTTTCTTCTTCCTCTCTCTTATTTCTTTCTTGTACTAGGAGAGCTTGTGTTGGGATGATCCTGGTATGCACTCCATACTCCCTATTTATACTCCATAGAGGTGAGCAAATAAGGAAACTTGGACTCCTACTTCCAATAGGATTAGGAAAAGATAAGTCCTAATCTCAAAAGGATAATTGATATTTTCTTTTCCAAATAGGACTATCAATGTCCTATATATATGGTCTAGGTTTCCACAAGGAGGGGAACCCTATCCAACAAATCTCCTCCTCACCTACGATGTGGGAACTGCTCCAAACCTGCGAGGGAGCAGCATCTCTCGAACTTTCCAAGCGGCAAAGTCTTTGTCATCATATCAGCGTCATTGTCATCTGTGTGGATCTTGTCAAGTACAAGCTGCTTCGATTCTAGCACATGACGTATCCAATGATATCTGACATCGATGTGCTTCGATCTTGCATGAAATGTAGAGTTCTTACCAAGATGAATAGCTCTCTGGCTGTCATAGTAAAGTACTTGTCCTGATGAAAAATCAAGCTCCTGCATGAACTTCTTCATGCACAACAACTCCTTTCATGCCTCTGTAGCTGCAATGACCTCAGCCTCTGTAGTGGATAAAGCAACACACTTCTGAAGACGAGACTGCCAAGAAACTGCGTCACCTGCAAAGGACATCATGTAGCCAGATATGGATCTTCTCCCATCAATGTCACCCGCCATATGTGAATCTGTGTATCCAAGGAGAATAGGTTTCTCTGCTCCAAAGCAAAGAGAGTAACTGCTAGTACCTCGAAGATATATCAAGATCCTTTTAACTGCTTCCCAATGTTGTTTTCCTATATTTGAGATGAACCTACTAACAACTCCAATTTCATGAGCGATATTTGGCCTCGTACAAACCATGGCATACATGAGACTACCTGTAGCTGATGCATAGGGAACTTTTTCCATATCTTTCTTCTCTGTATTTTTCTGTGGGCTATCTTTGGAACTTAACTTGAAATGCGATGCAAGAGGGGTGCTAGCTGGCTTTGCCTTCTCCATATGAAATCTTTGAAGTACCTTTTCAATGTACTTCTCTTATGAAAGTTGAAGTATCCTTACTCCCCTGTCTCGAGTGATCTTCATGCCCAATATCTGACTTGCATGTCCCAAGTCCTTCATAGCAAAAGACTTACTCAACTTCTCTTCAAGATAGAAATTCTCTCTCCATTGTTGCCTACAATCAACATCTCATCAACATAAAGCAACAATATGATGAAATCATCACCTGAGAATTTCTTCACGAACATATAATGGCCTGAAGTGTTCTTGGAATAACCATGCTCCTTCATGAACGAGTCAAACTTCTTATACCATTGCCTGGGTGCTTGCTTTAAGCCATATAAACTCTTCTTCTGTCTGCAAACATAGTCTTCTTTGCCTTTGGCTATAAAGCCCTCTTGGTGCAACATGTAGATTTTCTCCTCAAGGTCACCATGGAGGAAAGTTGTCTTCACATCCATCTGTTCAACCTCCAAATCAAGACTAGCTTCCAAGCTGAGAACCACCCTTGTAGAAGACATCTTCACCACATGAGAAAAGATCTACTCAAAGTCAACTCCCTTACTTTGGTTAAAACCATTCACAACCAACCTAGCTTTGTACCTTGGATTTGTAGAGTATTCATCATGTTTCACTTTATAAACCCACTTGTTTCTCAATACCCTCTTGCCTTTGAGTAACTTCACAAGCTCAAAGGTATGATTGTCATGAAGGGACTCCATTTCCTCTTTCATGGTTTCTACCCATTTCTCCTTGTTTGCATCTTGCAAGGCTTCTTCATAGTGTTCAGGCTCGCCGTTGTCTGTCAACAAAATGTACTCGTGTGCAGAATACCTGATGGAGGGTCGCCTCTCCCTTACGGGTCTCTGTGGTGGGAGAGCCTCAGAAGAAGAAGAGCTCTCATCATCCTGTCCACCATGATCACTACCATCATCTACAACATTATCATCATCATCATCAGGAGTGATGATTTGTGGTACATCCTTCTCATGTCCTGCATATGGTATCTGCTCATATGCATCATCCGGCACCACATGTGGAGCCCTCTGCAAAGGAATTGGCTCTATATCATCTAGTTGGTAGCTGCTCGAAGGAGAGTCCTTAGCAGCCTTCTGGATGTCTTCAATGGTTTGATTTTCAGAGAATATCACATCCCTGATCCTCATCAATTTCTTATCAACTGGATCATACAACCTGTAGCCAAGCTCATCTTGTTCATATCCCAAGAAGATACACTGCTTTGTCTTTGCGTCCAACTTGGACATCTCATCCTTGGGAACATGCACAAATACGCGGAATCCAAAGACCCGCAAATTGTTGTATGGGACATTCTTTCCTTGTCAAATCCTATCGGGAACATCATCATCCAAGGGTACATGTGGAGATATATTAATAACATGAACAACGGTATAAAGTGCTTCACACCAAAAGGATTTAGGAAACTTAGCTTCAGAAAGGAGACAACTGACTCTCTCCATTAGGGTCCTGTTCATTCTCTCTACAACGCCATTCAACTACGGCATCTTGGGTGGAGATATCTGGTGCCTGATACCATGAGATCTGCAATACTCATCAAATGACCCAATATACTCACCACCATTATCACTGCGGATGCACTTCAGCTTCTTTCCAGATTGTCGCTCCACTAATGCAAGGAAGTCTTTGAAAACACCGAGGACTTGATCCTTTCTCTTTAAGGCATAGATCCAAACTTTCTTGGAGAAGTCATCAACGAATGTAACAAACTAAAGTGCACCACCGAGAGAACTTACTTTCAGTGGACCACAGACATCTGTTTGAACAAGTTCCAATGGTAGCATCTTCCTAGAAGGTGGATGGCTCTTGAAGGAGACCCTCGTCTGCTTCCCAGCCAAGCAGTGTGTGCATCTCTCCAGCTTCTCTTTCTTAATATCCGTCAGTATATTCTTTCTCATCGAACACTGCAACCCCTTCTCGCTCATGTGCCCCAATCGTCGATGCCACAACTCAATGGATTTTGCATATCCAGTCACATGTACAACATCATGGGTGATGGATACATTCATGATGTAAAGATTGTTCCTATATTTCTTGTCACGAGCAACAACCAAGGATCCTCGAGTAAGCTTCTATTGGCCGCCACCAAAAGTGTTAAGGTATCCTTCATCATCAAGCTTGCTTATAGAAAAGAGATTTCAGTGCATGTCTGGTGCATGCCTCACATCTTTGAGCGTTAGCACAACTCCATTGGTACTCTTCAATGCAATTTTACCAATGCCAACAATATGGGATAAAGAACCATTCCCCATCTTCAATGTGCCAAAATCACTAGCTGTATATGAAGAGAAAAACTCTCTCTGAGATGTGACATGTATAGCAGATCCGCTATCAACAAGCCAAGAAGTACCATCCTGTGTGACATTTACCATCTCCTCATCACAGACAATGAGGAGCTCATGCTATGCAGCTACATCAACTTGTTCATTTTTTTCTCTTGCTTGTCACCACCATTCTTGTTATCTCTCTTGAACTGGAAGCAATACTTCTTGATGTGTCCTTTCTTCTTACAATAGTGGCACTCCATATTCTGATATTTGGATCTGGACTTGCTTCTAGTATTATCTCTACCTTTATCAGTCTTGGACCGGCTCCTCCCCATGTTCTCTGTGACAAGAACCTCTGAATGTGAAGAGCTTCCTTGGGTTTTTCTTCGCATCTCCTCATTGAGAATGTCAGACTTGATTGTCTCCAAAGAAATGACCCCATTGACTGCAGAATTCGTAAGTGAGACTCGAGAAGTCTCCCATGAATCCGGTAGAATAGCAAACAGTAGTAGTCCCAACATGTCATCTTCAAATTTTATCCCCATACTCATCAACTGTCTAGTAATTCCTTGGAACTCATTCAGGAAATCTAGCATAGAGCTGCCTTCCTTGAACCTCAAGTTCACTAGTCTCTTGAGAAAAACAATTTGTTACATCCCGTCTTGGAGGCGCCAACTTCAATCACAAGCTTCTAGCATGACTTTCATCTTGGATATAGTTGTAGACATTTTCATCAATAAACTGTCTGATGAAGCCACAAACCTGCTCGTCTTCAAATTCTCATTCTCATCTTTTTTGGCTTCAGACTTCTGCGTGGAGAACACCGGAAGGTGCAAGCCTTCACATATAAAAGATCCTTCGTCTTGTTCTGCCACAAATTGTAATTAATCCCATTAAGACTAATCATCCTGCTCGAACCAACTCCATCTTGTAATCCTCCATTGAACCTTACTTAGATACCACATGTTGGGAACATATTCCCCCGTATTAATTGAATTACAGAAAAATAACCAAAGTCGATAGGCAGATCCTGCATGATATATCAACTATGAGAAAGTATCTCAACCACATAAAAATCAACTATAGATGCACAGAGAATTTTAACGTGGAAAATCCGCAATGTGAGGGGAAAAATCACGGGGTTGATCACAACCCAAAACCAACCACTATAATTGAAGTAATCTCCCATGAGTGGCTTACAAAAGTTAGTCCTCAATACGGTGCTACAAATCACCAAATAATGGAGAATAATGGAGAGAATAAAATATCACCCAATGGTAAATCCGTCGTCGAACTGTAGGAAGAATGCTGGAGAAGAACTACTTCAATGGTTACTCCCTCCAAACTCCTGTGGCAACCACAAACTTTCTTTCTTCTTCCTCTCTCTTATTTCTTTCTTGTGCTACGAGAGCTTGTGTTGGGATGATCCTGGTATGCACCCCATACCCTTTATTTATACTCCATGGAGGTGAGCAAATAAGCTGGACTCATACTTCCAATAGGATTAGGAAAAGATAAGTCATAATCCTAAAAGGATACTTGATATTTCATTTCCAAATAGGACTACCAATGTCCTATATATATGGATTAGGTTCTCACAAGAAGGGGAACCCATCCAATAATAGTGAGATCAGATAATTTCTATGCATCCGCTGTCTATGTTTACATGGATATTGATATGTATTATTATTTTTATGGATACGACTATTTAATTTAATTTTAACGAATACATACTTATAAAATAACATGGGTTTGAATGATTTTTGTATATATCGATACAAATACGGATATCGCTTTCATTTTTTATAATAATGAGATTATATAATCTTTATGCGTTAATATCGTTTTTATTTTTTTGTGAAAACATTTATAAATATATATTCTTTTCATTTTTTAGATAGAGAAATAGAAATAAGTATTAGTTGCATGTTTGTTTAAGAGTATTCGTCCTTTCATAGCGATGCTATTGGGTAATCTATATTTTATATGCTATCATCGTCTCTTAAGTCGATATGAATATGTGTTATATATTATATGTATGGATATGTATAAGGAAATTAGTTTTTTTGTGGATACAAACGTGAATATTGATATTATTTTTATTTTTCGAAGATATGTATTAGATATTGAAAATCAATGTATCAAGCAAAATAATATATTGAAATGTAGAACTTTTTAGTAGTATAATGGGAGGGTCATTTATATTAGTAACTTTAGGAATGAGATAGAAATGCAAAATGGATGGAAAGAAGTGCAAAAACTCCCTCTCAAATCAGCACTCGATGTGCCGTTATGGACTTTCGTCCCAAATCGACACATGATGTGTCGATTTATGTATAAAATTTTAATTATGATTAAATTAGTATTTTTTTTAAAGAAGACCTTAATACAACTTGATATCGACAATCAAATTGTATTAATCATCCCAATTACCAATTTAATTCCAACAACTACATCTCTCATTCAAGGGTTGCAATAAATACCGCTAAATACCGGTATCAAAATGCATCATTAGTGATGGTGCAAAGATGGAGTTATAATGATGGATAATTTGAAGATTTTTTTATTTTCTAATGTTAATTATATAAGAATGAATAATATCCGTTACAAAAGTCAATGACATGCTTCAAATTTCATAATAAATAGCAAATTATTGTGTCACTGCCGATGAATAATATAACAATGATTATCTGCTTTGATTCACATTTGTTTTATCATTGGTAAAGTTAATAATGATTAGTATAATCTTTGGACGGGAAGAAAATGTATAATCTATCTTTTTTAAAAAAAACGAGCTACATAAATGGAACATCCAGATAGTAGGACACAAATCATTACTATGTAAACATTACAAGAAATATAATAATGAATATTGCATTTATTACAATTTTAGAACTAAACAAAATTTATGAAATTTTAGTATTTGTTTTTTTATGTCAGATAATATATGCTACCACAAAATGATGGTATAGTAGTATTTTTCAAAATCCATCATTAAATTACATGTTCTTAAATATACAATGGTGATATTATTTCTTGCATAAAGATTTTTTATTTTAAAATTATCGATGAATATCAAATCTACCCTTTATATTAGCAATTGTCTAGGTTGTTATTTTCTAAAATATAAACTTATTATCATCTTGTAATTCAACATTTGTTGATGACTAGTTAAATTTTGAAAAATAGTAATGGCTAAGTATTGGTGTATGGACTGATGCTAATGATATCAATAGATAATTCATCATTAATTTTAAGTATAAAAAATTATTTTTCATTGAAAAACATTGTAACTATATATTTAACAACAAACGGTTCATGACATATTTTTAAAAAGGGATATTTACACCCATAACCTTGAGTAACCTCGTAATTACCCTGGATACACACTATAATCACGAATTACATTCAGGTCGCTGTATAGAACTTAACTCTTACACTCATAACCCCATGTTAACTTCCATCTAATTTCCGTTAACTATAACGATATTCGTCAAGTATTTTGCATTTTATACACTTTAACTTTCAATTACTTACAAATAAGCTCATTATCCCGTTCCTCCTCCAAGCAGCACTCACCTCCTTATCCCCTTCCTTCTCCAAGTAGCAACTCGCTCCTCCGACCACCTCCTCCTCCCCTTCGTCCTCCAAGCAGAACCCCCCATCCCAGGTCGGAGCCACTGCCCTCCTGCAGCCCACCATGCCCCCAGGTCCTGCAAGCCCCAGGTCGTGCCCCCCCCCCCACCGGCCCGCGCCTCACAAGACCAGGTCGAGAATCCCCCTGCCCTTGCGTGCTTCCGCCTGTAGGTCCCCCCTCCCCTGCGTGCCTCTGCCTGTAGCCCAACCTCCCCCCCGCGCACCTTCGTCTGCAGTTCCCCACTCCATACGCCTCCGCCTGCAGTCCCCCACTCCCTACGCCTCCGCCTGCAGCCCAATCTTCCCCCGCGTGCCTTTGCCTGCAGCACCCTCCCTCCCTGTGCGCCTCCACCTGCACCCCAACCTTCCCCCGCGCACCTTCGCCTGCAACCCAACCTTCCACCGCATGCCTTCGCCTGCAACCCCCTCCCCTCCCCCCCCCCCCCCCCCCGCCTATAGGTCGCCCCTTGCCCCGCACGCCTTCCCCTGCAGCCCCCTCTTCGTGCCTATGCTTGCAGGTCCCCCTGTCTCTGCCTGCAGTCTCTCCCCCCTCGATCCAGGTCGTGCTCTCCCCCCCAGCTCTAGGTTGCACCCCACCTCCTTCCTGTGAATCTCCATCCTACGCGCACCTCCGCCTGTCTACCTCTGTCATTGCCCGTCACCGTCCGTGAAAAACCCCACCGCCTGCAGCAAGCTTCGGGATGAAACCACCACATCCTTCCTTCTTTTCTTTTTTTGATTAATCTCAGTCGTTAGATCACGAATTGGGTTAGATTAACTCAGATATCTGATTGAGTTAATGATCTAAACTAACAGAAGGTTATGGGTGTAAAACGGAGTGGTTATTCAGGGTCTTGGGTGTAATTCATGATTATCGAGGGTATCCGGGATAATTACAAAGTTACTCAGGATTATGGGTGTAAATATCCCTTTTAAAAAAGAGCCTCGGCAACCCTAGTTTTTCTTGGTAATAGTAACAGATTTCAAAACACATATTACTAGAGGGAAAATTTTATTGTAAGTATGCGAAATTGGTTATAATGTTGAAAATTTTAATTAGGAAACTTAGTAGTTGGGAAGCATTTTACGTTCACATATACTAACTTATAAGTTGATTTTTGTGAATGACTTCATTTTTTAACTTTGATTGCACAGGAGCAAGTTGAAGACTTAAAACTTGAGAATCGGTCGATTTGATTGGTTTTTTTAATAACTATGAGAGACTCATCTCATTCTGATGAGCCGAATAACCGAGCGACTAAGGTAAGATGGTATCAATGGTCGTTGCGACTTCAACCATCCAGATCGAACTCAACAAGTAAAAAAAAGATCACCAAAATGAAAATCAAACAATCAGGCAAATGTAGCGGTCTTGCCAATTTATTTAACCTGGTATAGCTACCAAGGTCGAACACAAGGAGCACCGAATGCGAAGGGCTACGAAGTAGTCACAAATCCATAAAACAAATAATTTGGTGGATTTTATATTTTTCAAATTCTTTTCGAATTTTTAATATTAGGAAAAGGCTAAAAGGACTCAATAAGACACAAACACACAATTATTTAAAGCATAAAAAATGCTCAGAAAATTCAAATAAAAATATTTTTAACTTTTTAAAATATTCAGATGTTTTTGTTAATTTTCTTGATTTTTTTGATTTGTAGTTAATTTTCTAAAAATGAAATAAGGTAAAGAATGCTAAACATTGTGCAACCCGAATCTAAAGGTAAGTTAAAAATACTTAAAATGCCTATAAATTTCGAGCAGCAATTTCATGTGAAACTACAATAAAAAGCTAGCTCCAAAAGAATAAAACACATTTTTTGATTTTTTTATGAATTTTGAAATAATTTTCTAATATTTTTAGTGTTTTTCAATTTTTATGGTTGTTATAAATACAAATACAACAATAATTGGACTGAAGAAAAAACAACTCAAAACAAGCAAATAGCATTTTTTGGAATTTTTAAAGGGTTAATATTTTTAATTGATTTTGAAAGGCAATTAGTAGCAATTTTAAGGTTTTTGAATTTTCTAAAATACTAAATGGAAACAAATTGCAACCAAATATTCATGGAAATTCCTACACCATGGTAGGAGCCATGTGTCAAAATTTCATGAACTTTGGACGAAATTTGTTATTTATTAACATAAAAGCCAAGCACATAGCACACATGAACCTGTATGCAAAGAAAACATGTTTCAGGACCTAAACAATAACACGCATGAAAAGTACAAGGTCCTAGCTGCAATTTTCACAATAATTCACGCAAATGTCCCAAATCAGCACGCACATGGGTATAACTGCAAATATTGAAACTATAACTTCAAAACATAACATAAAATAAGGCCATGATAGTTCATGCAATTAATCCACAATTACACGTGACAATGCACGTGCAACCACACAAGAAGGACCAAAATGCAAATACTAAAAACTTGAGGGGGCACAGATGCAAATAATCCTACTATGTACTTTTTATTTTACAAACTAACTAATAAAAGGAAATAACTGCAGGGGTAACGGAGCAAATTACCCAGGAGGCTCGTGTGACTCACGTGGGGTAACAGGTTGCGTACTCTGACTGGATGATGGCGCGCGGCTCTAGCACGGACAACTGGTGAATCCAACGGTCTGACTGAGGTGCGAACGTGGGCGTAGGAGGTCGTTGCATGTCAGATGTAACGGCCTGACAAGTGCAGGCCCTGGACGGCTCGGATGAAATTTGGACGCGGGGCGTAATCGAACGGCAGAGGGAAGGTCTGGAAGAACTCTGCCTGGGCAAAGTTCACCGGGGCACCGAGGGAGATCAGCGGCTCCGATGAACGATCGGATGGCAGCAACAGGGTTGTGTGGCTCCTCCGTGTCGGGTGGATGGGTCCGATGATATCGTCGACGGTCGGATCTCCTGAAAGGGGGCTAAGACCGAGACGAGCTCCGGTGAAGTGGGTGGAAGGCGAAAGGGGGTGTCTCCACGTGCGCCAAGACCTGTGGGGTAAAGCTCTCGCTTGGAGGGGTACTCTGGCCACTGTTATTTGACTAAAACCAAAGATAAGCATCGGTGGATGGAGATGGGGATTTCCAACGAGTGGAGGAGGAAACCGATGTCCTAATCTTGGCTCGTACAGCCAACATTTGGGTGATCAGGTCACGTAAGAAGGGTGACGTTGAATGGGGTAGTCGATCTAAGCGGGTGATTATGGCTGATGAAGCTCCGACCACCAGGTTGGAGCTGGAGGAGCGGTGGAGGATGGTTGATGGAAAATTCGGAAAATAAAGGAGCTAGGAATGGAATTTGAGATACCTGAAGGTCCTAACGTGATACTGAACTCCAGAGGATGATGTCGAAGAGGGTCTTCGCCTCGACCCCGCTGCGGAAGGCGAGGGAGGCTCGTCGCGGCGGTTCTCCGGCCACGAGCTTCGAGCGTCGACTACAACAGCCTTCTCCGACCACCAAAGGGCTCCTCCGATTGCTGTCACCAAGGGGAAGGTTTCTATGGTTGTAGAGAGGTGTGGACGTGAGCTGAGGTCCTAGGGAATCGGATGAAGAATAAATAGGGTGTCCCAGGTAGCTGGAGAAAATTGGAGCCAGTACGCGATCCAAGAATGATCCGCGACTCCCTAGGGATCTGCGAGGATCGCTGATTCACTGGGGAGATGCATGCGGTGAAATCAGGGCAGTAGAGAGCAATATCAGAGTGGGAAAAATGGGCGAAGATCGGGCGCGACTCGGATCTATGTCTAAGGGGGTCCGGGAAGGAGAGTTGACCGGGGACAACATCCCTCCTGGAACAATCAAAAAATAGATTGGTCAGAAATATTTGATAAATTAAGAATATAAGATGATTTTATTTTAAAACGTGTTCAAAATGAAAAATATTTATTATTTTTCTAACTATTTTTTGGTTATTTTTAATTATTTATGAAAAATAAATTATGGTATATACATTATATTACATTATATACATGTATAAAATACTTATGTATTTTTATTTTCTTATTTTTGTATAAATACCCTAATTTTATATTTTTATTTATTTACAACATATTATTTGGAGTGTAAAATATTTTTTATTTTATTTTTATTAATTATTTTCAAGTTTATAATAAATAGGTATATGATACATATTTACATAGTGATAGAGAGAGAAATTATTATTTTTAGTTTTATTTTTGTAATTTTTATTTTATTTTTAGGAATATATACAAAGGGTTAAAATACCTTTTTATTTATATTTTTGTGAAAATAAAATAATGATAATATATATGTATATATATACATACATGGGAGGGAGTATGTACAAGGTAGAGTGGCCCTATCTCTCTCTACTTATTTTATTTGGCGATCAGGTCCATGTTGGACCCTATCTTGGGTTTAGGTCACTCAAGATTTATTCTAAATATTTCTCACTTTTTATTTTATTCTTTATTCTTTTATTTTTGCACAAATACATGATAATTATTAATTATTAACAAATGCATACTTATTATTAACTTATTATATTTACAACTATATACACAATGTTTTGCTAAGATATTTAGCTAAAATAAAAGAATAAAGAGTGATTAATGGGGATTCATAACCCCCTTATACTTTACTTTTGCTAGTCCATTAGCAAACACTTATTTGAAAAAGAAGTGAAAAGAAAAAAAAGAAGGGAAATCAAGGTTAATTATTAAACTTGCCTTCATTAAATTGAAGTATGGAGCTCAGTCAGACCTTTGGATTATTATTTTGTCGAAACCTTATTTGGACTCAAGCTTAAAACTCAACAGCCTCTAAGTTCCACCAATCTATGGTTAAGACTTCTCAATAATCCAAATCAGAACAAGTCTACATACACAAACTCTAATGACCATGAATCTTTCCTTGTATTGTGTAAGTGATATGTAGCTCCCCACCTCAGAAATGACAAAGTGACAATCCCCCTTAACCAGGTAACTCTAATACCCTAGTCTGGTAGCTCTTTCCTCGAGGAGCGGGGTATTCCCTTCTAAGTTCAAGTTCAACTGGCTCAAGAAGAGGAAGAAGAAGAGAATGGACCATGACCAGTGTATCCATGTATCCTTGGGAGCCCAACCAATGTAGCTAAGTCTCTCGTTGCAAGCTTCATGAGATGAGCATGTGTATCATAAGCTTTGCTTTATTTGACTATATACACTTCGGTGGGTATTTTATTTTCCATCAGACCCACCACTTTTTTTGGAGTTTTTCTTTCTTTGCACATTATTTTCGATGTGCATATGTACAATATATCTACATGGTGCGGCATATATACATAAGGAGTTTTTCCTCTTGAGCCAGTAGACTATCCCTCTTTTGAAGCTTTATTGCAACCCACAACTCCTGTCTTTACACCTCAACACCACCAGACCAAGTTGAGACGCACTTCCTTCAGTAAAAGAAGAAGAGAGTTCCGTGTAGAAGTACTACCCTCATATGCTACCCCAAGCCAAAGGAAACTGCCTCCTCACCACCTCATTCGTGGAGAGCTAGGTGTAAGGTGCTGGTGCAAGTAAAGTTATTGTCTCTGAGAGTCATGTGTACTTTGTTAAGTGTTCTACTTAGGCTCATCAAGATGACATATGATCATAGCCAAGTGGACTCAAAGAATTAAGACCTAAATGGACATGAAAAGTCTTAACCCTAAGCCCTATAAGGTTCCTCTTAGAATTAGGTGGATTAAGGTCTTAACCAACCTCCATTTTTCAATTTAATTCCAGGCTAGATTAAATGTCAACTATGATTCAGAAAAACTGTACAAATATATACAAAAATGTTTTATGCATGTTTTTGAAAATGTGCAAAATTTTTGAAAAATGTTTGGATGAATGAATGCATGAAATTTTGCAAAATATTTACAAACATTTACACAAGGGTTTTTGCAAACTTTTTATTTTTCAAACATTTTACCAAAATTTTTGTACTATATACATAATTTTGATATCAACATATTTACAAATTCTTTACACAAAATATTTTTACAAACATTTGTACAAAAAAATTATAAATAGCTATGTATGTGCAATAGAATTTTTATGTACAGGGAAAATTTTTAAATTTTTATGGTTTTTTAGATAAAAGAATTTTCACCATTTTATTTATTAACACATCACACAAAGTACGAGTTATGGCTAAAGTATATATGAAATATACACGGCACCCCCCGTACTTAGCTCGAACAATGTCCTCAGAGTGGATCGAGAGCGATGAATAAGATATATCTCGTGCCTAGTTTAGGGATGCGATGAATCCACATTTCATCATCTTTATTCTGTCATTTTGGCCAAAAAATCCCTAGCAAATGCATGTAAATACCCTTAATTTCCGCATTTTAGCATTCATGCATATGTGTGTAAATAGTGTACAAAACACAGTTTTTAAAGCCAAAATTATAGAATAAAGAAAAGAAAAGAAAAAGAATAAAATTTTGTAAATATTTTATGACCTGAAACCTCGAGACCTGGGCATCTCGATGAATAGGTCGACAAAGAATAAAGTAGGGGAGATAAGGGTCAGAACACAATAAAAAGTCCTTTTATTTTTATCCATTCTTTATTCATTTTGGGACCAATTTTTGGTTCCACTTTTTAGACTTCAAATAGAGAAATTTTGAACATGAAAGTTGTAGATAATTTAATATAGAAAAATACAAAATTGACTCCACACAAAAATAATGTACAGATAAAAAGTTATGATCTAAATAAGTTTCCAGAATCCCAATTTTCCAGACCTATATCTCTCAAATAAAAACTCAAAACGTATCAAAATCACTTTAATTGTATATAATTTTCAATAAGCTTTATAATAAAGGTGGTTTTGTATTTTGCGGAGCTACGGTTTGAAAGTTGGGTTTTGGACCCCACTTGTATACTTAGACCGATTAAAATATTCATTTTATTATTGGTTATTTTTACAATTTTATATTTTTATAATTTTGTAAATATTATTTATAATATATATGTACCTTAAAATCAGAATAAAAGCATAAAGAAAATGCCAAAATAAAATACCTGTATATCATACATAGGTTTAGTACCTGTACATATACCTATAAAATTAATACTTCTATTTTATTAAGTGTACAAAATACATCAGAAAAATAAAAATAAAAATATATTTACGTGTATAAAAAGGAGTTATAAATTTAGAAAATAATAAACAAAAATAAATAAAGTAAATATACAAAATAAAAATAAAATAGTAAAATATATAGATTTGTGTACTTTTCTAGACCTAAAAAGGTAACTTGTATTATTATACCTCAAAAAAATAAATAAAAATCATAATAAAATAATTAATAAAATAGTAGATATTTTTCATTAAAAAACAAAAAATTAATAAAATCGTTTGATTTTTTAATTGAATTTTTAAATCTTTTTCGCAGGGTTTTTCCTGGCTGATCCATGTGGACCAACTAGGAGCGGTCGACTCTCTAACCCGCCCCCTGTAGCATTGTCAGAATTGAGTTTTGACCTCTTTTCATGATTTTATCCTTGCACCTTCTCAGCAAAGTCCCTTCACGACTTTTTTTCCTCGTTCAATGGGGTTACACGCCCAGATGAAATATCGGTCAATGGGCCAGTGAATCGATGCCCATCCTTCGTTCTTGTATCCCATCCGTCAACCCTTTATATGAAGACCTGACCTTCATTTCAAAATTTGAACCCTTTTTGGTCCATAATCCTCCTCCCTTTTGAGCTCCCCGGGTAGCTGGAGTGACAGCTCCAGAGCCCTCGCGTCAGGCAAGTCGAGGAGACCTTGAGGCGGCTCCACCCCCTCCGGCAACGCACGCCATCGAGGTACCCTTTCCTCAGGTGTTCGTCACCTTCGAGGTTTATTTATTTTCATTTTTTCGCTTATTTTATTCCCAGTAGCCCTAGGATTCGATCCATCCCATTAGCGTCTCATTTCGTTCATCCAACCACCAAATCGTACCCTCACCGGAGCTCGCACCGTCCGCCATCTTGCGCCACCATCCTATTGGAAATGTGAGCCCACGGCAAGCCATTATGCAATAAATGTTATTGCAAATGTCATTCTCTGATCTGAAATGAAGAATAATTAATTTGCATAATAGGTCCCATAGTACAATTAGGGTTATGTACCATGGCCATCTTAATAATCATACAGCTGTTGATTCAACTACTGAATCATAAAGGTTGGTGCTTGGATGAATATCTAAAGGGTTAGATTGAGGACTCATCAAGCACCGTCAAATGATTGTTAAGAGATGATCTCCAGCCTGAGTAGGAGATGGCAATCCTTATCTCTGAAGGCTGATATCTGATCGACCTCTTGATGCAGCTCCTCTGCATAGGAATAGAGATTCGGAGGTGTCAGATTAGTTAGGTCAAAGAGTTGACTTAACGAGATCGAGATAACCAAAGTCCTATATCGTATGTTGTCATGATATAGGCACGCATCCTCTGATCGGAGACAGATGTGTTACTATATGTCTGAGTATGTACATTTGGCAAACCAATAGGTTATTGACCTAACCAAGGTCTATACACCGGCGCGCGGGTGTGCATATAAGGGCATATGAGTAATACGATCTCTCAAAGGGATCATACAGGTTTAGTTACTAAACCGGAAGACATGAGCTCACTCATGAGATATTGGGAAGAATCAAATTCCATGCGCATGGTCGTCTCGCTTTGGAAGCTTGACTAAATTTGTAGGTTTGATATATACTTTTAGTATATGATCAAGACCTAGGTTTGATATACACTTTTGGAAAGTGTATGATTGATACCAACTCCCAATGATCGAATGAGAAACTTATTGATAAAACCATGAAGTAGACAATATAAAGTTGATCCAATACTTCAGGTTTAGTCTGAGTCTTCCAGTATGCAGGATGTACAGGTATTGGGAATACCTGAGGGTGATGTGATCATTAATGATTGTATAACCATGACGCTTCCATTCCTAGGGAGTGATGAAACGGGTCTGGATTTTAGTGACTCCTCTCAGTAGAGAAGTGATCTGATCTTGGTCCAAGTATTGGACATTGATCTGAATGTGATTCAGATGCAATGAGAAGATTAGATTTACGGTCTTGATTTAATCAAGCATCTATGGGAGGCCCGCGATCTGGATTTGAGATATGATCTTAATATCCATGTCAATATACGTGGAACAATACAATCGCCCTGTCCTTATCTCCAAGTATCTGAGGAAAGATCGCATTATTCTTGAAGGGTTCTAGAATAATTCCATAAGATCTAAGCAATGAAGAATTGATGATTTAATGTGATTTAATCATCTTGATGTGTGTGGAGATTATCCAATATAATTGAATATGATTTAATTATTATGGATAAGAATAATGTTGATAAGAATATCCAATTATTCATAATATATTATAAATGTGATTTATAATATAGTAGAGAGAGCTAATTGTAATTTATATTAGTTAATTAATTATTATGTGTATTGGATACACATTGTGTAATTAATTGACAATGTAAGTTATATGTTGTTTTGGGTTGTGAATATGATTCACAATTTTTCAATGGCAAGATTACAATATTCTCAAATATAATTGTGAATTATTTTTGAAGAATAAAACCCAACAAAAGTTTTTGGAAATAAATAAAGAGATTTCCATGGAGATATGCAATCTCATGACATGTCATGAGATTGCTCTCCTCATGGAAAGCTTGGGCGGCACCCAATTCCAAATAGGAATGGGTGGCCGTCCATATGGAATGTACATGGAGATGTAATCTCCATGTATATTCTCTCCTTATTTATTTGGTGTAATTTTGAATTAATTTGTATTTGATTTTGTAAAATTCATTTTGATCTAAATTTGTTGTTTTTACCAACAACAGTCTTAGCCATTGGATTGACATAAATCAATCTCATCCATTGATTTTGTATGTCACATGGATTGAGATCCATGGATCCCAAAACTCTAGAAATAGAGAGGCATATCGTGCTCTCTAAGAGATATAGAATATTGGAGGCTATCTCTCTTCCCTTCTTCTCCATACACGCCAACACTTTCTCCCTCTACTTGGTGGCCGTCCACCAAACCCTAGAGGAGAAAATCGTCGACGCTCTTGCCACCGCGTCGCCGCTTCGACGTTCTTCAGTTCTCCATCTTCTTGGAGTGTTGCACTCATGAAGGAGACGTTCGATCTCGTGTGATGAGATCAGGAGCCACTACGCTTGGATCAACTTCTTGGATTGCGAGGACAACGCGGTTCATCCCCGCGCTCGCAAGCGGTCTCACCGACGTTCGGACTTGAGACAGGAGGTCTCTTATCTTAGAGACTTGATAAACCACGCTTCAAGAGGTATTATTTATACTTATTGTGGTTATAGATGAAACGATTCAAGAAGTGTTCTTGGATCATGTGGTTTCATCATATGAAAATTTTTTACATTCTGTTGCACCGAACAACTAGTACGACTAGTCGTTCTTCATCGTATCCGATACGAAGATCACGCTTCCGTGATGCACTTGATGGTAATTCCATATCCTTCAAGTGGTATCAGAGCCTTAGGTCGACGGTTTCGAATATGATTCGAAAACCGAGGACGACTTGGGTTCGTTAAGGTCGCGAAAGTTTTTATCGCATTTGATTTCGCAGATCTGTTTAGTAAATGATTTCGGCCTTGTTTAAAATGTTGAAGCACGAATTATTTACATGGATTTTGTTCCCCATTAAATAAGGAAACCATAGTATCTGAGTTTGCATAAATCGGATTTCGTATGCTCTAGATATGGTTGTTTTAATGAACATGTATGCACTGTTGCGGGAACAGTAGATTTTAACATGATTAAAGAGTTAATTACTGTTATCATCTGCCTCGAAATGCATGAAACATCACTTGACTTCTGTCCTAAATCAAGTTATCAATCTTTGAAAATTGAGTTTGTCTAATTTGGATATAAATTGATTGAGATATATTTATTTTAGTGAGTAGGGGTCACTACTGAAATTACAGTCCTAATCTAGAACCAAGTGATTGTCAATTAGTGAAATTAATTGTTAATTTCATGAAATAATCATGAAAAATATTTGTGAAATATTGGAAGATGATTATTTACATAATTGACTTGGCCTCAACCAATTAATTGATTAGATTTGATCTAAATCTTAATTGGAAACAGAATCATCAAACTTGATGCTTGAATAGTGATTGTCATTTAATCAATTAGTGAAATTAAATTATTTAATTTTCTAGAATAACTGTGCCTAAATATTTGTGAATTATTTGATGATAATTATTCCCTTAAATGACATTGCCTCAACCAATAATTGATTAGATGTGATCTAGATCACTAATTGGTTACATGATCTACATGATCAACATTCCAACAAACATGTTGCTTGAATAAGGAATTGGGATTTGTTTAGCAAATCTCATTATAATGTTAATTAAAATTGTTTTGATTATTATTATATGGTATAATTTCGGTTGAAGAACCGATGATCATCTCAAATACAAAGTGATTTATTTTGCATTATCCTTTCCCGAGGTGGATATGGTGTCTAGTCGGAGAGCATTGGGGTTGCGGGTTGCAACGCATGTGGTCCGTCCCACTCTCGTCGGTACTGGCCATGACAGCGGGTAGGGTTAGTATAATGCTAAAGAAATCATGATGTATTTCTAATTATTAAAATTCGAAATAATACGTATTTGAGATAATACCATAATTCAAGTAACAATAAAAAATGTTTGTTGGATATTAATTGGATCATTAATTTAATATGATTAGATTGATTGGAATCCAATTAAAATTAAAACACTCTATTATGAATAGAGATGTTATTTCCCTTGGAAGAATTAATCATAATGAATACGATTCATAGTGATTAATTAGAATTTGAATATGATATGGAGGATCACATAAGTGACATCCATGGTCTCCCGTCAAGGCGGAGGGTTCCGTCGCCAGGGATTGTATGTGGGAGACGCCTGTCCGAAGTGACAGCTCCTGTATGCAAGCGCATCTGGATCGGGCTCTTCGCTTCTCGAAAGAGTAAGGACGTATGCGTAGTGACCCCAATATCGAGTTCTCATATTATTGGGGCGATATTGGATTGCGCATAGCGAGTTGTATTCCTGTTGACGGTTGGTTTAATTAATGACGGGTCAACATTGCCTTAGGGGTGGTAGGCCCGGGTGTTAAAGACCGAATTGGGAGATGCAAGTTGGACTTGCAAGGCGGAATGTGTTCCCGCTTCTTTTTATCCGAGTTGTGGGTTCTCATATTATTGGGATGCAACAAAGATAAGGAATGAGATCCCAGATCTTGCTTGAGATATAATGGTAAGTATATCTCTTACATTGAAAGTGATTAAGGGAATGAACTTTCAGTGTTGACAAGGCAAGACAACTTTGATATAAAAAATTCCTAAATCAAAGTAAAATATGTATATATATACATACATCTATGCAAAATTTCTTATTTCAGATAATCCTTCATTAAAACCCACTCAATGATATACTCAATAATAACCAGTGAAATATCTTAGATTGGACTCATGATCCAGATATTGTACTTGCAGTTGAACACATAATGTATGTGGTTGCAATATGCAAGTTTCCTCGTAATAATGAGGAATGACAATTAAATAGATAATAGGACTGCAACCCTAGGGTTTGTATGTCTCTATAGTCTTGATCTCATCGGATGTACTTTGGAAGTAACATGTCGATGATGATCGCAATTGTCAAATAATCCTTATAAAATCAATGAAGATATTCTGGCATACATATGTGCTCTTGACATTTAATCATGAGTGACATGGTTCTCTGCATCATGTAGAATGGTAGCTCTATAAGAGATGATGTATTCAAATTGTTTGAGTACCTACCTGAACCTATGTTTTAAGAGTTTAGATGGATGTAGATGATGAGTGTCTTCATTCTGCTATCTATACTCTAGTCATTCATGAAGCTTCATTATATTCATATTGTATGAATTTAATGAAGCATGTATAATTGTTGAAATGCTCTTACATTGAATTCTTTTGAATTTAAAATAAGAGATCCTCTGTCCTGAGCAATGGTTTCTTATAGATAAAGGGAGCGCAGTGGAAGCATGGGTTAGACCCAAGTAAGAAGGAAAGTCAAAGAGTTGATTGTACTTCTGTAACTTCCATATGACATCCAAAGAGTTAGATGAATGCCAATACTGTAATAAGTTGATGTGTTGATAGTATGACTATCAACTCTGTCTAGAATCCTTAGAGAAGGACTCGGATAGAGCATCAAAATAATCTACATAAATAATTGAAATTGACTTTCTTATTTGATAAGATAGAGTCTAATAATTGTATCTCAATCTTCTGACAACACTTGCAATGGGTTGCATATGTTTTAGAAGACTGAAAAATTTGATCTTAAGGTTTATAGTTATCTACATGGATATTGATGCAATTGTGGCAACAATCTCTGTTGGATTGATAGACTTGTTAATTTCAGTGGGAGAGCCCTTAGTCTTAGAGAATGTCTCTATGACCTAGATATTAGAATACACTCATTGTTTATTTCTAAATGTTGGAAATAAACATGAATTCTGAGGTAGGACTATCATAAAGAGTTATGATGGAGATATTTCAGATAGTAATCTAAAATCTAGTGGACTCCATTAAATTAGAAAATTAATGAATGGTTCATTAACATTTCTAAATACTGAAATTAAAACCTTTATAAGATCAATAGGAGGATGAAGATCATATGACAATGATCTAGCATCGAGCCTTGGACATTTGTCTATCGATTTGATCAATAGATTAGTAAGAGATGAAACTTTAGAATGTCTAAAATTTCAAAACTTACATACTTATGAATATTGTACTCAAAGTAAAATGTCCAATACACCCTTCTTTGGGAATGGTGTAAGATGTCAAGGTATTCAGGATCTCATACATATTGATGTATGCGGATCTTCTATATCATAGTAATCATTATGGATATGTGATATCTATTAAGGATTATGTATGATATGAGATTTCTTCTATTCACTTAGAAACCTTTGAAGTGTTCAAATATTTCACATAATTTTGGTTTACAGCCAAAGTTTGAAGGAAGATAAAATGAATTCGATCTAATCTAGGTAGCCTATACCTATTCGATGAATTCAAAGGATACCTTATGGAGATATGAATATCATTTCTATATCAATCCTCCTAATACACCTAAACTCAATAGAGTTGTAGGGAGATACAATTGAATCATGTGTGACATGATCTTATCAATGATGAATTTTAGCATAATTATCCCTTAGTTTCCAGATATATATGTGTAGTACAGACTACAATGTATATCCGTAACAAGTTTCCATGTATGCTGGAATCTAGCACTTGAGAATGCTGCTTCATTAGGAAAATAAAGGATGGTATTGGATACCTACTTTATGACCTTGAGATTCTTAAAGTATCTCATCTCTGAGAATGTGATTCTTAGAGGTTGAGACTCTTGAGAATCAAGATAAAATGAAGTATAGGAACTCATTTAATCTTGAGAAGATAATGAGGCTCCTGAAATTGGAAACTAAAAGGACAATAAAGGATGAAACACTAATACCTCTTCAAATGAGTTTGAGGATGGATTCCGTGTGTTAGAGAAATCTGACAATGATCGAACTTCATGTGATGAAGCTTCTGAAGATCATAGCATGGATAGATGGATGTTAGCAATAAAAGTCTAATGTAGACTTCATATACAAGTGTTGTATATGGACCCTCAAGGATCCACCTATATAGGTAATACCTGTAGAGGTGTAAATGGATCTTTAAGAGAAAGGGAACCTGATGAGAAGGTAGAGACCATCAAAGCACGGTTCGTAGACATGAGCTACACACCGGAAGAGGAGACATTGCTTGCAATGAGACTTGCTCTTCGGTGACCATGTTTAAAACCGTCAGAATATTGCTAACCTTGGCTACACAACTTGACTATTGCATCTTCAAGATGCAAGTCAATATTGCATTCCTCTGCGAATACCTCTCTGAGGATATTCACATGAAGTAGACCCAGGGCTTCATGGTTGAGGAAATCAAGGTGTGCAAGATAAGGAATCCATCTATGGACTCAAATAAGCTTCTTGAAGTTGGACCATAAAATTTGATGGAATTATAATTGTTATGATTTCAGATAGAATCTTGATAAGCCATGTGAAGCTTAGTGGGAGTGCCTTTGTGTTCATCGTGCTAAATGTAGATGATATCCTTATCATTTAAAATGATATAAGGATAATAATAAGTGTTTTATTAGCTGGTTGTTCCATAAATTGAGATATGATCTCAAGGATACCTCTTAGATCTTAGTTCTGAAGTTATTCAGAAGCAAAGAGAAGACGATAATGGGACTGTCACATTTGTAGTACACCTTGGACATATTCTATTCTTAGAAATTCCAAGAAAGGCTTCCATCCCTGAAGATATGGTACTGACCTATCTAAAGGGATAGCACCTCAAAGAGTTGAGGAAGTAAATGCTAGAACTACTTGCCCTTGGGCATTAGTTCTGAGAAGCCGGGTGTGTGCTAGATGTGTACAAAAGCCAGATGGCTGCCATGCAGTGGGAGTAGTAAACTGTTACTAATCCTACTATGGAAATAAAACACTTGGTTGCAGTAAATGCAAAATCTTCATAGATGACAAGATTTTTGAGATAGTGATCACAAAGTCTTATCTTCAAAAACTTAAGACTTTATAGATAGAGATCTAAAAGGTCTTAACTGTGGATACCTTAAGAGATAGGGATCTCCAGGAATAAGGGTATTTTGATTAGGATTATGGAAATACTGGTTATGATAATTGTTAAGTTGTAGTGTCAAAGACACTGTAACTAACTAGATTGAGTATTGGTTGCATAAGATGGAATATTCGCATTAGATGCGAGCACTGTTACTGGGGATATGCAAGTGCCGTAAAAGGACTTGGCTTAGTCTCGCGGGAACAGAGTGACTGATCAGCTTACCTAGCTATTTTCTAAATAGGCTATGATTGTCACATGAGTGTGGGTTTAAATGATTAGCACATTAATGGCTCTTTGGGCTAGTGGGAGATTGTTGGAAATGCGAGCCCACGGCGAGCCATTATGCAATGAATGTTATTGCAAATATCATTCCCTGATCTGAAATGAAGAATAATTAATTTGCATAATAGGTCCCTTAGTACAATTAGAGTTATGTACCATGGCCATCTTAATAATCATACAACTGTTGATTCAACTACTGAATCATAGAGGCTGGTGCTTGGATGAATATACAAAGGGTTAGATTGAGGACTCATCAAGCATCGTCAAATGATAGTTAAGAGATGATCTCCAGCCTGAGTAGGAGATGGCAATCCTTATCTCTAAAGGTTGATATCAGACCGACCTCTTGATGCAGGTCCTCTGCATAGGAATAGAGATTCGGAGGTGTCAGATTAGTTAGGTCAAAGAGTTGACTTAACGAGATCGAGATAACCAAAGTCCTATATCGTATGATGTCATGATATAGGCACACATCCTTTGGCCGGAGACAGATGTGTTACTTTATGTCTGAGTATGTACATTTGGCAGACCAATAGGTTGATGACCTAACCAAGGTCTATACGCCGGCGCGCTGGTGTGCATATAAGGGCATATGAGTAATACGATCTCTCAAAGGGATCATACAGGTTCAGTTACTGAACTGGAAGACATGAGCTCACTCATGAGATATTGGGAAGAATCAAATTCCATGCGCATGGTCGTCTCGCTTTGGAAGCTTGACTAAATTTGTAGGTTTGATATATACTTTTAGTATATGTCAAGACCTAGGTATGACATACGCTTTTGGAAAGTGTATGATTGATACCAACTCCCAATGATCGAATGAGAAACTTACTGATAAAACCATGAAGTAGACAATATAAAGTTGATCCTATACTTCAGGTTTAGTCTGAGTCTTCCAGTACGCAGGATGTACAAGTATTGGGAATACCTGAGGGTGATGTGATCATAAACGATTGTATAACCATGACGCTTCCATTCCTAGGGAGTGATGAAACGGGTGAAGATTTTAGTGACTCCTCTCAGTAGAGAAGTGATCTGATCTTGGTCTAAGTGTTGGACATTGATCTGAATGTGATTCAGATGCAATGAGAAGATTAGATTTACGGTCTTGATTTAATCAAGCATCTATGGGAGGCCCGCGATCTGGATTTGAGATATGATCTCAATATCCATGTCACTATACGTGGAACAATACAATCGCCCTGTCCTTATCTCCAAGTATCTGAGGAAAGATCGCATTATTCTTGAAGGGTTCTAGAATAATTCCATAAGATCTAAGCAATGAAGAATTGATGATTAAATGTGATTTAAACATCTTGATGTGTGTGGAGATTATCCAATATAATTGAATATGATTTAATTATTATGGATAAGAATAATGTGGATAAGAATATCCAATTATTCATAATATATTATAAAATGTGATTTATAATATAGTAGAGAGAGCTAATTGTAATTTATATTAGTTAATTAATTATTATGTGTATTGGATACACATTGTGTAATTAATTAACAATGTAAGTTATATGTTGTTTTGGGTTGTGAATATGATTCACAATTTTTCAATGGCAAGATTACAATATTCTCAAATATAATTGTGAATTATTTTTGAAGAACAAAACCCAACAAAAGTTGTTGGAAATAAATAAAGAGATTTCCATGGAGATATGCAATCTCATGACATGTCATGAGATTGCTCTCCTCATGGAAAGCTTGGGCGGCACCCAATTCCAAATAGGAATGGGTGGCCGTCCATATGGAATGTACATGGAGATGTAATCTCCATGTATATTCTCTCCTTATTTATTTGGTGTAATTTTGGATTAATTTGTATTTGATTTTGTCAAATATATTTTGATCCAAATTTGTTGGTTTTACCAACAACAATCTTAGACATTGGATTGACATAAATCAATCTCATCCATTGATTTTGTATGTCACACGGATTGAGATCCATGGATCCCAAAACTCTATAAATAGAGAGGCATACCATGCTCTCTGAGAGATATAGAATATTGGAGGCTCTCTCTCTTCCCTTCTTCTCCATACACGCCAACTCTTTCTCCCTCTACTTGGTGGCCGTCCACCAAACCCTAGAGGAGAAAATCGCCGACGCTCTTGCCACCGCGCCGCCGCTTCGACGTTCTTCAGTTCTTCGTATTCTTGGAGTGTTGCACTCATGAAGGAGACGTTCGATCTCGTGTGACGAGATCAGGAGAAACTACGCTTGGATCAACTTCTTGGATTGCGAGGACAACGCGGTTCATCCCTGCGCTCGCAAGCAGTCTCACCGATGATCGGACTTGAGACAGGAGGTCTCTTCTCTTAGAGACTTGATCAACCACGCTTCAAGAGGTATTCTTTATACTTATTGTGGTTATAGATGAAATGATTCAAGAAGTGTTCGTGGATCATGTGGTTTCTTCATATGAAAATTTTTTAAATTCTGCTGCACCGAACAACTAGTACGACTAGTCGTTCTTCGTCGTATCGATGCGACGATCATGCTTCCGTGATGCGCTTGAGGATAATTCCATATCCTTCACATCCCTCGTCGCTATTCGCTTCACCGACCGTCGAGGCACTTTGCCCTCGTAGGTCTAAAGTTGTTTGCAGGTCCAATGACGCAGAGGAAATGCCTGGGGCTCGTTTTGAGCCACGTCGGAGGTTCCTGGAGCCCGCCAGCTCCGTCGAGCCCTCCCGCGAGCTCTGGCCATCGTCGATGATTTTTGGAGTCCCTAGGGTCACGAGGACTACCCTAGGGGGCCGCCGGCCAATTTTGGAGCTCGAAGACCGCCGGAGGACCGAGATATGGAGCGGGGAAGCTCGCCTCGCCGGCGTTGCTTCCCTATTCTTCCTCTACCCTCTAGCGTAGTTGGATCATGTCGCAGCTCCAGGTCGTGTTCCAGCCGTCTGATCCTCGCACGTTCCAGCCGTCCGATCACCCTCGAGGATCTGATCTGGGTCGATCATCGCCGAAGCGTCATCGACCGTCCGCTGCTCGCCACGTGGATAAGTGATGGACGTCTGCCGTTGGATCGCCTCGCCTGGGTATTTTGCACCCTTAACACCAATGATTTTGTATTTGTTTATTAGTATTAAATCTTTCATTTGTAGTTTAAAACTTTTTTAATATTTGCATTAAGCCCCATGTACTTTCGATATTTGCATGTAGGTCATGTCCACGTCACCTCACGTGTCCCGTGCACGTGGGGTGGTGGACATTTTGCAAGTACCTCCCTGTGGGTTTTCGTATTTCATTTCAGTCTAGGATATATTTTATTTAGTGTAATATTTTTGGATATTTTGCAACTTAGCCCCTCAAGTTTTTAGTTATTGCTTTTAGGTCCTTCCCAGGCACGTGATTAACATGTGCGTGGCTGGCAATCTTGCACTTGTGCCTTTGCGGGTTTTGGAATTTAAATTTGATCCTAAAACTTTGTTAAATAGTTATAGATTTTGTGGAAAAAAATTGCACTGTGGCCCCTAGATTTTTGGATATTCACCTTGATGCCCGTGTCAGTAGTGTAGTTTCTCTTTGTGTCTCTATTTATTTCATACATCTATAAATCCCTAAAAAATCCATAAAAATTAGCATACATTCATGTTGCATTGTGCTTACACGCTATATTTTTACTTTGTATTTTTCATGCATTTTATCATTTATAAAATTCAAAAATATGCATTTTCTCTACTGTTTGCATTAGAAAATACCAAAAGAATATTAAAACTCCTTGACAAATTCTAAAAATATCACCTTTTGTGTGTTTCTTTGTCTTTTAACTTCAGTCTAAAAATCACTAAAAATTTAAAGTTAAACTCCTAAAAATTAGAAAACCCCTAAAAACTTTATAAAAATCTCGAAAACTCCAAAAAATCCTACAAATACAAGTTTTGTCTCTAAATTTCCTCCTTTTTATTGTCTTTAATTTAAACTTAGTTTTAGGAATTTTGGACTCTGTTTGATATTTTTCATCCTCATTTTAATTACGGCCAACAAGTTATTCACTGTTTTCTAGTATTTTTTTACTTTAAAAATAACAAAAAAATCAGGAAAAATCTAGAAAAATTATAAAAATATTAGAAAAATATAAAAATAACAAAACACTTTATTTCCAATACTTTTATTATTTTCCCCTATTTTCATCTCTCTCTTATCTCTAGTGTATATATATTCCATATATATTATACCTTTATTAAAAGAAAAAGGAAATACAAATATAAAAAGGAACTACAAAATCAGTAAATTAAAAATCGAAATATAAAAATATAAAATAAAAAATCAATCAAAAAAATTAAAAATTCAAAACCCACAAAAATTTGCACAGTTATAGGCATTTATTCACATTCACTCTTGAGCACTTATTTTTTATCTATCCTGCTTGTTCCATGTGTTCGACACTCTACACATACTTGCATTATACACATTATTGTTGTAGAGTTATAATAAATTTTAACTCCACAAGTTGATTTTCATTGCTTGATTTATCTATTGTGGGTTGATGTTGATAAATTCGGGTTTCGTAAGCAGTCGCCATAGCGACTTCGTCTCTGCCTTGGGTGGGATGTATTTTGACCCTTGCAAAATCCGAGTTATCAAATGGCGCCATTGTCGGGAAGCAACAGCGTAGAGATCATTTCTTTATGATAGACTGTGATTGTTTGTCTACATTTTTGTCTATATCATTTATTGATATATATATATATATGATCTGGCTAACCCACTCTCTTTGATGACTTTGTGCGAGGTACCGCGGATCGAGGGAGGCATGTTTTTTTGGCGCCTGTGCACCCATGTGAAGCTGACTACGACCTGCTAAAAGAAGACTTAGAGAATTTTGTAGCTTAGCTCATTTATTTTCTTGCATATATTTGTGTAATTATTTATGAGAGAGTGACTATAATTTGTAATAAACAGGACTTACAGGACACTTCAGCACTTCACGAGGTCCAGTGCCGAGGGATTGTTCCCTTGGGGGCCTCGTCGGTTTTTCACGGTTTTTTCACGGTTTTTGTTGATTTATTACCTGCTTGTTTCACGCAGATTTAGCCCCTAGATTTAGGAGTTTCTATTGATTGTGACGTAAATAGCTAAGGCCCAACACTTAATATCTTGTCTGTGCCTATAGATCGTAATTGGACTTGGCTAAAAATCAACTGAAAATGCTATTGACTTGGACTAGAGACCACATGACAGGAGGGGTCGTATACAGCACATGCAGGATCCATTAGGGTGGACGTCGATCGGCTCCCAAAACCGGACTCCGGTCTCTCTTACTAGTCATAGCTACTTGTGCTTCACGATTAATAGAAGTTGCTCATCTAAGGACAATTTCCTCGTGCATCATATATGTAGTTTTATTCATGTCTTTAAATTTATGCGCGGATCATCCTGCATGTAGAGTGTTGGAGCAAGGTATACATTTCTATCTTTGCATGCATCATAGTGTTTGATCGCGCATCGGCTTTTCCGACTTTCTCCCCCATTTTATTGGACTCTAAATAACCCGGGAAATTGGAAATTTTGTTAGGCATTGTCTTTTATTCCGAAAATACCTAAAAAGAGATAACCACATAAAATTGGGACTGTTAGTGCAAACTTGACCATAAAACTCATCCCACCAAAAATTTTGTCTTGGGAAGAGTAACCCCCTCCTTGTTTGATTTATCTACAGCGAGAGAGTGACCTGCACACTAGGCTAGAGCCACGCCCGAAATCTTGGTTGACTACTGGTCTTGGTGAGTCGTTCTCCAGTGAGTATCTCTCCGGTAATCGGTAAAGCGGACCGCGACGTTCTTTGCAGAGGGGGTTGATCGGGTAGCCGGTAAACGGTCTGCAACTCTCACTGGCTGGGAAAGATCTCATTTGGGATTGGGACAGTTGGCTAGGAGATTGGGTTCCCAACAGCTCGCTTAACGCTCTGATAGATTGATTGATCACCTTAATAAAATTAGACAAGATAAAAGACCAAACCTTCACGGTCATTAGCTCAAGAGTCGTGTAGATGAATTGCGGGTTTGATTGACCATCTTGTTTGCATTCTAGATCTCATCTGCCTTTTTCTCAAGATCACGATGATGGGAAGGAGATCCCTTAGGCCACGTCTGGTGGCACTGCTATCGAGCACTCCTCCCTTTTCGTCTAGGTCGACTTCGGGGAGTTTAGACCCGCTCTCCAAGCCTGAGTTCACGTCCACCATGTTCCCCCTCGATAACCCTTCTTATATCAGTCATGTGGTGTCAAAAGATAGTACATCAGAGATTTCTGGACATTTGACGGCACCTGAGATGGGTACCTTTGCCTTTGTAGAGACCCAAGACATGGCCAACAGTAAGGGACACCCAAATGAGAAGGGACAACCTCCATATGTATTTGATCAGACTGCCATCAACAATTCATTGCTAGCATCCCTAGAGACGATGCAAAGACAGATCAGAGATCATGGAGCCTTCATGGGCGACATTATGAGAGAGTTGGCGTAGATGCGAGCAGACCGTGAAGACAGATCTGAGGGCGGTGGAGAGATACCCGATGACAGAGCTGAAGGAGGAGGCGGAGCAGGAGACGACCAACAACCAGAGAGGCCACCACCAACGACCATGAGGTAGTTGCACAACCCAACTGCAACCCTCACTCACCGATGGATCCATCTTCCTCCCATTGTTGGGAATTTTGAGCTTCGCCCGCAGACCATTCATTTATTGCCCAAGTTTCACGGGCTAGCCATCGAGGAGCCTCATCTTCATATGTAGGAGTTTGAGATGATTTGCAGCACTATTCACGACATACTGGTGGACAAGGACACAATAAAGATGATTGCCTTCCCATTCTCATCAGTTGACCGAGCAGCCTATTGGCTGAAGCATCTTGGGAGGTTTGTCACAACTTGGGAGTAGCTCCGGACCGCATACTTGAATAAGTATTACCCTCTCGGTCAGACCAACGTAGCACGAGCAATGATCAGCAACTTCACTATGATCCCGAATGAGCAGTTCCACGAGGCTAGGGATCGATTCAGAGAGCTCATTGACCGGTGTCCACATCATGACATATCAAAGCCCAACTTGGTTCAGAGTTTCTTTTTTGGGCTGACACCGGAGCTGCAAGGGTTTTGAATGCCTCTTGTGTTGAGTCATACTTTTCCAAGGGTGAAGATGATGTTTGGGCCATCTACGAAGGGATGGTAGAGAACTCTATAGTCATGGCCCAAGCACGATTCTACACACAGCAGAAGGCCCCCCAAGAGGCGGGATCATATCAGAGGATCGCTCGCATCGATGCCGGTCCCCACACTCCATCAGCAGCCGTAGATCAAGCCGAATCCGCCGCAGCTGACATGGGGATCATTAGCGAGAAGGACTGCATCGAGATCCTTGAGGAGAAGCAGAGTCAGGGGCTGGCCCATATGGACCAGTTGAAGAAGACCATGAGTGACCTGAAGACACAGATCTTGCGTATTCAGGAAGCACAAACGTCCACACAACCCCCAGATTACGAGCTGATTCCAGTAGTACCAACTCCACCCAGCCCTCTGCCCCACAGCGCCAGGTTCACCACATCCAGGCAGAGCCAGCTCAGTAGCTACAATATTACTCGTCGCAGCCACCATCTCAGGACACTCAATTGGTGGTTTATCAGTCGGATCAGCCACTAGCAGTTCTACCTCCACCATCCTTCGAGCAGGAGCCATTGATGGAAGTTAATGGGATATGGTACGACAGGTACCCTCAGCAGGCCAGGATTCCTCGTGATCATCTCGGATTCCATTGGACCACCGGAGGCACCTCCTCCTGATGAATCTGTTATTCATCACTCCAAAAGTCACAAATAGAGCCCTGTTCCCGAGAAAATAGAGGCATATTTCCTTTTATCTTGCATAAATAACACTCATGCATGCATCCATAATTCATGCATTATAGCAGCTCATCTGCATTTAAATAAGAAGCCAAAAATCCCCTGTAAAATACCTCTTCATCAAATAACTCCTTCTCTATAATAGATGTGTATACTCCTTAATAATATAGGGAAGGATGCCACAAATCACCCTTGTAAAATAGCCCAAATATCCTGAGAACCCTTGTACATTAAAACACACATAAAGCCCGCATACAAACCCCTACTTAGGTCTACTCACTCTTAGAATACTACATATTAAAAGACCTTCAAAATGAGACTAATTTCATCGAAGTTGGAGCTTGTATGAGAAACTTGGGTTTTTGGGTCATTTTGTATACGACATATGTATATTTATGTATCTTTGTATTTATGTATTATATGTGACCTCATCTCCGTCTTTGGTCAACATGAAACTTGTAGATCTCATCAAGATCTACAACTTTCATGTTTTGAGTTTTTCCAAATTCGGCTTCCTCTTCTCTCTACACGTGTTTTCCCCTCCAACCATTCACAGCAGGCCACGTGGCGCACTCTGATTGCGCCACGCGGCCCGCTGCCCTTTGTCTGATCCGCCCGCGCCTTCCGCCGTTGGATGGCCATCCTGATCCAACGGCCGAGCCGCTGCCACGCACGCCCTTCATATGGACCGTAGGATCAAAGCCCATACCTCATCTCCACCGTCCCTTAGCGCCGCGCTCTCAGCGAGCCACGTGGCGGCATCTACGCCGCTCGATCGCGCCCCCGATCCTCTCATCACAGCCGCCCACCTTCCAGCGAATCTCGACCCTCAGATCAACCCTACCCTTTCATCTGAGCCATCCGCTCGCGCCTCGCCAAAACGTGCCACGTGGCGCTCTCATAACCCCTCATCTGGGCATCCCAGATCTAATCGTAACCGCTCCATCTCGCTTCGATCCCCACCGTTGGATCACAAGATCCAACGGTGGAGACTTCGTCTCCTACCTCGGGCGCCCCTCTCTCCCACGATCTCTGCCTTGCGGGAGGGGCGCCCCCTTTCTTTTTTTGGGCACACGTCAGCCACCCTCGCCGGCCGCTGACCTCCCCACGACACACCCCACTCATCCCTGTTCCTCGCCAGCTCCCTCAAACACCACCATCTCCGCCACACTCGCCCCACGACAGCCACCAACTTCGCCATCCACCCAGCCAGACCGTCACCTTCATCCTTTAAATACCCCCTCTCCGGCCACATTCATCCCTATCCGCCACTCCAGGAAGATCCCTAGAGCTCCAAGCTTCCTATTGGTGACAGCAATCGGCTGATTTGTCGAGCGACGACAGAGCTTCTTCTCCGGCGAGATCCTCGGCCCACCGCCGTGTCGCAGCCACTCCTCCGAGCAGCTGCTAGAGCTCGGGGCTTTACCGACCTCTTGAGCGACGACCTGGAGCTCAAAGCTGAGCCCCAATCCCCAGGTAATCCCCTCCATCTCTCCTCCGATCGTTTTCTTCTTTTCCCTTCATCTTCTCCGATTTTATTCTCTGTCCACGATCATCTTCACGCCTCGCCTTCACTCCGCCGAGCTCCGCGTCGGAGCTCTCATCCTCGCTGACCCCTCCGCATCTTCAGACGCTCCACTCCACCGTCCATCGATCTCCAGCTCCGCCGCTTGGCCGGAGCAACGTCGCCCGACCACCTCACGACGCCTTAGGCCTCGCCAACCAGCACCACTTCTCCACAAACGCACGCACGAGCCTCGGCTATACGTCTAACACTTGCAGGTACTCCTTTGATCATTGGCCGGAGCCTCACCGGAGCTCTCTTCGAGCTTCATCGACACCGAGCTCCAGCCCTCCTCCAGGGATCCAGAGACCACCGGAGCCTTCGCCGCGCACTGACGACTCTTCCGAGCAAGGTGGGAGCTGACGAAGCTCACCACCGGAGCTTGACGACCGAGGCGGAGCTCGGCTGCTTTCACCGGAGCGCAGCCCTCTCCTCCGCAGGCGGCGGAGGATCGATAGAGAAGAAGGAGCAGCAACCGTTCGATCCTCTGATCGAACGGTCTTCGCCTCTCCACGCGTCCACTTCGCCGCCCTCATCCTCGACCGTTGATCATCCCTCGGATCGGACGACTCTCCAGCTGCCACGCGTCTTCATCGACATCCCTTGGATCCATCTTGATCCAAGGGCCTTCAGGCCGCCACGTCCCCTTATCCGAGCCTCGGCCTCCAAGCCTAGGCTCGGGTGACCCGAAGCTGCATCGAAGCTGAGCCGAACCTCCAGAAGACCCGAGCCTCGCTCCGAGCCTCCGACGCCCTCCGAACCTAGGTCGCCCCACGTGAGGAGCACGTGCGAACTGGGTTATTTGCACCGACGCCCCTGGATCTTTCAGAAATTGCGAAAAGGTCCCTGTGAAGCAGACCCCACGTGAGGAGCACGTGTCTTGTGGAAAAATTGCATAGAAGTCCTGCATAGTCTCGGTAATTGCATTTTAGTCCCTGTCAGCATGTTTACTTATTGAAATTTTATTTTCCAGTATTGCATTTATACCCTTGTGTTTGCACGTGTCTATAGCATGCATATTTCATCATTTTGAAATTCTAAAAATTGCAAGTTGTTGAGAATTTTGTCCTCTACCTGTTAGTACATGTGTTTGATTTTTGTTGGTATGCTTGAATCATTAATAAATTAATTGGTTCATTTGTGTCATATTTTGCCCAATGATGCCTTTTGATTTTTAATTAATTATCTGTGCCTTCAAAAATCACCAAAAATTCACAGTAGCTTAAGGACATTATTTTCAACACTCCATAAAAATTTCATATCGTTTGCACGCATAACGAGGCCTCAATAAATAGTTTAGTGATTTTCTTAAATTAATTTTAATTAATTCATTTCACAATAAATTTAAGTTCTGTTAATTTTCCTAGGTCCCTGATCATTAGACCTTCCTAGGATAATTTTAGTTCTTGGAAACATTGTGATTTGATATTTATTAAAAATTAAACACTGAAAATCACTCTGTCTGTTTATTTAATTCACAGAAAAATTATTTTGAGTCGAAAAATTCCAAAAAAATTAGTATAGGTTATTTTCATCATAAATAAGCATCTGGCCAATTTTCATCATTTTTGGACTTAGTTTGATACACAAATTAACTTTAAAGTTAAATTGGCTAAGATTTGTCTGCATATGTCTGCATAAGAAATAAAAAGACCAAAAAAATATTGTTCCTCGAAAATCAACACTTGTAAATCGCTGTAATCCACCTAAGGAGACAGTTGCCTCCCTGAGATCGACCTTGGACTCCACCAAGTAAAAAAAATATCACCGCTTAAAATTGACCAACATCTGACTTAAGTGGTTTTTGATCAACCTCTCGTATCCGACTGCAACGAACACTTAAAAGTAATTTGGACCATTAATTTGACCGAATTAACTAAGGGTGCGGGAGCGACATCAAAATGGCGCCGTTGCCGGGGAGGCACGGCTTAGGTTAATTGTAGCATATTTTTGAGTGTTTGATTTTACTTCCCCGGGTAGTCTGACCCCCGGTTTTCTTGTGAATATTTCTCTATCTTTTAAATTTTTGCAATTTTTGGTGTCGTTCTTTATCTGACCTCAACTTATTTTTGTGCGAGGGACACCGGAGTCGAAGACGCTTCGAGGATCACGCATTGGAATTTGTTTGAGGGATTTGAGAGAACCTGTAATTTCAATAATTTTCCACATTTTTTCGCATCATTTCCAGCGGTTCCCGTTTGGGATCTCGCGTGTGTAAAGATAGTGGAAACCGTGTCCCGTGTGCTGTGTGGGTGAATTGTAACTTAGCTTGCACTAGCGGCTCCTCGAGTCACTCTAGGATTTGTTTGTGCTCGTAATCAATAGGACCACACATTACACATAAAAGACGCACCTAGACCGCAGGACTTAGTTCAAATTAAACTGTTCTTCACGCTAATAGAACTGCCTGTCTAGGAGTGGCTTTTCATCGTTTGCATTTGCATATAGAGTAAAGTTTTCAATTCTGTATTGCATCCTGCATAAAAAGCGAAAGGATCACTGTAAGTATTCTCTACTCAGCATACGCATCATCGATTTCAACTTGCATCGGCTTTTCTCGATTTCCCCCCCTGATTTTCTCACTTAAATTAAAAAGGAAATTGGGACTGTCCGATAGGCGTGCTTTGTGGTGGACTAATTGCAGTGATAACTTAACTTTAATCGGGACTGCTAACAGTATTGACCAAAAAAAAGGAATAAAATCTGAAAATTGTTTGCGGGAGGCTAATCCCCGACCTTGTATTCAGGCTGAGTGAGGGTACTTGAGTGTGTGTGAACACCTTAAGGCAGAGCCCAAATCCCCGCCTTCCATATCACGAGCCAACTGATCTTAGCAAGTATCACGAGTGGGATATTTTTAAACTCTTTGACAAGTACCAAGTAGCCTCCGCCCTCACAGGTAGATAGGGGCGAACCAGCGGTACTCTGCGACAAGGCCTAAAAACTTTGTCAGCCTCCGCCTCAGTGCAGGTAGATAGGGGCACGTCATTGAGTCCCCACTCCGGATAGGAGCAAAGAAAGGGAGGATCGGCGGTATCTTAGGCGACAGGATAAACAAGAAAGACGCATCCGGCTCTAAGCCGACTTTCCTCTAGGCCGCGTAATCCTTGCTACTTTTGCTTGAATATCACACTTAAAAACTACAAGATAAATTGGACTCAACTTTGAGTCCTTCACTGTGTTGAGTGTGAACCCAGGGTCTTGGATTGTTCTTATTGCTTGCTTCAGGTAGGAGTAAAATCCTATCTTCTTCCCTCATCAAGATGAGTGATTGGGGAGATCTCGACACACTATTCACTGATCTCTCTATGAGTCCCCCAAGTAACTCGTCTTCCTCGGTCCGAGCGCACCTTGGACCACCCAGGACTCATGACCCTCTTGAGTCCTGGTTCCCACATGCTCAGGGTGGTTACTCTCAAACCAACCCTTTTATCTCCTCCGAGATTACCGAGGAAGATCATTGCCTCGGTAATCCCTTCCTTGATTTGCCCTCTAACACCGGTCTTATTTTCCAATCCCCAGAACTAGAGGACGAGATGCCGCCGAAAGTTCCACCAGATGAGGAACAAATCAAACAGATTCTTGCCCGCCTCGCTGATGCCGAACAGAGGAATGCAGATCTCACTGCACGGATGGGACAAATCATAGCAGCAGAAGGAATCGACCGACCAATGGTCGATACCTATAACCCGGCGGAGAACGAGATTCAGAACTGGTTGGCACCCGCAGTTCCCGCCCAGGCATTTGAGTTGAAGCCCCACTTCCTTAGTCTGCTCCCGAAGTTCAACGGAAACCTTAATGAAGAACCATACACCTTCCTCCGTGACTTCGAGTTAGTGTGCAACAATCTTAGCCATCCCAATATTGGCCAAGATTATATTCGGCTGAAGGCCACCCCTTTTGCCTTAGGTGATAAGGCTGCTCATTGGCTGAAGAATCTAGGGGTGGTATGTACCACTTGGATGCAGTTCAAGGACCTTTTCTTGAAGAAGTTCTACCCTCTCAGTAGAACTAATCAGATGAGAACAAGGATCGCCAGCTTCGCTCAAGGAGCCTGCGAACCGTTCCATGAGGCTTGGGACAGGTTCAATGACTTAGTACAGAAATGCCCCTGCCACGGCATTTCAAAGGCGATCTTAGTCCAGACCTTGATCTGTGGATTAACCCCAGAAATGCAGGGGTTAGTCAGTGCCGCCTGTGGAGGAAGCTATCTGAACAAGAACGAGCATGCTGTATGGAAGATCCTAGAGCAGATGGCAGAAACCGGCAGGTCACAGGCCACAAGGGCCTATCAGTTGTCTCCCTCAATCTTATCCAATGAGACAACTAGAAGGACTGTTGCAGATCTGACTGAGGACCTCATCCCCAGCATGGGGATGATCGCCGACAAGCTGACCATGGTCGAGCAGATCCACAAGAGAGTCGCGGAGATGGAGTCTCTTTCAAGCCTTCCCAAGAAAGTGGAGGAACTCTCTGAAAAGGTAGCTAAGATTAAGCTACCCACCCCTTCTGCACCACCTGTACCTGTACACCGAGTCCATCTTGTACAGGAACAGGCACCGGGGTCTCAGAGTAGCTGGGATCAGACTTATACCCAGCCGAACCATCATGCACCCCCGCCAGCGGAAACAGAATATGAGGAGCCTCCGCCTGTATACGAGATCAACGGGCTTTGGTATAGCCGGGACCCACTAGTCCGGCAAATCGAGATGGGGAAGGATCAGGCACACCGCCCTCCCCCAGTTTACCAAGAGACCAGGCCCGTCACAGTCCCGCGATACCAGTCCAGGCCAGATCATGGGTACCAGCCGCAGCAGCGTACATCCCAGCAGGGGCCAGCACCGTTCCATCAGCAGCAGTATCGGCATGGCCAGCAGGGCCAATTTAGGACGGCATCAACACCGCAGCAAGCCCAGCCCATCGAATTGGAGTCACTCACCTTGGCGATCCAGACCCTGTCTGATAGGGTCCAACAGATACAGAATGATTACTTGGATATGAGAACCGACATCAATCGGGTTTCTCGTGCCCAGGACCAACAAATGGCGCCAAGGACCCCAATTCCCGCACAGGTTCAGGCCAACCCAAACAGCCTGCATCAGGGCCAGAACCGACCCCGAGATCAGGTATACTATTCAGATAATTATTTATCTGAACATGAGATCCTTTCGTACGATAATGTTAATCATATGTCCCTCAGGAGCGGAAGGACCGTGACCATACCTGATCGGGCACGGGCACAACAGGAAGGAACCTCCGAAGTTCGACCTGAGGAGAATTCGGAGGAGGAAAAGGAGGAGCACCACCACCAGCAGAAGAAGAGGACATCTGAGTCCTCGAAGCACCAGCCCCGCAGTCATCCAGAGTCCGACGACACCGATGAGCCCGCACCTCCATCTGAGGAGGACCAGCCAGAAGAAGCGGAAGAAGCATCACCGGTTTCGCCCAAGCATTTTCCCTTTCGTCAGAGTCAGAGTCAGAGTCTGTACAAAAGTCCGAGTCAGAGTCGTGTTCAAAACTCAGTTTCAGCAGCTAATGAAGATATTTCAGTTCCAGAACCTGAGTTAATAATCCCTTTCCCCCAAGCTCTCAAGGGTGGGAAGAAGAAAAACACAAAAATCCAAAAAGATGACCCTGAGATGGCCGAGTTTTGTAACAAACACATCAAGGTCACAATCCCCTTTGACAAGTTCGTGGAGATGACCCCTGCATTCCAAAAATACCTTAAGGTGAGATGCACACCTACTAGGGTTAGCAGGAAGACCAAAAGCCGTGTTGAGAAACACGTTCTATCAGTAGCCACGACTTGTGCAATAAAGAACTCGTTTCCTCGGAAACGAAGAGACATGGGTGCACACTATGTAGTGAGTCATGTTGATGACATCGCGTTTGCACGCACTCTCCTGGACAATGGTTCCTCGATCAATTTGATGCCCACGGCCCTCTATGAGCGGCTAAATCTCGGACCTCTTAGGAAATCTAGAGCTATTCTTCAGTTTGCAGACAAATCAACTAAGAGGTCCCAAGGAGAGTTAAGGAACATTGTGATCAAAGTCGAGGGGCAAGAATACATGGTGGACTTCACTGTCCTTGATATGGAAACCCCTCGTAATTGGAGAGATTCCCAGATTATCTTGGGTAGGCCCTTCCTCAGAACAACAGGGGCCTTATTCGATTATAAGAATGGGAAAATTCAGTTCCAAACTCCAGGCGGAGATGAGGAACTAGAGATGAAGCAAACCAGATGGCAGAGACCAGACTCCGAATCCAGCACCGAGTACTCTTCTATCGAAACAGACCGAGAGCATGTAGACTTAGTTGGGCCATGGAGACAGAACCCAGCCAGCACCGAAGCGTCCATCTCCTTTGAAGATGATCCAGTGCATGAATCAGTCTGCGAGATCCTCAGGAACGAGTACAGCTCTGAGCCTGCATCGCCCTTCATCTTCGATGACATAGAGGCCCAAGTGGGCCTGTCAGTCCTTACCTCCTTAGGACAATCGGAAGATGAGGAAGACGAGTCGGACGAGGCGTTTGCCGATTGCATGGAGACCTTTGACGATCCGACTCCAGAGCCAAGCTTGGTGGCAGCCACTACAGAACAGGATCCAGCCACTTCCAACACCGAACCAGATTTGATTGAGCCAGACTTCTTAGACGATCATACCATCCCTGAGCTCAAACCTTTACCCACAACTCTGAAGTATGCCTTCCTTGCGGGCCAAGACAAGAAATTCCCGGTCATTATCAGTTCGCAATTGACCGAGGAGCAGGAATCTCGCTTGCTAGAGATCCTGGAGAAGAACCGCAAGGCAATAGGCTGGAGCATTTCCGATCTCCACGGGATAAATCCCGCTCTGTGTTCGCACCATATATATTTGGAGAACGAAGCTAAACCCTCTCGTGAATTCCAACGCCGGTTGAATCCAAATTTACGAGAAGTGGTGAAAAAAGAGATAGAAAAATGGTGCGACGCGGGTTTCATTTACCCAATCTCCGACTCTAAGTGGGTGGCCCCAATCCATGTTGTCCCGAAAAAGTCGGGAATTCAGACGACCACCAACGAGGACGGAGAGGAGATCGTGACGAGAGTACCCACGTCGTGGCGCGTCTGTGTGGATTACAGACGCTTGAATGCCGCGACGAAGAAGGATCATTTCCCTTTACCATTCATTGATCAGATCTTAGAAAGATTAGCGGGAAAAGAATTCTTCTGCTTCCTTGATGGGTTCTCGGGCTACAATCAAGTAGCCATAGCTCCAGAGGACCAGGAAAAAACCACGTTCACATGCCCCTTTGGTACCTATGCTTTCAGGCGCATGCCTTTTGGGTTATGCAATGCTCCAGGTACTTTTCAAAGGTGCATGATTGCTGTATTCGCCGAAATGGTCGGCGAATTCCTGGAAGTCTTCATGGATGACTTTTCGGTCCACGGCGACTCTTTTGATTCCTGCCTTAGGAATCTGGACCGAGTCCTAAAAAGATGTTGTGAGGTCAATCTGGTGCTCTCCTGGGAGAAAAGTCACTTTATGGTGACGGAGGGCATAGTGTTGGGGCATGTCATCTCCAAGAGAGGAATGGAGGTTGACCCTGCCAAGGTGGACGTGATCAGACGACTCCAGCCACCAACCAACGTACGGCAGTTGCGGTCGTTCCTCGGGCATGTCGGATTTTATCGGAGATTTATAAAGGATTTTTCTAAGATTGCCCGACCGCTAACTGAGCTTTTAGGCAAAGACGCGGAGTTTATTGTTGATCACAAGTGTCTTGAGGCCTTTAAGCTGTTACAAGGAATGATCATGGACGCTCCCATCTTGCAAGCCCCAGATTGGTCTCTCCCTTTTGAGATCATGACGGATGCCTCAGATTACGTTGTTGGGGCTGTATTGGGACAAAGAAGAGATGGCGTCCCGTTTGCAATTCACTACGCAAGCAAAGTGCTTGATTCTGCTCAGCGTAACTATACAGTTACCGAAAAGGAAATGCTTGCGGTAGTGTTTGCCTTGGACAAGTTCAGATCCCACTTAATCGGATCCAAGGTAACCGTGTTCACAGACCACACGGCACTGCGATATTTAATGGAGAAGAAGGACGCAAAGGCACGTCTTCTTCGTTGGATTTTACTTATCCAGGAGTTTGATTTGGATATCCGTGATAAACCTGGTAAGAAGAACGTAGTGGCCGATCATCTTTCTCGTCTCGAAGATCTTAATACTTCCGAGGATTCACCAATTCGAGACTCCTTCCCTGACGAGTCGATTTTTGTTATCGACTCACTCCCATGGTACGCCAATATCGTGAACTATCTTGTCTCCAAGAAAGTTCCCGAGGATTGGCCCAAGAGCCAAATCGACCGACTCAAGTCGGACGCTAGACACTACCATTGGGAGGATCCGATCCTTTTCTTTGAAGGACCGGATTGTGTCTGGAGACGTTGTATTCCTCAAGAGGAATACCAGAGTGTCCTTTCTTTATGCCATAGCTTAGAGGCAGGAGGACACCACTCCGGGAAGAGGACCGCATGGAAGGTACTTCAGTGTGGCTTCTACTGGCCGACTCTGTTTCGCGATGCCACAGCCTTCGCGAAGTCGTGCCCAGTTTGCCAGAGAATGGGAGGAACCGTTGGTTCCAAGGATGAGATGCCAATGCAGCCAGTCATCATTTGTGATGTCTTTGACGCCTGGGGCATCGATTTCATGGGCCCATTCCCTGTCAGCCACGGGTTTGAATACATCCTTCTTGCGGTAGACTACCTATCCAGATGGGTGGAGGCTATCCCGACCCGAGCCGCAGACAGCAGGACTGTCTGTAAATTCATCAGAGAGAACATAATCTCTAGGTTCGGGATCCCCAAAATGATGATATCAGACGGGGGTAGCCACTTTGTGAATCGGGAGGTGAAGAAACTCCTGAAGGACTACGGCATCGAACACCGTGTCGTGAGTCCTTACCACCCACAAACCAATGGTATGGCTGAGGTGTCGAATAGGGAGGTGAAGACCATATTGCAAAAGCTTGTCCGCCCGGACAGGAAGGACTGGTCTCAGATCTTGGATCAAGTCCTCTGGGCGTATAGGACGGCTTACAAGACACCGTTAGGCACCTCTCCATTCCGAATGGTATTCGGAAAGCCGTGCCATTTGCCCGCAGAGTTAGTTCACAAATCAGAATGGGCAATAAAGAAGGTCAACTGGAACACACACCTGGGTCAGAAACAGAGAGACATGGATCTGAATGAGCTTGTGGAAGTCAGAAACCGAGCATACGACAACAGTTTGGTGTACAAGGACAAGGTGAAGCGTTGGCATGATAGATATATCAGACGAAAGACCTTTGTTCCTGGACAGAAGGTATGGTTGTTCAATGCTAGGCTGAAGATTTTCCAAGGCAAGTTGAAGTCTAAGTGGACGGGACCTTTTGTCGTCCGTACGGTGCATGATAGTGGATGTGTCGAGATCTCAGATCTCGCAGATGATGCACCGACATTCCTAGTGAATGGGCAGCTATTGAAGCACTTCGTCGAATCCAATGAACAGTTAGTCCATGTGGAGAAGATTGTATTCATACGCGAGACAAATACAGCAGATAAATCTCAAGCCGCATATGAAACCTTGCAGCAGTGAACTCTAGCCATCTGCAGCATCTCGAAAGATTCAGACCGACTCATCTGTACATATCATTCTTCCTGTATATCCTATCCTCTACCTCCACGATTCTAGTAACCCATCCCCACATCATCGAATCATTATCTCAGACTATACTTAGGATGACCAGATCCTAAGTATAGGGGGGAGAGGTCACCTGAGTCGATTCATTGTACATCCTCCAGATCACATCGGTCCTCATACTCCCTTCTGTCCTATACTTAGGCTAACCAGAGCCTAAGTATAGGGGGGACCGATGCCCGCATGTATATATTCATCCATTTCCCATCTTTCCCTCATCTGCCCCATTTTTTGATCTTCTTCTTTACTTAGGCTTCCATAGCCTAAGTATAGGGGGGGCGAGATGATTTCTACACCTTTTTGGCTCTCCTACGCTTAGCACGAGCTATGTCTTTTCCTCGCTCTTAGTGCTCTGAGGACATAGCACACGCTAAGTATAGGGGGGCGTGTATATATTACATATATACTTTACCCATAGCTCGTACTTTCACGTATTTTTGTATATATATACAATAATTACGGGTGGGTAAAAATCGAAAAAAAAATTATATGAAAAAAAAATAATAAAAATAAAAATAAAAAAAATCCTTTAATAAATAGGCTTCTTATTTACTCTTGCATATCATCTCTGCATAGAAAAAGAGTCTTGCATTTTCATAGCATGACATCTCATCTCATTTGCATAAGTTGCATATGCAAAGTGAAAAGATAGTGGGTTCTGGACCAAGTTGTGAGCAGATAGTGAGGATGGAAATGATTTGACCTTAATCCACCTAATTTCAGAGGAACCTTCTAGGAACTGGAGTTAAGATTTTTCAGGTCAGATGACTTAATTCTTTAAGTCTCCAAGTCTATGTTCATATGTCATCTTGACAAGCATGAATAGAGCACTTAACAACACACACATGACTCTTGGAGACAATGGCTTAACATGCACCAGCACTTTACACATGGCTCTCTACGGATGAAGTGATGAGGAGACAGTTTCCTTTAGCTTGGGGTAGCATATGAGGGTAGTACTTCTAGGCGGAACCTCTCTTCTTCTTCTAGTGAAGGAAGTGCGTCTCAACTTGGACTAGTGGTGATGAAGGCTGAGGACAGAAGCAGTGGGTTGCAATAAAGCTTCAAAAGAGGGATAGTCTACTGGCTCAAGAGGAAATTTCTTATCTATGCTGCACCATGTATATATGTTGTACAAAGGCATGAAAAAAAAAATGCCAAAAAGAACTCCAAAAAAGTGGTGGGTCGGATTGAAAATTTAATAACCCCACCGGAGTATATGTAGTCAAGAAAAGCAAAAGCTTGTGGTCATCATGTACTTGCAGCGGGAGACTTAGCTACACTGGCTGAGCTTCCAAAAGTCTATACTTCTTCCTCCTCTTCTTGAGCCGGTTGAACTTGAACTTAGAAGGGAATACCCCGCTTCTCGAGGAAAGAGTTGCTAGACCGAGGCATTAGAGTTACCAGGTTAGGGGAGGTTGTTTCTTTGCTACTTCTGAGGTGGGGAGTCAGCTATCACTTACACTGCATGAAAGGATTCATGGTCATTAGGGTTTGTGTATGTGGACTTGTTCTGATTAGGTAAGTTGAGGAGTCTTGAATAGAAGACTTGTGGAACTTGAAGTCTGTTGAGTCTTAAACTCAGATCCCAATAAGGTTCCGACACATGATTAATCCAAAGGTCAAGTCTAGCTCTATTTTTAACTTTTGTTCATGACCTTGGTATGGAACCCAATTTCATTTCACTCTTGCATTTCATTTAGTTGCTCGGGGACGAGCAAGGTTTAAGTATAGGGGGTTGATGAATCTGTTATTCATCACTCCAAAAGTCACAAATAGAGCCCTGTTCCCGAGAAAATAGAGGCATATTTCCTTTTATCTTGCATAAATAACACTCATGCATGCATCCATAATTCATGCATTATAGCAGCTCATCTGCATTTAAATAAGAAGCCAAAAATCCCCTGTAAAATACCTCTTCATCAAATAACTCCTTCTCTATAATAGATGTGTATACTCCTTAATAATATAGGGAAGGATGCCACAAATCACCCTTGTAAAATAGCCCAAATATCCTGAGAACCCTTGTACATTAAAACACACATAAAGCCCGCATACAAACCCCTACTTAGGTCTACTCACTCTTAGAATACTACATATTAAAAGACCTTCAAAATGAGACTAATTTCATCGAAGTTGGAGCTTGTATGAGAAACTTGGGTTTTTGGGTCATTTTGTATACGACATATGTATATTTATGTATCTTTGTATTTATGTATTATATGTGACCTCATCTCCGTCTTTGGTCAACATGAAACTTGTAGATCTCATCAAGATCTACAACTTTCATGTTTTGAGTTTTTCCAAATTCGGCTTCCTCTTCTCTCTACACGTGTTTTCCCCTCCAACCATTCACAGCAGGCCACGTGGCGCACTCTGATTGCGCCACGCGGCCCGCTGCCCTTTGTCTGATCCGCCCGCGCCTTCCGCCGTTGGATGGCCATCCTGATCCAACGGCCGAGCCGCTGCCACGCACGCCCTTCATATGGACCGTAGGATCAAAGCCCATACCTCATCTCCACCGTCCCTTAGCGCCGCGCTCTCAGCGAGCCACGTGGCGGCATCTACGCCGCTCGATCGCGCCCCCGATCCTCTCATCACAGCCGCCCACCTTCCAGCGAATCTCGACCCTCAGATCAACCCTACCCTTTCATCTGAGCCATCCGCTCGCGCCTCGCCAAAACGCGCCACGTGGCGCTCTCATAACCCCTCATCTGGGCATCCCAGATCTAATCGTAACCGCTCCATCTCGCTTCGATCCCCACCGTTGGATCACAAGATCCAACGGTGGAGACTTCGTCTCCTACCTCGGGCGCCCCTCTCTCCCACGATCTCTGCCTTGCGGGAGGGGCGCCCCCTTTCTTTTTTTTTTTTGCACACGTCAGCCACCCTCGCCGGCCGCTGACCTCCCCACGACACACCCCACTCATCCCTGTTCCTCGCCAGCTCCCTCAAACACCACCATCTCCGCCACACTCGCCCCACGACAGCCACCAACTTCGCCATCCACCCAGCCAAACCGTCACCTTCATCCTTTAAATACCCCCTCTCCGGCCACATTCATCCCTATCCGCCACTCCAGGAAGATCCCTAGAGCTCCAAGCTTCCTATTGGTGACAGCAATCGGCTGATTTGTCGAGCGACGACAGAGCTTCTTCTCCGGCGAGATCCTCGGCCCACCGCCGTGTCGCAGCCACTCCTCCGAGCAGCTGCTAGAGCTCGGGGCTTTACCGACCTCTTGAGTGACGACCTGGAGCTCAAAGCTGAGCCCCAATCCCCAGGTAATCCCCTCCATCTCTCCTCCGATCGTTTTCTTCTTTTCCCTTCATCTTCTCCGATTTTATTCTCTGTCCACGATCATCTTCACGCCTCGCCTTCACTCCGCCGAGCTCCGCGTCGGAGCTCTCATCCTCGCTGACCCCTCCGCATCTTCAGACGCTCCACTCCACCGTCCATCGATCTCCAGCTCCGCCGCTTGGCCGGAGCAACGTCGCCCGACCACCTCACGACGCCTTAGGCCTCGCCAACCAGCACCACTTCTCCACAAACGCACGCACGAGCCTCGGCTATACGTCTAACACTTGCAGGTACTCCTTTGATCATTGGCCGGAGCCTCACCGGAGCTCTCTTCGAGCTTCATCGACACCGAGCTCCAGCCCTCCTCCAGGGATCCAGAGACCACCGGAGCCTTCGCCGCGCACTGACGACTCTTCCGAGCAAGGTGGGAGCTGACGAAGCTCACCACCGGAGCTTGACGACCGAGGCGGAGCTCGGCTGCTTTCACCGGAGCGTAGCCCTCTCCTCCGCAGGCGGCGGAGGATCGATAGAGAAGAAGGAGCAGCAACCGTTCGATCCTCTGATCGAACGGTCTTCGCCTCTCCACGCGTCCACTTCGCCGCCCTCATCCTCGACCGTTGATCATCCCTCGGATCGGACGACTCTCCAGCTGCCACGCGTCTTCATCGACATCCCTTGGATCCATCTTGATCCAAGGGCCTTCAGGCCGCCACGTCCCCTTATCCGAGCCTCGGCCTCCAAGCCTAGGCTCGGGTGACCCGAAGCTGCATCGAAGCTGAGCCGAACCTCCAGAAGACCCGAGCCTCGCTCCGAGCCTCCGACGCCCTCCGAACCTAGGTCGCCCCACGTGAGGAGCACGTGCGAACTGGGTTATTTGCACCGACGCCCCTGGATCTTTCAGAAATTGCGAAAAGGTCCCTGTGAAGCAGACCCCACGTGAGGAGCACGTGTCTTGTGGAAAAATTGCATAGAAGTCCTGCATAGTCTCGGTAATTGCATTTTAGTCCCTGTCAGCATGTTTACTTATTGAAATTTTATTTTCCAGTATTGCATTTATACCCTTGTGTTTGCACGTGTCTATAGCATGCATATTTCATCATTTTGAAATTCTAAAAATTGCAAGTTGTTGAGAATTTTGTCCTCTACCTGTTAGTACACGTGTTTGATTTTTGTTGGTATGCTTGAATAATTAATAAATTAATTGGTTCATTTGTATCATATTTTGCCCAATGATGCCTTTTGATTTTTAATTAATTATCTGTGCCTTCAAAAATCACCAAAAATTCACAGTAGCTTAAGGACATTATTTTCAACACTCCATAAAAATTTCATATCGTTTGCACGCATAACGAGGCCTCAATAAATAGTTTAGTGATTTTCTTAAATTAATTTTAATTAACTCATTTCACAATAAATTTAAGTTCTGTTAATTTTCCTAGGTCCCTGATCATTAGACCTTCCTAGGATAATTTTAGTTCTTGGAAACATTGTGATTTGATATTTATTAAAAATTAAACACTGAAAATCACTCTGTCTGTTTATTTAATTCACAGAAAAATTATTTTGAGTCGAAAAATTCCAAAAAAATTAGTATAGGTTATTTTCATCATAAATAAGCATCTGGCCAATTTTCATCATTTTTGGACTTAGTTTGATACACAAATTAACTTTAAAGTTAAATTGGCTAAGATTTGTCTGCATATGTCTGCATAAGAAATAAAAAGACCAAAAAAATATTGTTCCTCGAAAATCAACACTTGTAAATCGCTGTAATCCACCTAAGGAGACAGTTGCCTCCCTGAGATCGACCTTGGACTCCACCAAGTAAAAAAAATATCACCGCTTAAAATTGACCAACATCTGACTTAAGTGGTTTTTGATCAACCTCTCGTATCCGACTGCAACGAACACTTAAAAGTAATTTGGACCATTAATTTGACCGAATTAACTAAGGGTGCGGGAGCGACATCACCTCCCAATAGCAGTCTCCCGCTCAAGGCGGTCATAGAAGCCAGCAGCAACAATAGCCCTATCACTCCCAGCAGCAATATCAGTAGGGTCCTCGTCCCTCTTATCAGGGAGAGCAGTGGAGGCAGTGTCAACAACCTCACTAGACATACTCATAGTCTCCCCCTCACTATCTCAGCAGCAGCAGCCTCATTTCCAGCAGGGGAACACTTCCGGTTCTCAGGCACCTGCCTTTGAGAACCCAGCTCTAGATGACCTCTCCCGCTTGCTCTCTAAACAGCAGGCATCCTTCCGGCAGGAAATGGATGAGTTCCGGTAGGAGATGAGGGATATCATCAAGGTCAAGGCCGCCATACCTGCACAGATCGAGCCTAATCTGAACAATCTGAAGAGGAAATCTGAGCAGGTACAACTTACAGAGGATTCCTCTCCTAGTGACTATTTGAGTGACATGTCTTATTTTTTGTATGATGCTGATTTCGTGACTACTAGGAGCGGTAGGAAGCCAGCCGATGATGCCTCATCTGAGCGATAGCCACACGAGGAACCAAGAACGCCAGATGAGGAGAGTAGCGGTGCTGATGCCGCTGATGATGTTCATGATGGTGGTGCCGATGACTAAGGATGCAGATCCAGATAACAGTGCTGAGGCCAGCATGACACCCGATGCAGACGGTGGTGCTGAGACCACCATTTTGCTTGATGCAGATCCAGAGCGTCGTGCTGATGCCCTGAAGTCAGATGTTGTGGGTGGTACTGAGGCCACCACTTCTACTTTTGTTGAGCTCCCACTTGTTGTGTTGCCACCTTTTGTATCTCAGAACTTTGGTAACAAGAAAAAGAACAAAAATATGAATAAAGGAAAGATTTCTGTCACTTCGAGTCCATATGTGTTGCAAGATGATCATTGTATGGATTCCATTCCTTCACAGGCACATGGACCTCTTCCTAGTCCTCCATCTAAGGAGGCCCCTACCATCCCCTTCCCTCACGCACTCCGCTTGGTGAAGGGGAATAAAAGAGAAAATCCCAAAAAGATTCACCAGTTAAGGTTCAACAACCAGATGATTGACAGATTCCAGATCCAGCTGACTCTATAGGAGACACTTGAGCACATCCCCCTTTTCCAAAAAAACTTGAGAGAGAAGACTACAATCCGCAGGAAGAGGAGGAACCGCAGGGATGAGATCCATGTGCTCACTCGTTCCACATGCTTTTCCATTCAGAACAGACTGCCAGCCAAGAGACCCGATGCAAGAGATCCCTATGTCAGATGTGAGATTCAGGAGCAGTAGTTTTATGGTACTCTATTAGACAACGGCTCTTCTATCAGCCTCCTTCTGGTATCTTTACTCGACCGGTTCGAGTTTGGCCCTCTTCATCGGAGCAGGACAATCTTTCAGTTTGCTGATAGGTCGATTAAGAGGCCGAAGGGGTTCTTAAGAGACGTGGTCGTTACCATTCAGGTCCTGAAATTCCTCGTGGACTTTGTTGTACTGGACATAGAGATCCCTGAGTCGGTAACAGATACCCCCATCATACTTGGACGCCCATTCTTGGCCATTGCCAAGGCGGTGACCGACCATGATAGTGGGAAGGTGTACTTTCACGTAGAGGGTGAAAGTATACAAATAGAGACGATCGACGAGACTGGAGCAAGAGAATCAACATGCTCAGAGCAGTCCAGTGATACCGAGCAGATGACAGAGGCTGAGCGAGACGTCCACCAGGAGTGTGATTTTGTGATGACAGATGATTAATCCTTTTGGACAGATCCAGTAGCACAAGACCTCGCCTTACCCTCAGATTCGGCGTACTTATAGCTTATGGCAGTTGAGAGCTTGGAGAGCACACCCCTAGACGAGGACACCTTTGAGGCTGACAGTTCTGGGATGAGTGGTGAAGCAGAGTTTCATTTGTATTCTTCAGATTCAGATCCATCGGCTTCAGACATTGATTGGGATGATTTTGGTGATTACTTGCCATGTCTGATTCCTTCTGAGCCAACATTTAGGACAGAGAGCGAGGCAGTACAGTTTGCAGGTGATTCAACAGGGTTTCCTTCGTCAGAATGTCAAGTATAGCGAGAGTTCTCTCATGCAGAACTGGTAGCCTTCACACAGACGTATCAGAAGACAGATCTTCCACGTCCCAGTTGTCCAAAATTGAAGCCCTTGCCGTGGTCGTTGAAGTACAGATTCCTTGCAGGTGAGCCAGATATGCACCCAATCATTATCTCAGAGGATTTGACTGGAGAACAAGAATCTCGTTTGATGGAGGTTCTTGAAAGAAACGTCAAGACGATAGGATGGAGTATAGCTGATCTTCAGGGGATTAGTCCGGCTCTATGCTCCCACCATATCTACCTCGAAGAGGACACTAAGCTCGCGTGAGTTCCAGCGATGGCTGAACCCGAATCTTCGAGATGTTGTTATGAAGGAAATATCAAAATGGTGGAGTGCTGATTTTATCTACCCCATCTCTGACTCCAAGTGGGTTAGTCCATTACAGGTGGTACCTAAGAAGACGGGTATCACTACAGTTATGAGCGAGTCTGGATAGGAGATAGCTACCCGAGTACCCACTTCTTGGAGGATCTGTGTGGACTATAGATGATTGAATCAGACCACCAAGAAGGATCATTTCCCACTGCCATTCATTGATCAGATTATCGAGAGGCTAGCTGGAAAGAGTCATTATTGTTTTCTTGACGGGTACTCCGGCTATAATCAAGTGGCCATTGCGCCCGAAGAGCAGGACAAAACAACATTCACCTGTCCATTTGTGACTTATGCTTTCAGACGGATGCCGTTTGGTCTATGTAACGCCCCGACGACATTCTAAAGGTGCATGTTATCCATCTTCTCGGACATGGTGGGTGACTGTTTAGAGGCCTTCATGGAAGACTTCTCGGTCTATGGCGATGGGTTCGATTATTATCTTGACTGCCTAGACCGTGTGCTTCAGCGCTGCATAGAGGTCAATCTTTTCTTATCTTGGGAGAAGACTCACTTCATGTTGACTCAAAGGACGGTCCTTGGTTATATCATCTCCAACAGGGGTATGGAGGTTGATCCAGCCAAGGTGGTTATCATTAGAAAACTCAATATATCGTCCAATCTGCGTCAATTGCGATCTTTTCTGGGGCACGTCGGTTTCTACCAACAGTTCATTCAGGACTTCAGTCGTATTGCCCGACCGCTCACTGACTAGATGACTAAAGACACCGAGTTCATTGTAGATGATAAGTGTCTCGCATATTTTGAGAGTCTCAAGAATATGGTTGTCAAGGCTCCTATCCTTCAGCCATCCGATTGGTCTCTCCCATTCAAGATCATGACATATGCTTCTGATTTTACCGTTGGGGTTGTGCTTGGACAGAGGAGGGATGGATTGTCGTATGCCATTCACTACGCTAGCCGGACTTTGGATTCGCTCAACAGAGTTACACTGTGACTGAGAAAGAGATGCTATATGTAGTCTTTGCTTTGGATAAGTACCGATCATGTATTCTCGGATTTAGAGTTACTATCTTTACAGATCACACCACCATCCGGTACCTCATGGCAAAGAAGGATGCCAAAGCTCAACTTACCAAATGGATCCTTCTGCTCCAGGAGTTTGATATTGAGATTAAGGATAAGCCTGGAGTTAAGAATGTGGTGGTGGATCACCTCTCCTGCTTAGAGAACCTTGAGGAATCTGAGCCCAGCGCACATATTATAAACACGTTTCCAGATGAGGTGATCTTGGCTATCACCTCGCTCCCATGGTACGCCAACATTGTGAACTATCTTGACACCAAGATGGTTCCACAAGGTTGGCCCAGGCAGAAACTTGAGACCTTCCTTGCGAGGGCCAAGTTTTACCATTGGGAGAATCCTATCCTTTATCATGAAGGAGGGGATAGCATCTGCATGAGGTGCATTCCTCAATAAGAGCAGCATAGTGTCCTCACCTACTGCCACAAGCTTGAGGAAGGAGGACATCATTTTGGGAGACAGACAGCGCAGAAGATGCTCCAGTCCGGCCTGTGGTGGCCTACTCTCTTCAAGGATTTCGATGAATTCGTGAAGAGATGCACTGACTGTCAGAAGATGGATACTTGCGGACAGAGAGACATGATGCCCATGCAGCCCATTCACTTTTGTGAGGTTTTTGATGCATGGGGGATTGATTTCATGGGTCCATTTCCTAAGAGTTAGGGGTTTGAGGCCATCCCCGCCCGAGCCTCAGATGCTAAGACCGTGTGCTGATTTTTGAGGGAAAATATTATTTCACGGTTCGGGGTACCTAGAGTTCTGATTTCAGACGGGGGGTCTCACTTTATTAACGACAAGGTAAGGGCCCTTGCAGATGAGTTCAGCATTGACCATCGTGTTGCCACTCCATATCACCCTCAGACTAATGGTCTTGCTGAAGTATCGAACAGGGAGATCAAGACTATTTTACAGAAGGTTGTTCGCCCAGACCGAAAGGATTGGTCACAGCTTTTGGACTCGGTCTTGTGGGCCTATCGGACGTCCTTCAAGACACCATTAGGGACATCTCCCTATCGTCTCGTCTATGGCAAGCAGTGCCATTTGCCAGTGGAGATCAAGCACAAGTCACTATGGGCAGTTATAGAGTTATTATTGGATCCCGAGAGCATAGGAGAATAGAGGAGAGTAGAGTTGGAAGCCCTGGAGGAACTGAGATACAACCTTTTCTAGAAACCTACAGTACAAGGAAAAAGTGAAGACATGACACGATTCTCATATCAGCCATAAACAGTTTGAGCTCAATCAACGTGTATGGTTGTTTTGATTCTAGGCTAAAATTATTTCCAGGGAAATTACAGAGTAAGTGGAAAGGTCCATATGTGGTTAGAAAGGTACATGATAATGGTAGTATTGATATATCCGAGTTGTCATCTTCCTCTACCTTTCGAGTCAGCGGTCAACGCTGAAACTATATCTAGATCATGATCCGCCTATTGTTGATGTTGCCCCTATTCATTTGGTATGAGATGTGCTCTTTGACTCACATCACCTGCATTTCATACATGATATCACTTCTATCTTCCACTGTATAGATCCATTTGTCCATATCATTCATTCTTTCTTCCGTATGTCAACCACCCCATTGTCATCTTATGATTTTTCTATACTTAGGACGTACTTTGTCCTAAGTATAGGGGGGTGCACACACTGAGATGTGATCTGTGTATTCTCTTTTCTTCTTTTCTTCTTGTCCTTCTTTGTTTTCTTTATCTATCAAAAAGGTATCGCCCCTTTTTGTCAGTCTTCTATACTTAGGGCGTACTTTGTCCTAAGTATAGGGGGTGTGCACCCCGAGTTGATTCTATTCTTTGATCCTCTCCATTGTCTCCTCTTCTTGTCTATACTTAGGGATACCTTACCCTAAGTATAGGGGGAGACAGTTTGAGTACGATCTGTTCATTCCCACCCTTGACCCTCCCGGCTTTGTGTACAGTCTGTTGTACTTAGGATTATTTCATCCTAAGTATAGGGGGACGGTCAACTTCTCCTTTGTTCATTCCCTCATCTCTTATTCATTTATTCTTTAGACTTTTCTATACTCATTACGAGTTATGTCTTCTCCTTTCTCTTCGATCTATGAGGACATAACTCAAGCTAAGTATAGGGGGTCGTATATACTGTGTATATACTTTAGCCATAACTCGTACGTTCGTATTTTCTTAATATGGCTAATTATACTTATTAAATTCATTTAAAACTTAATAAAAAGATGTGATTATTCCTCAAATTCTTTTTGTATTTACTTATTAATAAATCATGTGAAAATATTTTTTGCAAAATCTTTGGAAAATAGTTTGAAAATCTTCGTGAAGAATCTTTTGAAAATTATTTTAAAAACATTTTGTTACATGTTTTCAACCTTTGTAAAATTATTTTGTTGGAAAAAATATTTTCTTTGTGTGAAATAAAAAGGTTTGAAAAACGATTTGCAAATGGTTTGAAAAATGGTTGCAAAAAAATATATTTGAAATATATATATATATATACTGTTTGGAAAACCTTTGCAAAATTATTTTCAAATGTGTGTACGTGTTTGTAAAAAACTGTTTGTAAAAATTAGTTTGGACTATACTGTGCAAAAATTGTTTTAAAAACCTTTATCAAATAATTTTGAGGAATGCATACATCTCAACTAAAATTCTTTAAGTGTGTATCTATAAAAGTGACCACTTACCCTTTGTAAATTCTTAAAAATTTAATTCTTGTAAATACAAGATGCACCCCCGTGTAAATATTTATACCTAATTTTTAGCCAAAATCTTTTGTTTTCAAAAAAAATCCCAAAAACATTTGCAAAACTAAAATCCAAAAATATTTGAAAAATCTTTTTGAAAAAATCTAAAAAATGCATATGCATCATCTCTTCAAAAACCCACAAAAAGTTCAAAATCTTTGAAAATTGCATCATAAAAATATTTTCTGCATGGCATTTGCATAGCATTCACATTTTTTCGGATTGAGTTTGATTGTTGAACAAGTCTAAGTAAAATCCGAAGATTGGAGCTTGGTTGGACCTTAAATCTACCTAATTAACAGGAACCTTATAGGAGCTGGAATTGAGGTACTTCAGGTCTAGTTGACTTAATTCTTTGAGGATCACGGGACTTGGTTAAATAGATTCTTGACTACCTAGCATACGCGCGACTCTTGTTGATAATGACCTAACTTGGACACATGAACCTTTCACTTGTCTCAACTCAGTTGGAGTGTTGAGGGGGTTGGATTTGTCGATATGAGACGCACGCAGGTGGAAACACTTGTCCTCCTATAGGGAGGGAAGTGCACCCCAACCCATCCAGTAATGATGAGTTTTGAGGACAGGAGATTGTGGGTTGCAATAAAGCTTCAAAAGAGGGATAGTCTACTGGCTCAAGAGGAAAAACTCCTTATGTAAATGCTGATGTATATAGTATACAAAAAAATGCAAAAGGCAAAAACTCCAAAAAAAGTGGACAGGCCTGTACAAAATTAAAAATATCTGCCAGAGTGTACATATGTGTATAGTCAATAAGCAAGCTTGAGCATCAAAGTCAAATCATGTGAGCTTGCAGCTGGATGACTTGACTACACTGTCTTGCCTCCCGGGATAGGTAGCTACACTGGCTACCGTTCATTCTTCTCTTCACCCCCTCTTCTTGAGCTGGTTGCCACTTGAACTTAGAAGGGGGAATACTACGCTCCTTGAGGAATAAGTTGTTGGATTGGGGAATCATTGGGTTGTCATATTGGAGAAGTTAGTCTCTTTGTCATTTCAGTTGGGCAGAGCCACCATCACTTACACTATACAAGTCAGATTCATAGTCGTAAGGGTTTGCGTATGACTTGAAGTATTTCTGACCTGGCTATTGAGGAGACTTGAGCAGAGTGTTGGGATTCTCGGAGGCTGTTGGATTTCAAATCCGGTTTTCATTAAGGTTCTGCCCGCACTAAAATTACAAGGGTCCGACTTCAGCTCCAAACTTTGATTTTGTGAAGACAAGTTTGATAGTTAATAAACATAATCCAATTTTCTTCCTTTTTCTTTTCTTTGTTTTTTCTTTTCTGCACTTATTGCATAAGTGTTTGCAAGGGACTAGCAAAGGCAAAATATAGGGGGATGATGAATCCACATTTCATCATCTTTATTATGTCAGTTTGACCTCAAAAACCCTAGCAAATGCATGTAAATACCCTTAATTTCCGCATTTTAGCATTCATGCATATGTGTGTAAATAGTGTATAAAACACAGTTTTTAAAGCCAAAATTATAGAATAAAGAAAAGAAAAAAAGAATAAAATGTTGTAAATATTTTATGACCCGAAATCCCGATACCTAGGCATCTCGATGAATAGGTCGACAAGGAATAAAGTAGGGGGAGATAAGGGCCAGAACTCAATAAAAAGTCCTTTTTTTATATCCATTCTTTATTCATTTTGGGACCTATTTTTGGTTCCACTTTTAGACTTCAAATAAATAAATTTTGAATATGAAAGTTGTAGATAGTTTAATATAGAAAAATACAAAATTGACTCCACGCAAAAATACTGTACAGATAAAAAGTTACGATCTGAATAATTTTCTAGAATCCCAACTTCCCAGACCAGTATCTCTCAATTAAAACTCGAAACGTATCAAAATTACCTTTAATTGTATATAATTTTCAATAAGCTATCCAATAAAGGTGGTTTTGTATTTTGCGGAGCTACGGTTTGAAAGTTGAGTTTTGGACCCCTCTTGTGAACTTAGACCGATTAAAATATTCATTTTATTATTCATTATTTTTACAGTTTTATATTTTTATAATTTTGTAAATATTATTTATAATATATATATTAAAATCATAATAAAAACATAAAGAAAATTCCAAAATAAAATACTTATATATCATACATAGGTTTAATACCTGTACAAATACCTATAAAATTAATACTTCTATTTTATTAAGTGTACAAAATACATCAGAAAAATAAAAAATAAAAATACATTTACGTGTATAAAAAGGAGTTATAAATTTATAAAAAATAAAAAAAATAAATAATGTAAATATACAAAATAAAAATAAAATAATAAAATATATAGATATGTGTACCTATATAGACCTAAAAAGGTAACTTGTATTTTTATACCTCAAAAAAATAAATAAATATCATAATAAAATAATTCATAAAATAATAAATATTTTTCATTGAAAAACCCAAAACTAATAAAATCGTTTGATATTTTTAATTGAATTTTTAAATATTTTTCGCAGGGTTTTTCCTAGTTGGTCCACGTGGACCAACGAGGAGGGTATGAGAGTTGAGCTCGGTCAACTCTCTGACCCGCCCCTTGTAGCTTTGTCAGAATCGAGTTTTGACCTATTTTCACGATTTTTTCGAGGACTATCCTTGCACCTTCTTGGGATTGCACGCCCGGATGAAATATCGATCAATGGGCCACTGAATCGATGCCCATCCTTCGTTCTTGTAGCCCATCCGACAACCCTTTATATGGAGACCCGACCTTCATTTCAAAATTTGAACCCTTTTTGGTCCTCAACACTCCTCCCTTTCGAGCTCCCCGGCTAGCAGGAGATGACAGCTCAAGAGCCCTCGCGTCTGGCGAGTCGAGGAGACCTTGAGGCGGCTCCACCACATCCGGCAACGCATGCCATCGAGGTACCCTTTCCTCAGGTGTTCGTCACCTTCGAGGTTTATTTCTGTTCATTTTTTCGCTTATTTTATTCCTAGTAGACCTAGGACTCGATCCATCCCATTCGCGTCTCGTTTCGACCATCCAACCGCCAAATCGTACCCTCGCCCGAGCTCGCTCCAGCCGCCATCACGCGCCACCGTACCCCATCACTATTCGCTTCACCGACCGCCAAGGCACTTTGCCCTCGTCGGTCTAATGTTGCTTGCAGGTCAAAAGACTCAAAGGAAACGCCTGGGGCTCGTTTTGAGCCTCGTCGGAGATTCCAGGAGCCCGCCAGCTCCGCCGAGCCCTCCCGCGAGCTCCGGCCATCGCCAGAGATTTTTGGAGTCCCCAAGAGCACGAGAACCACCCCAGGGAGACGCCAACCAATTTTGGAGCTCGAAGACCGCCGGAGGATCGAGATCTGGAGCAGGGAAACTCGCCTCGCTGGCATTGCTTCCCTGTTCTTCCTCTGCCCTTCAGCGCCGTTGGATCACATCGCATCTCCTGGTCGCATTCCAGTCGTCCGATCCTCGCACGTTCCAGTCTTCCGATCACCCTCGAGGATCTAATCTAGGCCGATCATCACCGAAGCATCATCGATCGTCCGCTGCTCGCCACGTGGATAAGTGAACGACGTCCGCCGTTGGATTGCCCCGCCTGGGTATTTTGCACCCTTAACCCTGACTATTTTGTATTTATTTATTAGTATTAAATCTTTCATTTGTAGTTTAAAACTTTTGTAATATTTGCATTAGGTCCCCCGTACTTTCCATATTTACATGCAGGTCCTGTCCACATCACCTCACGTGCCCCGTGCACGTGGGTTGGTGGACATTTTGCAAGGACCTCACTGCGGGTTTTCGTATTTCGTTTTAGTCCAGGATATATTCTATTCAGTGTAATATTTTTCGATATTTTGCAACTTAGCCCCTCAGGTTTCTAGTTATTACTTTTAGGTCCTTCCCAAGCACGTGATTATCACGTGCGTGGCTGGCAATCTTGCACTTGTGCCCCTACGGGTTTTGAAATTTAAATCTAATCTTGTAATTTTGTTAAATAGTTATAGATTTTGTGGAAAAATTACACTGTGGCCCCTGGATTTCTGGATATTCACCTTTATGCCCTTACTAGTGGTGTAGTTTCTCTTTGTTGTCTCTATTTATTTATTGCATATATAAATCCCTAAAAAATCCATAAAAATTAGCTTACATTCCTGTTGCATTGTGCTTACACACTATATTTTACTTTGCATTTATCGTGCATTTTATCATTATAAAAATTTAAAAACATGCATTTTCTCTATTGTTTGCATTAGAAAATACTAAAGAAATACTAAAACTCCTTGAAAATTTCTAAAAAATCACTTTTTGTGTGTTTCTTTATCTTTTAACTTCAAACCGAGAATCACTAAAAATTCAAAGTAAAACTCCTAAAATTTAGAAAACCCCTAAAAACGTTAGAAAAATCTTAAAGATTCCAGAAAAATCCTAAAAATACAAGTTTTGTCTCTAAATTTCCTCTGTTTTATTTCTTTAATTTAAAATTAGTTTGAGGAATTTTGGACTCTGTTTGATATTTTTCATCCTCATTTTAATTACGGTCAGCAACATTGTTCACTGTTTTCTAGTATTTTTGACTTGAAAAATACCAAAAAATCAGGAAAAATCTAGAAAAATTATATAAAATATCAAAATAAAATAAAAATCACAAAAACACTTTATTTCTAGTATTTTGATTATTTTTCATATTTTCATCTCTCTCTCATCTATAGTGTATATATATTCCATATATACTATTCCTTTATTAAAAGAAAAAGAAAATACAAAAATACAAAATATAAAAAGGAATTACAAAATCAGTAAATTAAAAATCGAAATATAAAATATAAAATAAAAAATCAATCAAAAAATAATAATAATTCAAAACCCACAAAAATTTGCATACTTGTATGCATTTATTGACATTCACTCTTGAGCACTTATTTTTGATCTATCTTGCTTGTTCTCTGTGTTCGACACTCTACACATACTTTCATAATACACATTATTGTTGTAGATTTATAATAAATTTTAACTCCACAAGTTGATTTTCATTGCTTGATTTATCTAGTGTGGGTTGATTGTAGATTAATTCGGGTTTCGTGAGTGGTCGCCACTGATGAATACCATTCATCACTCTTTATTCTTATATTTTAGCTACAAAAACCTTTGCAAATACATGTATATTCATGTAAATTCAAATAATTATCAAAAGCATGCATTGTATAAAGTTTCATAATTAGCATGTTTTTGTGCAAAAATAAAAGAATAAAGAGGCAAAAGAAAAAGAGGGAAATATTTAGAATAAATATTGAGCAACCTAACCCCAAAGGAGGGCTCAGCATGGGCCTGACCGCATAAAAGCCAAAGTAGAGAGAGATAGGGTGCTCATGTGTGTAAATATACCTGTAAATACAATAAATATATTTTCCTCCAAAAATGGACAATAATGTGCTTGTATATATTTGTATATATTTATAAACACCAAATCAAGATAAAAATGGAAAAAATTAAAAAGAAGATAAAAATCACCTGCCTTGTACATATTCATCATATACATAGGTCACTCATCTATATTCATTTCACCTTATAAATAAATAAAATTAATTTCCATAAAATTTGTAAATATTCTATCTTTTATGGATAATTTAATAAAATAAAAACAACAAAGATAAAAACAAAATAAAAAGAATAAAATTAAAAACCCAAAAATAACATTGTACATATACCATGTATATATATGTATATATCTATTTATTTTACCATTGTATATAAATAATAAAAATTAAATAAAAATATCTTTTTACTCCTAATTTTATGATATAAATAAATAAAATATAAACGGGAATAAAAATATATAAAAATAACTAATTAAAAATCAAAAATAAAAATCCTATATTGTACATATATCTATATATAGCCCTAATATGTACATACCCTATTTTTATTTTGAAAAATTAATTAAAAATCACAAAAAAATAGAAAAAATTAAAACAAAAATATTTCATGTTTTAAGTTTTTAATAATTTAGCCATTTGTTATTTTTAATTGAATTTTTAAATATTTTTGACATGGCGCACTCCCATTGATCCACGGGGAATGTTAACCCCCGGTTAACTCCCCCCGCGGACCCTCTTCTCTCGCGGATCGGGCTGTCGACCCGATTTCTCCTCTTTTTCTGTGCTCGATCCGCCCGCCATTTGCGCAAACCCCGGGCCCTACCCCTTCTTCTTGCATCCGAGGCTCACGCCTGGGGGATTGCATCGGGGTCCGCGCTCTGAGCAGCCCTACCCGATCAACCCTAGCCGGATCCCTGGGAGTATAAATCCCGAGCTCCGCCGCACGATTTCCCCATCTTTGGCTCCCCACCTTTCATTCCCGTGACCTCCACTGCCTTCCCTGAGGTGACAGCTCTCCGTCGATGGTGTCGAAGAGAGGCGAAGGTGACCGGACCTCTGATCCGGCGAGCTAGTGCCGCCGTGCTCCGTCCAAAGCAGGAGCTCGAGCCTCGGGCCTCGACGATCCGCGAGGCGAAGACTCAGAGCAAGCCCAACTCACTCCCAGTCGACCCATCCGCCCAGGTAGTCGTAGTTTTTGTTCTTTTCTTTTAATTTTCGATTTCGCCCAAATCTCACCGTCGCCGACCATCATCGATTCCGGCCACCCCCACCTTCCATTCGATCATCGGACCGCACCATCACACTCGCATCCTTCCCACGCACGTTCTCTGCCCCTCCATTCAACCCAGCTCGCACAGGAGCTGGGGTTTCGAGTTCCTCCGCCGTCGCATCGCCGGAGCTCGATCGCCCCGCCTCACCGATCACCTTCACCCCCGCTTACCGGGTCGAGGCACTTTGCCCTCGACCCGCGAGTTTGCTGCTATGTTTTTCAAGTACATCCAAGCCCATCTGAGAGCTTGGACTAGTTGAAGCAGCAGCTTGAGCTCCGCCGGCTCCGCCTGAGCTCCTCGGAACTTCGTTGGGCCATCAGAGACCACCAGTCGACGCGGGAGCCCACAGGGCTTCTTCTCCGATCTTCAACCACCCGCGAGGAGACCTCCAGTACCTTCACGAGCCCGGCGAAGTTCACCGGCGCCCAGTTCGTCCAGGAGGCTTCTCCGACGTCAGATCGTCCTCTCCCTCCAGATTCGATCCTAGCCACCCATTCGAGGAGCTTCGTCACCGTTCGATCCATCTGAAGACTGATGTAAGCCGCACGATCAGATGAAGAGGCACTCATGACTCAGAGCCGTCCGATCTCCACGTGTCAGCTTCATCACCGTTGATTCATCGAGGGCTTCGCCACAGTGCACCAGGACCGTTAGATCTGCCACGTGGTGGACCCTCGATCGTTCGATCGGGTTTGCACTTCAGGGTTAAGGTGCCACCATTTTCACCCGTTGGATCATCCACGTGGCGTTACTTCAGCCGTCGGATCGCGCCAAGGGTTACAGGAGCGAGGCGCCCCCTCTTCTTTACCGTTGGATCTACACGTGGCGCGCGCTCCGCCCTTGGATCTTAAATAAGGGGTAAATTTCCCTTAGGCCCCTCTTTTTATGGTTTTTATTAGTTAGTTATGTAAATATTTTATCCCGTTCATTTTATTCTGGACATTTTGCACTTTGGACCTCGTATATACTTTATTTGCATTTATGCCCCAGTCTACGTGGACCACGTGCATCATCACGTGAACTTTGTTGGGATATTTGCATTGATGCCCTTGTAGATCTGTGATTTTATTAAATGAAATAATCTTTTTAGATAACTGCATCTATGCCCCTATGCGTGATTTTTTAGAGCATGTGCGTGTATTAGTGGGTAAGTTACACTAAGGTCCCTGGGCTTTTAATACTTGTTATTATTTAGCCCAGGAACTTTATTTCTTTGCAAATAGGTCCATGTGTGCCACAGACACGCGCCTCGCGCGTGACTTCTTGGGAATTTTGCACCGGACCCCCAGAACTTTCATTATTTACGTTTAGGTCCCTGTGCACTGTACCTTGGTTTTGATTTTTAATAAGATATCAAACTAACTCCAAATTCAATGAAAATTGGACACCTGGCTCCTGCCATGGTGTAAAATTTTCTAGAAGTTTTGGGGACATTTTTTATTTCATTTATTATTTTTAAAAATTCAAAAACACACATTTTCTTTACTGACCGATTTAAAAATTCACAAAAATAATAAAACTCTTATAAAAATTATAAAAAAAATTAGCTACTATGTGTTTTGTCTTGTTTGATTTTCTGACCAATTTTGGTCATTTTTCATTACATAAAACTCATAAAAATTATAAACACTAAAAATCTCATAAAAATTATAATAATTATTTTAAAAATTCAAAAATAATAATTCCAGTGGCCAAATTTTCTTTGTAGTTTTTACTATACAGGAAAATTACCTCCAGCTTTTTAAGGACTTTTAGATATTTTATCTAAGTCCCCCAAGCTTGGCTGGACATTGTTGTTGTTTCCTCACATTGTTTGATTTTTAGAAAATTAAATAAAAAACAGGAAAATACCAAAAATTAACCAAAAACATTAAAATCATAAAATACATAAAAACATTTTTTTGAATTTTTGATTGATTTTTGATGCATTAAATAATTGCTTGAAGTTGGTTGTTTCCCTTGTTTTCTTATTTTCCTTCTTAACCAAAAATCCAAAAAAATATATAAAATTGAAAATCCACCAAAAATAGTTTCCTTTTATTCTTCGAGATTTTCAACTACTTCGCAGGCCGTAAGGACATCACGTGCTCCCTGAGTCCGACCCTGGTTGCTATACCAGGCTAATCTAATAGCCAGGACCGCTATTTGTGTTCATTGGATTTTTATCTGATTTTGGTGGTCTGAACCTACATTTTTCTTGATTTACCGAGGGACTCTTGAGCGACTGAGTTCGCAACGATCTTAGTTCTATTTCTTCATCCTTAGTTGCTCGAATTTTCTTGGTCATCAGAATGGCGCCGTTGTCGGGGAGCACGGCTTAGTAGTCGGTTTCTGATTTTTCCCGCAGTTTTCTTTTCCGCGGCTTTTTGTGCATATTTTGTATATATCATTTATTTGCATAATGGTTTAAATAATCTGGTCTGACCACTTGTGTTTGTTTTCTTGCGAGGGCCCAAGGACCGAGACGGCTTTCTTCGGAAGCCGAGCAACCGCGGGAACCGGAGGCGGCTCTCTTCTTCACAGAGCCGCAAGAGGACACGAGGAGCGAGCATGAGAGCGGGAGCCGCGGAATAGCCGCGGAGTAGAATAGTTTAGATTAGGTTTTATTTCAGCAATAATTGAACTTTTATTGTAATAATACAGGGACAGACAGAGACTAGAACTTTTGGGGTCTGTTTCGCTGAGCACCGGTGTGCTCGGGGGACCCCTTAGTTAGTTCAGTTTTTCACGGTTTTTTACGCGGTTTTCCTTTACTACCTTTTACGGTTTCTTACGGACTTTCGAGCCCCTAGCCGTAGGATTTTCTGCTTGACTGTGACGTAATAATTAGGATCCAAGTACCCTAATATAACTGCTTGCACCTATAGATCGATAATTGGACCAAAAATTAAAAAAATAATAATAAAATAGCCGTTCCACCACCTCTGAGCCTACGCGCCGCGAGCCTGCCCCGTCAAGCGCTACTCCTGAACTCGACCTGTCTATAAGAGGAGGGGTGGGTCTAGACCAGACTCTTTGGATTGGAGGCTGGTGGTCGGCTAGCCGTTCTATTGAGTAGCACTGCTATTTAGGGACTCGATTTTCCGCCTGCACCATTTAGGTAGTTTTATTTCTGTCTTTCAATTCTGTGCGGATCATATTGCATGTAGAGTGCTGGAGCCAAGTACGCATTTCTGACTTTGCATGCATCATTGATTTTATCGCGCATCGGTTTTTTCGTCTTCTCTCCACTGTTTTGGACTTAATAACCAGGAGAACCGAAAAATTCATTAGGCCTTTTGTTTTTATTAAAAAAAGATCTAAAAAGAAAAACAATAAAATTTGGATTGTTTAAGCTATTGACCCTAAAAGACACTTGACCTAAAAAAATCTGTCTTGGGGAGAGCAACCCCCTCATTGTTTGGTTTGATTGTGCGAGAGAGTGACCCATACACTAGGTAGAGCCTTCCGGTACTCCTCTCGACTGATTACCGACTCTTCTGTGCGGGACAGTCGGTTGGGAGAGTATCGGGTATCCCAGCAGGTCACGTAATCGCTCTGATATTTTGTTTGTTCACCAAAATAAAAATTGACAAGATAATTTGACCGAGCCTTTATGGTCTTCAATTTGCGTTGCGTTGGTGAACTGAGGGGTTTGTTTGCGATCATAGTTTCTCCAGATCTCATCCGCATTACTCGCCAGATCACGATGATGGCAGGAGGTCTCTTAGGAAGCCTCTGGCTGCACCGCTTTTTAGCACTCCAGTCCATTCATCTATGTCAGTTCGTGAGAGCTCAGACCCGCTCTCCGAACCCGAGTACGATTCCGTCTTGTTCCCTCTCGACCACCCTTCTTCATAGGCCGAGATACCAGTGCCAGAGGAGAGACAGACAGATGATTTATCGGCACCTGAGTTCGGTTGTTTTGATTTTTCAGAGACGATGACCGGCAGTATTTCGTTCAGAGACGATGATCGCACTGGAGGTCCACGAGGAGATCAATATTTCGTTCTGGACCAGGGTTCGATCAACTCCACCCTGATCGCCTCCCTCGAGTCAGTTCAGCAGCAGCTGAGGGATCAGGGGGCATTCATGATAGAGATGAGGAGAGAGCTAGAGCAGATGAGAGCCGACCGCGAGAACCGCGGAGGAGGAGGACCCGACGATGCGACAGCTGCCGCCGCAGCCGCGGCAGCAGCCGCAGCAACAGTAGCAGCAGGAGGACCACCGAGACCGATACGGGAGAACCACAATCCTAGATCGACTTTGACGCACCGTTGGGTGGTGCTACCAGCCATCGTGGGGGACTTCCAGTTCCCCCCGAACACTTTGCAGCTCCTTCCCCAGTTTCACGGTTTGACCACAGAGGAGCCTCATCACCACTTACAGGAGTTTGAGATGATTTGCAGTACTGTCCACGATCGTCACGTGGACCAGGATACCATCAGGATGATTGCCTTCCCTTCTCCTTGGCAGACAGAGCAGCCATCTGGCTGAAGCATCTGGGGAAGTTTGTATACACTTGGGAGCAGCTCCGCGCCGAGTACTTGCATAAGTACTATCCACTCGGGCAGACCAACGCCGCGAGAGCCCTGATCAGCAACTTCTCCATGCTCACCAACGAGCAGTTCCACGAGGCATGGGAGAGGGTCAGAGAGCTGACTGATAGATGCCCGCACCACGACATTTCCAATCTGAACCTCGTGCAGAGCTTTTTCAGCGGGCTGACACCAGAGCTTCAGGGCTTGGTGAACGCTTCTTGTGGCGGGTCTTACTTCGCCAAGGATCACGACCAGGTCTGGGCCATCTACAAGGAGATGGCTGAGAACTACATGGTGATGTCCCAGACCCGGTTGTACACTCAGGGCAGACCCCAGCAGCTAGGACTCGTGCAGTACCAGAGGATAGCACGGGTCGACGCCGGTCCTTCCAGTTTGTCCGCAGTAGCAGCAGCACAGGCAGAGTCCACAGCTGCGGACATGGGCATCATTAGCGAGAAGTTGGATCGGATGGAGCTGATTGAGAAGATGCAGTGCCAGGGCATCACTCAGATAGAGCAGATGGCACAGACTCTGAGCGACATGAAGACCCAGCTCATGTGTCTCCAGGAGGCACAGACGGCTTCCTAGCCCCGTCTTCAGTCGCGAGGCGATCACGGCAGCAGCAGCAGCTCGTCCCAGCGCTCCAACTCACACCTGCAGCCTAGACAGGTTCACTTTGTACAGGCAAAGTCGTACCAGCTGCCGCAGCCCACCTACCAGTCACCACTATCTTCAGACTTGCAGATGGTGGTATACGAGCCGGATCAGCCTCTGGCAGTACTCCCGCCAGCCCAGTATGATGCAGAGCCGTTGATGGATGTCAACGGGATTTGGTAGGACCGCCCTCAGCCCGGTATCCGACGAGACCATCCCGGATTCTGGTGGGGGACCGGAGGTACCCAGCCCCAGCAGCAGCCGTCAGGACAGGGTGGCCAGTACAGCCATCAGAGAGAGCACCAGCCGCAGCAACAGCCCCCAGTGTACCCACCACCACAGCAGCAGCAGTCGTCCTATGGTCCTCGTCCCTATCAGCAGGGACAGTCGTGGAGGCGTGAGCAGCCTCACCAGCAGCAGCAGCATCATCACCCATACCCCTCTCAACCACAACAGCAGATCCAGCAGCCTCACTACCAGAGAGGCTACCCGTCAGGTTCCCATGAGAACCCTGTCTTGGATGACATAGCCCGCCTTCTCACAGATAAGCAGGCTACTTTTCGACGGGAGATGGACGAGTTCCGCCAGGAGATGCGGGACATTGTGAGAGGGAAGGCCGCCATCCCAGCCCAGATAGAGCCGAATCCCAACCGCCTGAAGCGGAAATCTGAGCAGGTAGCTTGTACTGAGTATACCACTCCTAGTGATGCATTTGGTGATATGACTGGATATCTGTTTGATACTGATTTTGTCACACTTAGGAGCGGTAGGATGCCAGCAGGCGACGCCTCGTCTGAGCTACATCATGAGGATCCACCTAGAGCGCCCGACGAGGAGGATGACGACGGTGGTACTGATGCCACCAAGGATGCTGATTCCACCGGCGGTGCTGAGGCCGCCGTTTCACCTGTCCGAGGAGGTAGTACTGAGGCCACCCATTCTGCCGAGCTAGAGCGCGGTACTGAGGCCGCGAGTCTTCCAGCCGATCCAGCCGATGGTGGTATGAGGCCACCCATACTTCTGAGAGACATGTAGTTTTTCCTTCTTCTGCACCTGTATCTCGAAACATTTCTGTGAATAAAGAAAAGGGCTTATTTTCTTCTGGTCCCACTGTGGTGCATGATGTATGTGTGGATCCGGCCGTCGAGCCGTCTAGACCTTTCCTAGTCCTTCATCTGAGAAGGACCCAGTGATCCCCTTCCCTAGAGCCCTTCATATGGGGAAGGGGAAGAAAACAGAAAATCCCAAAAAGAGAGATCAGGAAGAGTTCAGCCAGCAGATGATAGATCGATTTCACATACAGCTGACTCTTCAGGAGGCTTTGCAGCACATTCCCCTTCTTCAGTGTTCCCTTAGATACAGAACCACAATCAGGAGGAAGAGGAGGAATCACCACTCAGAGATCCATGTGCTGACGAAAGCCACGTGTTTCGCGATCCAAAACCGTCTGCCGGCCAAGAGGCCAGATTCAGGAGCCCCTTATGTCAGATGCCATATCAGTGAGCAGAGGTTCGACCGTACTCTATTAGATAGCGGATCGTCGATCAACCTCCTTCTGGCAGCCCTTCTCGACCGCTTCGAGTTGGGCACTCTTAGACAGAGCAAGACAATCCTTCAGTTTGTTGATAGATCTGTCAAGAGACCGAAGGGGTTGTTGCGAGACGTTGTCGTCACTATTCAGGGCCTGCAATTCCCCATGGACTTCGTAGTGTTGGACATGGTGATCCCTGATGCAGTGACCGATACCCCCATCATTCTAGGTCGTCCGTTCTTGGCCACAGCCAAGGCGGCGACTGATCATGATAGCGGGAAGGTATACTTTTGCGTCGAGGGCGAAAGTGTACAAATAGAGACGGTCGAGGACAGCAGAGCCAGAGACAGATCATGCTCAGAGATCACTTCAGATACAGAGCAGCTGACAGATGCAGGGCTAGACATCCACCAGGACTGTGACTTTGTGATCACAGACGATGAGGCAGTTTGGGCAGACCCAGCAGCACAGGCCATCCTCTCATCTTCAGACACCGCTGATGCAGAGATAACAGCAGAGGAGAGCTTGGATAGCACATTCCTGGTTCAGGATACTTTAGAGGCAGCAGAGCAGGTCCTTGACCGCGAGACAGATTTCTGTGATGATGGTGGTACTGATGCCACCGCAGATGATGCAGATCCCTCGGAGTCAGAGTCTGATTGGGCAGATTGTGAGGATTATATGCCGGACCTGATTTCCACTAAGCCTACAGTTGAGGAGGAGGTAGATGACGAGCAGATCAGAGACAGTTCAATTGAGCAGCCTTCTTCAGATCCAGTTTGCGAGAGTACGCTCTCATTCTCCCGGGCAGATTTGGCAGCATACACGCAACTTCTTTCGAAGCCAAATTTTCCAGCACCTAGTTGTCCAGAGCTGAAGCCACTTCCTGCGTCGTTGAAGTATAGATTCCTTGCAGGTGAGCATGAGATGTACCCAGTCATTATCTCAGCCGATTTGATTGGAGAGCAGGAATCCCGTTTGATGAGGGTTCTTGAAAAGAACCGCGAGGCGATAGGATGGAGCGTAGCAGATCTCCAGGGGATTAGTCCAGACCTGTGCTCCCACCATATCTATCTCGAGGATGAGGCGAAGCCGTCACGTGAGTTCCAGCGGCGGCTGAACCCAAATCTGAGAGAGTTTGTCATGAAGGAAATTTCGAAATGGTGGAGCGCCGATTTTATCTATCCCATATCCGACTCCAAGTGGGTCAGCCCTTTGCATGTGGTGCCCAAGAAGACGGGCATCACTACAGTGATTAGCGAGTATGGAGAGGAGATTGCTACACGAGTACCCACTTCTTGGCGAGTTTGTGTTGACTATAGGAGACTCAACCAGGCCACCAAGAAGGATCATTTCCCCCTGCCCTTTATTGATCAGATCATTGAGAGACTGGCAGGGAAGAGCCATTATTGTTTTCTGGATGGGTACTCGGGCTACAACCAGGTTGCCATTGCTCCTGAGGACCAGGACAAGACCACCTTTACATGTCCCTTCGGCACATACGCCTTCAGACGCATGCCATTTGGGCTATGCAATGCCCCTGCGACTTTTCAGAGATGCATGCTGTCGATCTTTTCGGACATGGTAGGGGAGTGCTTGGAGGTCTTCATGGGTGATTTCTCGTTTTACGGCGACGGATTCGACTCCTGTCTTGACTTCCTAGATCGAGTACTTCAGCGATGTATTGAAGTTCGCTTGGATATTTCTTGGGAGAAGAGTCACTTTATGGTGACTCAAGGGACGGTGCTTGGCCATATCATCTCCAACAGGGGTATAGAGGTTGATCCGGCCAAGGTTGATGTCATTAGAAAACTCACGCCACCGTCCAATTTGCGGCAGTTACGGTTTTTCCTGGGGCACGTCGGTTTCTACCGGCGATTCATTTGTGATTTCAGTAAGGTTGCCCGGCCGTTGACTGACTTGCTGACGAAAGACACTGAGTTCCTTGTCGATGACAAGTGTCTTTCGTCCTTTGAGACTCTCAAGCATTGTATTGTTGAGGATCCTATCCTCCAGCCACCAGATTGGTCTCTCCCATTCGAGATCATGACGGACGCCTCCGATTTGCCGTGGGGGCTATGCTGGGACAGAGGAGGGATGGAGTCCCATTTGCTATTCACTATGCTAGCCGCACCTTGGATTCCGCCTAGCAGAATTATACAGTCATAGAGAAAGAGATGCTAGCAGTAGTGTTCGCCCTAGATAAGTTCAGATCTTACATCATTGGATCTAGAGTGACTTTGTATACTGATCATACCGCCATCCGATACCTCATGGCAAAGAAGGATGCCAAGGCCAGACTGACTAGATGGATCCTTCTACTCCAAGAGTTCGACATTGAGATCAAGGATAAGCCTGGAGTCAAGAATGTGGTGGCGGATCATCTCTCCCGTTTAGAGCAGCCTGAGGAGTCTGAGCAGATTGATCCCATTTGTGAGACCTTCCCAGATGAGGCGATCCTTGCTATCGCCTCTCTCCCGTGGTATGCCGACATTGTGAACTTTCTTGTTGCTAAGAAAGTCCCACAAGGTTGGCCCAGACAGAGGCTTGAGACCTTCCTCGCGAAGGCCAAGTCCAACCACTGGGAGGATCCCATCCTTTACCACGAAGGAGGGGATAGCGTCTGGCGTAGGTGCATTCCTCAGGAGGAGCACCATAGCGTCCTCACTTACTGCCACAAGCTTGAGGCAGGAGGACATCATTCTGGGAGGAGAACGGCACAGAAAGTGCTCCAATCCGGCTTGTGGTGGCCTACCCTCTTTAAGGACTCTGATGAGTTCGTGAAGAGGTGTACTGACTGTCAGAGGACGGGCACTTGTGGACAGCGTGATATGATGCCGATGCAGCCCATTCACTTCTGTGAGGTTTTTGACGCATGGGGCATCGTTTCATGGGTCCATTCCCTAAGAGTCAGGGATTTGAGTACATTCTGTTGGTCGTTGACTATGTTAGTCATTGGGTTGAGGCTATCCCCGCCCGAGCCGCTGATGCCATGACAGTTTGCGGATTTTTGAGGAAGCACATCATCACGTGGTTCGGGGTACCTTGAGTATTGATTTCAGATGGGGGGTCTCATTTCATCAATGACCAGGTGAAGGCACTTGCTAGCAAGTTCGGCATAGACCATCGTGTTGCTACACCTTACCATCCACAGATGAATGGTCTATCCGAGGTTTCGAACAGGGAGATCAAGACTATTTTGCAGAAAGTCGTCCGCCCTGACCGAAAGGATTGGTCACAGCTTTTGGACTTGGTCTTGTGGGCATATAGGACGTCTTTCAAGACACCATTGGGCACATCTCCCTTTCGCCTCGTTTATGGCAAGCCATGCCATTTACCTGTTGAGTTGAGGCACAAGTCACTTTGGGCAGTCACAGATATTCTTTTAGATCCAGATAGTGTAGGAGATCAAAAGGGGGCAGAGTTAGCAGCCCTGGAGGAGCTTCGTGATATCGCCTTCTCAAACAGCCTACAGTATAAGGAGAGAGTGAAAGAGTGGCATGATTCTCACATCAGCCACAAGCATTTTGAGCCTGGACAGAGAGTATGGCTGTTTGATGCTAGGCTTCGTCTATTTCCAGGGAAGCTACAGAGCAAATGGAAGGGACCTTATCTTGTGAGAAAGGTACACGACAATGGAAGCATTGATATATCTGAGTTGTCTTCTGAGAGTACCTTTCGAGTGAACGGCCAGTGGCTCAAGCCATTTCTAGATCATGAGCTGCGAGTCGTTGATGTTGCCCCTATTCACTTTGCGTGAGATGTGGTCTCTTGACTCACATCTATTGCATCTCACGCCTGATTATCATTGTTCTTCCGACCTGTATAGATCCAGTTGTTCATATCACTCTATTCTTTAGTCCCACATCCCTTTTCTCATTTTATGATTATGCTATACTTAGGGTGTATTTTACCCTAAGTATAGGGGGGATGTAGGACCTTCGGGTATTCTTTTCATTCTTTCTACCCCTGTTTTGCTGCCTATACTTAGGGATATTTTACCCTAAGTATAGGGGGGCAGACTCTGTACATCCTTCACTCGGATTTCCCTTCATGTACAGCTTGCTATACTTAGGATTATTTGATCCTAAGTATAGGGGGAAACCACCGAGTTCTCCTCATTCTATTCATTCATTCATCTCTGTATCTAGCCATTCCTTTTCACTTCCCTTTACTAAGCACGAGTTATGTCTTCTTCATTGCTCTTGATCACTCTGAGGACATCGTTCGAGCTAAGTATAGGGGGGGTGTGTATATATTTCATATATACTTTAGCCATAACTCGTACTTTGTGTGAGTGTGTTAATAAATAAAATGGCTAAAAACCCTAAAAATCCACAAAATTAAAAATTTTACTCCCTTGTATATAAGATTCATTTTGCATATACATAGCTAGTGTACAAAATTATTTTTGTAAAAATGTTTTCAAAAATCTTTTTTGTAAAGTTTGTGTAAATATTTTCTTATCAAAATTATGTATATCGTACAAAATTTTTCCAAAATGTTTTGAAAATCAAAAGTTTGCAAAAATCTTGTGTAAATGTGTGTAAATAATTTTGCAAAACTTGCATTTCATGCATTCATCCATTCATGATTTCAAAACATTTTGCAAAAAATTTGCACGATTGTAAATATTTGTAAATAGCATCTTTGTATATAGGTATATAGTTTTTCTGGATTATAGTTGACATTTAAACTAGCCTGGAATTAAATTGAGAAATGGAGCTTGATTAAGATCTTAATCCACCTAATTCTAAGAGGAACCTTATAAGGTTTAGGGTTAAGGGTTTTCAGGTCCATTGGGACTTAATTTTTTGAGTCCACTAGGCTATGAGCATATGTCATCTTGATGAGCCTAAGTAGAGCACTTAACAACACACGCATGACTCTTAGAGACAATGGCTTGACTTGCACCATCACCTTACACATAGCTCTCCACGGATGAGGTGGTGAGGAGGCAGCTTCCTTTGGCTTGGGGTAGCATATGAGGGTAGTACTTCAAGGCGGAACCTCTCTTCTTCTTCTAGTGAAGGAAGTGCGCCTCAACTTGGTCTAGTGGTGATGAAGGCTAAAGACAGAAGCCGTGGGTTGCAATAAAGCTTCAAAAGAGGGATAGTCTACTGGCTCAAGAGGAAAAACTCCTTGTATATATGCTGCACCGTGTAGATATGTTGTACAGTTGCACATGAAAAAAAATGTGTGCAAAAAAGAAAAGAACTCCAAAAAAGTGGTGGGTCGGATTGAAAATTTAATATCCCCACCGGAGTGTATATAGTCAAATAAAGCAAAAGCTTATGGTATCCATGTTACATCTCATGAATCTTGCAGCGGGAGACTTAGCTACACTGGTCAGGCTCCCCGGGATACATGGCTACACTGGCCATGGTCCATTCTTCATCTTCTTCCTCCTCTTCTTGAGCCAGTTGCACTTGAACTTAGAAGGGAATACCCCGCTTCTCGAGGAAAGAGTTGCTAGACCGAGGAATTAGAGTTACCAGGTTGGGGGAGGTTGTTTCTTTGTTACTTCTGAGGTGGGGAGATATATATCACTTACACTGCATGGAAAGATTCATGGTCATTAGAGTTTGTGTATGTAGACTTGTTCTGATCTAGTTTATTGAGGAGTCTTGTCCATAGATTGGTGGAACTTAGAGGCTGTTGAGTTTTAAGCTTACGTCCAAATAAGGTTCCGACACATTAAGAATCCAAAGATCTGATCGAGCTCCATATTTCAATTTAATGAAGGCAAGTTTAATAATCAGCCTTAATCCATGTGCATTCTCCTCTTTTTCTTTTTCTTACTTTCTTTTTCACTTCTTTTTCAAATAAGTGTTTGCTAAGGGACTAGCAAAGTTAAGTATAGGGGGGTGATGAATACCCATTCATCACTCTTTATTCTTATATTTTGGCTACAAAAACCTTTGCAAATACATGTATCTTCATGTAAATACAAATAATTATCAAAAGCATGCATTGTATAAAGTTTAATAATTAGCATGTTTTTGTGCAAAAATAAAAGAATAAAGAGACAAAAGAGCAACCTAACCCCAAGGGAGGGCTCAGCATGGGCCTGACCGCATAAAAGCCAAAGTAGAGAGAGATAGGGTGCTCATGTGTGTAAATATACCTGTAAATACAATAAATATATTTTCCTCCAAAAATGGAAAATAATGTGCTTGTATATATTTGTATATATTAATAAACACCAAATCAAGATAAAAATGGAAAAAATTAAAAAGAAGATAAAAATCACCTGCCTTGTACATATTCATCATATACATAGCTCACTCATCTATATTTATTTCACCTTATAAATAAATAAAATTAATTTCCATAAAATTTGTAAATATTCTATCTTTTATGGTATAAATAAATAAAATAAAAACAATAAAGATAAAAACAAAATAAAAAGAATAAAATTAAAAACTCAAAAATAACATTGTACATATTCCATGTATATATATGTATATATCTATTTATTTTACCATTGTATATAAATAATAAAAATAAAATAAAAATATCTTTTTACTCCTAATTTTATGATATAAATAAATAAAATATAAAATGGGGATAAAAATGTATAAAAACAACTAATTAAAAATCAAAAATAAAAATCCTATATTGTACATATACCTATATATAGCCCTACTATGTACATACCCTATTTTTATTTTGAAAAATTAATTAAAAATCACCAAAAAATAGAAAAAATTAAAACAAAAATATTTCATGTTTTAAGTTTTTAATAATTTAGCCATTTGTTATTTTAATTTGAATTTTTAAATATTTTTTACGTGGCGCACTCCCATTGGTCCACGGGGAATGTTGACCCCCGGTCAACTCCCCCCGCGGACCCTCTTCTCTCGCGGATCGGGCTGTCGACCCGATTTCTCCTCTTTTTCCGTGCTCGATCCGCCCGCCATTTGGGCAAAACCTGGGTCCTACCCCTTCTTCTTGCATCCGAGACTCACGCCCGGGGGATTGCATCGGGGTCCGCGCTCTGAGCAGCCCTACCCGATCAACCCTAGCCGGACCCCTGGGAGTATAAATCCTGAGATCCACCGCACGATTTCCCCATCTTTGGCTCCCCACCTTTCAGTCCCATGACCTCCATCGCCTTCCCTGAGGTGACAGCTCTCCGTCGGTGGTGTCGAAGAGAGGCGAAGGTGACCGGACCTCTGATCCGGCGAGCTAGCTCTGTCGTGCTCCGCCCAAAGCAGGAGCTCGAGCCTTGGGCCTCGACGACCCGCGAGGCGAAGACCCAGAGCAAGCCCAGCTCACTCCCAGTCGACCCATCCGCCCTGGTAGCCGTAGTTTTTGTTCTTTTAGTTTAATTTTCGATTTTGCCCAAATCTCGCCGTCGCCGACCATCATCGATTCCGCCCACCCCCACCTTCCATTCGATCATCGGATCGCACCATCACACTCGCCTCCTTCCCACGCACGTTCTCCGCCCCTCCATTCAACCCAGCTCGCACAGGAGCTGGGGTTTCGAGTTCCTCCGCCGTCGCATCGCCGGAGCTCGACCGCCCCGCCTCACCGATCACCTTCACCCCCGCTTACCGGGTCGAGGCACTTTGCCCTCGACCCGCGAGTTTGCTGCTGTGTTTTTCAGGTACATCCGAGCCCATCTGAGGGCTTGGACCAGTTGGAGCATCAACTTGAGCTCCGCCGGCTCCGCCTGAGCTCCTCGGAGCTTTGTTGGGCCATCAGAGACCACCAGTCGACGCGGGAGCCCACAAGGCTTCTTCTCCGATCTTAAGCCACCCGCGAGGAGACCTCCAGTACCTTCACGAGCCCGGCGAAGTTCGCCGGCGCCCAGTTCGTCCAGAAGGCTTCTCCGACGTCAGATCGTCCTCTCCCTCCAGATTCAATCCTAGCCACCCATTCGAGGAGCTTCGTCACAGTTCGATCCATCTGAGGACCGATTTGAGCCGCACGATTAGATGAAGAGGCACCCCTGACTCAGAGCCATCCGATCTCCACGTGTCAGCTTCATCACCATCGATTCACCGAGGGCTTCGCCACAGCGCACCAGGACCGTCAGATCTGCCACGTGGTGGACCCTCGACCGTTCGATCGGGCTTGTACTTCAGGGTCAAGGCGCCACCATTTTCACCCATTGGATCATCCACGTGGCGTTACTTCAGCCGTCGGATCGTGCCAAGGGTTACATGAGCGAGGCGCCCCCCCTCTTCTCTACCGTTGGATCTACACGTGGCGCGTGCTCCGCCCTTGGATCTTAAATAAGGGGTAAATTTCCCTTAGGCCCCTCTGTTTATGGTTTTTATTAGTTAGTTCTGTAAATATTTTATCCCGTTCATTTTATTCTAGACATTTTGCACTTTGGACCTCGTACTAACTTTATTTGCATTTATGCCCCTGTCTACGTCGACCACGTGCATCGTCACATGAACTTTGTTGGGATATTTGCATTGATGCCCTTGTAGATCTTGGATGTTATTAAATGAATGAATCTTTTTTGATAATTGCATCTATGCCCATGTGTGTGATTTTTTAGAGCATGTGCGTGTATTAGTGGGTAAATTACACTAAAGTCCCTGTGCTTTTAATACTTGTTATTATTTAGCCCAGGAACTTTATTTCTTTGCAAATAGGTCCCTGTGTGCCCCAGACACGTGCCTCGCCCGTGATTTCTTGGGAATTTTACACCGGACCCCCCAGAACTTTCATTATTTACGTCTAGGTACCTGTGCACTGCACCTTGGAAATTGGACACATGGCTCCTGCCATGGTGTAAAATTTTCTAGAATTTTTGGGTACATTTTTTATTTCATATATTATTTTTAAAAATTCAAAAACACGCATTTTCTTTACTGTCCGATTTAAAAATTCACAAAAAAACAATAAAACTCTTCTACAAATTATAAAAAATTTAGCTACTGTGTGTTTTATCTTGTTTGATTTTCTGACCAATTTTGGTCATTTTTAATTACATAAAACTCATAAAAATTACAAAACACTAAAAATCTAATAAAAATTCTAATATTTATTTTAAAAATCAAAAAATAATAATTCCAGTGACCAAATTTTCTTTGTAGTTTTTACTATACAGCAAAATTACCTCCAGGTTTTTAGGGACTTTTAGATATTTTATCTAAGTCCCCCAAGTTTGGTTGGACATTGTTGTTGTTTCCTCACATTGTTTGATTTTTAGAAAATTAAATAAAAATCAGGAAAATACCAAAAATTAATCAAAAACATTAAAAATCATAAAATGCATAAAAACATTTAAATTTGAATTTTTGATTGATTTTTGATGCATTAAATAATTTCTTGAAGTTGGTTGTTTCCCTTGTTTTCTTATTTTCCTTATTAACCAAAAATCCAAAAAAATATATAAAAATTGAAAATCCACCAAAAATAGTTCCCTTTTATTCTTCGAGATTTTCGACTACTTCGTAGGCCGCAAGGCCATCACGTGCTCCCTGAGTCCGACCCTGGTCGCTATACCAGGCTAATCTAATAGCCAGGACCGTTATTTGTGTTCATTGGATTTTTATCTGATTTTGGTGGTCTGTTTTACATTTTCTTGATTGACCAAGGGACTCTTGAGCGACTGAGGTCGCAACGATCTTAGTTCTATTTCTTCATCCTTAGTTGCTCGGATTTTCTTGGTCATCAGCCACATCGAATTTGTCTCCGCCTTGGGTGGGACGTATTTTGACCCTCGTAAAATCCGAGTCTCTGGGAAAAGGAATGGTATACTACAACGATGAATCAAAGAATGGAATGAAGAGAGAGCTCGGTGTTTCCCCCTATACTAAGTATAGCAAGCTGTTCATGAAGGGAAATCCGAGTGGAAGAATGTACAGGGTCTACCTCCCCTATACTCAGGGCGAAAGATCCCTAAGTATAGGCAGCAAAACAAAGGTAAAAATAATCAAAATAATACTCAAGATTCCAACACCCCCCCATACTTAGGGTAAAGTACACCCTAAGTATAGCATAATCATAGGATGAAGATTGGTTGTGGGACTAAAGAATGAAATGATATGGACATCTGGATCTATACAAGGCGGAAGACAATGATAATCAGGCGTGAGATGCACTAGATGTGAATCAAAAACCACATCTCACGCAAAATGAATAAGGGCAACGTCAATGACCAGCGGCTCATGATCTAGATATGGTTTGAGCTACTGCCCGTTAACACGAAAGGTAGACTCAGATGACATCTCAGATATGTCAATACTCCCATTGTCATGTACCTTTCGGACCAGGTATGGTCCCTTCCACTTGCTCTGCAATTTCCCTGGAAATAATCTAAGACTGGCATCAAACAACCATACTCTCTGTCCTGGCTCAAACTGCTTGTGGCTGATATGAGAATCATGCCACTCCTTCACTCTCTCCTTGTAATGTAGGCTGCTCGAAAAGGCGTCATCTCTAAGCTCCTCCAAGGCTGCCAGTTCTACCCTCCTCTGATCTCCTATGCTCACTAGATCCAAAAGTATCTCTGTGACAACCCAAAGTGACTTATGATTAAGCTCAACAGATAAATGGCAGGTCTTGCCATAAACGAGGCGAAAGGGGGATGTACCCAAAGGAGTCTTGAAGGATGTCCGATATGCCCATAAAACTGAGTCCAAAAGCTATGACCAATCCTTTCGATTAGGGTAGATGACTTTCTGCAATATAATCTTGATATCCCTATTCGACACTTCAGCAAGACCATCGGTCTGAGGGTGGTATGGAGTGGCTACTCGATGGTCAATGTTGAACTCGCTAGCAAGGGCCTTTACGTTGTTGTTGATGAAATGAGACCTACCGTCAGATATTAAAACTCGAGGTACCCTGAACCGTGAAATGATATTCTTCCTAAAAAATCTACATATAGTCATAGCATCTGCAGTTCGGGCGAGGATGGCCTCAATTCAAAGACTCACATAATCAACAGCTAATAGAATGTACTCGAACCCCTGACTCTTAGAGAATGGACCCATGAAATCGATGCCCCGTGCATCAAAAACCTCACAGAAATGAATGGGTTGCATTGGCATCATATCACGCTGTCCAAAAGTGCCCATCCTCTGACAGTCAGTACATCTCTTCACGAATTCATCAGAATCCTTGAAGAGAGTAGGCCACCATAAGCCGGATTGGAGCACTTTTTGTACCGTTCTTCTCCCAGAGTGATGTCCTCCTGCCTCCAGCTTGTGGCAGTTGGTGAGGATGCTTTGGTGCTCCTCCTGAGGAATGCACCATCGCCAGACAGTATCCCTCTTTCATGATAAAGGACGGGATCCTCCCAATGGTAAGACTTGGCCTTCGCTAGGAAGGTCTCAAATCTCTGCCTGGGCCAACCTTGTGGAACTTTCTTGACAACAAGATAGTTCACAATGTCGGTGTACCATGGAAGTGAGGCGATAGCAAAGATCGCCTCATCTGGGAAGGTCTCTGTAATCGGATCAATCTGCTTAGAATCCTCAAGATGCTCTAATCAGGAGAGATGATCCGCTACCACATTCCTGACTCTAGGCTTATCCTTAATCTCAATATCAAACTACTGGAGTGGAAGGATCCATCTAGTCAATCTTGCTTTGGCATCCTTCTTTGCCGTGAGGTATCTGATGGCGGGTTGATCAGTAAAAATAGTCAATCTAGATCCAATGATATATGATCTGAACTTATCTAGGGCAAAGACTACGGCTAGCATTTCCTTCTCAGTGACGTTGTAGTTCTGTTTTGCGGCATCCAATGTACGGATAGCGTAGTGAATGGAAAATGGTGCTCCATTCCTCCTCTGTCCCAGTATGGATCCCACGGCAAAATCGGAGGCATCCGTCATGATCTCAAATGGGAGAGACCAATCAGGCGGCTGTAGAACAGTAGCCTCAACAACTAGACTCTTGAGAGTCTCAAATGACGCAAGACACTTATCATCTACAATGAACTCAGTTTCCATCCTTGGGCCAGATGAAATATCGATCAATGGGCCATTGAATCGATGCCCATCTTCGTTCTTGTAGCCCATCCGACAACCCTTTATATGGAGACCTGATCTTCATTTCAAAATTTGAACCCTTTTTGGTCCTCAATACTGCTCCCTTTCGAGCTCCCCGGGTAGCTGGAGGTGACAGCTCCAGAGCCCTCACGTCAGGCGAGTCGAGGAGACCTTGAGGCGGCTCCACCACATCCGGCAACACATGCCATAGAGGTACCCTTTCCTCAGGTGTTTGTCACCTTCAAGGTTTATTTCTGTTCATTTTTTTCGCTTATTTTATTCCTAGTAGACCTAGGATTCGATCCATCCGATTCGCGTCTCGTTTCGTCCATCCAACCGCCAAATCGTACCCTCGCCGGAGCTCGCTCCTGCCGCCATCACGCGCCACTGTACCCCATTGCTATTCGCTTCACCGACCGCTAAGGCACTTTGCCCTCGTCGATCTAATGTTGCTTGCGGGTCAAAAGACTCAAAGGAAACGCCTGGGGCTCGTTTTGAGCCTCGCCGGAGGTTCTTGGAGCCCGCCAGCTCCGTCGAGCCCTCCCGCAAGCTCTGGCCATCCCGGAGATTTTTGGAGTCCCCAGGAGCACGAGAACCACCCCAGGGAGATGCCGGCCAATTTTGGAGCTCGAAGACTGTCGGAGAACCGAGATCTGGAGTAGGGAAGCTCGCCTCGCCGACGTTGCTTCCATGTTCTTCCTCTTCCCTCCAGCGTCGTTGGATCACGTCGCAGCTCCTGGTCGCATTCCAGTCGTCCGATCCTCGCATGATCCAGCCGTCCGATCACCCTCGAGGATCTGATCTAGGCCGATCATCGCCGAAGCATCATCGACCGTCCGCTGCTCGCCACGTGGATAAGTGAACGACGTCCACCGTTGGATTGCCCCGCCTGGGTATTTTGCATTCTTAACCCTGACGATTTTATATTTATTTATTAGTATTAAATCTTTCATTTGTAGTTTAAAACTTTTGTAATATTTGCATTAGCCCCCCCGTACTTTCCATATTTACATGCAGGTCATGTCCACGTCACATCACGTGACCCGTGCACGTGGGTTGGTGGACATTTTGCAAGGACCTCCCTGCAGGTTTTTGTATTTCGTTTTAGTCCAGGATATATTCTATTCAGTGCAATATTTTCGGATATTTTGCAACTTAGCCCCTCAGGTTTCTAGTTATTGCTTTTAGGTCCTTCCTAAGCGCGTGATTATCACGTGCGTGGCTGGCCATCTTGCACTTATGCCCCTACGGGTTTTGAAATTTAAATTTAATCTTGGAATTTTGTTAAATACTTATAGATTTTGTGGAAAAATTGCACTATGGCCCCTGGATTTCTGGATATTCACCTTTATACCCTTGCTAGTAGTGTAGTTTCTCTTTGTTGTCTCTATTTATTTATTGCATATATAAATCCCTAAAAATCCATAAAAATTAGCTTACATTCCTATTGCATTGTGCTTACACACTATATTTTACTTTGCATTTTTCGTGCATTTTATCATTATAAAAATTCAAAAACATGCATTTTCTCTACAGTTTGCATTAGAAAATACTAAAGAAATACTAAAACTCCTTGAAAATTTCTAAAAAATCACTTTTTGTGTGTTTCTTTATCTTTTAACTTCAAACCAAAAATCACTAAAAATTCAAAGTAAAACTCCTAAAATTTAGAAAACCCCTAAAAACATTATAAAAATCTTAAAGATTCCAGAAAAATCCTAAAAATACAAGTTTTGTCTCTAAATTTCCTCTGTTTTATTTCTTTAATTTAAAATTAGTTCGAGGAATTTTGGACTCTGTTTGATATTTTTCATCCTCATTTTAATTACGGCCATCAACGTTATTCACTGTTTTCTAGTATTTTTACTTGAAAAATATCAAAAAATCAGGAAAAATCTAGAAAATTTATAAAAAACATTAAAATAATATAAAAATCACAAAAAACTTTATTTCTAGTATTTTGATTATTCTTCCTATTTTCATCTCTCTCTTATCTCTAGTGTATATATATTCCATATATATTATTCCTTTATTAAAAGAAAAAGAAAATACAAAAATACAAAATATAAAAAGGAACTACAAAATCAGTAAATTAAAATTCGAAATATAAAATATAAAATCAAAAATCAGTCAAAAAATAATAATAATTCAAAACCCACAAAAATTTGCACACTTGTAGGCATTTATTCACATTCACTCTTGAGCACTTATTTTTGATCTATCCTGCTTGTTCCCTGTGTTCGACACTCTACACATACTTTCACTATACACGTTATTGTTATGGAGTTATAATAAATTTTAACTCCACAAGTTGATTTTCAATGCTTGATTTATCTATTGTGGGTTGATTGCTGATTAATTCGGGTTTCGTGAGCGGTCGCCACATCGACTTCATCTCTGCCTTGGGTGGGACGTATTTTGACCCTCGCAAAATCCGAGTTATCTGGAAGTGAAAAGGAATGGTATACTACAATGAAGAATCAAAGAATGGAATGAAGAGAGAGCTCGGTGTTTCCCCTGAAGAGAGAGCTCGGTGTTTCCCCCTATACTAAGTATAGCAAGCTGTACATGAAGGGAAATCCAAGTGGAAGAATGTACAGGGTCTACCTCCCCTGTACATAGGGCGAAGGATCCCTAAGTATAGGCAGCAAAACAAAGGTAAAAATAATCAAAATAATACTCAAGAGTCCAACACCCCCCATACTTACGGTAAAGTACACCCTAAGTATAGCATAATCATAGGATGAAGATTGGTTGTGGGACTAAAGAATGGAATGATATGGACATCTGGATCTATACAAGGCGGAAGACAATGATAATCAGGCGTGAGATGCACTAGATGTGAATCAAAAACCACATCTCACGCAAAATGAATAGGGGCAACGTCAATGACCAACGGCTCATGATCTAGATATGGTTTGAGCCGCTGCCCGTTAACACGAAAGGTAGACTCAGATGACATCTCAGGTATGTCAATACTCCCATTGTCATGTACCTTTCGGACCAGGTACGGTCCCTTCCACTTGCTCTGCAATTTCCCTGGAAATAATCTAAGCCTGGCATCAAACAACCATACTCTCTGTCCTGGTTCAAACTGCTTGTGGCTGATATGAGAATCGTGCCACTCCTTCACACTCTCCTTGTAATGTAGGCTGCTCGAAAAGGCGTCATCTCTAAGCTCCTCCAAGGCTGCCAGTTCTGCCCTCCTCTGATCTCCTATACTCACTGGATCCAAAAGTATCTCTCTGACAACACAAAGTGACTTATGATTAAGCTCAACAGATAAATGGCAGGGCTTGCCATAAACGAGGCGAAAGGGGGATGTACCCAAAGGAGTCTTGAAGGATGTCCAATATGCCCATAAAACTGAGTCCAAATGCTGTGACCAATCCTTTCAGTCAAGGCAGACGACTTTCTGCAATATAGTCTTGATATCCCTATTTGACACTTCAGCAAAACCATCGATCTGAGGGTGGTATGGAGTGGCTACTCGATGGTCAATGCTGAACTCGCTAGCAAGGGCCTTTACGTTGTTGTTGATGAAATGAGACCCCCCGTCAGATATTAAAACTCGAGGTACCCTGAACCGTGAAATGATATTCTTCCTACAAAATCTACATACAGTCATAGCATCTACAGTTCGGGCGGGGATGACCTCAATCCAAAGACTCACATAATCAACAGCTAATAGAATGTACTTGAACCCCTGACTCTTAGAGAATGGACCCATGAAATCGATGCCCCGTGCATCAAAAACCTCACAGAAATGAATGGGTTGCATTGGCATCATATCACGCTGTCCACAAGTGTCCATCCTCTGACAGTCAGTACATCTCTTCACGAATTCATCAGCTTGTGGCAGTTGGTGAGGATGCTATGGTGCACCTCCTGAGGAATGCACCATCGCCAGACACTATCCCTCTTTCATGATAAAGGACGGGATCCTCCCAATGGTAAGACTTGGCCTTCGCTAGGAAGGTCTCAAGTCTCTGCCTGGGCCAACCTTGTGGAACTTTCTTGACAATAAGATAGTTCACAATGTCGGTGTACCATGGAAGTGAGGCGATAGCAAGGATCGCCTCATCTGGGAAGGTCTCTGTAATCAGATCAATCTACTCAGAATCCTCATGATGCTCTAATCGGGAGAGATGATCCGCCACCACATTCTTGACTCTAGGCTTATCCTTAATCTCAATATCAAACTACTGGAGTAGAAGGATCCATATAGTCAATCTCGCTTTGGCATCCTTCTTTGTCTGAGGTATCTGATGGTGGTATGATCGGTAAAAATAGTCACTCTAGATCCATGGATATATGATCTGAACTTATCTAGGGCAAAGACTACGGCTAGCATTTCCTTCTAAGTGACGTTGTAGTTCTGGTGTGCGGCATCCAATGTACGACTAGCGTAGTGAATGGAAAATGGTGCTCCATCCCTCCTCTATCCCAGTACGGATCCCATGGCAAAATCGGAGGCATCCGTCATGATCTCGAATGGGAGAGACCAATCAGGCGGCTAGAGAACAGTAGCCTCAACAACTAGACTCTTGAGAGTCTCAAATCACGCAAGACACTTATCATCTACAATGAACTCAGTGTCTTTGGTCAGCAAATCAGTCAACAGCCGGGCAATCCTGCTGAAATTGTGAATGAATCATCAGTAGAAACCGACGTGCCCCAAAAAAGACCGTAATTGTCGCAAGTTGGACGGTGGATTGAGTTTTCTAATGATATCCACCTTGGCCAGATCAATCTCCATGCCCCTGTTGGAGATGATATGACCAAGCACCGTCCCTTGAGTCACCATGAAGTGATACTTCTCCCAAGATAACACAAGATGGAACTCGATGCATTGCTGAAGGACAAGGTCTAGGCACTCAAGACAAGCATCAAACCCATCGCCATAGACCGAAAAGTCGTCAATGAAGACCTCTAACCAATCACCCATCATGTCCGAAAAGATGGACAACATGCACCTTTGGAATGTCGTCGGGGAATTACATAGACCAAAGGGCATACGTCTGAAAGCATACGTCCCGTAGGGACAGGTGAATGTGGTCTTGTCCCGGTCCTCTAGTGCAATGGCCACCTGATTGTATCTGGAGTACCTGTCAAGAAAGTAGTAATGACTCTTCTCGGCTAGCCTCTCTATAATCTGATCAATAAAAGGCAGCAGGAAATGATCCTTCTTGGTGGCTTGGTTCAATCGTCTGTAGTCCAAACAGACCCTCCAAGAAGTGGGTACCCGTGTAGCGATCTTCTCTCCAGACTCCCTCACAACTATAGTGATGCCCATCTTCTTGGGCACCACATGTAACGGACATAACCACTTGGAGTCAGAGATGGGGTAGATAAAATCGGTGCTCCACCATTTCGAGACCTCCTTCATGACAACCTCTCGAAGGTTCGGGTTCAGTCATCGCTGGAACTCACGCGACGGCTTAGCATCCTCTTCGAGATAGATATGGTGGGAGCACAGGGCCGGACTTATCCCCTAGAGATCGGCTACGCTCCATCCTATCGCCTTGCGGTTCTTTTCAAGAACCTCCATCAAACAAGATTCTTGCTCTCCAGTCAAATCCGCTGAGATAATGACTGGGTGCATCTCATGCTCTCCTGCAAGGAACCTATACTTCAGCGACTGCGGAAAGGTCTTCCGCTCAGGACAACTGGGAGATGGCAGAGCTTGTCTCTGAAAGGTCTGAGTGAATGCAACCTAATCCGCATGGGAGAACTCTCGCTGAACTGGAAAATCTGGTGAAGGCTGCTCTGCTGGTGTGTCTATGATCTGAATGGGATCAATCTCCACCCTAGGTGCTGGCTCTGTTGAAGTCAAACATGGAATCATATCATCAAACTCTGCCCAATCAATATCTGACTCCGAGGGATCTGAATCTGAAAAATCAACTACCTCGATATCAGAAACACGATCTGCTGCCTCAAATGTATCCTCTGTCAGGAATGTGCTCTCCAATCTCTCCTCTGTTGGAATCTGTGCATCAGCAGGATCTGAAGGTGAGAGGATGGCTCGTAAAACTGGGTCTACCTAAACTGCCTCATCGTCTGTGATCACAAAATCACACTCCTGGTGGATATCTCACTCTGCCTCTGTCATGTGCTCTGAATCTGTATGCGGCTCTGAGCAAGATGAATCTTGCGCTCTAGTCTCATTAATCGTATCTATTTGTATTCTTTCACCCTCGATGTGAAAGTACACCTTCCAACTATCATGATCAGACACTACCTTGGCTGTGGCCAAGAACGGGCATCCTAAAATAATGGGGGTATCGGTCACAGACTCAAGGATCTCCATGTCCAACACAACGAAGTCCATGGGGAATTTCATGCCTTGAATTGTGACGACCACTGATGAATCCACATTTCATCATCTTTATTCTATCATTTTGGCATCAAAAACCCTAGCAAATGCCTGTAAATAACATTAATATCATCATCTTAGCATTCATGCATGTGCATCTAAATAGTGTATAAAATACTGTAATTAAAGCCAAAATTATAGAATAAATAAAAGAAAAGAAAAAGAATAAAATATGATAAATATTTTATGACCCGAAACCCCGAGACCTATGCATCTTGATGAATAGGTCGACAAGGAATAAAGTAGGGGGAGATAAGGTCAGAAATACAGATAAAATACATATACATTCTATTCATTCTTTATTCATTTTGGGACCTATTTTTGGTTCCACTTTTTATACATCAAATAAAGAAACTTTGTACATGAAAGTTGTAGATAATTTTATAAAGAAAAATACAAAATTGATTTCACAGAAAAATAATGTACAGATAAAAAGTTATGGTCTGAATAAAAATCCAGAATCCCAACTTCCCAGACCCGTATCTCACAACAGACAACTCCAAATGCAGCATACTCACCTTTAATTGTATATAGAAGAAAATAAGCTATTTAATGGGGTGGTTTCACATTTGGCGGAACTACGGTTTGAAAGTTGAGTTTTGGACCCACCTTGTATACTTGTACTGAATAAAATATTCAATTTATTCTTTATTCATTATTTTTGTATTTTTATATTTTTATAATTATGTAAATATTACTTATAATAACTATGTGAATTAAAATTAGAATAAAAATGCAAAGAAAAATAAAAATAAAAATAAACATATATAGGTTATACATAGATACTATACCTGTACTTATACCTACATAACACACTCTTATATTTTATTAAATATGCAAAACATATCAGAAAAATAAAATAAAAATATATTGGTATATATAAAAGTATTTTATAATTTTACAAAATAAGAAATAAAAATAATAATATTAAAATACACAAAAGAAAAATAAAATACTAAAATACATAAGTAATATACCTATATAGAGCTAAAAAGTGAACTTGTAAAAATATAACTCATAAAAATAATTAAAAATCGGAATAAAATACTAGATAAAATTTTAAACATTTTTTATTATATCACCTAATTAAAATAACACCATTTACTATTTTAAAATGATTTATTAATATGCTTTTCCAGGGTTTTTTCTGGTTGGTCCACGTGGACCAACCAGGAGGTCAGAACTGTTGACCAAGGTCAACAGTCTGACCTACCCCCTGTAGCTCTGCGCGCCTCGTTCTTCCCCCGCTTTTGCGGATTTTTTGAGGATGCGTCTTTCATCCTTTGAGGTTGACTTCTTCTGCAAACATCTTCCTCTACCATCTCTCTTACTCGCCCTATGTTTTTCTTGGGTTGAGGATCACTGTCGCTCCAGTGGCGCGTCGATCTTTGGACCCTCTTTGTCAACCGTTCAAAACCAGCCCCTTGACTCCTTTTTCGAATTCGAACCGCGAAACACCTTGAATCCTTCCACCTTTGGTTTGTGTTGGAGACCTGTTGGTGACAGCAACGGGTTGCCACCGTCCAAGCGGAGGAAGAGCCACCATTCCACGCGTTCCACACCTCCGGCGACCACCGTTGAGGTACCTCCAACCTCGGGCACGCCAAGCCCTTGAGGTGTCTTTTATCCCATTATTTTCTTCGCCGTAGTTTAGCCAATACCTTAGGATCATTTCGCCCTTTTTCCTCGTCAAATCGCTCATCCGATCGCTTCATCAATCACCTCGCCGGAGCGCAACCCCGGCGAGTACCTATCTTGCCTTCCACGCTATTCTGAGAGCCACATGAGGTCGAGGCACTTCGACCTTGACCTCCATAACCTTTTTGCGTAGGTTCTGGAGTATACCAAAGAGTCTGGAGCACTTTTGGGTCTTCGCCGGAGCACCTGGAGCGCCGCAACTTCCGCCTCGCCGTGGAAGAGCTCCGCCGTCCTTCGCGCCACTCCGTCGCTTCCAGACGATAGAGGAGACCTGCAGCAACCTCCTGGGCCCATTTTGAAGCTCTTCCACCGTCGGAGTGAGTCGCCTTCGTCGGAAGAAGGTCGCCACGACGGTCCTTCTTCCCTGTTCCTCCAGCGCACCTCGCCGCCGTCCGATCAAGAGGGAATCCCATGTCTAACGTGGACCGTCCGATCGCCAGCACCCATCACCGTCGGATCTCATCTGAGATCTGATCTCAGACGTCCACGGGCGAACCGTCATCGCACCCGGAGAAGATGCTACATGGATAAGTGGCGTGTCCTACGCCGCTGGATCGCGCCGAACTCCCAACCGTTGGATGTCCGCCACGCGTCATCAGCTTCGCCACCGCCGTCGGATCGCCTCAACGAGGGTATTTTGCAGTCAACCCCCGCTAGTTTTGTAATTTCTATTTAGTCCTGAAACTTAGTTGCGTAGTTTAAATATTTTTGTAACATTTGCACAAAGACCCCCAGGCTTTTCGTATTTACAAATAGGTCCCTTGCCACGTCACCTCACGTGAGCTGTTCACGTGAGGTGTGGGCATTTTGCAAGGGTACCCTCGGACTTTGGGATGTTTCAGTTTAATCCCAAAATTTTGTCACGTAGTGTAAAAGTTTTGGATTTTTTCTTATCAGCCCCGGACATTTTTGGATATTGCTAGTAGGTCCCTGCCAGGCACGTGTGTAGCATGTGCGTGGCCTGGACATTTTGTATTGAGACCCCTGCGGCTTTTGTAATTTAGTTTTGGTCTTGAAAATTGCATATTTAGTTTAAAAGTTCGTGGAAATTTTGCAAGTAGCCCCTGGATGATTTGGAAATTGCATGTATGCCCCTGCCAGGCCTGATTAATGATTGGATGCTTGTTCTAATTATTTAACTTATCATTTTAAGTTCAAAAATTCCAAAAAAAATAGGCTTAAGCTCCTGTTCACCTGTTCTTCCACGCCAACATTTTAGTTTTGGATCTTCTTTCATTTTTATATTTATTAAAAATCAAAAACATGCTTTTTATTCACTGTCTAGTTTAGAAAATACCAAAAAAATATTAAAACACCTCTAAAAATTCCAAAAAAAATTATATTTTGTGTGTTTTACCATTTTCTAGTGTCAATCTAAAAATCACTAAAAATCTCAAAAGAAAAACCTTAAAAATTCAAAAAGACTCAAAAACTTCAAAAACATATATAAAATTGTAGAAAACTCCAAAAAACATAAACTCGGTTCATGTTTGCTCTATATTTCATTCTCTTTATTTGAAAATTAGTGTGAAAAATTTTGGTTGCTGTTTTGCTAATCTTAATTCCTATTTTACTCACAGCCAGCACCTTTTTCACTGTTTTGTCTTACTTCAGTATTTAAACATACCAAAAACACTTTGAGAAATACCTAAAAATCACAAAAACAGTAAAAAATCCTAAAAGTATCAAAAACATTTTATTTCTGAATTTTTGGTGATTTTTTTGCATATTTTTATAATTACTCTATCTTGTCTTTTATTACATTTTTTTAAATTCCAATATTGAAAAAGAAAAAAATAATATATACAATATAAAATTATAAAAATCAGAAAATTAAAATCAAAATACAAAATTAAAAATTAAAATATAAAAAAATTAAAAACCCACAAAAATTCCTTTGCTTGCTTGCTTAGTGTAGACATCACACACACTCACTTGTGCACACTTGTTTGAATTACCCTGCTTGCTCCCTGTGTTCGAACTCTCTGCATACTTGCCCTTTACATCATTTGTGCAGAGTTAAAAATAAAATTTAACTCCACGTTTATTTCTATTTATGTGATCTGTAGTGTGGGTTAATTGTTGATTAATTTCAGAGTTGATTGGTCGACACTTCGACTGTGTTCCCGCCTTATGTGGATCACAAGATCGATCGATTTTTGAGATTATCAAATGGCGCCGTTGCCGGGGAGCAACAGCAAGTAGTTCACATTTTTGTTTGCTTGTGATTGTTGTCTACCATAGCTTCAGTTATCTCTCTTGCACTTTTGATACAATTATTGATTGAGCTATTCTGACCATCCTTTCTTGTCTTCTTGCGAGGGACCGCGGAGCAAGGCGGATCGCCTAGGTGACCCGAAGCAACCTTGGGAAGCAGAGCCGGCTTTTCTTTAGCCAAGCCAGCAGGAGAGAGCAGAAGGTGGAGAGAGAGTGGTAGTTTAGTTGCAATTTATTTTTGTGAGAGAGAATGATTCATTAATTTGTAATAATACAGGTACTTGGACTCTTGGACACTCCGGGCCTAAATTCCGGGTGTTTGTTCACCCGGGGGCTCATCGCGGTTTTTGCCGAGTTTTCACCGCTGTCATTTGCCGATTTTGATTTTATTTTCACTTTCTTTGTGGATTGAGCCCTTAGATCTAGGCCTGCTTGATCCATTAAATTAGGTCCAAACACACTAATAACCTTTGCATGTACCTATAGTTCGTACTTGGACTTAGTTTAATTAAATAGTTAGCTCCCTTTCTTAGATCCGCCGCGCCGCGAGCCCTCCCCATCAAGCGCTACTCCTGAACTCGATGTGTCGAGAAGAGGAGGGGGGGTCTAGACCGGACTCTTAGGATTGACGATTGGTAGTTGACTTGTGGTTCTTCACGCTAGCAGTTGCCTATCTTAGGACGATTTCCGCATTGCATATCGGCATATAGACTAGGTTTATAAATTTCTGCTTTGCATCCCGCATGGAGAGAGCTGGGATTCGCTGTAAGTCTTCTTACTTTGCATCCATCATTTAGGCACAAAGGTGAGATTTCCATCTTTGTGTCGACTTTCACGGCTTTTCCGACTTTATTCTCCCTCTATTTTTGGACAAAGTAGGAGCAAGAAAATACAAAAATTGTTAGTCGCTTGTTTGAATCTACTCAAAAGAAGCGATAACATCAAAAAAATTAAAAAAGGGACTGCTAAGAAAACCTTGACCAAAAATAAAATTTGTAATTGGATTCATTGATTAGGGAGAGTAACACCCTCAAGTGAGGTGAGCGCTTCGTAAAGATTAGAGCCAAAATCTCAGCTTATGGCTGCCTTGTGTATCGCCTGGAATTCCGAAGTATTGGCGCTTCTATCGTACGTGGACGAGTAGGGCTTGGTCAACATTGGTGACTCTCTATTGTGTAGAGCATCGACCTTGTCCGAAGTATCGAGCCTAGGACATGCCTTCACGGGGGTGTCTGTCTCATCGTCTCGCTTCCGAGTAGGTTCTTGCACGCTCACGGGTGATTCCGTTGCGAGCGAGTTCCGAAGTATCGGTTTCGCCTATTGGCTTCCTCTCTTATTCTTTGGCTGAGTAGGGATCCATGAAGGGTTACAAGGACCTCAAAAAGTGCAAGCTACAGGTTACACAGGAGGAGGACAAGTACGGGACACTCTTCCGGCAGTACTCTCTCTCCTTTAGGCGTAGCGCTCTAAGGACTCGTGAAAAGATTAATTCTTGAATTCAAGCTAAAACCGAAAATATAAAAGCCGAACCTTTACGGCTTCATGTGTTGAGTTGGTGAATTCACCCCTGTCTTGTGTTTGATTGCTAGTTTTATCTAAGGTCAAGATCAAAAACACATCACAATTGTGCGCAATTTTGCTTCTCATTTCTTTCTTCTTCTTCTTCTGCATTCCCTCTGCTCTTGCCACTAATCAAGATGATGGGACGGAGATCTCTTAGGCTGACCTTGTTGGCATCGCTATCCAGCACTCCTCCTTATTCATCTAGGACTACCTCGGAGAGTCCGCTCTCCGAGCCTGAGTTTACATCCACCCTGTTCCCCCTCGACCACCCTTCCCATTCTCCTTCCCTCAGTCCAATTGTTTCAGAATTCAGTGCATCACCGAGTTCAGATCATTCGACAGCACCTGAGATGGCCTCTTTTGCTTTTTCAGAAAATCCATTGATGGCAGATAGAGGCGAGCACCCAAATGACCATGATCACCCTCTGTTCATAATTGATCAGGTGGCCATCAACAACTCCTTGTTAGCATCCCTGGAGACTATGCAGAGACAGATCCGTGACCAGGGTACCTTCAAGGGTGATCTGATGAGAGAGATAGCTCAGATGCGAGAAAACCGACCTGGGGGCGGTGGCGGTGGAGGAGGAGGAGGACCTGATGCAGGAGGAGGCGATCCAGATGCTGAGAGACCGCCACAGACCATTATGAGGGAATTGCACAACCCAGCTGCATCCCTCACTCACCGCTGGATCAGACTCCCACCGATCCATGGAGATTTCGAGCTTCGGCTCCACACAATTCAGCTTCTACCCAAATTTCATGGGTTGCCGACCGAAGAGCCACACCTCCACCTCCAAGAATTCGAGATGATATGCAGCACCATCCATGATAGGCTGCTTACTGAGGACACGATCAAGATGATCGCTTTCCCATTTTCATTGGTTGATAGAGCCGCATATTGGCTCAAACACCTCGGATGATTCATCGACACTTGGGCAGATCTCTGGACCGTATATCTGAAGAAGTACTATCCTCTCGGCCGGACCAATGCAGCTAGAGCCATGATCAGCAATTTGTCATGATCCCAAATGAACAATTCCATGAAGCCTGGGATCGATTCAGAGAGCTCATCGACCGGTGTCCACATCATGATATATCCAAGCCCAACCTGGTTCAAAGTTTCTTCTGTGGGCTGACACCGGAGCTGCAGGGGCTTGTCAACGCCTCCTGTGGTGGATCATATTTCTCAAAGGTTGAAGACGATGTCTGGGCCATCTATGAAGGCATGGCAGAAAATTCAACTGTGATGACCCAAGCCAGAGTCTACACACAACAAAAACCACCTCAGGGAGGAGGCTCATTCCAGAGGATCGCCCGCATCGATGCCGGTCCCAATACATCGTTGGTAGTCGCAGCCCAAGCCGAGTCAGCCGCAGCCGACATGGGCATTATCAGTGAGAAGTTAGACCGCATGGAGATCCTAGAGAAGAAGCAGAACCAAGGTCTTGCCCAGATGGACCTTCTCACCAAAACTATGAGTGACCTGAAAACTCAAATTCTATGCATTCAGGAGGCACAAGCTCAGTCCCAACAGCCTCCCAGGTCACGGGGCGACTCCAGCAGTAGCAGTTCCAACCAACCCTCTACCTCATATCGCCAGGTGAATCATATCCAGGCAGAGCCGGTTCCACTACTACAGTACTACCCAACGCAGCCGCCATCTTCGGACACGCAAATGGTGGTCTATCAGCCGGAACAGCCACTGGCAGTTCTTCCTCCACCCTCCTTTGAGCAGGACCCATTGATGGAAGTCAATGGGATTTGGTACGACCGGTACCCTCAGCCCGGGATTCGTCGTGATCATCCCGGATTCCGTTGGGGCAACGGTGGCTCCTCATCCCAACAGCAGACCCCGCTCAAGGACAGCAGAACAACCAGCAACAACAACACCAGCAGCCCCAGTTCGCCCAGCCACAACAGTATCAGAGTGGTCCTCGTCCCGCCTATCAGGGACAACAGTGGATGCAGCGTCAGCAGCCTCAGCAGTCTTATTCCCATCACCCCCAATATCAACCACAACAGCAGCAACCCCATTTCCAGTAGGGACAACCATCCGGTTCCCAGGGTCCCGCTTTTGAGAACCCAGCTCTCGATGATCTTGCCCGCTTGCTCTCCGAACAGCGAGCATCCTTCAGGAAAGAAATGGATTAATTCCGGTAGGAGATGAGGGAGATTATCAAAGGGAAGGCCTCCATACCCGCTCAGATTGAACCTAACCCGAACAATCTGAAAAGAAAGTCTGAGCAGGTAGAGTTTACAGAGGATACCTCTCCTAGTGACTATTTGAGCGATATGTCGTGTTCTTTCTATGATGCTGATTTTGTGACCATTAGGAGCGGTAGAATGCCCGCCGGCGGCGCCTCTTCTGAGCGACAACAACCAGCTGAATCAGGAGCGCCAGAGGAGCAGAGTAGCGGTGCTGATGCCGCTAATGATGATGTTGAAGATGGTGGTCCTGATGCCACCAATGATGGAGTCCCAGACGACGGTACTGAAGCCGTCATGATACCAGATGCAGACGGTGGTGCTGAAACCACCATTTTGGATGCTGAGCTAGAGAGCGGTGCTGATGTCGCAGAGACAGGTGTCGGTGGTGGTGCTGAGGCTACCACTCCTACTTTCGTTGAGTCTCCCTCTGTGATGTTACCACCTTTTGTATCTATGGACTATGGTAACAACAAAAAGAACAAAAATATGAATAAAGGAAAGGTTTCTGTTCACATTGCGGATCCATATGTGTTGCATGATGATGATTGTGTAGATCCTTCGTCCTCACAGGCACAGGGACCTATTCCTAGCCCTCCATCTGTGGAGGCCCCTACCATCCCCTTCCCTGAGGCACTCCGCCGAGCGAAGGGGAATAAAAAGAGCAACAGGTAGAGTTCGACAATCAGATGATAGACAGATTCCATATTCAGCTGACTCTACAAGAAGCACTTGAGCATATCCCCCTCTTCAAGAAGAACCTGAAAGAGAAGACTACCATCCGCAGGAAGAGGAGGAACAGAGATCAACTCCATATGCTCAGTCATGATACTTGTTGCGCCATTCAGAACACATTGCCAGCCAAGAGACCTGATACAGGAGCCTCTTATGTCAGATGCAAGATCCAGGAGCAGCGGTTCGATCGACGCTATTAGACAGCGGTCTTCGATCAACCTCCTTCCGGCAGCCTTACTCAAGCAATTCGAGTTTGGCCCTCTTCTTCGAAGCAGAACGGTCCTTCAGTTTGCTGATAGGTCAATTAAGAGGCCGAAGGGGTTGTTGAAGGACGTGGTCGTTACCATTCAGGGCCTGAAATTCCCCGTGGACTTTGTTGTATTGGACACGGAGATCCCTGAGTCGGTAACTGATGCCCCCATCATATTTGGACGCCCATTCTTGGCCACTGCCAAGGCGGTATCCGACCATGACAGTGGGACGGTATGTTTTCGCGTAGAGGGTGAAAGCATACAAATAGATACGATCGACCAGATCAGAGCCAGAGAGCTGGCATGCTCAGAGCAATCTAGTGAAGCCGAGCAGATGACAGAGGACGAGCTAGACATCCACCAGGTGTGTGATTTTGTGATGACTGATGATGAATCCAATTGGACAGATCCTGTAGCACCGACCCTCGCCTTGCCTACAGATTCACTATATCTCAAGCTCATGGCAGTCGAGAGCGGGAGAGCACATCCCTCGATGAGGATACACCTGAGGCTGACAGTGTCGGGACGAGTGGTGCCGATGATTTTCATTCTTGCTCTTCTTCTTCTGATCCCTCAGATTCAGACATGACTGGGATGATTTTGATGAATATTTACCTTGTCTGATTCCCTTCTGAGCCAACAACCATGACAGAGTGCGAGACAGTGCAGTTCATTCATGATTCAGTTGGCCGCCCTTCGTCAGAGATCCATGCAGAGCGAGAGTTCTCACACACAGACCTGGTCGCCTTCACACAGACATATCAGAAGCCAGATTTGCCACCTCCCAGTTGTCCAGAACGGAAACCTCTGACGCAGTCGATGAAGTACAGATTTCTTGCTGGTGAGCCAGACATGTACCCAGTCATTATCTCAGCAGATTTGACTGGAGAACAAGAATCTCGTCTGATGGAGGTTCTTGAAAGAAACCGCAAGGCAATAGGATGAAGTATAGCTGATCTCTAGGGGATTAGTCCGGCTCTGTGCTCCCACCATATTTATCTTGAGGAAGGTGCTAGGCCGTCGCGTGAGTTCCAACGACGGCTAAATCCGAATCTTCGAGATGTGGTCATGAAGGAAATATCGAGGTGGTGGAGCGCCGATTTTATCTACCCCATCTCCGACTCTAAATGGGTCAGTCCGTTACATGTGGTGCCCAAGAAGACGGGCATCACTACAGTGGTGAACGAGTCTGGAGAGGAGATCGCTACCAGAGTGCCCACTTCTTGGAGGGTCTGTGTGGACTACAGACGATTGAATGAGGCCACCAAGAAGGATCACTTCCCGCTACCCTTCATTGACCAGATTATCGAGTGGCTAGCCGGGAAGAGTCATTACTGCTTTCTTGACGGGTACTCTGGATACAATCAAGTGGCCATTGCAACCGAAGACTAGGAGAAAACGACATTCACCTGTCCGTTTGGGACTTATGCTTTCAGACGGATGCCCTTTGGTCTATGTAACGCTCCAGCGACATTCCAGAGGTGCATGTTGTCCATATTCTCGGACATGGTGGGTGACTGTTTAGAGGTCTTCATGGATGACTTCTTGGTCTATGGCGACGGGTTCGATGCTTGTCTTGACTACCTAGACCGTGTGCTTCAGCGCTGCATAGAGGTCAACCTTGTTTTATCTTGGGAGAAGAGTCATTTTATGATGACTCAAGGGACGGTCCTCGGTCATATCATCTCCAACAGGGGCATGGAGGTCGATCCGGCCAAGGTGGACATCATCA